>CM032059.1:64594431-65344114 GCA_018831715.1 Matsumurasca onukii | reverse complement strand
CATCCCAACTGGAAGTAACCGTCAATGTTTACTCACTTCAAAGTATCTTTCAGACAATTTAGTCTCAAGAGCGAAACTTCTTTAGCGCAGCTCCAGTCAGTTCCTCCCTTGACCCATAGAAAGAGAGCCATGGGGTGGCCATAGCTCAGTGGTACAGTGCGTGCTTCGCGCCAAATCAGCCCGGGTTCGATTCCCGGGCACAGTGATAACTTTTCACGATGGTCACTCCCCGTGGTTCGTAAGTCACGTTAAGCCGTTGGCTCATCCCATTGGTCGTAAGGCTATTAATTAATGACCCAATGTGGGGAACAGCCAGCCCTAGTTTGTAACAAGACTTCACCTCATCATCCATAAAAACACTTAACACACTCACCCTTCATCCCATATTCACCTTAAAATGCCCTCTAGGAGTGGTCGGTGTCTAAAATCAAAAGATCAAAGGAAATGTCGTACTGAGTAGCCAAAAACCGACCCAGGTTTTGACATGACCTCTCTTTGCTGTGTTGTAGTATCGGTTATATGCCCAAGTAAAACCCCCAGATTACAACTGGGGGTGAAGAATCAGCCGATATTGAATCAATGATGTCGGACAAGTATGTCATCTGTGCACTACTAACAGCATACGCTACTCAGTGACCGCTGTTACCCGATATGTTACAGGGTGTTGAATAACCGGTTGCATCATGTCTAGTCACACACGCCTCCTCCACTCTATACTCTGTGTGCGCTATCTTTCTACATCTTTGGCTAATCTGTGTGCTTACCATAGAGTTATAAGAAATAAATCTTTAAACTCGTTTAGAAAATAACGTGGTTGATATTTATATTCCAATAATAATCAACGTAAACTTAACGATAATTGCCATGTAAATGAAAATAAAAGGTAGTATGAAAACATGTTAGACGAGGAATATAGTAATTTCCACCTCTCTATTTTGGAACGTAGCTTCTTAAGATTGCAGAGTACCTGTCGGCCATTTTGTTTTTAGTAGGAACAATTTAACTCTCATAATATAATGTACTTCTCGATCTGTCTATTTCTGCAAGGGTTGCAAAGAGTATTAGGATGGAAGTGGTCCATTGTGGTCTAAGCTGTGAATGGAGCTGTAGTTGTTGATAAAACGTTTTGACTGATGTTGAGAAACCTAGGTTTCGCTGCTTGCGCAAATCTTGCAGGATAAGGTTAATCGCCTTACTTCTTCTATGGCGTTATTTTACTCACCCCATCAAAAAATATCGTATCTTACAGGGTTCGATGAAAAACGAATGAACCGAGATCTATGACCAATTAGATGAGTGGTTGGTTTTACAAAAGAACTAAGTAACCGTTGCTTTGAACACATGCAGCTTTGAATCACTTACATGTAACACTCACAATATCGCAACTGCCACTTTGGTGCAAACAACCTACAATTCCACCACAACTACAGTAATCATACTCAAACTTCAACGACTTTAATTCTATACGTTGACGATACGTTCAATTCGATCAAAGAATAAGTTGAAAACCATTATTATGATTGAGCTACTAAACTATGTATGTGATCGAGATTGACGACTTCCTGAAGTTGAGTTGAATGTATCACCTTGCAGCCTCGGTCACCTTGACAACAGCTTCCAGCTGGTGACGTCACAGATCTACTGGACCGATCAGCTGACTCAAGAGTTCTTCCTTGAGTTTGGCGCTGCGCAGTTCGCGGGAAGTGTGAACAACGTCAGTTCTAAGAGTTGTTATATTGTAAATACTTAGAAGTGGTGAGTTCAATGCCAAAATACATTCCTCACGAATTGAGATAATGGTATGGGAACAATTTGATACCTTCACAGCAAACAAATTGTTGACACTACCTTGCTTCTACGAGTATCTTTTAGACACATTCTTCCTTTCAAATCAAAGTGCGGTCTCGTAAGAGGAAGTGGCATTCATTATTGAAAGCCCAGAGGCAAGGAAAACTACAGAACGGGGGTTACAGACGGCAGAACGGTTCAAATCGTCAACAGGTTGCCAAATTCGATCAAAAGTCCCCCTTAGCTTAAGACTTTTAAAACTCACCTAAAAACATTTTAGCCAATGAAGCATTTTACAATACAGACGAGTTTATGGCCCATGGATGGGAAAACACGGAAATGTCCTGGGATTGGCTACAGGACTAGAGTGGTACAATTCAAATGAATTAGAGAGCGAATGGCTGATTGGGATTTCAATGTTAGAATGTGTGGAAAAGATCTATATATAGATTTTCAAAGTAAATAGCGCTTGTATACCAAGTAAAACGTTTACACAATCAACTTATTATTTATTTCAGAAATATAATTTCTGTGTTGATCGTGGTATACTTAAATTTTGCTTAGTAAATATTACATAATAAATTATTGATTTAGGTATTGGTTTCCAACTTAATAAGCTTAGCGGGATTTAGTACTAGAGTTTAATATAAAAAGCTAATACATGTTTCTAAATATTAGTCAGTCTAAATTAATGTATAAAAAACGCCTACTTTCTTGTGATTGGCTTCCTCACTTGCTAGAAGGCAGTGATATATCAAGGTGCTCCGGTGATTAGGTGCTCGACTAACTACACCAACTAAATACTACGTTAAACAAGACGTATACAGAGCATAGTCGAAGTTTAGGCTGAAATTAGAATCTATAGTTACTTTTTTGTCTCTTACTTGCGGATAAACATCCAAACCAGCTTCAAACTTACCACAACCTGTATTTTTCTCCTTCGATAGTTTCGGTTGTCTAAATCGGCGTCGCGTGCCTATAGTTAACCAACAAGGTCTACTTTTCACTCTTGACTTTCTTTATGATTAGGGAAAATCTACAGTGAATGGGGTCGTAAAATGGTAATCCTCTATGTAGACTTTGTGAGCAGTGAGTAGAAACTGCTATGCACATCCTATTAGAATTAGACTGTCCTACTCTGAAGATCAGGAGAAGGGGTCTACTCGAGGGGCGTAATTGGGATGAAGTTCACTTGTCTGAGCTTAGGGGAGTCATCTTGAGGCCTTGTGGTTCCACGGGGGTGAGATAACCAGGGTAGTACAATACCCTCGGTTAGCGTCCAACCATCTCTACTACAATTTTATCAAAAGTCTGAGAACTCCCAACGACTTCTAGACTGATTTAAGAACTACTCAGATGACACTATCAAGTCGAAACCTCGGTCCAAGGCTGTACAGAGGAAGTAAGACCCTGGCTGGAGATGTTGGCGTGAGGTCGTGATCTAAACCTTACCGGTAGGTAGGTCAGGTATTTGCATCTTGCTGCCTTGGACAACTTTTTGTCCACTTGACTTGGCTAGGAATGTTACGGTGATTTATTTTGACATTAAATTCGTTAGGTTGTATAAAAACAAACACGTCCCTGGGCCTGCCTTAACTGTCTCCTAAATCCTTCCACGTTGACAAACTGGACAATTCGCGTTTTTATTGTTCTTGGGTCAAATTTGACGTTTTGGAAGAAAATACCTGCTGCAATTATTCCTCAGAGGAGTGCATTGATGAAGGGCTAACTTCACGGACCAGGGAAAAGTTCAGTGTTGGATATCAAGTGTGTGTACACCGTTGAACCAAAGATAATGTTATGGTGGGTAGATTGGGCACAGATGCCACCAGGTTTGAGGCAGAAAAATCAACATAGTTGCGGCATCCCCAGCACAGATAGCTGCCGCCATCTCTTGCTGTCTTTCTCCCCCCTCGGCTCCACATGCTCGAGTTTGTCCGATGTCAATGACTTAAAAGTGACCAAATCGTGCGATTTTTGAGAACGAACAAACCTGCACTGCAACCGTGGCTCTACTTAAGACTCATTTTCCTTGTAGTGCTAGCAGTGCTATCTGTCTTGGACTGCCGAACTATGTTGTTTTTCCTGCCTCAGCCATGTGGTATCTATACGCATTCTACCTACCATAACATAATCTTTGCTTCAACCCAGCACAAAGGAGTAGCTGAAGAACTAGCAGTTTGTGGACAACACTTTAAACTCAATGGAGTTAAAGAAGTAAAGACTTGCAGTAAATACAATGGGTACATAATGAGCAGAGGGATGGTAGTGGGTGGAAAACATCAGTAGAAAACGTACTACGAAAATAGGCGAAACAAAGTCAAAATCCTTCCTGGTATTTAAAAGTGAACAATATATCGATTTATCTCTTAATGTTGTCAGTATTTTCTCATTCTTGTCCAATAAAAAACTTGCAAAAGTTTTACTTTAATCACTTTCCAGAGAACAAAACCCACTAACTAGGTGACGACCAATCATTTCTGGCTGTAACTTTTAGAAACCACGTGTTATCTGTGCAAGAACGTAGTACATGAATCCAAACTAAAGGCATGTCTCTGAAGAAAGAGTTCAAAAATCTATTTATGTTGTAAAACATGGAATTTATGTACGGGTTTATCAGCACCTAGAAAATTCAATTTTGTCAGACTGGCACGAAATTTGGTACTAATGTTACTTGCGTGAATTTCTAGCTTAAGTTTGTTAATATATGCTCCTCTTTGTTAATCGGAAGTGTTCTTTTAAAGACCTCCAAAATGGCATTGTTGTTGGAAAGAGTATTGGCTGACGAGTGAGTGAGTGATTGTTGATGACGTCATCACTCTTGGGTCTGCTCCAGAGAGTGAGTGATTGCTGAGAAGTGCCAAGAGAAAGGCTGCACCACTCACATCCTACACGCACTATTCCACGCGCATACCTAACACTAACTTTTCAATTCAATGGGAATTTAACGGAAACCAGGCTGACACGCAGCTAAGCGCTAAAGCGCCGCTGGCATGAGTGAATCGAATTTTCTTTGGAGTTTGTTACTCTAATTCGCTACGCTCACATCCTCGCTTGGACTCCTGTATGATCACAGACGTTATGAGGCTGTTTGCTGCGCTCACAGCCTCGCTTCGGCCTTCAGCCTCAGATTTACCGTCTTTTATTAGAAGTTTTACTACTTATCATGAAAAGAAATCATATTTTAAATGTCAATAAAATCTCGTTCCGTTGTTAAAGCGAAAATAAATTTTTTTGCCGCCATTTTGTCCAAACTTTCTAAGATTTCCATTTCTGTTTAAGTCAGCTTATTGAGGCTAAGTTTGCGGCATTACGATAGAAAGAGCTTACATAGATAATGGACGTGTTGGACTTAAGAAGCACGGATACATAAGTCGCACGGATACATACATACATAGCTATCTAGTGTATCTTTCAAAAACACTCATCAAACTTACCATTCGTCCCATGTTTACCTTAAAATACCTTCTAGGAGGTCGGTGACTCAAATAGAGTATCAAAAATATAGCCCACCAAAATCTGACCAATCCTCAGACTTAACACGTTTTAAGTTTGCTGTTGACGATGGCACAGTGTCTGATTTTGAAACATTATCAACGGACTTTAACCATCTTTTTGAGTGAGCAAAACTATAGACCTTTTGTTTACTGAAAAACTATGGAAAACGTCTGTATGAATATTTCAACCTTAGATTTTACACCTTCAACGAAAATTCGCTCAACTCTCGTAAATTTTCGCACTAAATGATGAATGCACTAATTTTGCTCACAACATACACTTTAAATATGAAAGAGTGAAAACCACGCCCCAAAGAGTGAAAACCTAGCCACTCTTTAATGGCTGGGTGTCAAAACATCATAATAATCAGGTTGAAATATTTCGGTACCGCAGTGTTGTACAGTTAAAGCCTCCTCATCAGATGAACAGATGAATGGATGGATGTGTACACACGGGCAGGCATGTAGATGGATGGGTCGAGAACGTGTTCGACATACGGAGTTGTGAAGGACCGGTGTCGAAGTGTGTGCCAAGCCTCTTCTGGGTCCATTGTAGATGATACAATGTCCTCTGACTCAACTGACAGCTGCTATACATAATGTATCACACGTTCATGCAATATTTGATAACTTCACAATAAAATCATAACGAAATCTATCTACAATTAATCATCAAAAATTGTTTCACGTCATTTCGAACTTCTTCTTCGATGTTCTTTTGGAAAAATAATGTTGCAAATTCCAAAATAAATAATAGGCCTACATTGTTGAAAATGAAAGTTTTAGAGTTTATATGTAGCAATCTCAATAGATCTACGCTTCCATTGAAAGAGATTCAATATTTATGTACATTACCAGTTACTTTTGCAGTTTTTAAAAGCGGGCCCAGAGTGGAGTGTGCGAGCGTCTCTCAAAGGTCCGCCTCAGCTGCGCGACGACGCTTCAATGCAAGTGTTTACGGTCACCCGTTTTTGCCTTTCAAAATAATATTTTATTAATAAATATAATATAATTGGAAACTAGACAAGTTTTCCGACACATTGTTTTTTAATCATGGAGTTGAAAAGACCATTTTAAAGTTTATTTGTGAAACTATTGAACACCTTATTAGAAATCGGGCTCTCTCAGAAAACTTCTCTATCTTCAAATATATTATGTAAAAACTATTAATGTGAAATTTATTCTGAAGGTGAAAAACGGGCCACCGTAAAACCTTTGCAAGCGTTTGGTTTGACAGTTGCCCGCATCATTTGAAAGAAGGCCCGTTGTTTAGCCAGTAGTTACGAGCGCGTTGTGTAAGGACGAATTCATCCTTCTCTGAGGTGGCCACTGAGGCGGGCCCTTAAGATTCGTATCTAATATTGTTATAAATTTCAATCTGGTAGTCAAACTGTCCCCTACAATCAAGTGACTAAGGCGCGACAAGGACACACTGGTAATGATAATACGCTTGCATGAGACCTGTATTTAGGTGATAATGTGGTCCTGATTACCGGGCCAGGAGGAAGGACCTTGAGGTGACCTTGAGCTCCCGTTACCTCACTCGGATCTAGTTTCACTTGTGTCTGCTGCCAGCTACTAGCTGCTAACTAATCAGCGGCTGCTCATCAATACTGGCATGCTAGTCCCAATCAAGCGTCCCGTTCTTCCAACAATGCCTTCATTAGTCGGATATATACTTCCGCGTTTCAATATATTGCGGTATTATAAGTGTGTATACTTGCCACGTACTTGTGGGGAAGAAAACAGGTTTAATGGTTAAAAGGTAAATCGCATTAAGAGTGCAAAAAAGTAAAGTTTGTCTTGTTTAACGAAGAGAAGTTAGGACTATAAAGTCCTCTCTACCACACAACCTTGACCTTTACCTAGCGATAATGTATAGTTACTTTACAAAATATGTAAGTGGTGACTGCGGGGATCAAACCCGCGCCAGCGGAGTGATCAGCTCCGGAGTCGCGCACGATTCCAACCCGCCAAGGGTCCGCCCAAAGAGAGTGCACAGTACCGGTCGGCCATTTGTTTTTGTCCCGTAAGAACAAGCATTTTCTTGAGACATCTCATTCCTACAATTTTCTTAAGATCTTTTTCAAATAGGTTTTATTTAAAAGATAACAACGTACTGCAGTGTCTCCGCTGTCCACCTATTTGAAAGTTATATTAGTTAAATAGTAAAAACAAGACATTCAAATACAATGTTTCTTCTATTTTCATGGTTTTATGGTTAAGAAAATTTAAATTCGGGTCAGCGGAATCACTAAACAATTTCATGCACTTAAAAACAAAGTTTATTACATGAAAATCAGATGAAAACTGAAGGTGAGAAGTTTCCTAAGAAGACGCATGATTTGACATTGTTCTTATGGGACGAAATTCAAGGTCACAACCACTACTGCGCTTCAACGGGAATGTAATTAAGGCTCCAAAACGCCTCTCCATCCAACAAAACATCACTTATCACGCTCTCTATTCATCCCGTATGAAACCTAAAATACCCTCTAGGAGTGATTCTACCTGAAACCACAGTATCAAACCTCAGGCAAACGAACTCCCCTTAGCAAACGAAACGACTGAGCAACGGTCGAGAAGGTATACAAACTAAATGAATATATGTAGTCAAAACGCAATTCCTTTTGTCGTTGGAAAGTAACTATTCAAAAGGTTTGGATCTTTTTATATTACACTCTTTATTTGATCTGATAACTGACATAGTGTTTTGGTTAAAGATTAATGTGTAGAGTATGGAAGCAATAACAAAATATTAGACGTTATATAGACACCGCGGCTGAAGCCGTATAAGTTTTTCCGTTGTTTTAATTAACTTAAAATGCAATTTAAACCTCATTTTTCTTCGATAAGTAAACAGTTGTTCCAAGCAATATTACGATTTAAAAAAAATTCATGTTTAACTTCCAACCGTTTTTTCATACTAATAAAACCAAAAGACTCCCAAAACTTAAACTGTTTGTGTAAAAACCAAGGTTGTATTGAAATTGGGGCTCTTACAAGTGTCGAGGAGACAAAGATGGGTGAGGACTGAGACAGTCTTGACCTAGTTCCTCACAGTCCGACCTCCAGCTTGAGGACCAGCATACCAACATATCAACATATCAACAGAGCAGCACTGCAACATATCAACAGAATAACACATCAACAGAGCAAGCAGCACAGGAACATAGTAACAGAGCAACACAACAACATAGCATCACGGCAACACAGCAACATAGCATCACATCAACATAGCAACACATCAACCATCATAGCAACACATCAACCAATGCAACAACGCAGCAAAATATCAACAGAACAACACATCAACAGAGCAATTAAGCGCCACAGCAACACATCGACAGAGCAACAGGCAACAACACAACAGCAACACATCGACAGAGCAAGCGCCACCGCATCACAACATCACAGCTACACGTTAACAGAGCTAAAGAACAACACATCAACAGAGCAAGCGCCACAGCGCAATAAAACACAACACATCGACAAGCAGGAACAGCAACACAGCATCACAACATCACGACTACACGGCAACAGAGCTAAAGAACAACACATCAACAGAGCAAACCACAGCAGGCACAAAGACACCAACACATCGACAGAGCAAGGGCCACAGCAACACAGCGGCAACAGAGCAAGCACCACAGCATCACAGTAGCAGAGCAACAGATCAGCACTGCAATACAGAAACACAGCACCACAGCAACACGGCATCATAACATCACAGCAACAGATCAACAAAGAAACAGAACAACGCAGCAAAGATCAAAAAGGTAACAGAGAAACACAGCAGCACTTCTTCACAGCAACAGAGCAACAAAGAAACAGATCCGTAAAGCAACAGAGCAACTCAACACTACAATAACACAGCACCATAAACAGCACCAGGCAACACCCAGGGTATTAACAGTCAGAACACACTAAGACAGAATACATTCATTAGTAGTATTGAGCTGATAGCAAAACGTTGATCAATATTCAAAATTAATGATTGAGATGGTTGCGAGAGGAAGAAACCCAAAGCTTCAGTTGAGTGGCATTGTTCAACCACACTCACTAGTGTTGGAATTATGAACTTTTTAACTATTTTGGTTGTTACTGCCGGCTAAGCTCTGCAGTTCCACGGCCATCTTGTCCGTAAGTAATTTTCCAATATCATAACCTCCAGGTTGACACAGTCTTAAAATCAGCCATTAAATATCTTAGGTTATTAAATTATCGATTATTAAATTCTTCGCTCCTACTATGTGATTAAGTGATCGGTTGGACACTTGTACCGGAACTTGGCTGAAGGCCGGTGTGCAGGAAGTGCTGGCAAAGGTAGGCGAACTGTACTGCGCATGCGCGTGTGCGTGCGTGTGTGAAAGGCAAGGCTCCAGAGACGTGAGGAGAGGATCGCTCTTCACCGTGAGTGAGGGTTCAGTGAAAGTCAATAGACGAGTAGAACACTGTGCAGTATGCGCTGTATACTAGCTGTGTACCCGTGCTTCGCCACGGATACAATCATCCACGGTCATTTTCATCCTTAAGGGTCCGCCTCAGCTGCTCAGGAGAGCGTCGTAGCAGATGTTTGCGGGAAATAAAATGGAGACTTTAGTATTAATGCTATTTTGACGAAACAACTCTGGAACTGATGAAAATCTACATAGTTCGGCAGCCCAAGACTAGCGCTACAAGGGAATTCTTTCAGGACTCTCAAGTACAGTCACTGACGCACGCTCAAGGTTTCCATTCTTGAAAATCGCACGATTTGGTCACATTTGAGCCATTGACATCAGACAAACTTGAGCGTGTGGAGCCGAGGGGAAGACGGCGAGAGACCGCGGCAGTGCTATCTCTGCTTAGGCTGCCGAACTATGTTGATTTTGCTGTTCCAACCATGTTATATCCATGCGCAATCTACTAACCATAACATTATCTCTGATTCAACTGATCTAATCGGTCCAATCCACTTCCTCCACTGTGCGGTATACAAGGAGAGGTGAGGAGAGGAGAGGCGGGTGTCTAGATGTTGTCACACAGCACAGCTGATGTAACAGCTGACCGACTCACTCACACTCACTTGCCCAAATAACTTCACTTTCTTCCTCGGTAAACAAACACTGTAACACTCGATCTACACTAGTTTTAGAAAGTTACCTGTCCGTCCACCTGCCTGTCATTTCAGGAATAAATTATCTATGGATTACAACAGGCCTATTATTAGAGTAAGGCTCTGCCCGACTTGTTTCGGCACGTATTCTTTACACCTTAAAAGCGCTATTTTTATTTTATTACCGTGGTTTTGGAAAAAACAATATTTAATTTCAGAGGCGACTGTATTTTAGGGATACGCTTTAGAAGTGGCGAAAATGGAAGTTGCACCCGCAAGGTGCAAAAGTAAATATTCAGTGCATATTCGGTGAAACGTAAATAGAGGGTGTCCAGTTACTACGGGGTAACACCTTTCCAGGTGATTTGTCGCCAAATAAACAAAAAATGTCCAGTAGTTCTTATCTCGCTTAACTGTAATCTAGTTCTTACGGTTCACACCACGTCCACACCTCATACATTTGTGACACCGGCCGTGAAAACCTAAGAGTTAAGTCTATCTCTCTTAGTTTTCCGTCTGTCTGTCTGTCTACGATTTTATAAAACATTTTCACGTTCGAAGATAAAGCTATAAACACTGTATACACATCGAAGTATAAAAAACCAATTATTTAAACCAATACTTTAATAATTTTTACCTCTGGTTTCAAAATGGTGGTTGTATTAAATCTTCTAAGAGAAATAATTTGAAATCCTAAACTTTATAGTGAATACACAACAATAAAAACACGTGGCAAATGTCTTTACGCACATTTTAAGACCAAGTTTGTTGTGCCACAATAACTAATGACAGAGAAATTAAAGTTTTCCTGAACACGCTCCTCTATTTACATTTAAGAAACATATGTAATTAAAAGTTTAATTACATTAACATACGTAATTAAAGGTGCTCAGGAAAGCTTAGATTTTCCGTTATTATTTATCGCAGCAAAACAAACTTGGCCACACAATGGTTATAAAGAAATTTGCCTAGTTACGAGTATTTTGTTCTTGTGTATTCACAGTTTTAAGCCGGGTTTAGCTAACTTGTGTTATTAACCGGCAGTTATTAACAAAAGTTAGTAACAGAGAGTTATTAACAAATTATTTTGTACTTCATTCAGTTCTGTTATGTTAGTAACATTTTTAGTCACTCCGCCATCTTGAATCAACGCTCAGCCACAAAAAAGCCAACAAAAGGGGGTCCGGGGAAAAATTTGAAAATTCACATCATCTGAGGTGCATTTTAAGGCTCATTGGGTCAATAGTTTTCATTCAATAGTAAAATAAGTACCAGAAGTAGCTTGGTAAAATTATCGCTTATTTCCCGGCAATATACACATTTTCCCGGTGCAATTGCACTGTCGCAGAGGACCGTTTTACGCCCGTAGATTGTAATAATCCTAGTTTGAAGTCCGTGACCCTTCCCGATCGCTGCTTTACGCCCGCGATACGTTCCGATCGCCTTTTTAAACACCAAAATACATTCGAAGAGCCGTTTAAGGGATGTTTAAGGGATAAGGGATGTCCAAGACCTGAGGTACGTTCCGATCGCCTTTTTAAACCCACGGTACTTTCCAAGAGCCGTTTCGCGGGCGCAATACGTTTTTGACGTTTATAACCGCGGTAAGCTTCGATGACCTAATTATGCCCACAACACGATATAAGGGCCGATTTTTTCCCGATTATACCCAGAATTCACGCATATTTCCCGGTACTTATAATTCCCGGGTTTCCCGGTCTGTGGCCACCCTGTCATTCCTAGGGGATGTATCCCCTGATCCCCCGTACCTACGCCACTGCTAAGGTGTGACGGAAGCGTCAAGAATTTCCTCCGCATGACCAGCTGTGATGTTGAGTGGTTGATCGGAATGGTAGGGCACAGAATTTGGAAACAGGACACCAACTTCAGAAAAGCCATTCCAGTAAAAGAAAGATTAGCGGTCACCTTGCGGTTTTTAGCTACAGGGGACTCATTTACAAGTTTAGAGTATTTATTTAAAATATCGAAATCAACAATTTCATTGATAGTTCCACAAGTACTAGATGGTTTGATTGATTGCTTCAAAGAAAATGTAAGGGTAAGTAAATTACATACCAGACTATGAACAGGAAATTAAGTGTACAACATTCATAATTACATGTAAACAATGTATTTAAATAGAAATAAACGTTAAAAATCGAGTATTTACAGTTGGGCATAAGTTTTTTTCAATAAGCAGGCTCATAGATAAATCGCTTGTAGTGGTGCAGGATGCAGGGCGCGGGGCCCTGCGGGGAAGAAAGGGACCTATTATTAACAAAAGTTAGTGCGCTAAAAGATACCATAACATTTGTTAATAACATAACAAATTTCCTTTGATCTTTACCGACTCTTGATGGATAACATAAATTCTGTTAATAACAAGGAATTTTCAGTTAATAACACGAGTTATTAACTTTTGTTAGGAGAAACTTTTGGGCGATTATGTCATGTTAATAACTTTTGTTAATAACTCGTGTTATTAACTCTAGTGTAAACCCGGCTTTAGGGGTTTAAGTTATTAAGCTTAGAAAATTTAATATAGTCACCCCTTTAAAACCAGAAGAGAAAATTATTCATATTTATTTTTAAGTATAGGTTTTACTATACTTAGGTGTGTACAGTTTTAATTTTATAGTTTAATCCACTCAGAAGATACAAATCTCGTCAGCCCTTAGGACTTATTGCGCTCTCCTTGTGTTGGTATAGAGAGATGTTACTCAAAAGGATTTGAGAGCTCTAAGAACTCCGAAATCCTTCTCACTAGTCCCTCTTCTGCTAACTTACCACCCTTAATTATCTCACCAAAGGTAGCCGTTCTTCTTTGCTCCAGACCATGACAGTTGAAGAGAATTTGTTCGGCAGTTTCATCATGCAGGCCACACTTCCTGCATGCAGGGACCCCGTCGAAGACTCCAAACCTCTGTAAGTGCAACCTAAGGCCGCAGTGACCAGTGATGAGTCCAATTATCAGCCGTAGTTTGTCCCTTTTGAGATGGAGCAAATCTGATGCTATGCATGGTACTGGAGGGTTGAGGGTTGATAACCAACTTACTCATGCGATGGCCCTGAACTAGCTGCCATGTCCTCTCATGCTCCGTTCTTAACCCACGCTTTGATGAGTTGATGGACTGCACTACTGGGAACTCCACAGAAAGGTTGGGGTCCCACTAGCTTTGTGATTGCTGCTTTATTAGCTAATACGAGTATATTATAGATGCGGCTGCACCTTCATTACCTTCAATACCCGAGTGTCCTGGTACGTGTTGGGGTGACCATGTTGAGTGTACCTAATCGAGAAAGTGTATTATATCAGTCCCAAACTAACCTGGACCTAAATTCGCATGAATTTAGAGCATTAAGGGCCGCTTGACTATCCGAAAACTCTCCTTTACATAGATTAGTTTTAACATACTTTTAATCTGTTCTTAATCTTACGCGGTCTTGTATTGGATTGGTTTGTTCACTATTTGTTTTGAGTTGTGACAGACCTGAAAATAATATATAATACCTTAGCCATTGAAAGACCCTGTCATTACTTTCGTTAGGGTTATCCATAAGCTCCAACACCAAAGTTCCTATCAAATGTTAGTTTAATACCAGCAAGATGTAAGCCAAATAACTGATATTAAAACAGTAAAAGTCATCCAATTTTGATACAATTTTAAATTAATATGTATTTTGATAGTATCCATCAATACACCAACAATAATTATTATAAAAATCGATTGAGTTGTTTCAAAATGGCAGGCAAAAGTAATTTTTCGCTACAATATCGTTAAGAGGAGCCCAATTTAAGCTTTTATTGGGGTCCAGTAAAACGTGCACTAAAAGGCCACGCAAGTTTTAGGCCGACGTAGTAATAAAAATACAAAGCTGAGGCTGAGAACGGAGTGAATTAGAGTAGCAAATTGTAAAGGAAATTCGATTCAATCATCATGCCGACGGCGCTTTCGCGTTCACCTACGTGTAGGCCTGGTTATAATATATTTTCTACAAAACACTAAGTGGACTATTGAGAGAATCATTCCACCAGTTACCTCTAAAACAGTATTAGTTGCGAATAAGAATTTACAATACTGCTTGAGGCTCTGAACAGATTTACGTTACGTATAAGTAACAGTTTTGTCACAGGTGAAAATCTAGACTATCTTGGAATCCGTGCTTTCGTAACTTCCACATCCACATACCTGATAGACGACTCCGGGAATGCCGATCACTCAAGCATTTCGCTACAACGACCAGGCGCAGTTTTTAGAGTGGAATTGCTAGGAGTTTTTAAGGAGAGCATACACTACTTCCTTTTGATGTAGATTTTCGAAGTGAATTCATATTTAAGACATTATTGTCTCTTCGTGGTCATATAGCCCCATGGATGAAAATTCTAGGTGGTTTTAATAATTGTGGGTCGACTAATAACTACGTTTTGTTAAATCTCCGACTCGTATTATCTAAAGCACATAAGAAAGAGCTTGGTTCTAGTACGAATATTTTGATTTATTAATCCGTGCGTTTCACAGAATAGGTTTGTTTCAACGACTCTGTGTGCTCAAATGCCGGGAGCCTTTATATTTTGAGTTTTTACACATCTCAACATATTTGAGATTATTTTGTTGAAGATTACCAACAGTCTACGGCCAGAGCTGGCAAATCAAGTCTATGAATTTTTAAACTAGCCTATAACCATTTTGGATCAGTATTAAATTTAGAGAATTGACAATACCGTGTTGAGTTGTGTACAGATATGGCGAATTCCTGACTTGATCGTCCATAGCAGTTATACATGGTGCCACAAAAATGTGTAGCTCTCTATGCAGAACCAGATTCTACATACAAAAGTAAGTCGAAAATGTCCCGTTACATGTTTTTGATTTCGGCTTAATTTAGCCGTTATCCGCCATTTTTGTAAAATTTTGAAAATAATTAATAATTTAAAAACAATTTGAGATGTTTTCGTGAAACTTGGTATAAACTTTAACGTTTTTCTTAATAACATTTTCCAAAAGTATTTGTTATCTAACTTATCAAATTTCAAATTGGTGGCCATTGCTTCCATTTGACTTTGAAATCTTTAAATGCCCGCAATTTCGAAGTTTGATAAGTTACTTAAAACATATTTTTGGAAAACAATTAAGGTTTATACCAAGTTTCACATAAATATCTCAGAGAGTTTTTGAATTATTAGTTATTTTCAAAAATTTACAAAATGGCGGATTACGGTTAAATTAAGCCGAAATAAAAGAAATGTTACTGGACAATTTCGTCTTACTTTTGTATGTAGAGTCCGGTTCTGCATAGCGCGCTACACATTTTGTGACACCCTGTATGTATGAAAATTGTTAATGAATTAGTGAGGTAAAAGTGTTCACTCATTCCAACATCGAAATGCCTTTGAAACATACAATATTTCCATTATCACTCCCATTCATTCGAATAATTCCATTATAAGCCCAACTGTCTGTCTGTTAGTGCGCGTTCTCCAAGCCGTGTGCCATGAACTTGTCTGTGCTATAAAAGGGTTGTGCGATCAAAATTTGTTTGAGAAAAGTTTTAAATGCATTGGAAATTGGGGCACTTCTAATCGAATTTGAAAATCTGTTGAAACTCCTGCTTGAAATGAAACGAAAAACGTCTTTATTGGTGACGAAGTTGGAACTTTAAAGTCCTCTCTTCCACCTAACTACGAAGTGAAGACGAACTTTCTTGGACCACCGTTCAGTGTTGCCCACCTCGGTAGTTGCCTTTGCCTCTACTCTCGTAAGAGGGAATGTCAGTCACTTCCTTCTATAATATTGCACTTTCACCTAAAAAGTAGTTGTTTCCAAAATATAAAGGCAAGACAATGGAAACAGTTTTAAATTTTGAAAAGCTGGTCTGCACAACTCTCTTTTACAAAGTTTTGCAATTGTTCGAATTGCTTTTTTTAAATGAAAATTCTAGAGAAATGCATGCTTGCGCAACTTTACCACAGGGTCAATCCGTAAGAAAGGTGTGGGTAAATTATTCACAAATACGCCGTCATAAGTACCTGAGTTGGACAGTACTTTGAAAGCTCCCTCAAGACAAGCATACGCTACGAAGAGTACCGCGCCGTGGTAGCAGTAGTCTCTGTATAGTCGTGCAGATGACGAGATAGTGTGACTGGGAAAGTCTTCACCGCAGTTTTCCAGCAAGTGACCGTTCCAGTAAGTAAGGGCTACAGATGATGTAACTGCTGTTCGTGGACGTGACACTCTTGTCACGGTGAACCTTTGACATTCTTACATCAGGGAACCGGTTGTGTGTGTACTGACATTGAGCACTGCGTTTCTGTGTCATTCGGCCATCACGCGGACCAGTTTCCAACCAGTATTCCACTTTCTTGCGTCATAAATATCGGACTGTAAGTGTTTTCGGTGTTGACTTTATAGCTGATGGAAATTGTGTTTGTACGAAGGATAAAACGTAGCCAATGCGTAGCAAAAAGCGCTGACGTGAATCCTAGCGAATTTTCTGTAACGTGGTTACGTTACGCTGGAGTGCCCTTGTGGAGGATGAGTCCGGGGGTTGGGTGGAGCGTTTCCCCCAAAAAACGAGGCTTGATGCTATACTAACGGTATTTATGATACAATTTAGATTAACTTTGGTATAAGCTTTTGTGAAACCGAACCTAATATGTGTAACAAAATGTGATAAAAACGCGTTAAGCCAGACCAAGATGGTAGCGGAATATAGTTAACGCTGCGTTTAACAAACCTTTTACGAAGTTAAATTTAGGCAACGCTTTTGACATGATTCTCAATCGCCCTTTAGTGGTACAAAGTAAACGTCAAGGACAAAATATAACTTGATACGTATACTGTTCCTAATTCTAACAATAGCCTATTTCAAACAGATTTTACATTTCTTAATGGTTTTCAAACTGTTATTAAAATTTCGACACCTAATTTCCTTAAAGGGACATTCGCGATTTAATTTTTTATTTTATTATTATATTGACATACATACAACTATTCAAATCCCCAACTAGTTTGTTCTTTAATTACACTAAAACTAAGTAAAATAGTCGCCTAATTGCTAGTGGTCTTTATATTCTTTCGTTTCATACCGACGCGTACTTCTTTGCCATTTTGATTTGAGACACCGACCACTTCTTGAGGGTATTTTAAGATGAATTTGGGATGATGGTGAGTGTTATTGTTTTGATGGATGATGTATTTTAGTTTTTTTACAAACTAGGGCCGACTGTTCCCCAGATAGGGTCATTAATTACCCCAACGACCAATGGGATGGTCCATCGGCTTAATATGACCATAGACTAACAGACTCTTCTTTAGTCTGTGATATGACTTTCGAACCACGGGGATTAAGGGGAAAGTTAAGGGAAAGCAGCGCCAGCAGTTGAACATTGAAAATAATTTTTCTCTTTGCCTGTTGGCTCAGATAATCATAAAACATTGAGTGAGGAATAATAAAGTATGGTCCACAGATGTTGCTCGTACTGATGCAGATACTCGAGTAAAACACTTATTTTATGACACACTGAATAATATCTTCTGCACAGCTGAGCATAAACAGGTGGTTTAGGAAGACAGCAGAAGAGTCTGTTGCACAAGTCTATTGTCAGTCACAGTGAGTGTTGGTGGTGGTACGCTGCAGACAGTGAGTGTCCGAGAGGTCAATGTCTGCCTAGGAGTCAATCTCCTCTTCTTCCTTCAACGTGTAGGTTCTTTATTAACGCATTTTCTGTGAAAATAGAGGTATTCATGTATCAAAGAGAAAGAAAAGTTGTGCAGTTTGTTGTTTTGACCTTCCCAAAACTTCCTGAGTCAAATTTCGAAACTTTATATTTATGTATGTATGGTTACTCTACAGGTCGCATTTATGGTCTGATTCGCATGAAGTTTGGTACAAATGTTCCTTTTGTAAATCTCTAAGTTAAGTTCGTTAACCAGCTAGATGGGACGATCCGTTTCAAAACAGTGGCCATTCAAAGTTTTGATCTGCTTTTATAAAACTGTAAAAATATTATAAATTAATAAAAAATTTATCAATCGATGAAAAAAAACTCTGGTTGCTCTAGAACCTACAGTTTTAAAGTTATTTCAGTTTGGCTAGTTTGCACGCAAAGTTAGTGCTCACAAAGAAAGTTCAATGAATTCGAGAGGTTATTGGAAGCATAACTCCGGCAATTTGCAGAAAAACCACACACAACGACAAAATACGCCACAAAATATCACCGCGGAAGGTCAATGTTCTTTTTTTGGTTCGATTTTCGCTGTGGGTTGGTCTTGCTTTGAACCGTATCTTTCGTTTAAAAACTAAAAATCACTTTTCATTTTGTTATTTTTTCTGTACGTTTTTAGTTTAACGCAATTCTGAATTATTGAAAAAAATATATATTCCACATGTTTACAAATTAAACACAATGATGTAACAAATTATTAATCAAACGTCTTATTAAATTTACCGTGGAAACCTCGCAGAACAGTTACTCTCATTCGTACAACTGATGGAAACGTGTCGGTGTACGTGTTGCACAATGACTGACGGCGACTCCTACTCCTGAGGAATAGTAAGGAGGATAGTAAGGACTATTCTCGACACTGCCGAGCATCCTGCGCATGCGCTACCATAGCGGGCAGCGACTGCGCAGGAGTCGTGTAGCATCACAAGCAAGCGCATCCTGTCACCTCTGGCTCCAGTAACGGCGCATCAGCTGATAGATCACTATTTTACGTGAGATGTGGTCACGTTCAACTGTAGGGTCCACACTGCAGGGGACGTGGCACGACCCCTAAATCCACATCTGTTTTTGGGAACAGTTTTTATCGAATTCCCTTTGGAAAAATGAGATAGTCATGCCGTCAGAATGGTTAGACCCAGACGCGAGACCGTGAAATGAGCACCGATCATGACCCCCGAACACGTTTTGAGCATTTTTGCAAGACTTTATATTCATATGTACAAAAGGTCTCGTGTGTTGCTGACGCAAGCCCCCAAACATGCATACAGATTGTTAAATGTATATAAGTATAACCTATGTGTGAACTCTTGTTTTTGTCCAATTTTCATGAAATTTGGTACACATGTTCCTTTTGTAAATACCTCGGTCTAGTTTGGTAACCAGCAAAATCAAGCTGCCACAACCCTCCATTTGGGGATGAGCTTTGGTAAAAAAGTGGGTTTAATGATCTAAAAACAGTAAGTTTCATCCGACTTTTATGAAATTTGAAATAAATATGTAATTTTAAGGTATCCTATAATATACTTAAATTTATGAATATTCATTGAGACTTTTCGAAATGGCTTTTCGCTATAACAACGTTATTAGTGGTCCGATTTCAACAAAATTTAAAATACGTTTTACCTTTACCATTTGTAATGAAACTTGCAGTAAAAGAACACGTAAGTCTGAGGTAGAAGGACGAAGGAAGGCTGTGAGCGTAGCGAGGGCCAAGGAATCACATGATAGAATTCCTGGTCTGTCAGGTCTCAATCTTCATCTTCAGTTCACAAACATCCAGATCTTATTTTCTTCAGCTGGGGTTATTCATCTTCATCGCATAAACGATGATACTTCTTCCTTTCCTTCCTTTATCTGACCAACTACATCTCACCGTCCATTAAAAACACTCATCACACTCACTATCATTCCATATTCACCGTAAATTAAGCTCTAAGAGTGGTCGGTGTCTCAAAGCAAGGATCAAAGTTACTATGTTCCGTGCTGTGCATGTTACATTGGATCAAGTGGTTAGGGACTGTTTACCCTTATGCACGTCTGCCACGTCTGATTGGACATAATACGCTACCATCGGAATGAAAGGAAGTCTGGATTCAGGAGAGGAATGGAACTTGGCTGACCAGACGACCATGAGGAGGTGACGAGCAATGCCTCCGATAACCACTCAGAGGACTCTAACCCCCAAAGACATGGAGAGCTTTGCCAACACTCGGTGGACCTTTCCCCCAAGATTATAGCAAGCCTCGTCTCCTTAAAATTGATATCTGATCCAACCTCCCCTGGTGGGGAACGTTGGACCACAAAGCTGCCAAGAGTGTATGGTAGGAATCATCTTCTTCCCATCCGCAACCTTCCTATTGCTTCCAGCTATTTGCAATCTGAAGAGGCAGCTTTAAAAAAGCTCCATCTCCAGTAGATCCTGAAGTAGATACAAAGCTGATAGCTCTTTGTGTAGACACCTGGTCAGACCTACACACTGCATTGTCGCGCTGCACGACAACGTAAGGGCTAATTAGCCCATTACCATTGTTTGTTAATGACGGAGAAAATAGCGCTCGTGTGACATTTCATAATGTGAGCATCCTGTGTTCTTAATCGTAGGTGGATTGCTAGCTTCGTTGTAAGAGAAGCCTGAACTTTGGAGAGAAGGGTGGTCGAAGGGTGACTCTGGTTGACTGAAGTTGTTTTTATTAGCAAATCTTTTTGGACAAATGAGATATTCACGTCCTCAGCATTTTAAGACCCATGACCCGAATCAGGAAATCATCACCAATTTCGGTCCCAGAATAGGTTTTAAGCATCGTAATCAACAATTTATATGAATTTATGTATATATGAGTATCGACTTAACAGATCACATGTCCGACTTCCATATAATTTGCTAGAAATTTTTCTTTGTAAATATTTCGGTCAAGTTCGTTAGCCAGCAAATTCGGTGGAACAAAAGTCTTGTTTAAAAGGGCAGTTAAAAAATACAATTTTAGTTATTTGAAAGCGGTACATTTTATTTAATTTTGATGAAATTAGAAACAGACACGTATTGACATTTTAACTATCAATATACTAAAAACTTAGAAATAAAATACATTAAATTGTTTTAAAATGGTGGTCAAAAATAGATTTTTACTTTGACGCTGAATTTGGTAGTATGACTTTAATGAAATTTGAAATGCGTTTTCCTTTCATGCTATGAAGTAAAACTTGTACTAAAATGTAAGGACGATTGCAATAACATGTATTTGTTTCTAAGCAATAAATGATTTATTTATTTATTAGTAAAAGACCACGTAAACTTGAGGGCGAAGACCGCAGCACATTAGCAAATTAGATTTCAAAATTGCAAAGTAAATTCGCTTCTCACATACCATCGGTGCTGTAGCGCTTAGCTACGTATCGGCCTCGTTATATATTTATCATCCCTTATAACTAATTAAACTACAACGCTAACGAAACTTTCCGTTTTCAACTCTGTCGAGTAAAATGTCCGACCATAACCGAGCAATTTATCGGTTACTTGCAGCAGTTGCATTGCATTGCATTTTCGTTTACTCAATACGATTTGCAAACAATTGAATATTACTGCAAGAAAGAGAGACCTCGCCCTCTCGTCTCCACTGTTACAATGTAGACATGCTCTGTCTGAGTGACATCTCAGCTACAGACAATAGTCCGCCTCTCCTGTTCTTGCATGTTAATGCAACTGCTAACGAAACCCTCTGCAACATTCACTTATTGCAGGATATTGCATAGATGGAAAACTATTTTCAATATCGGGGGTGGCCATAGCTCAGTGCTTCGCAACAAATCAGCCCGGGTTCGATTCCCGGGCGCAGTGATAACTTTTCACGGTGGCCACTCCCCGAGGGTCGGAAGTCACGTTAAGCCGTTGGCCCTTTCCATTGGTCGTTGGATTATTAATGACGCAATCCGGGGTACAGTCGGCCCTAGTTTGTAACAAGACTACACCTAATCATCCATCAAAAACACTCAACACACTCATCGTGATTCCATATTCACCTTAAAGTAGCCTCTAAGAGTGGTCGGTGTTTCAAATCAAAGTATCAAATATGGAATAATTTTCTAGAACAATACTAAAAGAAATTAAACCATAACTGGAAAAAATATCATAAATGGGATTTTTCAAGGGTGAAGGGGTTTAGAGTTCAAGAACAAGTAACTTAGCCCCCGTTTCAATCATCAAGGGGTTCAATCCCTCCCCTCCAGAAGTTTGAAAATATAGCACACATATATTTCTCTAAGTGTATTAAACACTAAAAGACTGAAACAAATAACACTACAAAAATGTGCCACTTTGCGTTTGTGCAAAGCTAAAGCCAATATTCGTTCAGAAATAAGGATTCTTATGATAGTACACAATACAAAAGTGCTAATAAAAGTGAACGGTCCGGGCTTCTGCTACGGCTGTTTTGTCTACACAACTTGCCAAGATAAACATCAAAAACGTGTTTCAAAGCATGAAAACCAAGAAAACAAGACATATCATCGCTGTAAAAAGGACTAAAAACGCTACAAATACATTAAAAACCTTGAATTTTCCACAATTTTCGAATTTTCCGGGGGAAAACCTGTACACACCTCCTTGAAAGAGGGCTGCACCCAGCGTTGTGTGCATTAGTTCGATATCCTTCCCTTGAAACAGTTATGCATCCACACCACTGCCTCTAACGCTACTGAAATTTATTCCTGGGTACGGTCTTGTTAAAAATAATAAAGCTAGTATACAAGCTTCAGGCATTCCCAAGCCAAATCCAAAGTAGACAACACAATACACTTGAGAATTCCTCATGGGTTTAAAGCAGGTGATAGAGTTTGAGACTACCTCCAGTCAACAAAGTTTACTAACGGAGATCGTTTTTGTAAAATTTCGTGAAAATGGGACAAAAAGTGTGACCTGAAAGTGGTCCCATATACAAGATATGTAAAGTTTATCAATTTGACTAAAATGATGTTAGGAAACTCTGAAACTGAAGATTGTTTCGTTCTCTTCGGCAAGAGAAATAAGTGGCTCCATTTTTATGGAAATTCGTCAACAATAAGTACAACGAAATACAAGTATACAATAAGAAACTTCATATTCACAAATATCTTAATCCATGGTCTAACATATTTCGGGTTTGCTAACCGCAAATATAACACACTAACACAAAACTGCGGGCTTTAGCTTCGGAGTAAAATTTCCTGAAAATCTGACTTTGGTGACTCAACGTCGATGACACACTGACCTTTCCAAAAGTATGATCATATCATGGATCTGATAAATCAGCAATCGAATCATGCAAATGATTTGGTATGTCAATGTGCGCACTTTCAAAAGTTGAAATCAACATTCATACCTTCTCACGGGTTCATGGTTAAATTCATGGAAAACATTAAACTGTCTTTCTTGCACTATTCCTGGGAATGCACGGGTCCTATGAAATTAAATTTCAACTTGTTGAATGATAACAGTTTTAAGTGTTTCAATTCAAGTCTACATCTAATGTGGCTCTAATGGCTTGCTTCATAAGAACTTTGATGTAAATCTATCTATAATTTAACGGTCCACCTCAGCTGCTCGGGAGACCGTCGTTGCAGAGGTTTGAGGGAAATAAAATAGAGACTTTATTATTAATGCCATTTTGACAAAACAACTCTTAAATGAAATATAGTAACATATTACCTAGGTTTGTCTGCATTTAATTTTTAAAATTTCTTTTAACTTTTGAACTATTAACGATTAATAAGACCTTATTCAAGAAGCTAAAATAGGTTTATCAAAAATCTATTCACAGGCAATCACAGACAAACTCTTTCTCTTTCCATAAAAAATAGCATATCCGAATTTAACCTTCATATAAGAGCGCTATCTACTTTCTATGAAGCTGCTATCTACTTTCTGTCAAAGCGGAGGGTTTGACAGTTAGGCCGCATCAGTTGAAAGAAAGCCCGTTGTTACGTGCGCGGTGTCTTGTGTTCCTTGGGCGGATGAATTCAACCTTTCTCTGCGGTGGCCACTGAGGCGACCCCTTAAGTTGAAATGTTATGGGAAGGCGGGTTGTTAAATTATTCTACTTGAAACTTGAGCCAATGTAAACTATGTTTGTGAAATTAATTAAAACATAACTGATTTCAAGTCGCGTAAGCTATTCTGCCTGAGGCGCTCAACCACAGTGTGGGGTTGTAGTTTTTTATAAGGAAATATAATAATATTATTCATTTATAGACTCAGTCAGAGCACGCGAAATACGAGGTATGTCAATAAAGTTCGCGAACTTAGGCAATAAGCTAACGTAAAATTACACATAAGACACCTCCCCTGAGCTCTTATGTATTTCTTCATTCGAGCTTTCCAGCCTTTGATGCTTTCACGGAATTGATATTTTGATACCTCTGCTAGTCTTTTCGATGTTGATTTTTTAATGTACTCCAGAGTCTGAAACATGGCGTTCAACTTTTCTTTAATTTTAAGGAATACAAAATTACAGGGGGTCAAGTTCGATGAGTAGGGGGTCCACTGTGCTGGACCTTTAAGCTAAAATTGCTCCATACTCAGAGAGGGATTTGAGAGGGATTTTAGAAGGTAAATTCTTTTTGAACTTGCTTAAACTGTGTTTTGAGATACAAATATTTAGATAATTTTCGCCCTGGCCTCCGTGGGGCATTCTATTTCCCTCAGGCCCCCGGTAAACCCTCCAAGTACCCAAAAACCCCCTTCGAAATTTCTTCCCGGGTACGGCTTTGCATTCATTCGAACCTCAGGACTGTCGGATGAACCGACTCCAGTGATGCACCTGACACGGCAGATGCTCGGGTGACCTTTGCCAGGTGAAAGCTGTGCTGGTAGCAGGGAGCAGACAGCAGACTGTGCCTTGAACACTTCCTTGGCGAGTCTAGCTGTTCTGCACGACTGACTGCAACAGCCTCCACGTTACGTCCCTCTCCACGTTGCATCTCTGGTAATCATCATCACCTGATCCACCAGCCTGTGTCAGCCCCAAACCCGCGCTACTCGACTAGGCTGAATCTTACAAGTTAGAGGAGTCTACGGTGAATCCTCAACTTCCCGTTATGGGGGATCTTTAAAAAAATGAGGGTTAGGCTTTGCGCACCCTCGTGTCACAGGCTGCCTACTTTGGATCAAATCCTAGGTTTTTAGAGTACCTTGATCTTGCCCACCAGGTCAACCTGTTCATATCCACCATTCGTGCACCAGTGGGAGGGGGTGAGGTAGTAGGTGGATAATTTATACCGGAAGTGGAAGGTAAAAAAGGTAAAGTTTGTCTTGTTTACAAGGTGATGTTAGGACTACAAAGTCCCCACTACCACCCGACCTTTACCTAGCGTTACCGTATAGTGACGTTACAAATGTAAGTGGTGACTGCGGGGATCGAACGAAGTGATGAGCTCCGTATTCACGCACGATTCTAACCCACCACGGGTCCAAAGTGCACTATTGGAAAGGGGGCGTTTCCCACAAAATGGGTCTTATACCATAACAACTGCAATTATAATCTGATTTCACTTAATCTTGATATCAAGACGTATTTGCACTGTACCAAATTTGTATATACAAATTCAATAAAATCCCAATCAGTCAGTTCAAGATGGCGGTGAGAAAACGGATTTATTTGAAAACCGGTTGAAAATAATGGTTTTATTGATACTTTTTGGCTACTGTAACTCAAATCATGATAACTTTCTATAGCATCAAAAAGCTTTTTTGGAGAGGCGCCAAAAAGAACCCTAAAAGAACATAACACTGTAATACTTGAACGGAAATTCGTGTTAGATTTTCAGCCAAGACAGTTGAGTACTAGAAATTGCACTAAAACCTTGATTACATGACGTATTTACAAGTCTTCCGTGCAAAGAAGTCAGCTAGACTGTGATATATTTACATATGAGAAGTGCAACAGTGTCAAACACACTGAAGGCGAGCGAGTGACAAGACAAGAATGCACGACCTCTAGCAAGTACGCAGAGTAAACTGGGAGTAGATCAACTGGAGCAGCTAGCTGTGACCTCTAACTCTTCCTGCAACAGTCCTAGCACCTCCTAGTGCGACTCAAGGACTGGGCGTCTAGACCTCTGATTCTGATTCACTATTGTCTTGTGTTTGTTTCCTACTCATTCTTGGACGATGTTGACATGCTCCTTCGACAAATGGGTTTCAACAGAGCATCAAGATAGGTGGTTGTAGTTAGTTGTAAATTCATACGTTCATAAGTTACCGTCCTGTGTCTCCCAGTTCGGTAATCATCCCTGCCTCTCGTTACGTAAGAGTGTATGTCTCTATCTCTTACGGGGTTGCACTTGATTCATGTTTCAAGGATATAGAGGCAAGATAGTGTCAACAGTTTTAGTTTGTTGAAAGCTGGCTTGCACGGCTCTCCCCATTGAAGTTTTACGATAGTTCGGATTGCTTGCTTTAAAACGATGAAAAGCCTGAAGACATTTGCATTTGAGCAGCCACCCCACAAGGCCAAACTGTAGGTAAGGAGTGGGTAGACAACTTCATAATACGCCGTCATCAGTACCTGAGTTGGGCAGTATTTTGAAAGTTGTCTCAAGATAATGCCTCAGGACCTTTGGAGCCACGTATTCAACGTGGCAGTTCCAGGTCATCCCTTTATCAAGGTATATCTCAAGAAATTTCGATGAATGAACCTCTTGAACATGCACTGGGGAGCAAATTATTAGGCTTTTAAAGTCGTTGGCATGCTCTAGCAGGTCAGACTCGGAGAGCACAATCAAAGACAAAAACGGGTTGACGTGCTGGGTCTCGAATCTATCTCAACTCAATCAATCGAAATCAGGTATTAATCAGAAATGTAGCTCGTTTACTTCAATATCCAGAGGACGTCTCTATTCCCTTGAAGAATAAAACCTGTTAAAGAGAGGTCATGGGTGTCATCTTAGTGGACCCGTGGCGGGTTGGAATCATGCGCGACTCCGGGGCTTATCACTCCGCTGGCGCGGGTTCGATCCCCATAGTCACCACTTGCATTTCTAAAGCGACTATACGGGAACGCTAGGTAAAGGTCGTGGTTGAGTGATAGAGAGGACTTTGCAGTCCTAACTTCGCCTCGTTAAACAATACAAACTTTACCTTCACCTTTTTTACCTCTACGATAGGTAATAAGAGTTGCAGTAAAAGAACACGTAAGTCCAAGGTCGAAGGCCAAAGCGAGGCTGTGAACGGAGCGAATAAGAGCGAATATAACTTTTTTATATAGAAATTAGGAGTCATCGATATTATGGAGTCATAGTGTCAGTGAACTGTGACTTACTATTGTTGTCTTGTACTTGTTCTTGGAAGAGGTATGTTGTGTAAGTAATTATGATACGAGGATTTTCGGCTTACTTATTTCAATATTTGACAGTTTGCCTTAAAACCTAATTCCTTAATGGATAAAAATATAAATGGTTTAGGTGGGGTCATGAATAAAAGGTTCCATATCTACTGTACTTTAGAAATCATAGATATCAAGGAAGATTCATAGTGACCTCAAAATTAAAATCTTATATACTTACATGATTTTCTGTCTGGTTTTACATTATTTGTTCAACTATTAGGTAAATATGCAATCTAAGGCTTCAGCAGAATAATTTTAAATATTTTATTTAACTACCAGGAGACACCTTGAGGGTGGCCATAGCTACGTGGTACAGTGCGTGCTTCGCATTAAATCAGCCCGGGCTCGATTCCCAGGCTGTTATAACCTTTTACGATGGCCATTCCCCGTGGTTTGGAAGTCACGTTAAGCCGTTGGTCCATTCCATTGGTCGTTGGATGGGCTATTAATTAATGGACTCAATCTGGGGAACTGTCGGCCCTAGTTTGTAACAAGACTACACCTCATCATCCATCAAAAACACTCATCACACTCACCCTTCATCCCATATTCACCTTAAAATACTCTCTAGGAGTGGTTGGTGTCTCAAATTAACGTATTAAAAGTATCAAAGTATCCTGGCCCAACCAATTTTGGAAATTCTGCTTTAGACTTTATTCTAATATAAAATGTTGAAATTGATGTAAATGCTCTTATCTCGTATGACTATATACATTCTATGTTTGATTCTTTCCTTGTATTATTTTATTATGTATTACTCGTAGCTAGTATCTATGTAGGAGGGCGTGGAGGAGCAGTTAGCGAAAGCTTAGAGAGTCCGATCACTCTGATAGCGGCATAACAAACAAGCCTTAGACCTATTTCAGGAACAGGAAACTTTGGTGAATAATCTCTCCTCAATCATTAGCGAGCGTCCTTTGGAGAAATGAGATATTCATGCCGTTAGTATGGTAAGACCCGGAACCGGGACTGTGGAAAAAGCACCCCCAGAACACGAGTTGAGGATTTTTGGAAGAAATTTGTACTGGGTGAGTGTTAAATGTCCCCCTACCCACCTTAACTTTTGAAAAAGAACATATTTTTTAAAAACCCTTTTAGTAATGATTTTATAGAATCCAAAAGTTTGTTTTGACGTATTTTGCTTCACCCATCCCCCACCTAAAAACCTGGGGGGAGGGCCCCCACAAATTGTTTAAATACAAACCCCGTCTTGTGGCATCTCAAAAAAGGGAATTTTACTAATTCAACGACGCAAAGAAAAATCTTTTATCTCGACTCGGTTTTTTGTAATACTGTACCCATTTAAAGAAATCAGGTTTAAAATGCTACAATATCATACATAAAACCTTTTTTATGACACATTTTACTTCAAACTACCCTAAGGGATTATGTCATAGAGTTGTAATGTTTCCCTCACAAAATTGTCAAGAAAAATTTGTCATTGAAAAAAATGGTATATGAAATATGGCATTTTAAAGCTAATTTCTTGCAATAAGTAAGTGCTAAATAAGTATTACAAAAAAGAGTCGAGATAAAACATTTGTCTTTGCGTCGTTCAATTTATTTTAAAACTCCCTTTCTTTTGAGGTGCCACAAAGGGGGTATTAAGAATCTGGGAGGCCTTCCCACCTGATTTCGGGTGGGGGGGTGATGCAAAGTACGTCAAAACAAACTTCAGAATCCTATAAAGACATTCCCCAAAGGGTTAAAAAATATTTCTTTTTTCAAAAATTAAGGTGGGGGGAAATTTAAAACTCACTTTGTATACATATGTGTGTATGTGGATCAACTCTAAAGGTCGTATTTTTGTCAGATTTTCGTCTAATTTAGTACAAATGTTACGTTTGTGAATATCTCGGTCCACTTGTACTGTAAAACACATTCTCTAAGAGAACTGTTCTCAGGCGTGATTTGTATGTATTCGGCATTCAGGAACGTTGAATCGAATTTGACAGTTTGTTGACAAAATGCTGCACTCGTGAAGGCAATGGTTCGTAAATAATCGTTTTATATTGAGTAGTCTAGTCATACCTACTTTGTTTTGAGAAAGAGAAAATATTCGAAAATATATATACAGGGTAGTGTCAACAGTTTTAGCTTTTTGAATCATGGCTTACATGACTTAAGTTTTGCAAATATTATGTAGAATTTGTATAATATATCAATAGAGTGTGTGACATGTACAAGCTTTAGGCATGTAACAATCAGAAAAGTAAATCTGTGTATCGGTAACGAAGAATTTGAGTTACGTTTTATTTTGGTTCATTTATCTGATCAATTTTGGGAAAAATCTGAGATATAACTACTAGGGATCCGCCTCAGCTGCGCGGCGACGTTTCAATGCAAGAGTTTACGGCGGCCCGTTTCCACCTTTCAAACTAGATTTTACATTAATAAACATGATATATTTGAAATTAGAGGAGTTTTCCGACTCACGTCTAGAGAGTTTTCTTCGAAATTATGCGTTTTAGGTGTGCAAAATTGAGTTGATAGGACTAAAACCTGGATAATTTCAAAGTTTATTTGTGAAATTATTAAACAACTTATAAGAAATCGGGCTGTTTACGTGTTGGAAAGAAAATTCCTCTACTTTCTAAATATATCATGTTTATTAATAAAAACTATTTGGAAAGGTGAAAAAGCCGTCGTAAACCCCTGCAAGCGCTTCATTTGACAGTTAAAGCGCTCAAGCGCTTGCAGAGGTTTATGACGGCCTGTCTTTCACCTCTCAAAATAACGTTTACATTAATAAACATGATTTGGAAACTAGAGGAGTTTTCCAACACGTGTAAAGAGCCTGTTTCTCATAAGTAGTTTTACAAATTTAAGCCACATCAGTTGAAAGAAGGCCCGTTGTTTCGCCAGGCGGATGAATGCTTTCTCTGAGGTAACCACTGAGTAACAACAATTAAGGTGGTTTCAACACTTAAGAATTTCAGTTTAATCACCAATAAATCTATCAATTTCTTAATTGCATTATACTTTGAGTTAAAGTTTGACGAGTCACAGAGTCCATTCCAACGGTGAAGTGACCGGCCTTGTTTGTGACACAAGTATGAGGAAACCGCGCGCAATATCCTAGCCCACACCGCTTCTTGGAAAGCGTTGGAAAGTGTTGTGTGACAATCGGCCGGTTGATTAATTAGTAAAATTAAAAACAATAAGAGGTAGCTGCTAGCGGCGTGAGCGAGTGACTTTCACCGCTGCAAATAGATGCAAGCTGATGCAACCGTGTTGCATTCTCTCATACCGACTTAACAAGTAAACACAACGCTATGTGTGTTCATTCAAGTTATAAATATTAACCAGGCTGAAGCGCTGCTGGCGTGAGTAAGGCGAATTGCTATTCTAATTTTATAATTGTAACTGTGGCTCGCTGTGCTCGCAGCCTTGCTTCGGCCTTTGGCCTCAGCTTAGCCTTCTGTATGATTTCGGACTTCGGCAACCGACTTTTGTGGTTTTTTTTGAAATTTTACTGCATATCATGATAGGAAAACGCATTTCAAATTTCATTAAAACCAGACCACTCACACCACGGTCATAGGGAAAAATAACATTTTGGCCACACATTTGAAACGATCGAATGGATTTAAGTTTTAGTATATTGATAAGTTACATTAAAATACACATTTATTTCAAATGTCATCAAAATTAGATGGAAGTTTCTGTTTTTACATAAATAATACCCCTTCTTTTGAAAACTCCCTTTAAAAGGGGACCTCCGGTAGTACGATTTTGCTGGGTAATGAACCTGACCGAGATATTTTTAAAAGGACCATTTCTAGCATATTTTATGAACATTTGCTAACAAATAATACATGTAGGTAGCCAGGATCGATTCTCATTTCATGGTCCTGGGCCTGGGTCTTCCCATGCTGACGGCGTGACCATCTAATTTTTCAAACGAATTTTCGCAATTAAAGTACAGCGTGTTTTAAGACACTTCGGTTAGAAAAATCACGTTTACACTACTTCGACCAAGTTTTATTACAGTACACCAAAGACCCATGTAAAATGTAAGGCCTATTATATCTGGTAAAATTTAAAGGTTATTGAATTTGAATACTGAGGTAGAAGAAAATAGCCACCATTTTAAAATGGTAGATCATGCTGGTGCTTTTTAATGGTGGAGAAGAAAATAACAAACCAAATGGTAGCTAGTGGTAAACTAACCATTTTAAAACCTATGTTTATAAGAACTGTTCATTGTATTGCACAAGAAACCTATCCCTTAAAGTGTCAAAGTCGTTCATTAAAGTCGTCAAGTCAAAAAACAATTCTTTTTCTACACAAGAGTTACTTTATTTACAATACAGACTCAATCAGTAAAATCTACATATGTACAGTCCGAGGCGCTCTATAGTAAATTCACGGACGCTGTAGTAGGCGTTATTGGCTAACAGCGATTTCAAGTTTACCCTGAATTTTCTATGATCTTGTTCATTCTTCTAATTAAAAGGAAGAACGTTACAGAGCTTTATGGAGTTATAGATAAAAATGTGTTTTGAAAAATTGTAGATGAATGTTTGGGAATTGGAAGACGAGCTGTTTCGGAGAGGATACCTAGCATTGGAAGATTAATCGAGAATTGAAAGGTGGCTATGAGCGAATGAAGTGTTTCTAGAATGTAGATAAATTGAAATGTTAAAAAGTTGAAGGATTTGAAAACATCTTTACATTGCTGTTTTCGTGGCAGAGAGAAGATTGTACGAATGGTCCCTCTTTGAAGTCTGAACAAGAACATAGTTTGCTGACTTTCACTACCCCACACTGGCACAGCATAAGAAAGATAAGGATAAATAAGGTCATAATAAGCTGTTACGAGCACTTCCGTGTTAGATGTTCGACTTATTAATCTCAACATGAAAATGCCTGTGGATACCTTCCTTGAGACCTGGTCTATATGGCAGTGGAACTTTAGATTCTCGTCTAAGACAACACCCAAGAACTTACTTGGCCTCCGCTGATGAATAACTACTTGTCCTATCACAATTTTGAATAACCCTGTACACAGAATCATACACCTCCGCGTAAACCTCTATTATAATGAGGTTGATGAACAATGTCGCAACTCATTACTCAACTCGACTCCATCTCTCGGTTACATCGACGTCGAACACATAACAGAAGGAAGATGCGGCGCGTCTGTCTGTCTGTAGACGCTAAACCGCGAAAACCAACTAAACAGCTAATTCAGGAACTGCGCTAGACAAAACATCGACTTAATGAATTTCATAACGTTAATTTAGTGAGGCGGAGGTGGTGGCGGTGGCGGTGAGGAGAAAGTGTCGACAAACGTGAACTTGGCCGCCCTGCGTTACGTCACGGCGCGGCCACGTGGTCACCTGTTTCTTGCTATCAGCTGTTTGTTGGACACAGCTGATTTTGTTTTGCTTTTTTGTGTTTTTAGCGAATTTCCTTTGGCAAAATGAGATATTCATTGACCCAGACCCGGGACAATCTGACCACCAGAACACGTTTGAGTATTTTTACAAAAATGTATATACATATATTATATGTATGTGTTTCCCTTCTACAGGTCGCATTTTCGTTTGATTTTCCGAATTTGGTACACATCTACTTTGTAAATATCTCGCTCAAGTTCGTTAGCCAGCAAAATTGAACCGCCGGAAGCCCGTTTTAACACGTGCTAATAACGGTAAATTTCATCTGAAAATTCTTATCCTAAATTAAGAGCTAAATTTAATTTACATTCCTTGCGTGTTTGTGCAAAGAAGAAGGCTTTGCGCATAGTTACGTCTTCCAAAATAATCCAATCATTTATCCCATGTTCAAGGGGAAAGGCCATACCTAAAGGGCACTTAAATTATCCCTCCCTTCTTTACAGGAAATTCGTCAGTGTTCCCGGCAGCACGTCAACTAGGTTTTAAGGCACCAGTTGTCTTTTTTACTACCAGAATATTCGTTCTTGTCGTTTTCTTAAATGCTGTTTATTGGCGTCATCTGTTTAAGTGATGACTTACCTATAGCTTCAATCTTAGACACGAGCTTTTTATCGAGTTTTCTTTGGAACAATGGGATATTCAAGCCGTTAGCATGGTTAGACCCAGGCCCGGGTCCATGAAATCAGCACCGATCCTGACCCCCAGAACACGTTCTGAGCATTTTTTCAAACATTTATATACATATGTATATTATCAAATGTTGTATAAATGTTTCTTTCGTAAATATCTTCGTCAACCAGCAATATCGGGCTACCGGAACCCACCTGTTATGGGAGACGTTCTAAAAAAAGGGGTTTAACTATCAAAAACCGTAAATTTTGTCCGATTTTGAAAATCCATCATTTCGTGTCAAAATGGCGGTCAAAAAATGTATTTTTCGCAGTAACAGCGGAATAAGTTGCTCGATTTTGTTCAAATTTAAAATGTTTTTTTCTGTCATGCTATAAGATGCTATAGTATAAGATAGCTATTTGTTCTGTCATGCTATAGTATAAATTCCAGTGAAACCTCCCATAAGTCTTAGGCCGAGAGTAACAAGGAAGTTCATGCCAGCGGCGCTTTAGCGCTTAGCTTCGTGTCGGCCTGTTTCGTTTTTTAACTGACTTTGCGACGTGGGCCTTGAGAACCACCCACTTCCCTAATCCAATATCAGTGTGTCACCTCCAAACCCTGCGCTAAGTTCTCCATACAGAGTCATTACACAGTCTGGAGCCAGACGACACGAATAACCACAGACTCCACGTCACTCCATCTACGGTCTGTGGTTTGTCATTGCAGAAGCTGTGCTTTTGGAAACCTCATTAAGGGTTTACTTCGACAATGGTTCCTGTTCCTTGAGTGTCAAGGCCTTGTCGGTCTAGCAGTCAGTGAAAGTGGTTGATGTGTTTGTGAATAGTGATAAATTGTATTGACAACTCTAGAAATGGCGCAGGGTGTTTAACGTAGTCGTTGCTTTAGTACTTGAAATTATCAAATGCGATTTTGATAGGATGTTTATTTTGACACATTAGTGGTGTTTTATAAATTCACGTCCTCGAGAAGGAACAGTTTCATACATTTTACAGGGAGACCTTTGTAATAATATAGACCCTAATTTTTTGCTTTAAGAAATTGACAAGTGAGTGTGATGAGTAATTTGATGGATGATGAGGTGTAGTCATGTTACATACTAGGGCCGACTCTTCCTTAGATTGGGTCGTTAATTAATAGTCCAACGACCAATGGAATGGACCAACGGCTTACCGTTGAATAAAGAAAAATCAACGGTGTATTCAAATATAAATCTATATAAATCGCACGATTTGGTCACATTTAAGTAATCGACATCGGACAAACTCGAGCATGTCGAGCCTATATGGGGAGAAAGACCATGGTGTAATAAGTACACCATAAGAAAGACGGCAAGAGATGACAGCGCTCGCAGCACTATCTGTGTTTGGGCTGCCGCAACTACGTTCAGTTTCGTGCCTCAGCCATATGGCATTTATGGTCAATCTACCTACTATAACATTATATCTTTGATAATGCCCTTTTGTGGATATATACGCTGTGCAGGTGTGGTGTGCCCTTCAAACAGGCGGAACTCGGTGGCTGGTCAGTGGTTAGGACAGAGTTCACTGCAAGCTCGGACCGGTCCTCTGATACGCCCTTCCGCAACCTTACACACTCACACATACGTGCAGTGCTCTGTAAGGCCCTCGCCCTTGACCAGCGAGGCGAGCAGCTCTGCCCTTCCGACACCCTCCAGTCAGCAGCTCCAGTGTGGATGGCGTGATTTGCTACGTATATTAAGGGTCCGCCTCAGTGGTCACCAGAGGAAAGCCCAAGTTCGTCCGCCCTAGGAACACATGACCGCGCGTAACAACTGGCCAAACTATGGGTATGGGTCTTCTTTCAACTGATACGGCCTAACGATCAAACCAAGCGCTATGCGTTTGTTAACGCGATTAGGGTTTTCACCTTTCAAAATACTTTTTACTTTAGTAACATTATATACTAGTTGGAAACTAGAGGAGATTTTCGATCCATGTATAAACTATAGAGCCCATTTTCATGAAATGTTCACAAATAAACTTTGAAATCGTCCCAGTAATAATGCTTTTTTACTCTAGATCGTACATTTAAAACGCATAATTAAAAAAAGTTCTACACGCGTGTAGGTAAGATTTTTAGCTTTTAAAACGATTAAAAAATACTTAATATCAACTTAACACAGGCTTCGGTGGCCGGTCCCACAATTATTATAATCTAGTACTTCCGGTTCACTCTGCGTTAAAAGGCCATGATTGAAAAGGTATGAGGTCATAATTAGCCTGAAATATTTTGGTCTCGCTGTGGAGTACCACCATCAGTCACTGACAGCGAGACCGAAATATTTCAGGCTAATTATGAAGTTTTGATGTGTTGTAAACAGGAAAAACTAGATATTAGTCTTATCTTTTTTAGTGTCAACGTATTTTGGATTATTGCAGACTCTTGATGCATTGAGCGTCGCCGAACAAATGAGACACACCTTTAATTGTAAAGGTCCAGTAGACGTGCTAAGCTTCTTTACATATATTTTTCAAGGGGCGGAAAATCTGCATACATTCGTTCTTAAGGACGGCATATGTCTACAAATTTGAATATTTACGCCTACTAGCACATTCTGGTGGCGAACACTGGACTCAAAGAGGTGTCGGGTTCACAGCGAACCAACCTCCGTCAAACCCCGTCCTACTTGATACTTTGCTTTGAGACACCGACCACTCTTAGAGGGTATTTTAAGGCGAATATGGGATGATGGTGAGTGTGATGAGCGTTTTGATGGATGATGAGATGCAGTCTTGTTACAAACTAGGGCTGACTGTTCTCCAGATTTGGTTATTTATTAATAGCCCAACGACCAATGGAATGGACCAACGGCTTAACGGTATTTCCGAACCACGGGGAGTGGCCATCGTGAAAAGTTATCACTGCGCCCAGGAATCGAACCCGGGCCGATTTTGTGTGAAGCACGCACTACACCACTGGATCCAAGGATCATCCTAGGATTATTATTATTGTTTTAATAGGCTAACTTTATGGACAATACCACAAACACAGACATAGTGTAACCCTGAATGATATTAGCAATAACGCTCAGTTGAACCTTTTATGTTAATTTTCAAAACGTATACTGTAGGGTTACGTGCAGTGCAATTGCAACTAACACTGTAGCACTGATATTTATTGCAATATCATTACATTTGCAAACAAAATTATAAATTTTATAGTTCGATGAAATGGAGACACTCTAAGGAATATTAGCTCACAGACAGCGCCTGAAGTTTTCTCTGTGTAGTACTCACGACAAATGTGTTTGCTAAGTTGCAGTTGTCATGTTTCAGGCGTAACACAAAACGAATATACAGGGTGACCAGTAGTTACGGGATCAGACCTCACCTGGTGGTTTTGCAAGTCAAAATAAACAACCAGACCGACACGCAGCTAAGCGCTAAAGCACCACTGGCGTGTGAATCGAATTTCCTTTCGAATTTGTTACTCTAATTCGCTACGCTCACAACGAAAAATTAATATAAGTTTTTATTCATAATTACGTCCAGCTGGCTACAGTGCGTTAGTAATATTAACCATCACCACTCTAAAATTAATTACAAACCACAATTAAATTTAATTATTTAATTTAAACAAATTCGTATTTACGCCTATTACCTCAATTAGCAACTGGAGCTTACGCACAGGCTTCTAGCATACGTAAGCTCATTTCCAAAATTATTGTTAGTTTTATTTCAGGGAAGCTAATACTTACTTCTATTTTGACCTATTTTTATCACTGAGTTTAATTTGGTTTAGTTTGAAAATGTTATAATTATTTAAGTGATCATCAAACTTTATTATTTTTGTTGAAATTCAAAATGTGTTAAAAATGTGTAAGCTTCCATTATTGTTGTTTTTCTATTTTTATATGTGTGTATTTTTGTTTTATGCGGAAATAAAGTGGATTTTGACTTTGACTATTTATAAACGAATATTGAAGTTTTTAAGTCTATTTAAGTCTATAACACATTGTATAAACAAACACAAATATTTTGTCCCAATTTAAAAAATGTGTGGCTTTTCACTGTCTATGCGATTCCCAATAGACACTCTGTACAACGCCTGAGTAAATATCAGCGAAAAACTCACTTAACTGCATTTAAAATTCTTCATGAAACTTCAGGCGCTGTTTAAACAACTTACTAACTTTAAACAACTTATTTAAAAGCTTCCAGGTTACTGTAAAATACTATGATCAAACCATTGATAATCTTTTAAAATACAAGGTTATTAAAAAAGTACTACTTTATTCTTCTGTAACTTTTATAGTGTAAGTGCTTCACTAATAATTTACATATAATTGAAAAGAAGAAGTTTCAAAGTTTTGTTTAAATAAATTGAGAGGTAATTTCAGCTGTGAATTATTAGCAAGATGACTTCCCCTCAACGTAAGGTTTTTGTTTTATTGTATATAAAAATAATTATCAAAGTATAAAAATAATAATAAAAAACAAAATAATACAGATAATAATTATAGTAATAAGGAATTATGCATAAAAAACCGAAGACCACTGGGAGACTATTGGAAGCCCAATAAACCCTCTCCGGACGCAAATCTTCTTGTTCCTCGAACGCACATACTGGCTGCTCTAACTATCCCGATGGCACTCTTGCTCTTGTCAGAAATTTTACTTTGCCATAACTCACGGATGTGGCACAAAATTTCGTCAGGGCTATATATTTTACGAAATATGGCCAAATTCTGCTCAATTGACATACTCAAGATGGTATATTACGCCCACATACACTCACACATATCGTATGGTATTATACTGTATGGAGCTACAAGCAATCAAAACTTACACAAATTACTAGTTTTGCAAAAAAACATTGAAAATTATGCTACATCTAAACTTTATTGATTCTGTGCAACAGGACTTTGCTAAGTTGGGAATACTAACTGTCTATGGACTATATGTGTTGGAAACAGTTTTAGCGGTAAAATCAGCTGAAGCCAGTTTGCCAAAGCTAGGCACTAATCATTATTACAACACTAGAAACAAAGATACAATAGCAATTCCGAGTCATTCACGTAAATTTTTCTGGAAATCTCCTAAAAGAGCAGGAATACAATTTTATGATAAGATACCTCAGAACATAAAAGATATAACTAATATAAACGTTTTCAAACAAAAACTAAAAACCTATTTAATAAAGAAGGCTCTGTACAAATTTGAAGAATTGTAGAATTTAAAGAGAATAATATATTGTAGAATAGAGTTTAATAATTAATACTTTATAATAAATAATTTGTATACAGTAAATTGAAAGTCATTTTGTATTTTATAGCATAGACAAATTAATTTTAACGCCATTCGATAATTGTATATGCATCTATGTATTGTACAATTTGTGAATAAAGATTATTTGAATTGAATTGAAAATGTTTTTTCTGCAAGCCTTTCAGTAAGTATGTTGAAGAAGCTGTCCATTTGCGGCCCGAAAACTCCATCAACTGTCATTACTAGGGGTGTGAAAGTGGCATGCCGTTGTTCGCAAGAATGCAGGTACTTCTTCTGGTTTTCTTCTTCAGCTGACGCCAGAACAGACATTACAGGCCGGGAGGTGTAGGAGCATCAGTGTCTACGACACGAATATCAAACAATGCCTCCCTCTGAGCCTCCCAGATGCCACGAACAGCCAAATCACCCTGCAGACATGGTTCTTCTTCATTAATGGTGGGCTCCTTTTCAACATTACCCCAAGATTTTAGACATATTTTCCCTTAGCACGTCTCGAACTTCGTTGTGTCTTCTCGTTACGAGACCACCAGTTTTGCAACAAAGTGCATGGTCCAAATTAAAGTTGCTCTGCCCACAACCATCACATCTTTGGGGCATACCTATGAGTTGTCGGTTATACCTTATTGCTAGGGCATCCATAAATTCATTTGCCGACAGATCGAAATGGTATCTTTTCAATGGAACTGCAGACGACCAGCAGGAAGATGAATTTTTGGTTATTGACGTAACCGCTCTCTGGATGGTTCTTTTCCTTGGAGCTGGAACTTTTTCTAAGAGGCTTTGTAGCTTTTCATCTCATACTTGTCTTTTACAGTTTTCACAATTTTCTTGATTGGGTTGATTTTCTCTCTGTGTTTTTAAGGACGTGCTTCCACTCCAACTGTTTTCTGCACAACGCGAGAGGCTACTGCATCTCGAAGAACGTAGCTTGCTTTTCCGTAACGCAGTAAGAACTCACTCCATTGCTCTGAATTAGACCCTCCTGACCCACCTCCACCATGCAGTTTTCTTGATACCTTTACAAGAACTTCATTGGTAATATTAACTTGCTGCATACAAGGTAATTCTTTCATTTCCAAGGACAAAGAAAAACATAAGATATTTTTTGTTTATGAATTTTTGAAAAGCCAGTCAGTTCAATTCAGCGATAGTTTTGTCGTAGACCTGCTATTTTGTCGTGATTTTTTCTTGTGAGACTGTATAAAGAAGAAAGTTTAAGTTCCCTTTCTGCCAAAAAATCTAGTTGACCTGTGGAACCGTATCAGAGGTGCGGTCAATGCCATCAATCAATATTTGCTCATTATGAGTGGAAAGAGTTTTGAGTTAGATTGTTGCCGAGCAGTCAGGGAGGACATGGTGAGCATTTATAGAAGTGTACAAACTTCAAGGGGGACAAACTTTGAAAAGTGCTCTTTTTATCAGTATTTAATTTATGTATATCTAAGTAATAACTAATAGAACTAGACGAAGTAGACTAAAATCCTGTTCTTCCGGTTCACACCGAGTCCAAAGTTCATAATTAGGTTGAGATAATAACCTCACTGTGGAGTACCATCCTCAGTCACTGATTGGTTTCGGCCCCCTTGGCTCCACATGCTGGAGTTTGTTCGAAGTTAATTACTTAAATGTGATCAAATCGTACGATTTTCAAGAACGAACGAAACTGCGCGTGCGTCAATGGTTCTATTTGAGACTCTTAAAAGAATTCCCTCGCAGCGCTATCTGTGCTCGGGCTACCACAACTGTGTTGTTTTTCCTGCCTTAGCCTTGTGCCTAGGCGCCATCTACTTACCATGACATAATATTTACTGTAACATTAAAGTGCAGATCGAGTTTTATTGAATTTGAAAGTTTTTACAGCCTAAAATCCAATTTTTGGAAGGGCGTCCTTCTCCCACTCTAAAGGTCACTTGCGGTGTAAATTATCCTCCTGCTCACAGGGAACCCGCTAGGCTCACGGTAGCGCTTCTGGCTACGCGTTGGCTATGTATTCGTACTTGATTATTCATTTTACGATAATTATAAGTTATTTAAGTACGTTACCGACAGTAGTAATGTTTAAATAAAAATCTCAATAAAAAGTCCGGTCACATTTTCAACAAAGCATGGCAAATTCAGAACGAGTAAGTACCACATTTCATGAGAAAACTAAGCTAAACAGTTTCATCGTCATTAGCTCATTATCATGAATTAGTTATCGTTAATATTCTTAGTTTTGGACTATAGCAAAACTAAGCCTTATTAATATTAATAATAATAATAATTTATTAGCCAATGTACAAAACGGTGTTTGTGTTGACAAACAAACATACTACAGTATGTATAAATTAAAAAAGTTAAAATCACTAGTAACGGCAAAATATATACAAATTTAAAAGTAAATTAAATTAATGACGTTGATAAACTATTTCGGTCCATAAACTCACCTAAACTGTAGAAAGAACCGTTAACTAAATAAGATTTTAATTTGTTTTTGAAACTTTTGAGCCCGTTAATAATTTGATTTCTTCTGGAAGTGATAGGAACAACTTAATACCGGCCTGAGAAGGTAGTTTTTCGAACAAACAAAGACGGTGTGGGTTTGATCTGAAATCGTTCCTATGTCGCGTGTCATATTAATTATGTACGTCAATGCCTTGTCGTAGAGCACACTTATTTACGGTAAACATTAAAGTTTCATAAATGTACAAACAAGGCAAAGTTAACGTGTTCAATGGTTTAAAAATATCATGGAATGAGTTCCTGTAATTCATTTTTGAAATAATTAAATAGTTTTAAGTTTTGTAATTTGTCAAGCTGAATGAAATACTTGTTCTATTTCTTTAAATACCAATATATTCCTTTCATCATAAGTTTGTTCCCTTTAAAATCGATATATTCATTAATTAACACTTGATTTGATCAAAGTTTCCCACATAGCTGACAATTACTTAATTAATCATTTATATCAAAGAGGACGACGAAATTGTGAAAATAAAAAACACACAAGTACAAAAGTGGAAATTTAATTATACACTAAAAAGTTGACTTAACCTACAGTTTTCCAATAATTCACTGGTAGAGAAGAAGCCAGGAACCGTGCAATAGTTTAGATAAATAAATAAGTTATCCCTCTGGTCGTACTGGGCGAAGAGTTGACTTCCTGAGCTGTCACTGGAGTTTGTGAGTCAGAGGTCACTGATAGACCAGTACAAAGCAGTTTGTGAACATCCGGTTCGGAGCTTTCGAACGATACAATGATTCTTGAAGAGATAGAGTGTCCTTAGTAGAGTTTAGTGGCAAGCGAAGGCACCTCTTGTGTCGTTTCAGCTGAAAAATATTCACACAAGTTACAAACAAGCTGAAAGAATAGCGTCTGTACAAGTCGTAAGTTTTTGGGAGTAGTACCGAAGATAATATTATGGTAGGTAGATAGCGCATAGATGCCGAATGGTTGAGGCAGTAAAATCAACGTAGTTGCGGCAGCCCGAGCAGAGAGGCAGCGCTGCGAGGGAAATATTAATCTCAGTCTCAAGGAGAGTCACTGACGCACGCGTAAGTTCGTCCGATCTCGAAAATCGCACGACTTGGTCACATTTAAATAATCGAAATCAGACAAACTTGAGCATGTGGAACCGAGGGGGAAGAAATACGGCGAGAGACGGCAGCGATCAGAGTGCTATCTGTGCTTGGGCTGCTGAACGATGTTGATTTTACTGCCTCAACAATGACATCTATGCACTACCTATTTATCATAACATTATCTTTGGTAGTACTTTAGAAGAAAAATAGGTAGTACTATCTCTAAGTTATTCTTACATAATTGTTACGGTGAATCTGTCGAAGACACTTGTAAATCCCAATAACACTTAAATGGACATCCGCTTTATTCAAGAAGAAGGGGACTCGTTGCGGGTTTGAATCGTGCGTGACTCCGGAGCTCCCTCAACTAGTGCGGGTTCGATCCCTTAGTTATCACTTTTATTCGTAAAGTGACAATTTAATTAAAGATCGAGGTTGAGTGGTAGCGTGGACTTTGCAGTTCTAATTTCTTCCATCAGGCCTCTTGATCTGCTTGGTGAGTAAATGCGTATGTTATTGCTGAGCATTTCATAACAAATCTATAGCACCCGTCTGTGAATAGCTTAACTAAAGTTTGTCTTTCATTCTGACATCGAACCCACATGCATTTTCAACATTCACTCTTAAAATGAAACTTGAACAATTTCAAAGTTTATTTCTGAAGTTTTCGAACCATTTGTAAGAAATTGGCTCTAAACATGTGTCGGAAACCCCTCTTTCTTCTAAATATAACACGTTTATAAGCTTTAAAGTTGCGTTTTAAAATAGTGAACCTGAAAACCCTTGCAAGCGCTTGGTTTGCCTGTTAGGCCGCATCAGTTGGAAGAAGACCCGCTGTTTAACCAGTTGTCATGCGTGCACAGTCTCGTGTGTTCTTGTTCGGGCGAATTTAGACTTCCTCTGAGGAGAACCCTTAAGATTCTCTTGGGCTACAGATACTCACCACCTAGCGCGCAACATCGATGTACAGCGTTGTGAGTAGACGTCGTACGCTGTGCCGGGGCCACAGTTCATCACCTGGGTCACCCCTGACCTGCACACTGCCACACTGCTACACGAGGGGGTCAGTCTGTAGAAGGTGCCAGGTTGGCACGTCACTCCGGGGTCTACTAGACCTGAAACAAGTCATTCAAATGTATGCAATGTCATGTTTTTCTTGACAATTGGCTTGGCCACAAGCCGTCAGCCAAGGAATAGCTTAGCCAGGCAAACTCAGCTTTTAGTGCTAGCCAAAGGAGTGGGAGGGATATGGAACAAGGAAGGGCAGTGGTCACAGAAGTTTTCTATTCCAAACCGGAGGAAACCAATAATATTCACTCTTTCTTCAGAGTTTCTTCTGCCTGACTCGAGGACGTTTTTGGCGCACCCTAATCTAGTCCCTATCTTGACCCATAGAAAGGAAATGTTACATTGAGTATATGGACATGACCTTTCTTTGCTATGCCTCAGTATCAGGTTATCTGCACAGGTAAAATATAAGTCGAATTCCCAACACTGCGGGTAAGCTTTAATGACATACAATAGAAAATCTCTACAGACGTCTATTTCTTGGTTATATCAATTGGTATGTTGATACAAATTAGTCTAATTTAAAAATAGAAAGCTACTCGTGGTAACAGTGCTTACTCATAACAAAAACTACGTTAAGATATGGAAAAAACTATACATTTACACACAGCTCAAGTCTTCCATATGGCTCAAAGCGCTCCCGTGGCGGGTTGGAATCGTGTGCGACCCCGGAGCACTTCACTCCCCTGGCGCGGGTTCGATCCCCACAGTCACTACTTACATTTGTAAGGTGACTATGCGATAACGCTAGGTAAAGGTCGAGGTTGATTGATAGAGAAGGCTTTCATGAGACAAACCTTTTAGCAAACAATTTACTTACTAGCAGGAACCTTCCTGAGGTGGTAGACGGCCTCCACGGTGGAGCCTGGGTGGGTGGCTGAGGGGCGACGATGGCAGGAGGCGAGGGAGGCAGCTGTGCTGATGCTTCTTCAGCAGCGGGTGCAGGAGGGGCGGGGGGAGCTGCCTCAGCAGGAGGGGCGAGGGCTGTAGTCTCCCCCTCAGGCACTGCAGTGGTCTCGAGTTCAGGGGCAGCTGGTTGGAAGGGACTCCGTTGCATTCAACTCTGTACGGGTAGTCACACACTTGCAGGTCCTTAAACAGATAACAGAACTTCATCATTGACGTAATTATTTATTCACAGTAACTTTCGATAATATTCTGTTTTGATAGTTTTCACCACCATCTTGGTCTGTCTGAACAGATTTTATTGATTTTTGGCACACGAGTTGAGTAAGGTACCATACATGTTGCACCGAAATCCGATCATAAATATAATTTTGTTGCCTGGACCCCCATTTGGGGGTCTAAAGCTCACGAAACCTATTTAGTGCATTCCTATCCCGCGGCTGTGTGCAACGTCAAGTTATATTACCTTGTGGAAGTTGAGGCCCCCAGGGCAGGTGAACTCGAAGGGTTGGAAGCCGACACAGAGGTAGAAGACACCACAGTTCTTGGTGCTGCGGAAGGTGCCGAACTCAGTGGGACAGCGGGCTCCAGGAGCTCCCAGGTCCTCGGCGGCAGGAGCAGCAGGAGCCTGACCAGGAGCTCCGTCCAAGCTGTTGTCTGAGCCCTCAGGGCTGTCAGGAGCTGAAACATGACACGTTGTAAGCATCGCAGTTCTCGAAAATAACGATGTAGTCTGACTGATAACTAGTCTTGGGCGTAACAAAATATCTCAACAACTTTTTGATTTATTTAACTTAAAACCGTCAGGCTTGACTGCCGGACCCTGTAGAAACCCCGCGTAAACGTTTTACACAAGTGACAAGCTTTTACTTTTTTAACAAGGACTTACAGTAGGCTATAAAAACACCGCTCTCGAGTGATAAATCTTTGTATGTATCGTAATTTTAAATTATTTTAAATATAGTAGCCGTAGTGAATTGGGGCGACTTGTTTGATGTTTCGCTTTTACATTAAGGTATCAGAGCTCCCCAAAGATTGTACTTTGACGTTTTAGTGAAGCTTTTCTCAAATAAAATATAATTTAGAAAATTTGTTTCTAAATACAATCTTACTGTGCACACTGACCGTTACACTTTCTGTGCAGTGGTCAGCCTTAAGTACTCTATTGTGATTCTGCGAGTTTCAACCGAGTTGCACCTTATAATGGTTGTTAAGGTACATTTTATAAATATGTACACCTATAAATCCAACTATATTTGAACTTCATCTATTTAACTCCTAGGCTTTCGCGGAAGGTGTCACAACTGTAATCTAGTTCTTCCGGTTCACACCGCGTCCAAACGTCATAATTAGGTTGAAATATTTCGGCCACACTGTGGAGTACCATCTTCAGTCACTGATTGGTCGAAACCGTTTCAGCCAATCAGTGACTGAAGATCGTAAGCTACTCCACAGCGAGGCCGAAATATCTCAACCTAATTATGAAGTTTGGACGTGGTGTGAATCGGAAGGACTAGATTATAGCTATTATCTATTGCTGAAATTTGGCTGAAATATAGAGAGGCCATTGTTGAATCGACGTGAACAGATGCAGTAGGAATTGGTGAATCAATTTTGCTTTTACGTAACTCTGTAATAGTGGCCCGCACTAAATGTGTTACCTCCTCGATGGGCTCTATCCTTCAATTCAGACACCAGAGGGATGTTTCAATCTAACTAGGAAGTGAGAATTAACAAGTAAAAGAGTATCTCCGTAAAAGATATAAAATGGCGAGTCGATGAAGAAAAGATAGTTAAGATGTATAAAGTTTTTGCAACCTCCTAAATACTGACCATAAGTAGGTGGACTGGAGCAAGCCACGTTGAAGGGAAAGTCGCAGTAGTTGTTCTGGGGGTTGAAGAGGAGCCCTGAGGGGCAGTCCTGCTCCACCACGAAGTCATCCCAGCAGTTGACGAACTTGGAGCACGTGGTGCCGGGGAACTGCCCCCGGGGCGCTTTGCAGAGAGCGTGCAGAGGGTTCTGTGATCCAGGGGGTGGAGGAGGGTTGCTACCACTGAGCTGGTTGTCTACCTCTGGCACGGGGGGTGCGGGGGTCTCAGGGTCCAGGAGCACGGGGGCGGCTATGGTCGGCTGGGGAGGCAGATGAGCGGGCTCTTGTCTGTACTGGCCATACCTGAACAACAATGAGGGAGTGTTTTTAAGTAACGTCTACACAAACAAAGTTACAAAATACTAAATTGATAAAAAAACTGTTAAAAGGTGAAAATTGTGTAGTTTAACGAAGCGAAGTAAAGTTTTCTCTACCAAGCTACCAAGCAACCTCGACCTAGCGTCACAGTATAGTCACTTTACAAATTGTTAGTGGTGACTGCGGGGATCGAACCCGCGTCTGCAGAGTGATGAGCACCAAAGTCGCGCGCAATATTAAACCGCCACGGATCCACTAAATTACTGTAAGCATTCTTTTCTAAAAGAAGTAGGGGTGAAACCTTCTAGAAGCTTCTCTTAACTTCTGCTTATATTTGTTTTTAGTGCCGAAAGACAATATATTTTAAATGATAGATACATCTGAAATAAAGGCAAACCTTACTTTGTGCAGTCAGGTAACAATTGTATACGTATTACATCAATGCAAAATCAACATAGGTAAATTATGTTTTACGTTTTAGTTCATTTACAGGGACGGGAAGAAGCAATGTTCAAAAATAAGCATAGAATTAAGATAAACTCGTACCAATCGTTTGTGCATGAACTGTGGTATTCCGAAAATTTAATGAACCTTAAGGCACTCAAAACATACTTTGATCATTATTTGAAAACTACATATTTGCTGAGGATCATTTAAAATTACGATGAAATCATATAAATATTTTTCAGAAGGTTGTAAAACAAACTATTTGTTTATAGGCACTACATAACGAACTTGTATTAGGAATTTGAACTACCACAGACACTATTGTAAACAATTCGCACGTACCCTCTGACAGCGAAGGGGAGACTGTACGACGTGTAGGGGTTGACTTGGGGTTGTCTGACGGCGGCTCGTTGCCATGCCAGGATCTGCCTCTGGTAGTTGAGTGCTGCAGCGTCTGTAAACACATTATACAAATTATTTATTCTATAAACTACAGTAAAATATTGCATAATGATCCTAAATAAAGTTTGGTAAGCGACTAGTGTCTTGACCTTTCTCCATAGATCAAACAAAATAATTCAATAATTTAAACATTCTTAAATACAAACAGATATTTTGACTTTGAGAACCACAGTCTTGAACTTTTTCAGTTATCATCACTCAACACTGTTTGTTCATAGGCCTAGCTGAAAAATATCTACTCTAGGTGACTTTGCAGTTCATTTTTCAAAATGTCTTTTAGTTTTCATGCTAATAACGGTTAAAGTTAGAAACGTTGGAGTGTTTTAAGACCTTATTTAAGAAGTTAAAAATTGATTTATCAAAAATGTAATCACAGATAAACTTTTTCTCTCTTCATGAAAGTTAATACATCCGAATTTAACCATAATTTACGTATAAGAGCGCTACTTTCTACGAAACCCTTACAAGCGACGGATTTGACAGTTAGGCCGCATCAGTTGAAAGAAAGCTCGTTGTTACTTGCGCGGTGTCATGTGTTCCTTAAGCGGACGAATTCAGCCTTTCTCTGCGGTGACCACTGAGGCGCTCCCTTAAAGCGAATTGTCTTTTTGCTGAATACTAATATAGGGCAGCATCATCGGTATGTGAGCGCCCGGAGCTCGCAGAATGCTGATGTGGGAGACCACCTCATTAGTGTCGTTTAGACATGTCCATACTTAATAAATTCCGGCACCGACAAGACCCGCCGCACTCAAAATAACGGTTCCGAACTCGAGCCTTGACACCTCGCTCGATATGTGAGGCGAGGTCAGTTTGATCTTATTAATTCAACTATGAAATGTTTAGTTGATTTTTTGAAACGTCAGATAGCTTTTTAAAACTAAGCCAAACAAGACTCAACGTAATTCTATTCCGCAACATATACTGTAATCTCTGTTTTTATCAAATATTATGTTATGGTAGATAGATTGCGCATCGACATCAACATAGCTCGGCAACACAGATAGCGCTGCGAGGGAAGTAGAGCCACAGACGCACGTGCAAGTTGGTTCGGCCACATTTAAGTCATCGACAGCGGACTAACTCAAGCATGTCGAGCCTAAGGGGGGTGGAGAAAAACGGCGAGTGATGGCAGCGCCATCTGTGCCTGGGATGCCGCAGTTATGTTGATTTTCCTGCCTCAGCCATATGACATCTATGCACAATCTACCTACCATAAAATTATCTTTGCTTTTTTACAAGTACAGTACTTTAAACAATGTCCAAGGGCAGACAAAAAGGCTGCATCCCATGTTTGCAACAATATTTAACGATGCATTTTTTTGAATTATTATTAAGGGCGTGTTCCTTTAGACTAGTTCATTTCCTATTGTTTTGTGTTATGTTTTAGGTTAATTTCCTCTGAGGATGGGATCCCAGATGGTGAAACGTCGTGTTCTTGTTCACTAAAAAACCATGGCGAAATTCCGGTATATTATTTTAAACTCGAAACTCGATTGTCAACAGCAAACTTTAAAAGAATTATTGTTTTTTCTGGTCATTATTTTTTCTAAAAGTTTCCAAATAAGTTATGTGTTCAAAAAGGATTTCGCAAAACCCATTCTACGAGTATCACGACTCTTCAAAGAGTTGAAAGACATCTTGTTCACAGCAAAGATAAACCAACACTTAAACGTAATTGAGATCTTATCAATACATATTTTAATATTGATATAAATAGCGTCTAGGACTATGCAGGCAGTGATAATACATCTAGGTGCTCCGGTGATTAGGTACCCGACTAACTACACCCCGTGAGTTGTATTCTTAGAAGAACCTTTAGAAGATGCCTGCCAAAGGTCATGGCTTGCAACGCTCAAAATCGCGGGATCGATTCCCGCTGCAGGCGGATGGATTTGAAATTATGTCCCAAAATACGTGTTGTGAAAAATTCCGTTGTCGTTGACAGTAAAAACATCATTTAAACACGACGAAAGAAGCTCGGTGGGTTTACACCAGCTGTTTATCTTACATCTTATGGACTCCCGGCGAAATAAACAAATTGACTTGTTAATTCGAGACCAGGTTTGCCAGCATGAGTGGGGGAGGGACAGGAACAAATGGGTTGTTTCCTATCAGTCCGTATTGTACGCGATGAGCGAGAATACCTTCGGGCCTTCTAGGTACAAATCCTACACACACACACACCCACACTCACATAGCTCGACAAGTAGATCAATAATTCATACACCTTGATCGGACAACCCAGATTATCGAAGGACTTAAAAATAATCTAAATACCTGGTTTTCTGCAAATTAAGAAATCAAAACCCTAGCCGACACGTAGCGCTACTGTGATTCTTAGCGAATTTCCAATATAACAGAACAAGACGTTTTCATTACTCTATTTTAAATTAGACGAAATTCTTTTTACATTATCCCCACAGTCACCACTTACATTTGTAATGTGACTATAAGGTAACACTAGGTAAAGGTCGAGGTTGTGTGGTTGAGAGGACTTTGTAGTCCTCCTTGTTAAACAAGACAAATTTAACCTTTTTTTTTTTTGTATCCAAGGAAACATAGGCTAAAAAAATGTAAAAGTTAAAATGCAAAAGTTCAGAAATTCATATTAAATAATTAAACAGAAATTACTTTGAAACAGTAGGTTCTGTAATTAACTAAAACAGGTACTAACTAAAACAGGTACTAACTAAAACAGGTAGGGTTGTTTTGATCGATTAAGAGAGTGAAATTCTACTACACAGGGTCGTTTATGGCATTGCTACAATTGACGCAGGAGGTAGTGAGAAGCAAAAAAACTGCAAACAGCACTTTCTACGACGTTTCGTTCTATTTGGCGACAGAAATGGATAGCTATATTTCCAAAGAAAATTCTCTAATGACAGTAAAAATCCACTAGTGCTTTTCAGGCGTCAGACTCCTAACATTGATTGTCAGCTAAGTGAAACTCAATTATAAGAGTACGAAATTTTTAGACATCTCTAAATTGACTTTTACAGATCACAGAGGTAATTGCAAAATAACTTCACTAAGTTTGTTTCTCTTTGCAGGTTTTGTCAAATTCTGTGGACTGTGAAGATTGAGGTAAGTGTATTTTCCATGTTTCAGTAAGTTTTGACTTAGGTTTTATTGTTTGGATGGTGGCTACCTTAGATAACTTTAATAGGTTATTTTTCATACAAAAAAGAGCTTTGATAATCATTCATCAAGTTTCGTGTCTGGAACACTGTGAAAATTGTTTTAAACAAAAAACGATGGCGTTGTTGAGTTTGACTACTTTTTTAAATATGTAAATTATACTCCAAAAACAAGGACATTTTTATTGACAGAACAAAGCTTAAACCACATCAGGAGAAATTTTATTCAAATCCCATTCAACGTAAATAATTCAGGGATCACTCAAGTATTTAACGTTAAAAAGAATAATTAGATGCTTGAAACTGAACAAAAATATAACTCAAAGCAATAAGTTTTTATCTAGTCAGACAGTATTTAACAAAAAGAGAAATAAAAAAACGTCTGTGGTATGAATAAAATTAATCTTTTTGTTCCGTTTTTCTGATTGTTCTCTTTAGTTATTTAAGATTTTATCTTGTAAATCATATTGGTTTATACTCATGAAAACACTGTTGAAAAGTATGTTTCACAAAATATAATTTAACAAAATATATTGTAGTATAAATAAGCGATGTTAAATAAACATAAAATTATGTGACTATTCTCAATGTACAGTCACTGTAACTTATCAGAGAATCAAATATATCCATATAACATTGTAGTTAACCAACCCAAACAATCGATGACCTTCCAGTATGCAAATAGTTCAGATATATTTTAAGCTAAAATACTAGTCTCATTGTACGAGTTACTGATCCTCTTCACTTTAAGAATCTTTGATCACCAGTCAACCTTGCAAGAAGCTTATCACAGGCACGAAAATAACAATGATTTCAATTGTAAAACCACTCTGTCGAAAAGTGCGTGAGTGACAGCTACATTAAAATGCAACCGAATTATAAAGTAGCTTAAACCAGTTCTGCAGCAGAAAATCCGCTCCTGCTGGTAATCCTTGATGAAATGCGTCCATTAACGATTGGCTGTGTATTGTGCAAGGGATTGTTGAACGAGCATTGAATAATTATGGACACGGAGCTACAGGATGAAATGTTTAAGGGACCGCCTCAGCTGCGCGGCGACGCTTAATGCAAGAGTGTGCAATAATCCGAAATACGCCGACACTATGAAAATTAAGCTGCTGTATTTACATCACTTTTAAAGCTAAGAAACATACGTATAAGCTTCTTTAAAGTTAGTTTGTGAATCTGTTAAACAACTTATGAGAAATCGGGCACCATACACGTGTCGGAAAACTCCTTTAGTTTCTAAATATATTATGTTTATTAATGTTAACACTTTTCTTCAAAAATTAAAAAAGGTCGCCGTAAAACACTTGCAAGCGGTTGGTTTGACAGTTAGGCCGGATCGGTTGAAAGAAGGCCCGTTGTTTAGCCATTTTTACGTGCGCGGTGTCGTGTGTTCCTTGTCCGGATGAATTCAGGCTTTCTCTGAGGTGACTACCGTATAGATCAAGTCCCTGATGTGTCTTAGAGAAAAGAATTGACTAAACATTTCAGATCAAGACACTTGGTGGTTGAATTCAGGGTTCTTAAGGCTACACTTTTGTAGTGTTGGTTAAAACAAACCAACTACGGCTGGCAGTCTAAGCTTTTAAACGAAATTAATCAGTTTTTTAAAGCCTCTAAGATAATTTAAATAAAGCTTCGTACCGTGATGTTAAGAATATTTCGAAGCAAGGCGAAAATAGAAACAAACGCGGAAGTTAAGTATGATTTTAAAGCAGAATGTATCACCCAAACGAACATTTATGATGGATGTTAGATGTTTAGTGTTAGATTAAACAGCTGGTCGGAAAGAAGTTACTAAGAGAAAAGGATCACCTGATGAAAGAAAAAGACCTCTGTACGAAAGGACAAAACAAATTTTGACAGAAAGAAAAATTACTTTTTCAAGGCGAACTTCTACGGATTAAGCTAGCTCTACTCGAATAAAAAAATAAATATTTGGCTCTTTTAAATCGTGTAATGTATTGTGACACAACGGTGTTCATTAAAGTCGTGATTTTATCGTCAAATTCAGTTCAGTAGATTAATCTAGTCATAGATCGTTCAATGCAAGTGATATCTACAATATATTTCTTCTAAGCCAGCACGTGATTAAATATCTATAACTGGTCGTAAACAACATGTAGGTGGCGTGCACGGTGGCACTGAGATGTTGCACTATAAACCTTTCATAAAGAAGATTACAGCATGTAAATCCTGTCACAGCTGACCGTGTTTGTGTGTGTGTGCGTGTTTGGCTGGGGGGAATGTCAGGTGCGTCGATCTCGGCAGAGCAGTTCAGGTGGTTATTAGCCTTGTAATGGCATGTACTCAAATGTTTCTGAAGGTTTAACTATGAAAATTTGCAACTAGTGAAAAACTGACACCTAAATGACACAGAATTATAAATGGTTTGGGGCATTATTTTGTAGCACTCTTTTTAGAGACACTCCTAAACGTCTATATTTATAAGACACGAAGTTGCAGGGTTTTATCTGTTGTGAGGACTTTAAAAATAACCAACTCAGAAATTATCTATTTTTTTGATCCCAGGGGTTTTATTCTAAAAGCTTTTGTTGTATCAAAGATAATGTTATGGTAAGTAGATTACCCATAGATGCCATATGGTTGAGACAGCAAAATCAACATAGTTCGGCAGCCCACGCACAGATGGCGCTGCATCTCTCTCCCCCCCTCGGCTTCACATGGTCGAGTTTGTCCGATGTCGATGACTTAAACACAGACTAAAGAGAGTCCGTTAGTCTATGACTTAAATGTGACCAAATCGTGCGATTATCGAGGAAGAACAAACTTGCGCGTGAGTTGGTGGCTCTATTGAGACTTTCAAAGGAATTCCTCGCAGCGCTATCTGCCCTTGCTGGGCTGCCGCAACTATGTAGACTTCCCTGCCTCAGCCATTCGGCTTCTATGCGCAATCTACCATAACATTATCTTTGGTTCCATGTTGCTCGTTTAGTAGGGGTACTTTATCATCTTGATCTTTCATTCATTATTAAATGTAAGTCACTCAGAATTTTACACCTTATGACCCTCTATAACGTCTTACATGCAAATCCAATTTAATGGGCATGATCAACAAGAATCTGTTGCAAGCTTAATCAATACTGACACACAATATCAACATACATTACTACGTTTCATTATTAAGGGACGGAACCTGATTGAATTTCCAACAAAGAAAGTGAATTAGCTTTTGACCACAAAGGAAAAGTGTCCGTCGCTATGTACTTAATGAAACGCCGTCTTGGCCTTGGCCAGGACAATGACCCAAACCATACCATCGTCACGTGAAACCAATTGCATTTTGAAAAGTGGTCTAATGAGTCCACTAAGCTAATATTTGGAGGTGGTGGCATCAATGTACGTCATTACTAATATCAAAGATTGTGCTGTGGCAGGTAGACAGCGCATAGACGCCACACGGCTGAGGCAGGAACATCAACATAGTCGCGGCAGCCCAAGAGGGGGAATTCTTTTAAGAGTCTCAAGTAGAGCCCCTGACGCACGCGCAAGTTTGTTCTCGAAAGTCACACGATTTGGTTACATTTAAGTCATTGACATCGGACAAACTCGAGCATGTGGAGTCAAGGAGAGAAATACGACGAGGGATGACAGCGCTATCTGTGATTGGGCTGTCATAACTTAGTTGATTTTCTTACATCAGCCATGGAGCATACATGCGCTATCTACTTACCACAACATAATCTCTGCTAATGTTATCTTCTACTGTACCCTATTTAAAAAAACTAGCGAATTCAGATCGCAGAAATCTTTGAACAACACCTCTTCGTCAGTTTTTGTCCGGTCAGTTGCAACACTAATTTGACCCGAGTCTATAAGGAAATTACTCACTCCTTTAACGTAACTGTTAAATTACGCGCCTCCCCAGATTGCCACTATTACCTCCCCAGAGCTGTTTAAGCGTCGTTTTAAGCAATACCGAATTAATTTAAGCTTACTCTGTGGATGAGTTTAAGGATGGGGAAGAAATTTAAAGGTGTAAACTCTGGTGTTTTTGGAGAATAGGAACATATAAAATATGTTTCTTAAAAGTGTGAATGGTTTTTCAGGATAATATTGTAACTTTATGAATGTCGTATTGTGTGTAAATGTTTTTCTTTCCTCATCTTGACTTTTGCAATAGATTGTAAAGATTTTCCTGCAATAACTATTATTCTATTTTATTCTATTCACTAAAAATTCGCTTTAGACGCTAACTACTTACCATAACACAATTTTTGCCAATGTTATCTTCTATTGTACCCTATCTAAAAAAAACTCTAGTGAATTCAGATCGGAGACCTTTGAACAGCACCTCCTCGTCAGTTTTTCTCCGGACAGTTGCAACACTGATTCAACCCGAGTCTATAAGGAGATTACGCACTAAAAACTCGATTTAGACGCGTAATGAAATTATAGCATTAAGACCCCGGACTGTGAGCCATTAGCCAGATGATATCGTGAGAATGTATTTAAGCGCCTTGGAGCGAGTGATCGCGAAACACGTTGTGAAGCGGGCAGGTGGAAGTCCGCCGCTCCTGATGTGCTTATAATCTTAGCCATGTGATACGGTACAGTGCGGTACCGGCACTGAGTAGAAGTAGTCACTCATTTGTCAGCTGTTACAGGGATTAGGCTTACACTTGTGTGGTTTTGTTGAGGTACGTTCAGACAAAGATAATGTTATGAGAAGTAGATAACGTCTAGATAGATGCCACATGGCTGAGGAAGCGAAATCAACTTAGTTGCGGCAGCCCAGGAATAGATAGCGCTGCCATCTCTTGCAGTCTTTCTCCCTCCACGGCTGGACATGCTCGAGTTTGTCCAGTGTCAATGACTTAAATGTGACCAAGTTGTGCGATTTTCGAGAACGAACTATCTTGAGCGTGAGTCAGTTGATCTACTTGAGACTCTTCAAAGAATTCCCTTGCAGCGCTATCTGTACTTGAGCTGGCGAACTATATATTTTTCTGCCTATCTTTATATTTCATTTATAATAATTAAAATATTTATACATTTTAAATATCTAACATAGGTAGATATTTACTTATCTACCTGTGTTATGGTTAGTAGATAGGCATCTATGCGCAATCTACCTACCATAACATAGTCTTTGGTGAAATCGACAAAACTAGACTTATTAGGTAGCAAACTAAATCAGACTCATGTTTTAAGTTTTTTTTATTACAGTAATCCACCAGTCACTATGAGCCTATGCAACCTTTGCGGTGACCTTAGCGACGTGTGATCCTTATACAGGGTGAGTTTTAAATGTCCGCCCCCACCTTTACTTTTGAAAAAGGAAATATTTTAAAATTTCCTTTTGGAATGTTCTATTGGGTCCTGAAGTTTGTTTTGACGTACTTTGCGACGCTCAATGCAAGGACCTCCATAATCCTAAAATGCACCGACACTATAAAACTTAATATTACGTATTTACTTTGAATTTAAAGCTAAAAAAATCATCTACCTATAGAATGGGGGTTTCAAAATTGCGAATTGTCACAAAATGAAGTCAAAAACACTAAAACTTTAAATTTAGACAAATTCATCAAAATTTATTTTGTGAAAGCATTGAACAACTTATAAGAAATTAGACGCTTCATGTGTCGGAAATATTTTTATTTTTCAATTATATCAGATTTTGTAATGTAATAATTATTTTTAAAGGTAAAAACAGACCGCTGTAAACCTTTGCAGGCGTTTGGTTTGGAATTTAGGCCGCATCAGTTGAAAGAAAGCCCGTTGTTACGTGCGCGGTGTCGTGTGCTCCTAGTGCAGACAAATTCACCCTTTCTATGAATTGTTCTCTGTGGCGGGGGACTTAAGTGAAGTATTAAGCGCTTTTCATGAGTTCTCCCCAAATTGAGGACGGAAGTAGCAAGTAGGTGGAGACAGCGTCACGCGGGATACGTGGGGTCACGCGCTCACAAGAACTGTCTCAATTAAATGTAACTTGTCTGCTGTTGTGCAGCGGACACGGGTTTTTGTCTTGGGACCACACACACACACACACACACATGTGCAAAAACACATCAACGGTGCTGGAGACCACGGAGTGTCTTTCAAGAACATGCGCGCTTAGTGGGTCAGTGTACCACGCATCGTCCACTTACCGAAGCACGCGAGATGTCAGTTTACGTGTAACAGTGGTTGTTGGGAATTGTAAATTAGTGTGGGATAATAATAAATCGTCTTTGTTGGTTTTATTTAAAGGAGAAGCTGGGGCTTAAGATTTCTAACACTTAAGAGGTCGCAGTAGTGGCTGTGGCCTTGTATTTCGTCCCATAAGAGCAATGTAAGACTTGCGTTTTCTTGGGACACCTCACGCCTACAGTTCTCATCGGAGTTTTATAAAATAAACTTAGGGGCTCTGCTGAGCCGAATTTCTGTTTTCTCACTCTTAAAACTGTCATATAATTCAAATATTGAAGAAATCTTGTATTTTAATTTTTTATTTTTATTATGAAAGTAGTAGAATTTTGGAAAAGTGGCCAAGGAAATCACTGCCGTACATCGTCATTTTTCTAATAAAAATAATTTCAAAAAGGTCGGATGGAAGTTGTAGGCGTGAAAATGCTTGCTTTTACATTGTTCTTACGGGACACAAATTGAAATGGCCGATAGGTATTGTTTACTCTTAATTTAATATCATAAAACATATTTTAACTGACGCCGAGTTGAATTCCTCGACAAATTGAGGTTCATACGAACCAAAATGATGAAAGGAACTATACTCTTTGTTATCGGATCTATTTTCTAAATTATTCTTGTATACATGTAATAGACATTTTCACTTAAGGTAGCCAATTAAAAGTAAAGTAAAAAAGATTCAAATTGTTCATAAACATTCGAATTACAATATCATTTTAGTAATTTCCACTAACAAGGTGTTTTCGCGTGACCGATATGTAAGGGTTAGTTCTTCACCCACCTGCACAATCCGATCTGGAGAACAGTCGGCCCTTACCTTAAAATTCCCTCTAAATGGTCGGTTAAAAGGTGCAAGAATTAATCAAGGTTCTCTTAAGGGTCCACTTCAACCCTTTTAAAGCTTTACATTGGCCCGTTTTTACCTTTCAAAATCATATTTACATTAATAAACATGCCATATTTGGAAACTTAAGGAGTTTTTCGACACGTGTATTAGCGTTTTTTTCGAAATTATGTGCTTCAAGTGTACAAAATGGATTTGAAAAGTACTAAAACTAGGACAATCACAAAGGTTATTTGTAAAACTATTGAACAACTTCCGGCTTTATACACATACGGGACAACTCTTCTAGTTGATGTATATACCTTGTATAAAAGTATGCATAAACATAAAAATTTGTTCCTATTGAAAAATAAACGTATTTATTATTTATAATTTCCAATTATATCATGTTAATTAATGTAAAACTATTTTAAAAGGTTAAAAATGGCCGTGAACCTCTGCGAGAGCTTGGTTTGATAGTAAGGCCGCATCAGTTGAAAGAAGGCCGGTTATTTAGTTAGTTGTCATGCGCGGTGCGTCTGTACAGACGAATTCAGCCCTTCTCTGAGGTGACCACTGAGGTATACCCTCAAATTTGATAACAAGATTCAATTTAGCGAATGCAATAACACTTCAGTTATCAGCAAAGTAATGTGGAGAACCAGTTTGACCCAGAAGAGCGCCTCAAAAGGCTCGACGCTGCAGCGAGAGAGTGTCCCTGACCCAGAGCAAGCCGAGTGGGCGCGTGCTCGAGCGATGCCCTCAAAGTGTCGCAACTGTCCAAAACCTCGGCCCACGATCTGGTTATGGACAGCATATTATACTCATATCGCTTAGGCAAGTGTAGGTGCCATGGGCGAACCTCATGACACATGAAACAGTAAAAGTAAAGTTTGTCTTGTTTAACGAGGCGAAAGTATAGCGTCGCCGTATAGTCACATTACAAATTGTAAGTGGTGACTGCGGGGATCGAACCCACGCCACCGGAGTTATGAGGTCCGGAGTCACGCGCGATACCAATCTGCCACGGATCCGCTATATATGAATATAATATATAGGTAATAATCCGCTATATAAGTAATAATTTACTTTGCAGCTATTTATATTTTTCAAAATCAAACTAAATTCATAACCATTTGCCACAATATAAACACAAGGGACCAATCACAACTAACGCCTCAAATTATGTTTAATTTGGAGCTTTGCAGAAATTCAATTTTGATCAAGGTATACATTTATTTAATAAACTTCCAGGCGAGATTAAACAATTACCTGGGCTAGATATGTTCAAACGCAGACTAAGATGTTATCTCTCTCGAAGGGTCCTTTATAGTTTGTCGGAGCTTTGACATGTTCTTAGCCCTTATTAAGCTATTTTAAACTGTCTTAGTTTTATTTATAGAATTTAAGAGTTATTTGTATATTTATTGAGATATTATGCCTGACTTGCATCGAAATGTAATTGTACATATTATGATGTGAATGAAGAATTTGAATTTGAATATGTTGAACAAACATCCGACAAAGGTGAAGTTAGGACCTCTCTACCACTTAACCTCGACCCTTACCTAGTGGTACGGCAAAGCCACTTAACATACTATTAGCGGTGACTACGCGGATCGAACCCGCAACACCAGAGTGATGAGCTCCGGAGTCACGCGCGATTCCAATCCACTATACGGTTCAGTAAATTATTTTATTTCAAGTATTATTTTTAACAGTTGTTTTGCAATAAGTATTAAAGCTAAATCCACACTTATGTTTAAAAGCAGTTGAACAACAAGATGAGGTTATGTTATTTGTATTTGTTGTGACAGCTACAGCGAGGTTTGCTTGTCACCGATTGTACTAAGCGGATAGGAGGGAAGAGTGATCTACACGCATGCGCAAGTCACGCTTCATGCTAGTCGGCACTAACTGTATATGTGTCTGTATATGGATAAAAAAGTTATTTTATATTGTCTTCTGTGCAACAAATTGACTAACAAAAAAAGTGAGGATGAGCTAACACGAATACTATTGATGTTATTTATGTGTACACATTAAGTACTTTACCCCTGGTGTTGAAATCACATGTAAATTTAATAGCATAATGTTAATTAGTGTTGTTAGGTTTATGTTGGGTAAATTAATTTTATAAAACCTGCTTTTATCTAAATAATTAATTGTTACAGTTTTTTATTATTATTTTGAAAATGCGATGTGTTGTTGCCATGACGGTACGGATTTTGATGTTATACATTTTCACGATGGCCACTACCTGTGGTTCGGAAGTCACGTTAAGCCGTTGGTCCATTCCAACTTAACTTTGTTCGTGAGCGAAAACGTAGTATTAATTATTGTTCACGACTTATTGCGTAATCATGGGGGTGTTTTAACTTTAGCCTTAGGGATAAAGAAATTACCTTAGGGATGTAAAATTTCACCTTGCCTGGACCCCGCATGAGGGGTACAAAAAAGACCATAGTAGCACGTTAGTGAAAAATCAGTTTTAAATTTAGTTTTTTTTAAATAAAAAAAAGAAATAAAGAGACCACTCAACAGTAAATTCAACACTGAAGTAAACTTATTTTAGATAAAAACACATCATTCACAATACCAAAACACAGAGTCTTACAGAGTGGGACAGCTGCAAATGTCATCAGCAAACACAAACTAATTGCTCTGTCTTTAAATTGTTTTTGGCTTTATTTACCTATTTTTTGGTATTTTGACAAGAAGCCAACTTGTGAAAAACATCGTAGCCCTAACAAAAACGAGATTTACTTTTGCATAATTTCAAAGGATATATTTTCAAATGCTAAAAAAAGGTAAAGTTTGTCTGGTTAAACGAGGCGAAGTTAGGACTACAAAGTTCTCTACCACTCAACCTCGACCTTTACCTATCGTTACCGTATAGTCACATTACAAATTGTAAGTGGTGACTGCGGGGATCGAACCCGCGCCACCGGAGTGATGAGCTCCGGAGTCCGCCAAACCCTGATGCTATACCCTGTTTATTACAACTCCCATTACTTGTGTTCGACATGTGGCTTAAGCCTATACACCGAAGGAGTGTTAACTTGTAGAGGCACGGTTCCATTTGGAAGTCAATAGTTTAGGATCTGGCTGACAATGTGAACACGGTACGTGAGACGCAAACTTGAGCAGCGTGCTTACATCAACTCTGCTTTGTGCTTGCTTTGATACTCAACAGGCAGTAAAGTCATGTTCGATACTTTAGGAAATTAAGTTGGTTTTCGTCCTTAAACTAAGTAAATACAATAACATCGATGTCCATTAGAGCATTGTACGTAACCCAATGGAATTGTACAAGTGTAGTACATTAAATTAAATAAATAATAAATACAGAAATAGGTAGACCTTTCTAACGGTTATTGTAGAAAAGTCAATCTTAGTTTTAATTTTTTAAATAGACATGTTTCGCCTAAAATGATAATTCAGAAATTAAAATTAACGTGGTTTAAAAGTACAAAATGCTATCATTTCATAGTAATAAATACGACTGAGTAAATGGACTTAAAGTCAATAAAATTTCAGTAAGTTTTTTACGAATATCTAGGTAAGAACACTGTAATACAATTTGAACATTTTCTCTAAATATCACAAAAATATGTTAAAAATACGAGTTATGGTAAAGGAAAATAACCTTGTTCGGCAACTGAAATTTACATTTAAACAAAAAGAAAAGTTTATGTATATATGCTTTTTCAAATTTCAACCGTACAGATCGTGTTTTATTTCAATTTTCAAGAAATCTCGTAGTATTCTTTAAAATAGGGTTTAAATACTCATAACTACGAAAATATCTGTGATTTCTGTTGATATGTTGCGTTGATAAACAAAATATTATTTTGTTCAAAATAAATTAAAAAATAAATATATAAACATAAAAATACACATTTAAGTATGCGACTTTGTCTGAAGTTACGCTCATTATTGCATAAGAATATATAAGGGTTTACATGTTCAAAAGCTTAAAGTTCTATTATCCGTCGAATTTGAAACAATATTGATTTTGGTGTCGTCTGCATTAGGAATGAGCTGTTAGGGACGCCATTTACATCTTTAAATATAGATTAAAATATATTCGGCCAAATAATGGACTCTTGAGGGACTCCATATTGTTAATGTTCCATTTGGACTTGTTCAGTTCTACCTAGCAAGTTATAATTTAATAACTAAATTTTAAAGAAACTTTTGACTGCATTATTTTTAAGTACGAGTTTGCCCTGTTGCTTACACTAAACACTTGTAAGTATGTATGAGTTACCGGTGTGTGTGCGCTGCGCGGCGGTGGAAGTGGCGAAGATGAGCACGCTCACAGTCACTGTCAGGGTCCACATGTTGCCAATGTCACGGTCACTCGCGAGCCCCCTGTATATATCCACCCGGCGTCCCCCCTCCTCCCACCCGGGCACACGGCCGGCTTATCTCGTCCACGAGTTAAGGGGAGTCATGGGGGAGCATGGGGTTTATCTGTGGGATTATGGATGTCTTGTATAGGGGTTTTCAATTTCACGGTCATCGGCGAGCTCCCTTTATACGTATATCCACCCGGATACATGGCCGGTATCTAATGCTCGCATCGAGAGGGAGTATGGAGTTTCAGGTGTGAATACTTTGAGCAATATTTTGCGTCAACAAAAAAACAAACAACACTATTTTGGGTCACAATAGTTTTGATATGTCCTGATACCTTTAGTTGTTTTTATTTATAAGATGAAAATAGTTCCCTTAGTAGAAAAATAATAAAATTTACTCAAAGAGGTGTTTATGGTTATGACAAAATACAGTAGTTAACTAAGGTAAAAAACACACAATATATCTTCTAGTTTTAATTTTAAAGTTTTTCCAACCCGTGTATTGCGTTCAATTTAGTGTTTTCCATCACAAGTTTATACAATCAATTTATTTTACCTACCAAACTCCAATTTATAGCTATATTAAATTTACAGGAGTTTTAGTGATTCGTTCAATTTCCCGTAAGAAAACTATGTTTTGTTCGCAGCATATTTAAATTTTAACCACAGCTATTTGTGATCTTCAAGGGAAATATAAGCAGGGTTATGAAAAAATACAATTTACAATAAAACCAATACAATAAATGTTATCCTCTATTGCTTTTATTTTAAATTGTAAATTTTTCCATAGCTATTTTTAGCAAGTCAATACACTAAACCCTAGATGAAATATACGACTCTGAAGTGGTATTACACAATATATTCCGTGTTAGACACGCCGTCTCTGCGATGACTCTGCTAAGCTAAGCTGGGACACGGTCAGGAGACTTGGAAACAAATTAACACGGTGTAAACAAGCAGGAAAACTGACTGAAGATAACTAATCCTTGAACCCAAGTCTGGCAGATAACTAATGAGAGGAAGTTGTGACAGGTTGCAAAATATTGAAACTTCTTATTTTAGCCCTGCAAAACTGTGGCGGTCATCAAAATCATCCCTACGAGAGCAACGTCAGCCATAGCAGAAAGTAGTTACAACACGAAACATGAAGTAGAATTTGACAAAGCCATCGTATTAACCAGAAATTCACAGTATTACCCGAGAGTCATCCGAGAAACCATTGAAGTAATTAAAAATTATAACAAATTCAACAAAGAACACAGCATTAAACTCTGCAGAAGCTGGCAACCAGTCCTGAAGACGTCTTTTCGATAGTGTCATAGCCGATGAGAACATCGACTGTTGGCATCCCTGCTCCAATGGACGGTTCGCAGCCCTGTGACCAATAGGACAGCAGACAGCAAGAAGCTCAGTCAGCCAATCAGTGACTGAAGAAGGTACTCCATAGCGTGACCGAAATTTCTTAAGCTAACTATGATGTTTATTAGCTAATTATGTTCAAGAGCTTTATTATAGTTGTGACACCAGCCGCAAAAGCCTAGGAGTTAAGTTTAACCCCTACTGAGTCTAATTTTAAAGCTTTTGTATTAATATTATAATATAAATTAATATTATTATTTGTATTAATAAATTACATTCATAAAAATCATAACGGGGAAATTTCTGGATATTTTGGTTTAACAAGTTTTTATCTTCAGGTAAAGAAACTGAAAGTAAATTATCGGCGTAAGCTCATTAGTAATTTTTTAATGTAAACCATCTTGGTTTGGCTTGTCAAATTATGTTTTTAGCAGGGACAGGTAGGCCCTATAAACGGTTGTTTCTTAAGTTTCATCGAAATAGAAACATAATTGCTGTTTGTAAAGCATAAAGCCACTTTTTTGGGGCAAATGGAAATGTCCTAGAACTCTCGGTAGTGCCTGTGGCTACGCGGTGCCTCAGAATCATTGCATGATGGATTCTTTTAAAATCAAAGCTGTAGATCGCTTTCGAAATTCGCGGCATTTAGGCGAGTTTAAATGCCTCGGGCATCGTGGCATCTTTTATTGAATTTGGTAATCTGTTGACAAACTGAACTCCTGCCTGTGAAGGCAAACGTTCATGCACTACCATTCTGTGTCTCCTAGTTCGGTAGTTCTTCCTGCCTCTAGTTTCATAAGAGTTTATGTCGAAACCTCTTATAGCTTCACATTTTGATTTGAAAAAGAAAGATGTTTCCAAAATGTAGAGGCAAGGGAGCGTCAACATTTTTAGATTTTTAAATGTTGGTCTACACGACTCTCTCCATTGAGTTTTGAAATTGTTCTGATTGCTTTTTTTAGATTAAATATTCTGGAAAATGTGTATTGGCGCAACCTTTACACGATGCTACTCCTTAGGAGAGTTGTGGGTATATTAATCCAATAATACGCTGTCATCAGGACCTGGGTAGGGCAGTATTTAGATAGCTGTCTCAAAACTTAAATGACTGAAGATCCTATACAGGGTGTCACACAAATGTGTAGCGCGCTATAAAGAACAGGATTATACGTACGAAAGTAAGTCGAAAATGCTGAATAATATTTTTTATTTCGGCTTAATTTAGTCGTAATCCGCCATTTTTAATTTTTTTTAAATAATGCTGAATGGTTTAAAAGCACCTTAAGATATTTTTGTAAAACTTGGTACAAACCCTAATTGTGTTCCTAATAACATTTGCCAAACATATTGTTATGTTTCAAAAAATTTTAAAATGGCGACAATTTCATTTTTTTAAATAAAATGGAATTAAATCGAAATTTTACTTTGAAATATTTAAATTTGAAATTTGATAAGTTAGATAAACATATTTTTGGACAATGTTATTAGGAAAAAAATAAGGTTTATACCAAGTTTCACAAAAATATCTCAAAGTGTTTTAAATTATTCATTACTGTATTTTCAAAAAAATACGAAATGGCGGATTACGGCTAAACTAAGCCGAAATCAAAAGATGTTATTCGGCATTTTCGACTTACTTTTGTATGTAAAATCTGGTTCTGCATAGCGCGCTACACATTTTTGTGACACCCTGTATATTTGTGGAAATAGATCAACCCATCCTATTTATTGAACCAAAGCTAACGCCAAAAAGACAAAATCGATCACCAACGAATTCAGCGTGGGTTTTTGCAAGTGATTATTCACTTGGACGTTGATTCAGCGCACTCTACTGTGAAGAAGACATAACCAGTGTTTGAGAGAGTCTGAATCTGCTCAATAAATCTGTACATAGAACAGTGTCGACAGTTTGGGAGAGGAGACCCTGTGATTACATTGGCGAGGGATGAGAGATAGCGACCTTGACCACTGATAACTGTTGGTATCAGTCATCAGTAATGTAGGGCTGCCAACAGACCAGCATGAGACCAACACTGCTGGCGATCGTGATCCACCTGCTAGCCAAGACGAGACTTTTAAGTGTTTCTCAGCTGCGCGGCGACGATTAGATCTATGTAAACTAATAACACCGAATTTTTCTTTACTAGATGACAACAAATGTTAAAAGTGGTTTAATATAAAAAAGCTTTGTCCAACAATCACATAGAATTATTGTTCAATAACCTTTGTATTAATTTCAAAAGTGAGGACTGTTTATGCAGTTTTGACATTTTAAGTAAAAACAGGATGAACCATGAAAGTACATTACGAAATCAAAATACGAGTAATGGACAAATATACATGAACAAATATCTAGGCAGCCTGCGCACAATAACCGTTTGGACAAAACGTAACCGTCAATAGATCGGCAAGATCATCCAGATGATTGTACATTAGTACCGAAACTGTTGGATGAATATCTCCATTTAGGATGGTTTGACGAGGTATCTATTATATTTTGATTAACAAATATCAAATTCTTGGGCTAAAATGAATAGTTGTGACAATATATCTTATCTGAACCCAGCCTCTAAGATCGTTTGCCTCTATTCTATTTTAGTAGTGTGAATTTCAATGATTTCTACGTACAATACACTAGCTTTCCATCCTTTAGCTAACATGTGTGTTCTCTATGGGCTCGTCAGCTGACCAGTGCCCAGCTGGAGATTATTGACCAGCTGTGATACCGATAGATCTGTATGCCGGTCAGCTGATCTGTGATGTCAGGTTCTGGCCCCCTGCCAAGTCCTGCCAATGTTGTGGTATAATCCGGCATCACACGAGCTTTACTGCTGTGTTCTGTGTAGTTGCCAAATGCATGCGCAGTTTCAATGCAGGAAACTACATTAACACAAGTCAAAGTCCCTCTGGAGCCGATCAGCAAACTCCTACTCGGTCAGCTTTGGTATGTGATCTAGGGTCAGAAATGTTTATCACTTTAGATGATTCATAGAAGCGTTAGTTTTTGTATGTGTGTAGGCTCATTCTCAATGTTGTCGTTATCATGAGAAATATATAGGTAATATATGATAGTAAAACCTTCATAATATAACTTTATTCAAAAGAATAACAATCCAAGGGAGTAAAGATTTGAGAATTAGTTTTAGGAAAATGGTTGTGAACGTGTGGTTAACTCTTAACTTTGTCCACCAAACTACCCTTGATGGTTGTTTTCTTGGTGTTTTTGATCTTTAGTGAATTCCTGTAGAAAATAGAACTATTTAGTTCTATCGCCAAACAGAACGATACATCGTAGAACAGAACAGTGTGCAGTTTTTAGCTTCCCAACATCTCTTGAGTCTATTTGCAAAACTGTATAGAGGGTGTTTAAATTGTGGAGATCCCTTGATATTTATCGACCGATGAATGGAGATAGTGAATGTATAAACTGTAAGTCTGAAAGGTTTTCGATGTGTATGGATAGAAAATTTTAGCTTTGTAGATAACTTGTGACGATTGCTATACATTTTTATAATGTTCTCGCAATAAAATATTTATTTATGAAAATATAAACTTGTTTGCTTCAGTTCATATATATCAGACTTCGACGAAAGGTATGATTCAATGTTTTTAAAATTTTGAACCCGCCTTGCAAAACAGGAGTAATGGGGTGCTACTTAACACTTGTAAAGACCTGTAGAGTTATCTTTGAATGTCTTAGCAAATGTTGTACAGCGCAAACTAGAGGTCTGTAGAAAAGAATATAACGCGTTTCGAAGACACTAACACGGTTAAACCCTCTCGAAGCTCTCGAAGTCTGGAAGGCTAAAATCAGCAATAAACCGAGTTTTATGGATGGTTTCATGGTATTCCTTGTGACTAAGCTTTCAAGGTAATCATCGATACGTTTTTTAAAGTGGATACACTAACCTAATGTATGATTAGAACTATTTGTTTGTTCCCATAACACTTTAAACCTACAGGATGTTGAATTCTTCACAATGTAATGATTGTTCTGGTACATTTGCGGTGAAACGAAAGCAATGTTTAGGAAGTGGAGGATTCGGTCGCCTACACGAGTGCAAGGTTACAGTAGCCACAATGAGGCTACCAGGCTACTCACTGGCGTCTACCTAGACCAGTCCAGTTCAAGGCTATGCAATACCCAGTCAGTGAACCTTTGCTAGCACTTGTTGACAAGTGATGGAGTGATAGTTGGGCCGGGCGATTGGCAACACTGCGAAGTTACGATAAAATGTTTCTAGATTGCTATTTTAGCTGCTTTACTCAGATTCTCTTCTGATTTTGAACAATAGCCGTATATAGGTATTGACTTCACTCTAGCCGCTCGTTGGAGTCACATTTTCCATGACCACATTTATTAGCGGATTTCCATAAGTATGCATGTCTATTGCTAGAGAGGACAAAACGTCGTTGAACAAAACGGTTTTCAGTTTTGAGTTTCCCAACACCTCCTGAGTGAAATGGCAAAACTTTGTGTGATCACGTACTTGTATTATTTTCTCATACCTTGGATCTCCACATTTGTGTACTCATACTTTGTCTTATTTTCACAAAATTAGGGACATGTACTCTTTTGCATATCTTTATGTTTAGTCGTTAGCCAGCAAAATCGGTTTACTGGAAGTTACCTATAAGGGGACGTCCCCCAAAAATATTAATTTCACTATAAAATCTGTGTAAATGATTATTTTACTATTTAAAATAAATTATTACTCTACAAGTCACATTTGTGTCCGATTTTCACAAAATTGTGTACACATTTCTAGGTTAAGTTCGTTGACCAGCAAAATTGGTTTACCGGAAGTAACCTCACGGGCACGTCTCCCAAAAATGGATTTTCACTATAAAACTGTGTAAATGAAGAAAAAGTTGATGAAAATTGGTATGAAGTCTTAACGTTTATGTTTGTGAACTGAAAATCAATAGCCATAATAAAGTTTTTTTACATACACAATTTTAGAAAAACTTAGGGTGGAAACTATCCTCCAGTTTCAGGAAACTCATTTATTTACTGTCGAATTTCCTTTGGAAAAATTAGATACTCAAGCTGTGAGGTAAGTACCAGGCCCGAGGTCATGAAATGAGCACCGATCCTGATACCCAAAACACGTTTTTAGCATGTTTTTACACTTTATATACATATATAAATATGTGTATGAACTCTACAGGTCGTATTTGTTGTTCGATTTTCATGAAATTTGGTACACATGTTTTTTCTCTAAATATCTCGGTCAAGTTCATTAGCCACCAAAGTCGGACTATCGGAAGTAGGTCAGGTTTTGAGGACTATATAGGTCTAAACGGCTCAGATGGTCTCAGTGATCATCTGATGATACCCGCATCAACTTCCACCATCATTTAGACATATCAGACCATCACCTGCGTGGTTCGGAAGTCACGTTAAGCCGTTGGTTCTTGTATTTCCATTGGTCATTGGGCTATTAATTAATGACACATTCTAAGGAAGAGTCGGCGTTAGTTTGTAACAAGACAACACCTCATACTACTCATTACTACCACTCATCGCACTCATCCTTCACCACATATTTGCCTTGAAATACCCTCATGAGAATGGTCGGCATCTCAAATAGTGATTAAGTGATTTACCATTTTGGGGGAATGTGAAATAAATATGTATTTTATAGTATTCATCAATATACTAAAATTATCAAAACAATCGTCGTTTCAAAATGACGGTGAAAAGAGTTATTTTCGCTATAACAGCGGAACGAGTAGTCCAACTTCAATGAAATTTGAAACAAATGTTCCATTTGTGATACGTAGTAAAAGCCCTTGTTGTACCCGTGATAATAACCAATGTTAAGCTGAGGCCGAAGACCTAAGCGAGCCTGTGAGCGTAGCTTTAGCGCTTAGCTGCGTGTCGGCCTGGTTTTGCATACAACACGTCTTTAGGGGCACTTGCGGTGGAAACTATCCTCCAGTTACAAAATTGTATATATTTTTGAATTTCACTATGATTCATGTAAGCATCTTTGGCAACGCGTCGGCTATGCTTTCAACTAATATGCCTCCTTCATTTCTTACAAATAGATCTCACAAACGGAGATGAATACCCACACAAAAGCGATGTTTGACATTACGGTGTCCTCAGCACTGGGTGACCCCACAGGCTCTCAGCCAGCTGGCGCTCAGCCAACTCCAATTGTAATTATTGTACCTCACTAATAATCAACATTGATTAGTAGACTTCCCTACTCGTAATGCAGTCCTCCTCCTTGCTGCTGCATTTGCATGCTATGAACCCGTTGTCGTGCCTAAGGGCACCTGTAGGTATCTCCCGGGAGGGTAACTTAGCGAGGGTACCTTCTAGGAAGAGAGGGTCGGGGGATCTCCCCCGGAAAAAAAAACAGAAACACGTTTTTGAGCGTTCTGGAAAAGATGTACCAAACTTAAAGGGTTTTCATCGTCATTTTGTAGAACTAGCTTGAAAATAAGGTTGATAACTCATACAACAATTTTCTTTCAAAAGTGGCTCGTGTATAAATTACAAATCTATCATTTCACAACAGGGCTCTTGGGCGCAGCCCTTTCACTAACTGTAATCGGTGAGTTAAATTTCCTGTAAAGTAACTTGTAAAATAATGAGTATCAGTAATGTTTTTTATTTGTTGGTTATTAAATGGTTTTAAATTTTACCATCCAATAAAATAACACCCAAATTTTAAAGCCAATTGGCCATTTACCCACTCAACTCCAAAATGTGTCCAGCAATTTATAACCACCCAGTATATATGAGGAGGCTGTTTCTCTGGACTGCAGACTATTATGAAAGATTCATAGAGTGCTCTTCAACAAGCTCCATGTTGACATCACACTGTACAGTGTACAAGGAAAGCAGAGTAATGATTATCAGCTGTTCAGCGAGATGTAACTCGTTACATACTTTACGATAACGTATATAAAGCCGGTTGTACAGGTGACTGATGACTGAACGAGTAAATGTTTAGGCACTTGCCGGCATGCTATCCCCCTCAACCATATACTCTTTTGAAAGCTTTGGTGTGAAACCTTTCGGAAAACTTTCTTTTTAAGGCTCTGACAAATTCGTGGCCAAACAAGATGGCGTCTGAAAATTTACCCTTGTACTTAGCCAATTTTGCGTCATATTGGCAAAACTGTTGCTCGGCTCTTCGATCTGATGAAAACTCGTTAGTGTGGAAACAAATCTTTTACACATTTTGTATTTAACACTTTTCCTTACCTCAGACGGTTTCGTTGCTAGATCAGTTTGAGATGAATTGTCGAAAATTCAACTTTTCGCTGTGTTTGGGCTCTTAACTACGGTACTTATTAGCCTCCTAGACATATAAAACCTATGTGTGTATAAAAAATTTAATTTGGGAAAAACGTACAGAACGTCACATATTAAAGAACGTGTGGTTATTTGGCACCCAAAGGTTTAAACTTATCAAATTTCTAATAAGTTGGCTCTGGTTATTACAGCTACATCTTCCAAAGTTATTTGTCCTATAAAACCAGTGGGTGAAGCAAATTTATCTTAATCGTAAGCGAAGCGAATGCCCCCAAAATACGAGGCCGCAGGCCGAGCGGCTCCCATCGCTGCGCCACTCATCGGGCCCGAAGGGCGAGTAAACATTTAAAATTAATCAAACTGCATCTAGAAGAACTCATTGGATTTTTAATTTTCAACTTGAAATAAATACAAATGATCCAATAAAAGTTACCAGCTATAAAAGTTTTATTTTATTGGATCATTTGTATTTATTTCAAGTTGAAAATTAATCAAACTGTTTTATAAAAAATTTATTTTTGCCTAAACTTTATATGAATTTATATATTTAACAGCTCTAAACTAAAAGCTTACAATCTAGGTACTGCATGAAAAGCCTTAGGCAAAAATAAGTTTCTTTATTGGATAGTTTGGTTAATTTTAAATTTTTTCCTAAAAACCAGCCTCAAGACAATGGAGTATCTTAATATGTTGCTTTTGAATGAGTTACAACAGCTTACCGACTAGTATTGGTTCATAAAAAGAAGTTTTCAATACAAATTAATTTACCAGGTGCGGCAAAACAGTTTGACTTGCGTAGTACTTTGACTGTAAAAAGGTAAAGGAAACGTTTGTCGTCTTTAACGAGGTGAAATTAGGACTACAAAGTCCTCTCTATCACTCAACCTCAACATTTACCTAGCGTCATCGTATAGTCACATTACAAATCGCAAGTGCTGACTGCGGGGATCGAACCCGCGCTCCGGAGTCGCACGCGATACCAATCCGCTACGGGTCCGCTAAGGGGCACTGTAGTGGAGGAAAGTAAAATATCATGGTATTGTTTGATATTAAAGTCCGTACCGCCGCAACCGGTATAAGAAAATTAAAAACTATTCAAAATATTGATTTAGACTATGGTTAAAAACTACCGGAACCCGTGTAAATTTCGTTTAAAACTATTGTATTGAAAATAAGATTTAGGTGTATTAAACTAATTTATGATAATACGTTTGTTTAACTTTAAAGGATATTTCGCGAAGTTTAGAGAAAATTCCAGGCATAGAAAGTGAACATGACATGGTGAAAAAATAGCATAAATGTTACAAAACTATCTGAATTAATTTAAATTGATCCAGACTTCAACGAGAATGTCTGTTTGGTACTTTTTTACCTTTTCAATAATTTTCGAGACTTTCTTGATGAACTTAACTCTCATGCTTTCGCGGCCGGTGTCACAACTACAGTCTAGTTCTTCCAGTTCACACCGCGTCCAAACTTCATAAATTGGTTGAGATATTTCGGCCTCGCTTTGAAGTACCATCTTCAGCCAATCTGTAACTGAAGATGGTACTCCATAGCGAGGCCGAAACATCTCAACCTAGTTATGAGGTTTGGACGGTGTGAACCGGAAAAACTTGATTATACGTCTTGATGAAGTTTGCTTAACGTGACCGGCCTCATGGAAAAAGACACAAAAGTATGCAGGTCAATAAATCTTACTAACGGTTAACCTCCTCCTCATTGGCTCAATATTATTACCATTGGCCGTAACTGTGGGAGGAATAACAAAAACAAACAAAAGTATCGGCATGTAATTGGCACAGCAGTAGAGCAGGGGCTAGTTCCGTTGTTGTGAACACGAGATCCAATTAACATTTCCGACCATGAATCAGCGAGAGACAGGTCTTTGAACACTTTGGAACCTAGAACAATAAATTTACTTTTCCTGGGAGCGTTGTGAGTTTTATTTGTTTAACAGGATTTTGATCAACACACTATTTGTTTATGATAATACTTGGTGAGCGGATTGTTGACGATTTTATGTTCAGTCTGTTGTGTTTACACATAAAATGAAGACAGTTTTTGTGAAGTAGAATTAGAAGCGTTTTATGTTTGTCCAGGTTTCCTAGCCTATTTGATTTTAGTTCCCAAGCCTCATAATGTAATGCAAGAGATTTTCGGTCTTATTTCCTAGGTTTAGCACTATGTATCACTAGAGATGGTTCACAGGAGAATATCTAACCAAAGTGAGTATAACACTAAAAGATTATGCTATGGAAGTAAATTGCGCATAGATAATCACAAACTACTGGTTTTCATCAACAACTTGGTTTTTCATGGCTGAGGCAGAAAAATCAACATACTTGGGTAGCCCAAGCACAGATAGCGCTGCGAGGGAACTATTTTAAGATTTTCAAGTACATCCCCTGACGCACGCGCAAGTTTGTTAGTGATTGACAATTTATTTATTTATTATTATTTATTGAAAATCGCACGATTTAGTAGAACACATTTAAGTCATCGACTTCGGACAAACTCGAGCATGTGGGGCCGAAAGGGGGGAGAAAAACGGCGAGAGATGGCAGCGATCGCAGCGCTATCTCTGCTTGGAGTGCCGAACTATGTTGATTTTTCTGCCCCGACCATGTGACATCTATGCGCAATCTGTGAGAGGTGGCAGCGCTATCTGTGCTCGTGCTGCCGCAACTATGTTGGTGTTCCTGCATCAGCCATGTGGTATCTATGCGCTATCTACCTACCATAACATTATTTTCGTTACACTTTTGTCGTTTACAGGCTACTTTGCTCCTCAGCTCCACAAGCTGCTCACACCCACATAATTGGATCAGGTCATCCTCATCCTGTGCTGTGGGCTGCCGGGTACAACAATGTAGGCGGTAATCACCACCGGTCCTGCAGATATGCAACCAGTTCCTGCAGAGGGCCTAACATCGTGGGTGACCACTGACCGTCAGGCAAACAATATGTATAAACATAGCCGACATGCGCTACCGCGGAATATTTTTTGTTCCCTTTCTGGACCCTTGTGACCACTGTACAGGTCGCACTTTTTGTCCGATTTCACCAAATCTGGTAAAAATGTCCTTTTGTGAATATCTAGGTTAAGTTCGTTAACCAGCAGGATTGGTTCACCGGAAGTACCTTTTTGGGGAGGCCTCCCCGAAAATTGAACTTTTAGGTATAAAACCTGTATTTATGTCCTGATCTAGAAAAACTTGGTAAAACACTTACGACACCTACTCACCATGTGTATAAAAAATGGAGACAATCAGTTTACCCAGACCGTTAGTGGACTCGTGGCGGGTTGGAATCGTGTGCGACTCCAGAGCTCATCACCCTGCAGTCACCACTTTCATTTGTAAAGTAACGCTGGTAATGGTCGAGGTTGAGTGGTAAAGAGGACTATGTAGTCCTAACTTCGCCTCGTTAAATTACTTTTTACCTTTAGGCCACCATCTGGGTTCAGCCGAACGTATTTTGTTAATTTGTGTTACATATATTTAATACAATACCTTAAATATCTATACTGGTGATAGATCTATTTCAGCGTAATAAATAGAAAACTAAATTTGACTATTTCATTAGAATTGTATTTTCATATCCTGTTTACATAACTAAACAAAACACTAATAATTTGGGTTCAGCTGATTAACAATATCTATCAATCATCCCCTTAAATCGTGTCTACGGTAGCTGGTTGACATGTCTTCGCCGGAATCCTATCAATTTCACAATATATATCGATAAACCTTGAAAGGGTTCAGGCGAATCACATCCGAGGCCAAAGTGGAAGTTTGGTTTGATCGTTAGTAAAGAAGGTCCATCGATATATATATTGTTGAAATTGGATAATGAAACCTAACAGCTATCAACCAACACTGAAAGAGATGATAGATATTGTTAATCAGCTGAACTGTCAATAATATTGTTTTTCTCTGATGATAATTTGCTTGTGGTGCAATGTGATTTTTCAATAACTCTACTATTTCATCATAGCTCTTGTTCAGGGGATCCTCCGGTGCGCATAAGTCTTGAAGCGTTTGTTGAATAAGGGGTGTCAACGCATGTAAAAGTGTACAAGTCCTCACAAATCCATCGGATATTCTTTTAATTTTCATAAAAAACCTCTATGGCCTTTTAGAAAAATTGGAAACTCTTTTCTTTTCATCAAGTGGTACACAGTTCAGGTTGGATGCAGGCAGGTTGTATACAGGGCTAGAAGTATTGTTGCCGTCTAAAGAATCAGGTTTTCTAGTTTCTGAATTTAAAATGTGTCTCATAATTTAACTTTTATGGCAATAATATTGTCTGTAATTGACCTCATCATTTATCGAGTCAAATCTTCCGTGTTTATGTCAACTCTAAATCTTGAACTGAGTTCACTTACCATACATTGTATTTAGTAATTCTTATCTTGACTTAGTTTCATTTACTTGTTAGGTGTGTAGGCATCAGTCCATTTGTTGATGTTGGTCATTTGCATTTTAGCGTTCTTTTATAGATTTCAACTTCTTAAGTTTGTCCTGTTATATTTTGAATGTTTCTAATATCTTGAAAGATTATACTCGTCGCCATTGAAAGAACTATTTTAGCAATAAATAGAAAACTAAATATGACTATTTTATTAGAATTGTATTCTTTTCATAACTTGTTTATATAACTAAACAAAACACTAATAATTTAGGCTCAGCTGATTAACAATATCTATCACCTAGTTTAATAGAAATCGAATCATAAACACTGTTTTTATAGCATAGAAACCCATTTTTGGACAGACACTCAGGAGGTATTAAGAGCTTAAAACCTAAAAACTTTTGTTCTACGACGTTTCGTTGTTTCTGACGATAGAAATAAATAGCTCTATTTCTTGTAGAAATTCACAAAAAATCGTTTTGTGTCAAAACGGTTAGCAAAATATCTTCCTAAGATACGAGTACAAAGGTTTTAGTAATAGGTTAATTTATTTCAAAGATAAGAAGAAGAATGAATACGCTTGAGTGGCGTTCCCGTTAGAAGAGTGACAAGTGAACAATTAATTATGACATCAGTCACGTGATGTGGTGATCTGGAGCAAAGATCAGCTGATTTGTGATGGGGACTGGCCAACCTACAACTCCTCCTTCTGGTACCTCACCACCGCTGCCTTGGTTGAGGTATCAGTACTGATTCAATATAGGTGTCCACTATCCAGATAAAAAAGTACAATTTATATTTATAAAAGGCTTTGTCCTGACTGACACAATCATCATCGCTGAGCCAAAACAACAAGGCCTAGAAACTTGAAATTGTGTATGAACACTCATTTTAGAGTATAAACACCCACTATGAAAGAGTTGTTCTAAATTCAATAATTTAGGTGAATTTTTGGGGGGTTTAATATTGGGAAAAACTTAATTGCCCAACGACCAATGGTATGGACCAATAACTTCAAGTGACTTCCGAACCACGGGGAGTGGCCATCGTGAAAAAGTTATCACTGCAGCTGGGAATCGAAACCGGGCCTATTTGGTGCGAAGCTATGGCGAGCTATGGTCATTGTAAATTAAAAAATATATAACTCAAATTTAGGGGCCCTCCCCATTTTTTGGTGGGGTTGGGTGGCACAAAGTAAGTCATCACAAACTTCAGAACCCTATAAAATATTCTCAAAATTGAGGTTCAGAATTTCTTCATTTCAACATTCAGGGTATTGGGCAAATTTCCTCACTTCGAATTCACGGCACTGGGTTAAAATTAAATGCTTTAGAACGGTGTAGGATAAACGCACCAAATTTTAAAGGCCTTTTTTAACTACTACTTTTCTAAATAGTTGTTGGTTCGATAACGACAAAGTATAAAAAATGATTTATTTAGTAATAAATTAGCTATTTAGCGATTATACAAATTAAGATCCCAAATTAAAGATAGTTATTTAAGAGCTAATTAAATGATTTCCACCACAATTTTATCAGTTGCCACAAGAGTAAACACGAAGTCTGCTATGAAATCACAAGGCTCAGACCAGCTAGAGCTCGAGATGTCAGTGACACTGGACCAGTATAACAGATGTGCCCGGGTCGGCAGGTCCTCTGATCTATGGCTTGTCCACCGACCTCGTAAATTCAATTTAACTTGCCTCTGAACAACCGGAATTCGCGACATATTTGATTTCGCCGATTTCACGGGCCATCGACTCCATCAGCTGACATTTAGTGTCGCTGGGTGGAGAGCCTACATGTCACCGTGGGCAGGGGTATCATATTGAACGGTTCTTTCGTGTTTCTAGTTGAGAGGTGGCTATATTTCATTCTGAACATAATCGGGAAATAATTCCTGTAGCCACTAAAATGAATTCCGTGTTTGATTAAATTAATTTCGAGTTACCTTGAAATAGCATTTAAATCAGCTAAATACAAAATCAGGTTATTATTCGTGAACGGGATAACTTGTTAATGATTTGTTTGACATATCTCATCAAACCCAATTTAATGGACGGATCAGTTATCAAGATCGGAGTCTCCCAGATTTTGAATATCTTCTGAATAAATAAAGTTCAGAAGTATAATTGGATCAGATGATCTGAATAATTTTAGATGCAAAATAACAGATCCAGTGCAGTTACGCACGATGGTTTGCTTTGAGACACCGACTTCTCTTAAAAGGTGTTTTAAGGTGAATACGGGATGATAGTGAGTGTGATGAGTGTTTTGATGGATGGTAAGGTGTAGTTTTGTTACAAACTAGAGCCGACTGTTCTTTAGGTTGGGTCATTAATTAATAGCCCAACGACAAATGGAATGGACCAACGGCTTAACGTGACTTCCGAGCCACGGGGAGTGACCATCGTGAAAAGGTTATCACTGCTGCAGTTGGAAATCGAATCCGGGCCGATTCAGTGCGAAGTACTACGCACTATAACCACTGAGCTGTGGCCACTGTAAACAATCAAAAAATTATTAACTATCTAGTTAATAAATTCAGTTAGTTTCCGGTCTTACGGTTTTCGATTTAATTCCTTGGTAAAGTTGGCTCTAGTTAAAACAGATGAAGAAAGTAATGTTTAAGTTTGCATGGAAACATAGTTGTATGTATCCTTCATAGGATAAAGGTTTGTTTTGTTAAACGTGGTGAAATTAGACTACTAAGTCCTCTCTATCACTCACCCTCGACCTTTTCAAGCGTTACCGCATATTCATTAACAAAATGGTTAGTGACTGCAAGGATTGTGTTTTAGTGAGCCATCATTGGGAACTCACTATAGGTTTAACAGGAAAGTGTTAATGGGGAATATTACCTAGTTTTTCGCAGTATTAAAATATGAAAGAACCCATTTTACCAAAATGGCCGACATTTTCAATATGGTAACCAACTTTAAAAAATAGCATACAAAATCCATATCACATGGCGATTTTGGATTATCAGTGATGTGAATAAACTAGACTTATAAGTAAATACTTAATAAACAAAGTAATTTAGTTTAGTAAATACTTATTATAGGTGAATCAATTTTTCTCTTTCCGTTAAGGTACAGAAACCTTAACGGAAAGAAAAAATTCACCCATAATAGTAATTACTAAACTAAATACTTGTTAAGTATTATATGATTTATTCACATCACTGAATGGCATAATTTTAAGACATTTTATTCTTAACAATATTTTGATATTTCAAGCATTTGGGGAAAAATGCGACACCAACCCACCACGGACCCGCTGAATCGTACCGGTTGTCCGAGTCTTAAAGCAACCCCCCAATCCTCTTCACAGCTTAACTTTTGAGTGAGATGAATTCTTTACGATTTAGCATATTTAAAACTAGAAGTATTGCATACACTTCTTTGTTTGTTGTTGACGATGGGAGAACTTCAGAGATTAAACTATTATTGCGGACATTTGATCATCACAATGTGATCATCTTGCTCACTAACGATGGAAAATGTCCGCAATAATAGTTTAAGCTATTGCATACAGTTTGATTTTTATTAGAATCCAATCATGTATGCAAACTCCCCTTGTTTACATTTAAAATATTTATGGGCCCCCTTCTGTATTTTGGGTGGGGGTTAGGTAACATCAAGTACGTCATATCAAATTCCAGGACCTATAAAAACCTTCCCAAAGAGGGGTTTCAAAATCTTTCCTCTGTCAAAAGTTATAGTTGGGGGGGGGAATTTGGAAACATCTCATTAAATGTTTTAAATATATGTTATTATATTTTAGTCTTAAGTTTAAGTGGCAGTGAGTGTTCAAAGCACTAACTTCGCCTTTTGTACTAAGTTATATTGTATCGCGAATTGGCAAAACAGTCCTTTGTTATTGTTATCGTTAATAAAGAGATTAAGTAACGCTAGTGTAATCCACAGTCACTAAAACCAAACATGGCTGCGGCAGTAAAATCAACACAGTTGCGGCAGCCCAAGCATATATAGTGCCTCTAATTGAGACTCTTAAAAGAAGTCCCACACAACGATATCTGCGCTCGGGCTGCCGAACTATGGTGATTTCCTGCCTCAACCATTCGACATGCATGCGCAATCTACCTACCATAACATAATCTTTGCTATAACATGCCCGTTACTTCAGGTAGGTAGACTGCTGAGAGCGAATTGCAGTTGCTTATTTTCATCAATCAAATGTCGACTTAATCCATCAATGTTCCGTCTCTTCTTGATAACCTATTCCTGGCAGTCAGCCATACTGCTAGCCACTAACACAATAAATGATGCTCACCTTTATACTCGTGTTAATCGGTTAAAAAAAGGTAGCCATAATCTAGTTCTTCCGGTTCAAACTGTGTCAAAACATCAAAATTAGCTTGTGATGTTTCGGTTTCGTTGTGGAGTACCATCTTCAGTCAGAAAGTAAATAGCGAATTTAAAAAAATCTTCAACAAACCATATTTATAAGGTATTCATAGTTGGTTATGTTATCAACCTCTGAATTTTCTGTGGTGTCACTTATATCATTTATAATATTTTGTCTGTAGTTATAGTTGTTTTTATATATTTTGTTGAGGTTAAGTAGGTATAGAAAGGGATTTATACTACTTCGCCCTAAGGGCCTAATGGGTTTAACTTCGCTTTCTTTTGTCAAACCAAATAATGACGTTTTATTTATACTGGCTGCGCCTCGGTGCCCGCTTTAAAAACTCGGCCATCCCGATGTTTTACCCACTTTTAACCCCCTTCCTCCCCAAACAATTTGGTAGACAACCAATATATTTTTGAAATCAGCATAATATTCCCTTTTTGATACCCCACATCGATTTTATGATTTTTTTATTTCTTGCCCCCCTTAACCCCCCTCCAAATCCATATATTGTGCCCCCGAACCCCAAAATCAGTAGGAGTCTTTGAGTTAATGGTATACAACTATGTGTCGAGTTTCAAACAAATCCGTTGATATTTACTAATAAATATAACATGGGGGTTGGGGACCTCAAAACCCCATAAAATAAAAATCTATATAATTTTATTCGTTTCCCCACCCTCCACACACTAAGGACCATTTCTATTCAAAAATCTGAATTACCCCAGCCAGATTCCGAGATCTCAACACTCGGACAACCCTAACCGAAATACTAATAGTAGATATCAGCTGGTGATTTGATTGCGGTTCCTCCGTTATTCTGCAACAACTGCATCTTCTGATCAGCTGACAGCTAACAGCCTGGTGAGTGTGGGTGTCGCATTTCAACCTAACTGTTAATATGCATCTGGTCACAGCCAATCAGGACACAGCTGCAGGCAGTTTGATGTCCCTGTAGCAATCAATTTTCTCCCATTTCCTACGTTAGGAAATATTAAAATATTATCAGGGACGCCTTTCATCGTTTTTTAGTGAACAAAAGCAACACGACGTTTTGGTATCTGCAATCTGATTCCGTCTTTAGGTGAAATGTTCCTAAAACAAAACACAAAAGTTAGTGCTGGGTTAGCTCATTTCTAATAACGTTCTGTGCCATGAACTCGCCTGTTCTGTAAATCATGTTCTCTAAGAGAACCTTTTTCAGGCGTGATTTTCTCGAACTTGGAAGTTTGTTGACAAAATGAATTCCTGTGTGTGAAGACAAACCTACGTAAATTAAAATCTAAGGCTAATAGTTTACACCGCGTCACAGTTGAAATATAGTTACTGCTAAACGTTTCGACCTCGCTGTGGAGAGTCATCCTGAGTCTCAGCCAGACAACAAGCTACTTGTACTTTTCGACTCTCCAAAGTAAGGTCGAAACGATGAGCAGTATTTTTATTTCAACTGTGACGCGGTGTGAACCGGAAACCTTAGGTCTTCGTAAATTGTCGTTCTGTGTCTCCCAGTTTGATGGTAGTTATCCCTTCCTCTGGTTTCATAAAACTGTACATCCGCATTTTTAATAGGTTAATTTATTTCAAAGATAAGAAGAAGAATGAATACGCTTGAGTGGCGTTCCCGTTAGAAGAGTGACAAGTGAACAATTAATTATGACATCAGTCACGTGATGTGGTGATCTGGAGCAAAGATCAGCTGATTTGTGATGGGGACTGGCCAACCTACAACTCCTTCTGGTACCTCACCACCGCTGCCTTGGTTGAGGTATCAGTACTGATTCAATATAAGTGTCCACTATCCAGAGAAAAAAGTACAATCTATATTATAAAAGGCTTTGTCCTGACTGACACAATCATCATCGCTGAGCCAAAACAACAAGGCCTAGAAACTTGAAATTGTTATGAACACTCATTTTAGAGTATAAACACCCACTATGAAAGAGTTGTTCTAAATTCAATAATTTAGGTGAATTTTTGGGGTTTAATATTGGGAAACTTAATTGCCCAACGACCAATGGTATGGACCAATAACTTCAAGTGACTTCCGAACCACGGGAGTGGCCATCGAAAAAGTTATCACTGCAGCTGGGAATCGAAACCGGGCCTATTTGGTGCGAAGCTATGGCGAGCTATGGTCATTGTAAATTAAAAATATATAACTCAAATTTAGGCCCTCCCCCATTTTGGTGGGGTTGGGTGGCACAAAGTAAGTCATCACAAACTCTTCAGAACCCTATAAAAATATTCTCAAAATTGGGGTTCAGAATTTCTTCATTTCAACATTCAGGGTATTGGGCAAATTTCCTCACTTCGAAATTAAATGCACTGAACGGTGTAGGAAAACGCACCAAATTTTATAGGCCTTTTAACTACTACTCTAAATAGTTGTTGTTCGATAAACGACAAAGTATAAAACATGATTATTATTGCCGTTTTGTTGGTGCCTATGAAAATAAACCAAATCAAAGATAACCGGTTAATTAAGATAACAAATTAGCATAACCGCCCGGCAAGCGGGAGATGTTCAAATCCGGTTCGGTCCAAATATTTTGTCTTCAAATTTATTTAGTCTATTTAGCGATTATACAAATTAAGATCCCAAATTAAAGATAGTTATTTAAGAGCTAATTAAATGATTTCCACCACAATTTTATCAGTTGCCACAAGAGTAAACACGAAGTCTGCTATGAAATCACAAGGCTCAGACCAGCTAGAGCCCGAGATGTCACACTGGACCAGTATAACAGATGTGCCCGGGTCGGCAGGTCCTCTGATCTATGGCTTGTCCACCGACCTCGTAAATTCAATTTAACTTGCCTCTGAACAACCGGAATTCGCGACATATTTGATTTCGCCGATTTCACGGGCCATCGACTCCATCAGCTGACATTTAGTGTCGCCGGGTGGAGAGCCTACATGTGTCACCGTGGGCAGGGGTATCATATTGAACGGTTCTTTCGTGTTTCTAGTTGAGAGGTGGCTATATTTCTCGTTCTGAACATAATGGGAAATAATTCCTGTAGCCACTAAAATGAATTCCGTGTTTGATTAAATTAATTTCGAGTTACCTTGAAATAGCATTTAAATCAGCTAAATACAAAATCAGGTTATTATTCGTGAACGGGATAACTTGTTAATGATTTGTTTGACATATCTCATCAAACCCAATTTAATGGACGGATCAGTTATCAAGATCGGAGTCTCCCAGATTTTGAATATCTTCTGAATAAATAAAGTTCAGAAGTATAATTGATCAGATGATCTGAATAATTTTAGATGCAAAATAACAGATCCAGTGCAGTTACGCACGATGGTTTGTTTTTGAGACACCGACTTCTCTTAAAAGGTGTTTTAAGGTGAATACGGGATGATAGTGAGTGTGATGAGTGTTTTGATGGATGGTAAGGTGTAGTTTTGTTACAAACTAGAGCCGACTGTTCTTTAGGTTGGGTCATTAATTAATAGCCCAACGACAAATGGAATGGACCAACGGCTTAACGTGACTTCCGACCACTGACCATCGAAAAGGTTATCACTGCTGCAGTTGGAATCGAATCCGGGCCGATTCAGTGCGAAGTACTACGCATATAACCACTGAGCTGTGGCCACTGTAAACAATCAAAAATTATTAACTATCTAGTTAATAAATTCAGTTAGTTTCCGGTCTTACGGTTTTCGATTTAATTCCTTGGTAAAGTTGGCTCTAGTTAAAAACAGATGAAGAAAGTAATGTTTAAGTTTGCATGGAAACATAGTTGTATGTATCCTTCATAGGATAAAGGTTTGTTTTGTTAAACGTGGTGAAATTAGACTACTAAGTCCTCTCTATCACTCACCCTCGACCTTTTCCAAGCGTTACCGCATATTCATTAACAAAATGGTTAGTGGTGACTGCAAGGATACAGGGTGTGTTTTTAGTGAGCCATCATTGGGAACTCACTATAGGTTTAACAGGAAAGTGTTAATGGGGAATATTACCTAGTTTTTTTGCAGTATTAAAATATGAAAGAACCCATTTTACCAAAATGGCCGACATTTTCCAATATGGTAACCAACTTTAAAATAGCATACAAAAATCCATATCACATGGCGATTTTGATTATCAGTGATGTGAATAAACTATTTAGCGTTTATACAAATTAGATCCCAAATTAAAGATAGTTATTTAAGAGCTAATTAAATGATTTCCACACAATTTTATCAGTTGCCACAAGAGTAAACACGAAGTCTGCTATGAAATCACAAGGCTCAGACCAGCTAGAGCCCGAGATGTCAGTGACACTGGACCAGTATAACAGATGTGCCCGGGTCGGCAGGTCCTCTGATCTATGGCTTGTCCACCGACCTCGTAAATTCAATTTAACTTGCCTCTGAACAACCGGAATTCGCGACATATTTGATTTCGCCGATTTCACGGGCCATCGACTCCATCAGCTGACATTTAGTGTCGCCGGGTGGAGAGCCTACATGTGTCACTGTGGGCAGGGGTATCATATTGAACGGTTCTTTCGTGTTTCTAGTTGAGAGGTGGCTATATTTCTCGTTCTGAACATAATGGGAAATAATTCCTGTAGCCACTAAAATGAATTCCGTGTTTGATTAAATTAATTTCGAGTTACCTTGAAATAGCATTTAAATCAGCTAAATACAAAATCAGGTTATTATTCGTGAACGGGATAACTTGTTAATGATTTGTTTGACATATCTCATCAAACCCAATTTAATGGACGGATCAGTTATCAAGATCGGAGTCTCCCAGATTTTGAATATCTTCTGAATAAATAAAGTTCAGAAGTATAATTGGATCAGATGATCTGAATAATTTTAGATGCAAAATAACAGATCCAGTGCAGTTACGCACGATGCAGTTACGGTTCGCTTTGAGACACCGACTTCTCTTAAAAGGTGTTTTAAGGTGAATACGGGATGATAGTGAGTGTGATGAGTGTTTTGATGGATGGTAAGGTGTAGTTTTGTTACAAACTAGAGCCGACTGTTTTTTTAGGTTGAGTCATTAATTAATAACCCAACGACAAATGGAATGGACCAACGGCTTAACGTGACTTCCGAACCACGGGGAGTGACCATCGTGAAAAGGTTGTCACTGCTGCAGCTGGAAGTCGAATCCGGGCCAATTCAGTGCGAAGTACTACGCATATAACCACTGAGCTGTGGCCACTGTAAACAATCAAAAAATTATTAACTATCAAGTTAATAAAATCAGTTAGTTTCCGGTCTTACGGTTTTTTATTTAATTCCTTGGTAAAGTTGGCTCTAGTTAAAAACAGATGAAGAAAGTAATGTTTAAGTTTGCATGGAAACATAGTTGTATGTATCCTTCATAGGATAAAGGTTTGTTTTGTTAAACGTGGTGAAGTTAGACTACAAAGTCCTCTCTATCACTCACCCTCGACCTTTCCAAGCGTTAGCGTTACCGCATATTCATTAACAAAATGGTTAGTGGTGACTGCAAGGATACAGGGTGTGTTTTTAGTGAGCCATCATTGGGAACTCACTATAGGTTTAACAGGAAAGTGTTAATGGGAATATTACCTAGTTTTTCGCAGTATTAAAAATATGAAAGAACCCATTTTACCAAAATGGCCGACATTTTCCAATATGGTAACCAACTTTAAAATAGCATACAAAAATCCATATCACATGGCGATTTTGATTATCAGTGATGAATAAATAACTTATAAGTAAATACTTAATAAACAAAGTAATTTAGTTTAGTAAATACTTATTATAGGTGAATCAATTTTTTCTCTTCCGTTAAGGTACAGAAACCTTAACGGAAAGAGAAAAAATATTCAGTATAGTTTATTCACATCACTGAATGGCATAGTTTTAAGACATTTTATTCTTAACAATATTTTGATATTTCAAGCATTTGGGGAAAAATGCGACACCAACCCACCACGGACCCGCTGAATCGTACCGGTTGTCCGAGTCTTTAAGCAACCCCCAATCCTCTTCACAGCTTAACTTTGAGTGAGATGAATTCTTTACGATTTAGCATATTTAAAACTAGAAGTATTGCATACACTTTGTTTGTTGTTGACGATGGGGAACCAGAGATCAAATTATTGCGGACATTTGATCATCACAATGTGATCATCTTGCTCACTAACGATGGAAAATGTCCACAATAATAGTTTAAGCTATTGCATACAGTTTGATTTTGTATTAGAATCCAATCATGTATGCAAACTCCCCTGGTTTACATTTAAAATATTTATGGGGCCCTCCCCTTCTGTATTTTGGGTGGGGGTTAGGTAACATCAAGTACGTCATATCAAATTCCAGGACCTATAAAAACCTTCCCAAAGAGGGGTTTCAAAATTTTTCCTCTGCCGAACTATGGTGATTTCCTGCCTCAACCATTCGACATGCATGCGCAATCTACCTATAACATAATCTTTGCTATATGCCCGTTACTTCAGGTAGGTAGACTGCTGAGAGCGAATTGCAGTTGCTTATTTTCATCAATCAAATGTCGACTTAATCCATCAATGTTCCGTCTCTTCTTGATAACCTATTCCTGGCAGTCAGCCATACTGCTAGCCACTAACACAATAAATGGTGCTCACCTTTATATTCGTGTTAATCAGTTAAAAAAAGGTAGCCATAATCTAGTTCTTCCGGTTCAAACTTAGCTCCATCAAAATTAGCTTGTGATGTTTCGGTTTCGTTGTGGAGTACCATATTCAGTCAGAAAGCAAGTTTCAACAAAATCGAATTTTAAAAAATCTTCAACAAATCATATTTATCAGGTATCTATATTTGGCTATGTTATCAACCTCTTAATTTTCTGTGGTGTCACTTATATCATTTATAATATTATGTCTGTAGTTATAGTTGTTTTTATATTTTTTGTTGAGGTTAAGTGGTATAGAAAGGGATTTTAATCCCTATAACGGCGCCTTTTTGTTATACCAAATAATGACGTTTTATTATTATTACGTTGCGCCAGCTGAGGCGGCCCCCAGGCCAACGCTCGCTCGCGGCATAAGCACCTCGGCCTCGGTGCCCGCTTTGTAAAACTCGGCCATCCCGATGTTTTACCCCTACTTTTAACCCCTTACTCCCCAAACAATTTGAGACAACCAATATATTTTTGAAATCAGCATAATATTCCCTTTTTGATACCCCATCGATTTTTTGATTTTTTTTATTTCTTGCCCCCTTTTAACCCCCAAATCCATATATTGTGCCCCGAACCCCAAAATCAGTAGGGGTCTTTGAGTTAATGGTATACAACTATGTGTCGAGTTTCAAACAAATCCGTTGATATTTACTAATAAATATTTACTAAAAGAAATATAACATGGGGATTGGGACCTCAAAACCCCATGAAATAAAAATCTATATAATTTTATTCGTTTCCCCACCCTTCACACTAAGGACCATTTCTATTCAAAAATCTGAATTACCCCAGCCAGATTCCGAGATCTCAACACTCCGGACAACCCTAACCGAAATACTAATAGTGTAGATATCAGCTGGTGATTTGATTGCGGTTCCACTCCGTTATTCTGCAACAACTGCATCTTCTGATCAGCTGACAGCTAACAGCCTGGTGAGTGTGGGTGTCGCATTTCAACCTAACTGTTAATATGCATCTGGTCACAGCCAATCAGGACACAGCTGCAGGCAGTTTGATGTCCCTGTAGCAATCAATTTTCTCCCATTTCCTACGTTAGGAAATATTAAAATATCATCAGGGACGCCTTTCATCGTTTTGTAGTGAACAAAAGGAACACGACGTTTTGGTATCTGCAATCTGATTCCGTCTTTAGGTGAAATGTTCCTAAAACAAAACACAAAAAAGTTAGTGCTTTTGGGTTAGCTCATTTCCTAACGTTCTGTGCCATGAACTCGCCTGTTCTGTAAATCATGTCCTCTGAGAACCTTTTTCAGGCGTGATTTGCTCGAATTTGGCAGTTTGTTGACAAAATGAATTCCTGTGTGTGAAGAAAAACCTTTCTCTGGTTTCATAAAACTGTACATCCGCATTTTTATAGGTTCTTTTTATTTGAACAAGATTCCACGGCAGGTTAGTGTCAACAATCAAGGACAATGTCCTGCATAGCATTGTAAACATTGTATCACACCTTCACAAAGTCTTGCAAATCACCATGAGCAGAATGGCGGACAATGTCTCGTGGATCACGTACACGCGGTTCATGTCTTACTTCGTTAGAGTCATCTGCATACCGCTCCCATTTCTGCTAATCAACCCTTCTACAATGCAACTTTCAACTGTAGATTCAGGTCAGATGGTCTCCAGAACATTGCAAGTTAGATAAGTTTATATCTTGAGGCTTTTCCTATAGAGCCACACAAGGTTTACGTGCGGGGTTAAGAACTATCTCCGTTCCTAATGTAATCTAGGTGAATAGAAAATACTAGGAGCAATCTGGATTTGCGACTTGGTATGATTTGAATGTTCCAAATAATATTTCTTTTCTCGTAAGGAAGCTTCCTGTCCGTTCTATGGCTATCCTCAGTAGATCATACTTTGCTACTTGGATATAATACTCGAACTCCTAGAGGGGTTTTTAAGGTGAATATGAGAATGATGAGATTTAGTCTTGTTACGTATGGGTCATTAATTAATAGCCCTACGACCAATAGATTGAACCAACGGCTTGGCTTAACTTCACTTTCGAACCTCGGGGAGTGGCCATCGTGAACAAGTTGTTTCTGCAGCGCTGAGAGATTTGGTACGCAGCACGCACTGTACCACTGAGCTATGTCCATCCCATCTTCAATATTGTCAAGAAGTGGCATTGCATGAAGCCACGATTAAATTGAACTAGGAGAATGAACTGCGCGACTGTTTCCCATAACTTCGTGCACTCTGTCGGTGTACGGAATGCTAGAACGTGTACACTACTCGGCTAGACACATCCATCATAGAGGAACATGCGACACACGGGATTTTGCACGAAGTTAGTTGTGAAGGCAGCCGCCAGGTCGCAGGCCAGCTCGGGCACGCATCGCACCAAATATTCACAAGATGCCGCCACGTGGTCACGTGGTCGTTCCAATATTTATGTGCGACTTGTTCTCTCCTAGACCAGGCTTGTGAATAGGAGTTGGTTAGTGGAAGTTTTTCATCTCTTAATATCAATATAAGTAACATCAACATTATCTTGATTTGGACGAATAGGTCTCATGGAAATCGATAACGTACACGAACACACGGCACCGCGCACGTAACAACTGCACCAAACAACGGACTTTCTTTCAACTGATGCGGCCTGTCAAACCGGGTTGCAAGGGTTTACGGCAGAACGTGTTTAACCTTCCATAATAATTTTTTCATTAATAAACTTGATATATTTAGAAACTAGAGGAGATATCTGACACGTTACGTATGAATGAATGAATGAATGCATTTATCGTTTCTTTCTTCGCAATACAACAATACAGTATAATAATATATTTGTACAACATATATGTACGTACTCAACAATTTCACATAATTTACAACGTAACTATTTTCTAATATTACTGTAACAAAATTGACTAAACTAATTAAGAAACAATAACAAAATTATCCCGAGGTAATTCTACCTGATTGGGACTTGTTTTTTTTGTCGCGGGTTTGTTGGCTGCGTGGCTGGCCTAATTAATTTTATTCAAACTGAAATAACTTAAAATCTACTACTGATTTGCGACTTTTGCTTTGTGTTGTTAATTGACTTTTGTATCTTTTGTTTTGTTGTCTTTACTCTATTGATCAAAACAAAATTTCTATGTTGTGATTTAAAATAAAAATTTTGATCGCCTTTTCGAAATTATTTCTATTGTTTGTTTGTTTAATTGTATCCGTCAAGCTGTTGAAGAATTTTGGGGCTAGATAAGTATAGTATTTTTTGTATAGTGTCAAATTCGGTTTCGGTACATCGACATCCAAGGCTCTATAGCCCAGTTTCTCATAAGCGGTTAAATAGTTTCATAAATAAACTTTGAAGTAGCCCAAGTTTGAGAGCTTTTCAACTCTTTTTCTACACTTAAACGCACAGTTTTGAAATCTAGGCGTGTAGGCAAGCTTCCTAACTTTAAAACTTATGGAAATGCCTAAGGGTCCGCCTCAGTGGTCACCTCAGATAAAGCCTTATATCTTCCACCCAAGGAACATACGACACCACGCATGTAACAACTGGCTAAACACACGCCTTCTTTCAACTGATGCGGCCTAACTGTCGAACCGAGGGCAAAAGGTATCAAAGGTTTACAGCAGAACGTTTTTCACCTTTCAAAATAATTTTCACATTAATAAACCTGTTATATTTTGTAAACTAAAGGAAATGTCTGACATCTGTGTAGTACTTGGTTTCTCTCAATTGGGGTTTTATTATTATTATTATTAAATTTGTATTAATAGTTTCTTAAACAAACTTTGGTATTGTCCAAGTTAGAGCTTTTCACCTCCATTTTTTAAACTCTAAACGCGTGTAGGTAAGCTTCTTAGCTTGAAAACTAATGTAAATACTTAATAGTAACCTTTATTAAAACGCTTATTTTGGATGATTGCAGAACCTTGCGTTGTGCAACGATGCGCAGTTGAGACGCACCCAGGGTCATTTTTTACTTTTTAGAACCCACCCAGTAAAAATATGCAACACCAATTCCAATTTTTTAGGCTGCTATTTTATGTTTCTAAAGATTAGCTTTTTCTTTCCAACCCACTTCTTGTCATGGTGGAATTAAATAGATGAACTAAATGATATTTAATTCCAACCCGCTTCTACCCACTACCGACACATGGAACTATGGGAGCTCGCACCGCTCATTTGCAAGTGTAAGCTATCAGCTGTTGCAGTTCGCGCCAGTGTTTACTTGATCTATGTAGCCATTATTCCAGCTGTGGTTGTGATACTGTATTGTGTGCATTCACGCCTCCCACCTCCGACCTAACCGCGCTCACCGCTCACCGCACAGTCGATGACCGCGTCTGCAGAGCCTCAAGATCACTGTTTAACACTGAAAGAATACTGCAGGTATGCATAGTTCTTACAGTTTTCGGAAGGTGCTGGATATTAGGGCAAGATGGGTGGATTGCCACTGACAGATAGATTGTAGACATTGTGCTACCAACGAGAACTGCATTTTTAACATCATTGTCACGTGGACGTAACCACAGGATAAGACCCATATTGTAGCTAACGATCTGAGAAAGAACAAAGGTTTTACTGTTTATGAAGACGTGGAATTTTCAACCGCTTATCACTTGGAAAGTCTGGAACTTTATTGTATTTATAAAAAGTACATTAAGAAACCAGGTCGACACGCAGGTAAGCGCTAGAACGCCGCTGGAATGAGTAAATCGAATTTTCTGCTAAAATGTCGTATTGGAAATGGTCCAACAATTTGTAGCCAAAGGATTTAGCCGCGCAATGTTACGAATCTGGAATGAGAAATATTCTCTCGTAAATTACCTACCTTAAATTCCGTAACGAAATCTCAGGGGATTAGTGCTAAAACTAAGTATGTACACATACAATCTTAACTCTTTATAAGATAAATATCTGTTAACATACAACTTTTATTGGCATAGTAAAGAATGTGGTATCGTCAACAAATATAACTTTAACATCAAATCGTTTCCGCTCTCTAGTCGAAACGTGATACTCTGATGAGACATTTTGAAAGAATGGTTTCAATGGCCTCAGTTGTAAATATTATTGTAAATATAATATATATTAGCTATGAAGCCATTATTCAAATACAAGGTTCAAAACATGATGGAGATGTTTCAAATACTAATGATGACTTACAAAAATACTCGTTTGGACTATATTTCATCACTACGTCCTAAATAGGATCAAAAAGACACTTTTGGAACGAGCGATGAACGATATTTTTTACCATGATGTAAATAAATTTGAAGCATAAAATGTCAAGTAATATTTTGAAAATTATAAAGAAACTGAACGTGAACTATGTTTTGAACTCTGTAGTCTGATCAATAAATTTAAGAAGACACATCTGTTTTACTGATTTACTATAAGCAAAGGTTATGGTTGGTAGATAGCGCATAGATACCACATGGGTGAGGCAGGACAATCATCATAGTTGCGGCAGCCCAAGCACAGATAGCGTTACGAGCGCTGCTCTTTCTCCCCCCTCGGCTCCCCATGGTAGATTTTTTCCGATGTCGATTAAATGTGACTACTGTAAATCGTGCATTCGCGTGAACGAACGAACTTGCGCGCGCGTCGTTGGCTCTACTCAATTCACTTAAAAGAATGTCCACGCAGCGCTAGTTTTGCTTGGGCTGCCTTAACCATGTTGATTTCCCTGCCTCAGCCATTTGGCTTATATGCGCTATTTAACTATTATAACATAATCTTGACGGTTTGTCAATGTTAAAATTCAAAACACAATCCTTGAAACAGCTGCAGTCCTTGTCACATAAGATCATAAAATTACCTTTTTCTCCCGAGGAACACTTCTTTATTTCCCTGAGAATTAAAGTACAACTTTAGCACGTCAATACGTGTGTCTTAAGCACCTATTTCTGCGCAAAATGTAATAAAACAAACATAACTTCTGGAACAGTTTGAATGACTCATTAATTAAGTCAATTAAGATAACACCAAGGTGGGAGCAGTCGGGTGCGCCAGCAGAGTGACATATATGGCACGACCTTGTTATCAGTTATCAGTGGCCCAGTAACGGTACCCACTGTCTCGCGGCGGGCTTGTACAGATTTGGCAAACCTGTCCCCAGTCACTGACCTCGCTCAGCGCCAAATAAATTGCTGTTGTTTGTATAATCGTCCCTATAATAAATTCAGGAAGCTTTCTTTACTAACGATCGCTGTCCACCACATAATTATCTCTGTCGTGTGAACGCATATGTTTTCCAGCCAGCTTGCGGTCTCCAGTGTAAGTCATGATTATCTAATATCTTGTTCTCCTAGGCTTGCTAACCTCGTGATTTATACTGTTGCTCACTGAAACATAACTTCAGAACGGGTAGCAGTAGTAATTGTGTGGTTTATTGTGCGTGGTTTTTAAGAGATGTAAGTCGAGGATCATTGACTTTAAGTACCCCGAAACGTGAAACGTGACAAAATTTAGGGTAGATAATGGAGTAAAATAAGTTGGAGGAATACGGAACCGTAGAACTTTCCAGAAAGCGAGAAGAGGAGGAGCCCTGATAGCCTCTTGAGCAAATAAAGTAGTTAATATTAATGTATTGACAATACCCTTTTATGTTTATACGTTAAGTAGCATCTGAGCAAATATTAAACGACCGAGCGCAAGAGGAGATCTCTGTTACAACTTCGGCATTCGACCTGTCTGTTTTGGTGACGGAGGACACACCTTATTTTATTGCGTCGTGTGCGTCTTGTTCATCACAACGTTAACCGACAACCCAGCAAGAACTAAAAGAAACCCCACACATTTCATGCAAAACTGCGAAGAAATTAAATGTCTACACTGACGATGGAAGCAGAAATTTATCGAGCTATCAGCTCGATCAACGACGCTTCAGCCGCTACTACATGGACCAATTAAAGTACCCTAAACAATAAAGCAAATATACGAGTACTAAGCAAACTAGGCAAATAATAGGGAGCGGCATTTTGGTCTGCAAAAGTTGTAGGGAATTGATGTCAAAACTTCGTTTGTTAACAGCAAAGTTAACAAGAAAGTCAACGACTCAAGTCTAAAAACTCTTTTCCAGTTGAATTTTTCGAGCGAATGGGAGTGGGACTACCCTTACTAAGAAGCAAAAGTGAGCGGGACATGTCCGTCACAAAATTTGGAAAGGGGAGATAGTCGGCAGGCTGTTTCCAGTGTCTGAGCTCTTCGAACACGGGTTTATGATACGCGTTCTTCGTAAATACGCTGTAAGGGCACATAATCAAATTGAAAACCGATTTATTCTACAACGTTTCGTTATAAATAAATACGAGTTGTTTCATATGGAAATGAACTATATATAAAAAACATTTATTCAATAAATGTACACCTTCTTTTTCATAAATAAGTTGTACAAGTGCAAAGGATGCTTTTAACAAAAAATAATATGAGACTATGAGTTTTCAAAATTACAGATGGTTTCTAAAATTTGATGCTGGATCTATGATCGTTGACATTTCAAATAACACTTTCTTTTCTAATTTGAAGGTTGTCCAAATGCCACTTAAGAATTTAGGTATAGTCCTCTTGAGCTAATAGGTAGTCCGAATGTTTCAATGTTTTTAATTTTTCTTAAAAGAATTGTTTGGTTTGATCGTAAATTTTCTTTTTTTCTTCATGTACTTCTAAAGTTTGGAATTTGTTCTTTTCAAAACGGATCATAATACCGTAGTTAAATCCATTAGTAGATTAGTTAAATTCATAGTACTGTAGTTAATGAAAATGACGAATAATGCAAACATTTGCCGAAAATAATAGTTTGATAGTGACTTGCATGATTGTAGACCGCAGTATTGTTTTGCATACAGTCTAGCTGGCCTTAAAAACAATATTTAAAGAAAAATTTCAAAAGAGCTATCTGCGGATTACATACAACGTCAAAATTCGGCTGCGAGTTCTTTTTTTCTCAAAGCCTGTCCGTCTGTCAACACGGTTTGTTGTTATTCGGTTATCAACAAACATAAAACATAACATAAGAGTAGATATGTTCATTGTTAAGCTTTTTTATATCATTCGGTTAGTCTTATCTAAGTAAGCCTTTACTTAAGGTTGAAAGATTACAGTACATGTCAAAGTGAGGTTGCTGATTGTTGCTGATTGTTTATTCATATTATACATGGTGTAGCTTAGCCCAAATTAACCTAAAATAAAAACGACCCTATATCAGTTAAGATAGAAAATGGGGCTTAACACAATGATGAAGGTTTGTTATAGAACTAAAACGAGAAATTGTAATGTTTTGTCAAAACTTAATGACTTTAAAATGTACAGAAACCTACTACCTAAAGCTAACTTAAGTATTTTCATGCTAGACTCCCACCAAAAGCCTACACAAGGCTCAGCCATACTTAGCAAAAGTATGAACACCCTGAACGTAAGGAAAAATCAGTACAACAACTTGATTACCTTTGATGATTGTATTCTATTTAAACGCTATTTGTCTGCTTCAACTAAAGCATTTCCCAGCAATCAAGTAGAAAGTCAAACAAAAGAATCACATGGAAACAACTACACCGATGTACAACGTTTGCTGGACAACTTGGACAAGTTAATGAAATTAAAAACTCTAAGGCCGCCTCCTTTAATAATTGAGGTAAGTTTAGTTATAACATTTTAAGGATCAATTCGCAACTGGTCGACAGATGAGGGTTTAATTGGAACTTAGGTTTGTCACCTTCGATGCTTTTGAATTTAAATGGTTCTTAACAGCCGCTTACTGATATTCAATAGGCCTAACTAATTATGTAGGGAAGCCTAATTAAGTTAGGTATATTTTTAAACATGTGAACAATTTGTAGTTTAACAGTTTATTTCTCAAATGCTATTGCGCTTACAAACATTACGCCACACTAAACTACAGTATAGGCCTAATTTGGCCTTACCCTAACCTAATCAAGACCAAGGTCCGTAGCCAAGTGTTAATAAAAGGATTTTGTTTGGTTAATATTTAATATACACTTACCAACTATCACTCTTTTTTCAATGAATTTTTGGCATTATGTTGTATGTATAATTAATATACTATAAAGCCGTTTAGGTGACTGAAGGGTGAACGAGAGAAATGTTTAGGTACTTGCCGTAGAGCTATCCCCCTTAACCATGTATTAGTTTTAAAGGTCTTGGTGTGAAACCGCCGGAAAAATCTGAAAACTCAACGTTTTTAAACCCCCGCCGCGGTAGTGGCCGATAATGGCGTCGGCCGAAAATGGGGTTGTGCAGTGGTATACTATTTTGACTGTAGAGGCGGAACTAGTGATTGGATCTTTGATTTAAGAAAAATCGTTAGTGTGGAATGAAGTTTTCTACTTTTGTATTTGACATTTTATCCTATCTCCAATAGGTAATTTGCTATTTCGCTTTAAAGATAAACTGGTCAAAACTTACTTTTTTCCGTGAGTTTGGGCTAATTTAACGGGTACTTATATATCTCTTAGGACCACAAAAACCAACTTAAGTTAGAACAACTAAAAAACACTATGCGGAAAAAATGTAAAAAATTAAACCTTATTTGTATACATATCCAAAGTGCATTCTTTCGTTAGATTTTGATGTTTTTACAAGGGCTATACCACCCGGGGTATAGGTCTTACGTCGGCCAAAGTCATACTAAAAGATTCGTAAGTTTATGTTCTCAAATAATATAATGAATGAAACTTGATAGAGTGACTAGAAGTACTAAAATATAAAAATAAATGATTTTGTGTTATTGCCTTTAAAGATTATTAACATTACAATTGTCATAAATACAAACGCATTAACTCATTTGAAGCACGAGTGAGACCTGGTTTATAAACGCCATTACGCAGCTTAATGGCACCTGTTTTATCAAACTACCGTGAGCTTAACGGTAGCCAGCGAGGCTTTAACGAGCAATGTCATGAGTTTAAGCCTGTCATCAAGCTTGTTTGGTCAATCTGAGGCGTAGACCAGGAAGCAGTAATAATTATATAACTGAAGAAGCTTGATTTATTTTGTGAAATGTATTGTTTTCTTTAGTTAAAGGTTGTTTGATTATTATTGGACAGAGATAACTTATTATGTAAAATAATGCAATTAAGTTAGTTAAGTGAGTTATAATAACTCTAATAAGTTCATTTCATAACCAAGGTAAAGTGTAAATTATTAATAATAAAAATAATATTATTATTAGTATAATATATAAACAATAATGTGAAAAAATATATAAGTTGTAGACATAATAAACACATCTAAATTTATTTGTTTTACTATGAATTAACAATGGATATCAAGGGGCGTACGAGGTCTTCAAACCTGGATCGGGAGATTTCTCATCCAGAGAACGGTTTCTGTTTGGATATATTTTACAAAAACAACATTGTTTATCTTGTGATGGTAAGTGAAAATATGAGTCGCAAACTAATAAATATCTCTTGTCCATAGGCATCAGTTGATGCAATAGAAATAAAAACAATTAATACAATATTTTTTTAAATCCAAGCAATTATTGTTTGTTGCAGAATGAACTGAAGTCTGTTTTATTCTACTATAAACATTTTACAAAGGAGGAAAAAATTGAGTTTTTGAACAGAATAAGCTCCAAATATTGTGTAAACCATGAATCGGTGTGGAACATATGCAAGCAACTGGTAAGTCTTTTCAAGTATTTTGACTTTCTTTCTATGATTTAGGTTTCAATTATTAAGGAACTGTGTTAATAAACCTACAGTACATATCCTGCCATATTTAAAAGCACACTAGATTTAAAATTACTGTGTGTTATTTGAGATAGTTTTATTTTTTATTGTTAACCCGTTTAGAGGTTGCATAGGTTTTGAAAACTTAAGAGGGCGTCCCCGGAGGTTACTTCCAGGTGGGTTAAAATTGTAGTGAAAATGGGAAAATATTGTTGTTCTTACAATATGAAATATGATATTTAATCATCATTTTACTAGAACAAAATGCAATAGAAATTAAAATACAAAATTACAGAACTACAAAATTGTACAATGAATTCACTTGTTGCAAGCAGGTTGCACACGGAGGTTAACTCCGTGTAGCCCTGTACGCGAGAAGGTCATCTTGGAAGTCACCTCAATGCTCTAGTATAAATAGCTAATAACTAATTACATCAAAGCTGTATGTGGCTAAGTTATAATATTTTATTGTGTTCTAAGAAAGAAGAGCGGAAGGTACACAAATTCTAGGGCTTGTAGCTAATGTGTAGGCAATTTGATTAACGAACATAGATACACCCGAAAATAAACTCTATGTTGCTACTGTGGTAGGTTAACCAAAGAAATTTGACATACAAATACTCATAATAAGTACCTGAGTAAACACTTGAAACAGACAACTCGAAATCAATCTATATAAATGAAGAGTGTTGTCTGTACATTGTCTAGAATTTAATAAAACATGTCTGGCTATCCTTCTGTTGTAACATTCCAAATGTCGTTTTCTCAATACTTTTTCGCAATAACTACTGGACAGAACTATAGATGAAACTTTATGTACTGGTTGAGATTGTTGGGGTCTCACAATGCATCGACTCCAGCTCACCCACACCTCCCCGCCCTATCGGAACAAGTAAGTTAGCACTTAATGAAATGAGTCAAGTCAAATTTTTTTATTACATAGACCAGTACATTGAGATTTGAGACAAACTCGCGGTAGTACTATGCAGTTGACTCATCGGGCTCTTCGACTTTAACACTGATCACCTTGAGGAGTGACTGGGACTTTACCATTGCTAAGAAGTTAATTCTGTTACGCCATTTTGTGTAATTTTACTGTGTTTTGATTTAAAACTCATCAAATTAAGTTTAGGCCGGATTGAAAATGCCCTTTTCTCCTAGTCGAGTAGGTTTCTCTTTGTGCAGTAGGTTGTTGTTTCCCATCACATAATATACTTGTAAAGTAAACATATTATATTTATATCAATTATATGAAGCGTTCATTTCTACACCCTGCAAATAGGGCGGAGTGGGCCGGTGTAGTGTGCGGGGAAACGTCAGATGCGCCAGGTGCGGTCTGGTGTCAGGTGGGCCTGAGTTGATGCAGTGAGCCCCGCCTTAGGCAAATTCACATGGTCATACAACATTTAAAGAAAAAGCCACCCTCTCTGAGGCACCACCATTTTGTCTTGAGCTTTTTTCTGACAACGCGACCAATTTAGTAAACTTTCACTCGAAAACTGCTGCACAGATATCGATGAATATTTGTGCGCTGATTAGCCTTGCGCCTTCAAACGTGTTAAAGGGCTCCAAATTAACCCATGACCGCTCTCTTCAGCACTGACCTTACCATGATACACTAGAATTCCGCTAATCCGAGCCCTGTTAATCCGAAAATCTGCATAATTCAAACACTGTTAAGAGAAAAGATTTATAAAACTGTTGAGTTGGCAAAATAAATAAAACTTGTTTTCCAAGTTATGTCATACTGTATGTATTTAAAGTATTATGAATACAACAGTAAAACACCCTTGGAAATAATATTTTGTATATAGAAAACATGTATGAATGTCTTTAATAACACACCACCACTCACAATGACGCACTATACTCCCAGTTATGCCCTCAAAAAATAGCTTTGAACAAATAACCCTGACAGTAAGACACGGTGAGTCATCGTTTGATTTTAAAATGGATGACCGTACTGTAAAGGCCAGGGCACGTGGATTGGGGTAGAAAGGTCAGTGTACTGCTGTCACGAACGTAAGCCGTACTGTTACAGCCATCTGTATACTGCCCGTCATATCTGCGTACCTTAATTCCATGCTGTATATTATTGCAGAGTACTACAGGACATACGTAATCATTTCTTACATTTGAATATAAAATATTAGTCGATCAAATTCTATATATGACCATTTAAGGTCAATATACGGTGTTTCTAAAGAACTCCTTGATTTAAAGTTGCATTAGTATACAGTCTATTAAAATAATAGTTATTAAACATATATATTATTAAAGAGAACCTTCACAAGTTTTTTGATACCTAATAAAGTTCTATATGAGCACCATTTGTTGCCCTGGACGTCTAAGATAATTAGTTTCTTCCCAGGTATTCAACAGCATATCAGGCGTAAAGGATGCTACAGCTTCAACAATGCTCTCCCTAAGATGATCAATGTCACGGATCTTCTCAGAATACACAATGTTTTTATGTCTTAAAAGAAAAATCTAGTGGAGTCAGATCTAGGCTCATTGGTGGCCTAAGTGGTTTGCTCTGTTATTCCTAACTTGATATCCTACACCGTTTTCCTAGAGGTGGATTGGTAGGCGATGGCCAATTGCATGGCCTTTTACTCTGATCTGACTCCACTAGATTTTTCTTTTGGGACATGTAAAACATTGTGTATTCTGAGAAGATCCGTGACATTGATCATCTGAGGAAGTTGTTGGCTGCTCAGATACATACTGCTGTTGAATACTGGGAAAAACAATTTAGACATTATCAAGGCACAACAAATGGTGTATCATAGGCACAATGAGGTATAAAAACTTGAAGATTCTCTTTAATAATATATCATAACTATATTTACTAACTAATATAACTTAAATCAAGGAGTTCTTTTACACCAATTATAATAAATTACCAATATGCCCAAAATCTGCTTATTCCGAATTTTTGCTAATCCAAACAGAGTCTAGTCCCAACTAGTATGGATTAGCAGGACTCTAGTGCACTTAAGGAATATGTACACATTTGTTTAAGTTCGTGACACTAGCGAAAACGTTTGTCCATAATTTAGAAATAACCTCTTTTTCCAGTCAGCATTGGAGCCGAATGATACCTCACTGTTGAAGGTTGAAGAAAAGTTGCGTTTCGCTCTGGCACCGAATTACGGCTGGATCTTCACTCATCTTAGCAGGATTGATAATGGTATTTCATTCCTAGTCACTCTGCGAAAAGATGTCCTGGTAATCCTCCTGCATGCATAAAAGTGTACCTCTTAATCTTTAGATAAAATCAAATGAAATTATGTATTACCATTGGTCATTTTTATGAAATAGTTATTGCTTAGTAAATATATTATCTAAATTAGTTATAAAATTCTACTATAACAGTATATAACGCTCTACTACAATAGCCATGAAAGCCATGAAGTGAAACTCGATTATCTCAGTGTCTATATTCAATATTATTAGCGAAATATAACATATAAAAAAGAAACATTGAGTACCCTGCAAATGTAAAGTTTCCACAACCGCCGCTTCGGGTCTAGCCCATCTCTGGTGAGTGGTACAATACATAATATCTACAATACAAAATATATATAAAGTTTTGCCATTCGACTCAGGAAGCAACAAACCACACACCTCTATCACATTTTCAGAAAGTATCTTTATTGCAATATCATTAAGATATGAATAGTGTCATTTACAATATAGCTTACAGCTAAAATAATACAGATTACATTGGATTAAACTTTAAAGAATTCATTTAAAGAATAAAAAGGTGGTCTTGAAGCCAGATTTTCAGATGTTGAGCAAACAGCCGCTTTTTGGTTTTCTTAAGGTGTTCTGGTAGTGATTCTGATAGTGACATTTTGGCCCCCATGTAGCTGTAGTCTTCTTCTCCGTTGAGCTGAGTCTATGAATGGGTAGACAATAGTTGCTGGCTACAATTATGGTGTTGTACTGGTGGGTTTGCATTCCGTTGTTCACTAAAGCTGGCATCTTGATGTGAATCTGAGTTGTTGCTTCAACAATGTACAAGCTGACAACTGTCAAGATCTTCTGTTCCCGGAAGGCTTCTCTACAGGTGTCACAGGACTCTAGATTTCAGGTTACACAGGACTCTAACAGCTCGCTTTTGTTGAATAAGGACACGTTGTAGGTTTCCGGCTGTGGTGCCACCCCACACAGCAATTCCATATCTTATGTGGGACTCAAAAAGGCATGGTAGGCTACTTTGGCTGTTGTAATGTTACAACAATTTTTCATTCACCTAATTACAAACAGTCCTGTGCTTGATTTGCTGCAAAGGGAGTTTATATATGCCGTCCAAAATAGTCTGTCGTCCAGTGTAACTCCAAGATATATATGTGTGTCCGCTTTTCACAAAATTTGGTACAAATGTTCCTTTTGTAAATCTGTAGGTTAAGCTTGTTAACCAGCTAGATCGTACAACCTGTTTCAAAGTTGTGGCCATTCAAAGTTTTGATTTACCTATCAAATTGTTGCAATACCATAATTGAATACAAAGTTCACCCTGTATAGGAGAGTTTTACTTTCTCAACCAAACAAAACAACTCTCAATGCTCTAGAACATTAATTAAGCTGTTATATAATTTACTAGCCTATGTTTTCTTGGATGCAGGAAGTAAAAAGGTAAAGTTAATTGTCTTGTTTAACAAGGCGAAGTTAGGACTACAAAGGCATCTCAATGAAAACTTGTTCTGTTTCATTGGAAATTCTTTTAAATTAAGTTTTGGTCGATACCTCCCGTCCACTTATTGGAACTACTGGCTTAAGGAATTGTGCCAGTCTGGTAGAATAAGGACTCATTAATTTACGAGTGTGTAGAATAGTTTCTTTATAATCAATTTTTCAGTTGTATAGTGAAATCAGTAAACTATTCAAGTTTTATGCATAGAGGATCTAGTAAATTTACAGTTTTTCATTGACCAAGTTCACTAAGCCATGTTTGTACCTTATCATACTAAAAGCTTATCAACAAAGTATGTAATAACACTTACAGTATCTGTTATCTAGGCCTGATAAGCATTGTTGTGAACATTTTAACACAATTTTACAATTAATGTGTTTAGTTGAAGCAAAATTGTATTTTCTACAATTTTGTCTTTGAAGGCTTTGTTTGGCTTTTGAACAGTGGTTTTCAAGTTAAAGAAAGTCAAACCAGGATTTATCCAATTCTTCAGCAAAGTCTGTAAAACTGGCAGTCTTTGCCGAAAAAATGTGGGTTAACTACTGGGCCGATTTTTAAATTGTTAGTATCATTTGGCGCAGCGTTTTGTCAAGTTTAATTTCTCACTCGAAATTTGTTACCTTAGAAATGCTTTGAATTGAATTATACACATACAACTAGACAAGGTTTAAACAATTTTTTTGCATTAACAATAATACAATGGCATAGCAAAAACAAAGAAAGTAAAAACAAAGAAAAAACAAGAGTACATAAAGTTATAAACATTTGAAAAATACACACACACAATAAAGGACACACACACTTACACACCAGGTTACAGTCATGTCAAACTTTCATATTCTTTCATCAGGCTATATTTGACAGGAGGGAGGCGTTTTTATTAAAGAAATGATCATTCGAAATGTTCAATACACTAATCAACAGAATAAAAGGCGCTATTCAAAAGATCACAATATAAAGTGTTTTTAAATTTCAGAGAAACTTATAACATTTTAATATGTAAAGGGAGTATAATGGATAGTCAGAGACCTACTTGCTATGGTAATTTTTCAAAAGCCAATGTTCTATGACATACATGAGTGTAGTGCATTTTAGGCCAAAGATAGTTTTGTACAGGAAGAATATGGTGCAAACCTTTTTGAGGATGTCATGAAAGCCAAATAAAAAATCCAGCAGTGTAATATTTTATAGGCGCTACAGCCTTTATTTTTTGGCTAGTTTGCTTAAGGTTAGACACTAATGTTTCTTTTAATTGTGTTAACTTAAAATAACATAGTGTTGGCGTGGTAGAGCTAATCGTGGTAGCGTTGCTTGTCTTGGCCTTCCATTGTAGTGTAAATATTTTATTATTTCATAACCTTTTTTTTAATTACCATACTGACACTGTCCATCTGAGTTATCAGTCATCAACATAGGACAAAAATTAAAGTAAAAAATACAACTTGTAGTTCTGTATTAGAAATATGTGTATTTTGATATGATAATAATTTGAGTACTGTTTCAGGATCTTGTTTCCAAAGTAGATTCAACATCTCCTGAGTACCTTGGGCTGCAGTTTCTAAACAACAGTTTGAAAGATGTTCTGAGCTCTGTGTTTTCCCCATCTCTTCTACAGCTGCAACGAGCCAAGTGGAAGTCACCCTGCTCCCTCTTGGAAAAGGTTTTATTTACTGTCTTTATTTTGACCTATTTAGTAGTTCTCTGAACTCTTGAGTGAACTGTAGATATCAGAATTTCCCTTTTTTTGGGGGGTGAATGAGATTGGATTTTTCCTCTCTGACGGGAATCAAGCAAGAAACACTTACACAAAATTAAAAAAAATTATTCACTTACCCTGCAATTACCAAACTTTTGTTCTGTATTGTACAGCATGAGTGTTCTTTTAATATTATTATTTATGATAATACCATGAAATATGAATTTGTAATAACCACTGGCAGTGTTTAACATTAAAATGTCAAAAGTGGGTTGAAATAATAACTTGTTTACTCCTTAAAAATATGTACACATTTAAAATTTTATTTGAATTTCTTTTGTGATTAGGATAGTTTTTAAAAAGAAATTCACATGGAAAACTAATAAGTAGTTAGAGTAAAATTATAAAAAAACTTAACAGATTGTTTGGAAATGCCCCTAATTACCAGATCTGCCGAAAACTCCCTTTAAATTTTCCATCCCACCCGACTTTTGGGATTTTAACTCTCATCAGGAATTGGCGATTCCACGGCCACTACTTTTTTACAATTGTGTACAACATGAGGACAAAAAAAGTGACCAAGAGAAAGCATTAGTGTACACAGATCAGCGTCTTAAACTAAACTTTTTAGTTTTAGCAAGCTACTTTTTGAAATAAAGTTCACCCAACATTTTCTGATATTTTAATATGTATGGTAGACAAAAATCAACTGAGTTCCTTAATTTACATACTCATATGACCTCATATATGACCTCAGGATAACCGACCTAGTCCGTACCCTCTCCCACAACTTGCCGGCCTCTCAAAATTTCAAGCTTGTCAAGACATGATAGTGACTCATCCGCTCTCCGCTTTGTTTTCCTGTCACTAGCTTCAGTTTCGTTCTTATTATTGGTGCATGTGACATAAAACACTAAAGAAACTGTCTTCAGATGCAGTAAACTCTTTTTTCTTTCTGTAAAAGAACACTTTTTCCTCCTCCTGATATCCAACATTTTGGTAATTCCGACCTCGAGCCGGTCCTGTTAGGGTCGGTTATGAGGAAGAATTCTAATCTTTGAGCACAAATTCTCTCTTACGCTAATAAGCTAACCGTAACCGTCATGTACAGATAGCCAAGTACGAGGCAGTGCACCCGGTAAAGAGTTGGGATGAGATCAAACAACGAACCGGCTCCTACAGACGATGTTTCGTCTACACTCACCAGAGTCTGCCGGGAGAACCTCTCGTCATCCTGCATGTCGCTCTCACCAACGATATCGAACATACTGTCTCCAACATCATCAACAGTAGTGAACCAAGTAACTAGATAATGCAACATTGCTGTATGTTGGGTAGTGGAGTATATTTCTCAGCTTAGTCAATGGTCGCATTAAGTAACAAGTCATTATTTGTTTAAAGTTTGTTGTTGACAGTGGTAAAATTTCTGAGGTTAAAACATTATTTTGTATGTTTTCCACTGTCTTTTAGTGAAAAAGATAACACAAAAGTTCAGGGTTTGTAATTTTTGGACCTTTCAAGTTACTTGGTGGTGTGTGACTGGTCAACTTGTGCTGATTACTTGTTTCATGTCTAAGTTACTTTTCACCTGTAGAGGGGATCAGATTTTAGATCCTGAATTGTTGTGTTCTTCTTGCTCAATGAAAAACATCCATAATAATATTTCAACCTTAGAAACATCTAATGTAGGTGGCAATGGGAAATAAACAAGAACATTTTAGGCAAAATACAGAAATTTTGGTCCCGAACCGTAAAATTTCAGACGCACACACTCTGATATCTCGGACATTTGTGGGAGTTGAGGAAACAACTTGATTGTGACAGTAGCCTAAATTTGTTGATAATAACTTTCTGATCTTCTTAGAGGCACCAACAAAAATCTAAATATCGCCACGAACGGTAAGAAAAGTTGTTATTTTGTCACAAACGCTAATGGAACTGAGTCTAAGAATTGCTGCTATTTCCTGCACATCACTTTTCCCTTGCCTAAAGTTGTCAAGAGTAACTATGACTCTCTTCAGAAAGCATTTCACGTACTTTGTAAATTCACTTAATTCAGTTCAAATGTTAGTAGAAACTTGAACTATTCTATATCGGTTACCAAAGGAAGAAGCTTAGTTTGTCAATTGTTACAACAATCCAATTCTCAAACATTAAGTAGGCTTAACTCTTAGGTTTTCGCAGCCGGTGTCACAAGTATAATCTAGTTCTTCCGATTTACACCGCGTCCAAACTTCATAATTTGGTTCAAATATTTTGGTCTCGCTGTGGAGTACCATCTTCAGTCACTGATTGGCTGAACCGGAAGAACTAGATCATAATTAAGTAGGCTAATTGACCCTGCAGCGGAAGTATCAAATATGTTAATGTTAATCGTCTATGTTTTATAATATGAAGTCCTAGTCAAAGGATCCCCTTTTTAGTGTTTGTGAATTTTGGAGAATTTTCTAAACATTTTATATGTAAAAGAAGTTTATTGAATAATCTGACACCAACTTGTAATGGCAGTGTTTCAAAAGCCGTTGTTCTATGATGAGTAACTTAGCAAGTTGTCCCTACCTCTTGTTTCCTATGGATGAATATTTATGATTTGATTTAATCAGCATTTCAAGCCCTTTGAAAATATCACAATATAATTATCTAAAATTACTCATTAGCTAGTAAATTTGTGTCCATCTGGAAGAAGCCTATGTTCCCCGATGGGGTTTTGAAGTTTAAAGGCCCAATACAGTATTAAGGGTACGCAGTAGTGACTGTGGCCTTGAATTTTGTTCCATAAGAGCAATGTAAAACATGCATTTCATTGAGACACCTCACACCATCAGTTTTCATCGAATTTGTATGAAATAAACTTCGTTTCAAAGTGCATAAAATGTTGTAGTGACTCCGCTGAGCCGAATTTCCATTTTTTCATTTATCAAACCAGAACATAAATACAAAAATTGAAAAAACTGTATTTGAACTTGTTTTGACTATTAACATGCTTATGTTTTAACACTGGAGTACATTGTTGTCTTTAAAATAAAACTCATTTCAAAAGGATCCTACAAAAATTGTGGGTGTGAGGTGTCTCAAAAAATTGCTTGTTTTTACGTTGTTCATATGGGACAAAAACAAAATAGTCGACAGGTACTGTGCACTCTTAAGGGGTTTGAAAACATTTCATTACAGGTAAGGATGCCATGGGAAATGACTTGATTGAAGAGGATCCAAGGAAAATAAATGCTTTCATTTTTTACTCTATAAGTTCAACGCAAAAGGGATTACAGGTAATATAGGCCTTAAAAAACTACCTCTTTATTTGCAAACTAGTCCTTTTCTTTACAATACAATAATTAATGTTGCAAAAGACAATTTTGCAAATTGGTTTTGTTACCGATTTCATAGTTATTAAGTTATGAATAAATAAGTAAAACTTTATTTTTAGCAAGAATAGTATTCTACTTTATTTCATTCAAAAATCTAAATATATATGTGTTTATAACTTTAATTCTTAAGGAATCTTTCAAAAGTTTGCTTTCAGGGTATTGATCTTGGAAATTACTTGATCAAGCGTGCTTGCTATGAACTTCACGAAGAGTTTCCCTTGGTTAAGAAGTTCTCCACCTTGTCACCAATACCAACCTTTCTAAAATGGTTGATTGAGCAAATGAACTCCGTTGAAAAAGGTTTGGCACCATTTCGTATTAAAAATGAAAGTATTTCTTGAAGTTTTGGTTTGAAGAAGTGTTCAGGCATGGATACAAAAGTGAAAACTGATATTTAAAAATAAAAAAATAACCACAATGTTTTACCCAATTAAATAATTTGCTCAAAACAAAACTTTACATCAATACTAGATCTAGATTAAATTAACCTTCCAGAGGTCCCATCACGGAGGTCAGCTCAGGGTGAATCTCTGTTTATTAATCAAACCGCCAACACATGAGCCAAAAACTTGTCAAAGACCTGTACCTTCCGGCCTTCTTTCCTAGAACATGATAAAATATAATTTAGCCCTTTACAGCTTCGATGTAGTTAGTTTTTAACAGTTTATATTAGAGCCTGGAGGTAACCTCCGTGTGTGACCCTGCTTGCAGCAGGTGAACTCAAAAGTCAAAATCTCTTTATTCACTAATTGTAACAAATTTTTGTAACAATCATTGAATGGTGTCAATACAACAAGGTTTCAATTATAATCTAAATATCAATTAATTTAAGCGTTACATTGATGTACAATTAGTAATGTGTAATTATTAAAAGTGAAATCTATAAACTGTAAACAAGCTTAATTTATATTCAATTTTTACAATTTAACAGAATACAATAAAATAATACATAACCTTTGAGACACTTTTACAGAATAAATTCGATGGGAAGCTAAAAACTAGTCAACTCACTGTACCTCTTTTGTAATTCCATAGTTTTTGTGTTTCACTTCACCTTTTACAAAGTAAAATTTTGACAAAGTCATTTTGCAAGAAAAATAATGTTTTGCCATTTTCACTAAGGTTTAAACACACCTGGAAGTAACCTCCAAGTGCCCCCTCTGACCTTTGAAAACCCATGCTCCCTCTGGAAGATTAATCGTAATGATATGAACAAACTACTATTAGAAAATTGAGGCAACTAAAAATAACTTTTATCAGTCAAAAGGTCTTTGACACAATAGTATTTCTTAGACATTTAGTACTTCTTTCAAAGACAAGGCATTTTTAGATCTGGTGCTGTGAGAGTGGTTTGGAAGGAATTCTTTAAAGGTTTAATGTAAAAACTGTATTAAATCCTAAATAGTGCTTAAATTTTCTAATGAGTAAGTTTTATTTGTGTAGTACATAGTATTTAAAACTGTAGGTGTTAACATACGGGGTGTGATCAAAAAGTTTCAGGACTGTTTATATAGCATGAGTATGCATCTACGTACAACAATGCGGTTTTGTAGCAATGTATTCTCTGACTAATCATTAACACAGCGGTGCTTTTAGATCAAATCTATTCTCTAGTAAACAGAAATAAACTTGTTTTATTTGAGACATGTTTTTTGACTATGGCGATTTTTTGGTAAATGAAAATTGATGTGAAAGAAGATCAACGTGTTTGAAGTTGAACAAAACCTTTACTGGAACTTTTCAAATGTTAAGTTTTTGGTGAAGGATGTTAAAGCCGGTTCATTGTCATGAGTGGTACAAGAGGTTTAAAGATGGCCAAACATCAACACAAGATGATCCTAGTTCTGAACGCCTTGACATCGATCAATGATGGTCAAGCTGGTCACGTTAATGATCTCGTACGATTAAATTCATGGCTTACTATTGTTGAAACAGCATAAAAATTTAATATTATATTTAGTTCATGTCAAGAAATTTTAACAAAAAAACTTCAAATGTGTCAAGAGTTGCAGCAAAGTTCATTCAAAACTGACATGGAAGGGCGTCCAGAACGAATATCATCTTCTCTTGACGTTCGTAGACCTTAAACCTCTTGAACCACTCATGAATTCGTGATCGGGTTAAACATTCTTTACCAAAAGACTCTGAGTTCCAGTAAAGGTTTTGCTCAACAAACATGTTGATCTACTTTAACATCAATTTTCAATGACCAAAAAATCACCAGAATCAAAAAACATGTCTGAAATAAAACGCGTTTATTTCTGTTAAAGTGAGGATAGAATTGATCCAAAACCACCGCCGATGAGTCAGAGAATGCATTGCTGCAAACCGAATTGTTGTATGTCGGCATTCTCACGCTATATAAACAGTCCTGAAACTTTTGATCACACCTCTTAACCCTTTGCGGTCTCATTTTATTTTTAAATTTTTGTAAAAAGCCTCCCTGTATGGGTTTCCTTAGTCCCCTATAAGCAAAATTTCAGCAAAACCGCTCTCTGGTACGGTGCATTACCAGTTATTGAACCACTCCTCTAAGCGCAGGGATTTAGCGCCTCCCTAAGCTCAATAAGTACCACTCGCCGCCTCACTGGATTTGATGAGCCATCTGGGTGGGATTCGAACCCACGCTGAGACAGGCAGGGGCCAACTGTCCGTCACTATAACCACTAAACCACCGGGCTGTTTGTTGTGGGCTGTCAAACTCACACGTGAGTTGGCGTCGGGGAGAGAGGGAGTGGTAGTTTCGGTGTTCTCTGCTAGGTGTTTTTAGTGTAGCGTAGTCCTTGCATATCAGAGACTGTTTCAACCGCAACCTATACTGGTCATCGAAGCGTTCAAAAGGAAATAGCATTTGTCGACCTATAGTCGACACGAGACCTCAAAGGGTTAAGCCTCTTAATTCTTTGAATTGTTGTTAGGTGAGAGTGTTCTGCAGACTAAACAATGGCAGAATGCTTTGAGTCTTATCAACCCTGAAAACAAAGATGAGAGTTGGAGAAGGCTCAAACAAATGCTCATAGATAACTCTTGGCTCCAAGATTTAAATTTGGTAGAAGCTTTGAAAGAGCCTCTCATGACAGCTTGTAGCCAATACCTATACAATGAAAAAAAGAGAGGGTACACGTACGACAGTGTGGGTGAGTTAATATTATTATTTTGTTATTATACTTTTAAAAAAATACCAGTTTTCTGCTATCAAGTGGTTTTTTAGCTACCAAGGTAATCTTGTCTTCAAATTTAATTTTTAATTCAAAATTATGCAGAATTCAGAACAAATTTTAAATGTTGGCGAGCCAAAAGTGTGCAGTGTTTTTACTATATTCAGCTCTTTCTTCGTAGAGGTCTTCTTTACTTTGATACTTGCTTTGGGACACCAACCACTTCTTAAAAGTATTTTACAGTGAATATGGGGTGATTGTGAGTGTTATGAGTGTTTTGAATTTTGATGGATGATAAGGTGTAGTCTTGTTACAAACTTGAAACTAGAGCCGACTGTTCCCCAGATTGGGTCATTTATTAATAGCCCAACGACCAATGGAACGGACCAACGGTTTAACATGACTTCCAATGGCGTGGGTTTAACTTCAGTTGGGGTGGATATACCCATTTTTGTTTACCTTCAAACTCCATTTTGGTTTATTGTATTTAACATTATTTTAATCTTCAGTTCGTTTCAATCTGGTTTCTGGTTCTCCAGATTGCCTAACTTCTCCCTTCATCTATCCGTAGTCTAAGTGCACTTGCAAGATGTTGATTGAGGCGTGAAAAGCTTTTAAGTTTTAAGGATATGTCTCTGAGGATCTACTTGTCAGCCCTGTTCAATTTTGAGAGTCTGGCATTTTTGGTGTTGGGCAGAGTGCCACATGCCTCTATCATAACTTCTTTCTTCCGCTGTGGCGTGGAGCTGCTGTTGCACCACAACCAGAATAGGTGTGTACTTCTCTTCTTCAGTCAACACAGCTTAGGCCAGCGAAGGTCCATTTTAATTTGGGGTGACGTCAACGACTAAGACACGGTCCTGTGATGTCATGATTTCATTTCTTTTTGCTTGTTTCTCTCTATTCTCTGGCTACAACACTGTTGAGCTTTGCAATTCTCAGCCTCTTCCCGGCAATGCAATTCTCGAGGAAAAGTCCCAGGGTCTCCGGCTCCTTCTGCAAGTGATGATATTATTCTGATGAACAGTCTGCTGAACCTCCCCAACCACTGGGGCTACCGTTTGGCTGCTCCAAGCTCTCCTGTCTGCTTAAAAGAGTCATCACACTTGCCGATCCAGAAAATTGTTAAAGAAAAACTGCAGGAATTGCACGGAGTCTTATGAAAGAGTATGTTAAGCAGCTCAATTAAACCATCTATCTCAAGAGTACAACAGCACTTGGGACAGTTACGGATGAAAAACTGCAGACATCAAAACCCATCGTGGTATTTGAAATACTCTTGAGACTTTTTGCACAAGGGTAAGTTAGCTATCGTGAAGTGTTAAGATAATTAAACTGCATTCATAAAACACCTGATTACAAAATCACGACTGTATACTGTTAGTTGTTATGAAATCAGTGTGTTAAATCTTTTGGTTTTACAATAAAATGGCTCCAAAAATGTCTCAAAACTCACCATTTGGCATCAAAATGTAGCAAACTTACCTGGGAAAACCTTGTATTCTATGGACTACCCCCTGATATAGGAGTGGTCGGTGTCTCAAATCAAAGTATCAAAAGTAGTCCATAATCCCCTCTGAAGATTTGTTCTGGAGCCGCCCTACCTGCTAGTTGGGAATTATTACGGGGGGAAAATGGCACTTGTAAATAATCATGAGGGTAAAAGAAGCACTTGAAAAGGAGTGAATCAGCAATCAAAAAAATTACTGTAGGAGTTAAACGGCTTGGCAAAATTAATTTAACCAAATCATCAAGTTTTGTAACTGTGTACATTTCATTAGTCTACCTGCTGTGGTGTAAAGTTGTTTGTGTTATCTTGCAGCAAACTTCCATCTGCGGAATGGAGCCGTGATGTGGAGGCTGAACTGGCTAGCCGACACTTCCCCTCGTGGACTCTCCAACTCTTGTGGCATCATGGTCAACTACAGGTCAGAATAGTGACATCGGACAAACAAACTTACACCGGGAGGGTTGTTACATATGGTGTTTCTGATTTTGATTGTAAATATTACAGAGTTAAGTGGTTTTAAGGCTATTTTATTTGGTACAATTGGAAAGAAAAACTCATAAGGTTTTATTTGCATTGGTTTGGGTGCGTATTAGAGGTTTTTAGTCGATTTTATGACTTTCCCAAAGTTAATGTGTTTTATCTTGTCATTTACAAAATGTGTAGGATCATTTTTTCTTTATTGAAAAAATGGTCCATGGAATAGCTTTCTGAACGTGACGACAAAATGGCTTCTTCTGCAATTTGAAAAGACGTTGCAAGTTTAGTTCTACAATTGGATGGTGCATTATCCCATTACCCCTTTTTTTAAGCGTTCACCTTAGCTGTGCAGCGACACTTTAATGCAAGGTTTTACGGCGGACCGATACTAGAACAGTTTTCCAACATCCGTATAGAAAGTTTTTCAAAATTATGTGTTTTAAGAGTGTACAATGAAGTTAAAAAAACACTAAAACTAGGAACATTTCAAAGTTTATTTGTGAAACTATTGAAAAACTTATAAGAAATCAATCTCTTTACACGTGTCGGAAAACTTTGCTAGTTGCCAAATATGTCATGTTTATCAACGTAACAATTATTTTGAAAGCTGAGGAACAGGCTGCTGTAAACCTTTGCAAGCGCTTGGTTTGACAGTTAGGCAGTATCAGTTGAAAGAAGGCTCATTGTTTAGCCAGTTGTTACCTGCCCGGTGTCGTTTGTTCCTTGTGCGGACGAATTCAGCCTTTCTCTGAGGTGACCACTAAAGCGAACCCTTAACAATCTGCTGCCTGAGAATTGATCGGGTACAGAGGTCACACTCCTGAACCTTGCTCCAAGATCTCCGGACATCACTCCCTGTGATTTTTTCTTGTGGGAATACATCAAAGATAAGGTGTTCACACCACTAGTACCAGATAGTATACCTGAGATCCAGCAACGGATTACCAATACCATCAACAACGTATAAATCTGAGTACCTGTGATGACATTTTTGAGTTTGTCATAAAATGAAACCATTTTACAACAAACTATATTTTATGTACACTAGAAATCATGAACATAATTTTTAATAACCCTGAATAAGTTTGTTTAGGTTTTATTTTTATTGCAATAGTTAAATAAAATTAAAGTATAATTAAAATTATTAAATTAAGTTTTTAATATGTTTTGTGTGTAGGTACTACTTGGATGCTGTTGACTCAAATGGGTTGAAGTATGTTCAGCAGAAAACATTCACGGCATCGGACGAAATCATCCAAATGGCCACAGGCCGAACTAAAAACTGAACTGAGCAACAAAGATAGCTTTTTTTAAGAAAATCAAATCCTACACTGTCAATTGAGATTTGAAAAGTTAAACCAAATAAAACAAGTGTATTTTATTGAAAATGTATGTTTTTTCAATAACCCTATTTATTTGCCATTTTAATATGTTGTTTGGTGCCTTATTTTGATTTTTCCCCTTAGCTCTAATGCTTTTAAACATTGGGCTACACTTAAAATTGTGTAATGTGTATATATGATGTACATAGCACAAGTAAAATTTGTATGAGTTACTACTGAAAATTGTCAAATGCACAAAAAATCCAATAAGTTTTGGATAATAGTGTTAATTTAAAAAATTTAATCAATTCCAATTTTTAAGAAAAGAGTTTTTTAATTTCTCACCGTTATAAAATAGTCCTAGCATTGCTTTACGTCAATGCTCTGTCAAGTTTAAATTTTAAATTTTCCTTTAAATTTTAAGCTTTCTGACAGACTACAGTGTGTTCAAAATTACTGCATCCGCTTTATTTTAACTTACGTTGTGATGACCACATTACTTTGATCAGCTAGCCATCTTAAAAATGAAACCTCTCCGAGAGTATCATATTTTGACTCTACTGTACACCATCATCAGACTGAAAACGCCTCCTTACCTTTCAGAAGAATTTACTTTTATGTCACAAATAAGTTTTCCAAGATGAGCTCTTCTTTTGTCATTTCCTCAGCAATGATCAGCAGTTTTTGGTAAATCATTTACTGTCACATCATGTCGCCTTTGGAACCAAAACTTCCTGATAATGTTAAATCGATCGAATCTCGGGTTCGCTTTGAGGCGGTGGTCAGAGACGGAATGTTGCAGGGGGCTGTGGTAGGAATTCAGGGTTCCTGGTGTGCGTTTATGGGAGTGGATTGTATAAAAGGTGGTGTGACTGTTTTTTTAAGGTTTTGTGCTATGTTCATTAAATCAATTTATTTGTTATTCTTCAGAAGTTTTAGTTCAGTTTGTCTTATCTTATATTTCTAATTTTGAAATATCTTTTTAATGTATGTAATTATGTTAGAATGTATATTGAGTTTATGTAATGTTATTGATATATATTTTTTAAAGTATATACCCACGTAAAGTGACTATACGGTATAATGCGAGTTAAAGGTCGAGATTGAGTGGTAGAGAGGACTTTGTAGTCCTAACTTCGCTTCGTTAAAAGACAAACTTAACCTTTTTTACAATACAAAGCTAAATTATAAGTTCACAAGAGGTTTTCCTTACCGACATTTTATCTTGTTAAGTAGGTCTATTGAGGATACAACTTTAGCCAAGTGGCTCTAATTTGTTGGTTCACAAAACAGTTAAAGACTGAATTCGTTTGAAGACCAAGTTAAGTAATTTTGCGTTGCCTTTACCTGTCACTCTTAGGTTTCCTTTAAATACTTCTTTTTACGTTAAAGACATCGTAGTGCATCATTCAGTCTCATTAAATTTTAAAACGTTTCAAACTAATATATTTTTAGTTAAATGCTTAAAATCAAACTGTTATGATTTTAAAGGAAGCGTGATATTTCGCTACCACAAATCATAAAGGGAAAACGTATTTAAAACTTCATTGAACGAGAACTACTCATTCCGCTGTTATAGCAAAAATAAATTCTTTTTCCGCCATTTTGAAACGACTCAATATATTTTCAATTTTATATTAATTTATAAATTATTCGATATACTTATGAATAACAATAGAATAGGCCAACTTAACTATTTAAAGTTTCATCAAAATCTGATGAAATTTATTGTGTTTAAATAATTTAAACCTTTTGCTTTGGTGAAACCTCTACCCTAAAAAGGGGATTCCAGTTCGATTTTTGTGACTAACGAAATTTTAGATATTTTCAAAAGGAACGTTTGTACCAAGTTTCATGAAGGTCAAACAAAAATGGGCCCTGTAGAGAGTGCATACCCAAATAGGGCCTATATATAGATACGTGTACAGGGTGAGTCTTTACTTAGTGCATTCATTTAACAAGTAGATTCTACTCGTTGAAATACCTTGAGGTAGAATTTACCTAGGAGTAGAATATACTGTTAAAGTTAATGCAGTTAGTGAGTCATATAGTGTAATGGTAACATACTCGCCCGGCAAGTGAGGGATCCGGGTTCGAGTCCCGGTTTTGTCCACAAGTTTTGCTGTCAAATTTACCTCAGTCCTTCCTTTCAAATTACCCTTCGTCTGTATTATACTAACGTTATGTCTACGTAGTAATATACTATAGAGCCGGTTGTATAGGTGACTGGTGAACGAGTAAATGCTTAGGCACTTTCCGGTATGCTACTTCCCTCAACCATGTACTCTTTTTGAAGATATCGGTGTGAAACCTTCGGGAAACATCTGAAAACATTCTATTTTTGAAGGCTCTGACATTTTGGCGGCCAAAAATGATGACGTCTGAAAATATGTTCCTGTACCCAGCAGATATTTTATATCATTTTGTAAAACAGTTGCTCGGATCTTCAATCTGATGAAAAATTGTTGTGTGGAAACAAATTAACTACAACCTTTTTACTTAACACCTTTTCCTAATTTTGACGTTGCTAGATCAGTTTGAAGTTAACTTTTCGCAGTGTTTGGGCTCATAGTTACAGTACTTACCAACCATCCCGATGTATAAAATTTATGTTTGTGTATAAAAAATTTTAATTTGAGAATGTCCCCAAAAACAAGGCGAGTAGGCCTATAGTTACATACACATGTATGTAAAGCTTGAAAAATATGCTCAAAACGTGTTCTGGGGGTCAGGATCGGTGCCGGGTCTCAGTCTTACCATGCTGACGGCATGAATATCTAATTTATTCAAAGGAAATTCGCTAAATATAAAACATTGTTAGAGTTGGTGTTGCGCGGGAGATGGTAAAGTGAGATGTTGCTAATGCAAAGTCTTGCTGCCCGCCCACAAGCTCGTAAACTGATCCTTTCCATCTCCTCAGCGCTGTGCTGTTCACTCAGGATCCTGTGATCAGGAGACCAATCTGGCTGTTTAGAGACAGGATTGTTCATAAAATAAATAAATAAACATATTCTGGGAAAAACTAAAACCAGGCTGACACGCAGCTAAGGGCTAAAGCGCCGCTTGCATGAGTGAATCGAATTTTCTTTGCAATTCGTTACTCTTATTCGCTATGCTCACAGCCTCGCTTCGACCTTCGACCTTGGACTTACGTGTTCTTTTACTGCAAGTTTTATTACATATCGTAGAGGTAAAAAAGGTAAAGTTAAAGTTTGTCTTCTTTAATGAGGGTAAGTTAGGACTACAAAGTCCTCTCTACCACTCAACCTCGACCTTTACCTAGCGTCCCAGTATATTCACATTACAAATTGTAAGTGGTAATTAACTGCGGGGAGAGAACCCGCGCCACCAGAGTGATGAGCTCCGGAGTCGCGCGCGATACCAATCCGCCACGGGTCCGCTACGTGGAATTAAAGGTAAAACGTTTTTTTAATTTTATTGAAATCGGACTACTAATAACGCTGTTACAGCGAAAATTCACTTTTTTGCCACCATTTTGAAACTATTGAATGAATTTTCATAATTTTTGGTACACCGACAGATATCTTGAAAGTACATATTTATTTCAAACTTCATCAGATAAAATTTTTATTTTAAGATCATTAAAATACCTTTTTTGGTTTATTTGTATTCCACGAAATGAAAATGAATCACTCAAAGCTACATCTAGAAACGTTAAGTGAATCAAAATGATCTGATGAAAATTGTAGGCGTGAAATGTCACAAGTCAATGCTTGTTTTACATTTTTCTTATGGGATACAGAAGAAAATGGCGTAGACAAATGATTTTTTTTCAATCTGATCCAAAAACAGCTGCTTTAGACACATTGCTTAAGTGTCACTTTTAGGTAAATAAAGTAATGATTTGACGATATTCTCCCTTGGGCATTTTAATGATTTTTTTGTGGCATGGACATCAGCTGGTACAACGACTTTGTTTCGAATGTTTTGAATTTTAACACTGACATAATACTCTTAGTAAATCAGTGTAACAGCTCTGTCTTCAAAATAATATAATTTAGACTGCTGAGTTCAAAATAATGTTTAACTAAGTTTCATTATAATTTTAAAACATTTATTGAGATTGATTTCTCATTATTATTATTGATTTGCATCATGACATAAAGTATCGTTCATCATTCGGCCCGATGTGTCTTTTTGACCCTCGTTCATTTAGCATCCTCGGCTGTGCCTCGACCGGTTAACTCGACCTCGTGTCTAAAATTGTCACTTTAGGACCTAGTGATGAAATATACTATTTATTGATCATTTTCTACATTAGCGGCTTCGAAGTGTTATCCAATGCTCGTCTTTATTAATAAAACAATAATTTACTTGAGTTTGTCATATGTTTAATCAAGACTAACACGAACACAACATAACTGAATACATATTAGTCGTGACATTTCCATTGGAAAACCAACATTCAAGTGAATACACTCGGATATGGTCAGTCGGACAGAAGCGCCTTTGACAAGAAATGTCAGGCTCTGATCACGTGGTTTGTGTGTCCGCCCACCAGTCGTTCTCTCAACTCAACTGAGCTCTCATTCGGTAGATGATAAAAATAACCAGGCCGACACGCAGCCACAAGCACTACGGTGAATCATAGCAAATTTTAAATTAAACAGAAAAATATTTAATTTGTCTATTTTAAATTAGACGAAGTTTTTTATACACTATCTCCGCAGTCACCTCTTACATTTATAATGTGACTATACAGTAACGCTAGGTCAAGGTCGAGGTTGAATGGTAGACAGGACTTTGTAGTCCTAACTTCACCTTGTTAAACAAGAGAAACTTTACCTTTTTACTTTCTGTAACCAACAAACATAGGCTATTAAATTATACAACTGATTAATTTATGCCCAGTGCTTTGAATGTCAAAGTGCAGAAATTCGGATTAAATAATTAGACAGAAATTACTTGTAAACGGTAGGTCCTAGAGCAACGGAGTTGTTTTGATCGATTAAGAGAGTAAAACTCTATTATACAGGGTGAACATTGTGTTCGCTTATGGCACGATTTTAGGGAAAACAAAACTTAGAATGGCCACCATTTTATACGTATGATCCGACGAACTTAACCTAGAGATTTGTAAAAAGGCACATTTGTTCCAAATTTCGTGAAAATCGAACCAAAAACTGCAAACCGCATTTTCCTGCGACGTTTCGTTTTATTTGGCAAGAAAAATTAAAAGCTTCATTTTTGAAAAAAAACTCGCTAATAACTAGGCCGACACGCAGCTAAGCGCTTAAGTGCCGCTGCCATGATTGAAGCGAATTTATTTAGCAATTTGTTACTCTAATTCGCTCAGTTCACAGCCCAACTTCGGCCTCAGACTTTTATGTTCTATTACGATGGGTGCTGTGAGAAAGGCCGTCGGCCTCAGCTTGGCCTCTTGTATCATTATCACGGGCGTTACGAGGCTTAATATACGAGGACGTATGTTTTGTTATTTAGTTTTAGCTGATGCACGCCTGGTATATCTAGCTAGTGAGCGAGCGCCTTCATTTTGAGAACGCAAGCAACTCAATACTTAGTTGTATCTAGATTGCCGAGCGCGCCGTAGAAGTTTCTGTACCCGCACCAATATAAATTTTGAAGTAGACGAAGAAGAGCTTACTTTACACACCAATTTCTTAGTAAATAAAGAAAAATAATTTTTCTTTTTAGGGAGAAAAAGATCATAATAATAATCTTTTTGCCGGTTGAACGAGTTTGTTTTGAACTGTTACACTGACTTATTGTAAATCAGTGTGACAGATATAGGCTTCCGGTATCATACTACGTCATAAAACTAACATTAATTATTTATTTATTAGAATTCTTCATAACAGGCGTGCCCAATTACAATGTAGCCATTTGAAACCTAACAAATGGACAGTAAAAATGTTCATGAATGCACAAAAATTAAGTAAAGAAATCCATCTTGACGCTATTCAAATTTCAACGATTTTTAAGTGTTAAAGACGTCAGCTCTTCCAATGGTTTTGTTTGATCAGAATTATTGATCTATTTTAAGGAGGTATTAAAGAACCTTGTAAATAGAGTTACTGTAATATTATCATTCTCAATAGATTTAATTATTTATCTGAGAATAATCGATTCTAAATCGATAATAACCACTATTTTGATCGGTCAGGATAAAGTAACGTAACCACAGCTGTTTCTTCAAGTAAACATTACAACTCAAACTAATGGGTTAAATTTGAATTTGTCTATTTTAAATTAGACGAAGTTTTTATTCACTATCTCCGCAGTCACCTCTTACATTTATAATGTGACTATACAGTAACGCTAGGTCAAGGTCGAGGTTGAATGGTAGACAGGACTTTGTAGTCCTAACTTCACCTTGTTAAACAAGAGAAACTTTACCTTTTACTTTCTGTAACCAACAAACATAGGCTATTAAATTATACAACTGATTAATTTATGCCCAGTGCTTTGAATGTCAAAGTGCAGAAATTCGGATTAAATAATTAGACAGAAATTACTTTTGTAAACGGAGCAACGGAGTTGTTTTGATCGATTAAGAGAGTAAAACTCTATTATACAGGGTGAACATTGTGTTCGCTTATGGCACGATTTTATAGGGAAAACAAAACTTAGAATGGCCACCATTTTTATACGTATGATCCGACGAACTTAACCTAGAGATTTGTAAAAAGGCACATTTGTTCCAAATTTCGTGAAAATCGAACCAAAACTGCAAACCGCATTTTCCTGCGACGTTTCGTTTTATTTGGCAAGAAAATTAAAAGCTTCATTTTTGAAAAAAAACTCGCTAATAACTAGGCCGACACGCAGCTAAGCGCTTAAGTGCCGCTGCCATGATTGAAGCGAATTTATTTAGCAATTTGTTACTCTAATGGGTGCTGTGAGAAAGGCCGTCGGCCTCAGCTTGGCCTCTTGTATCATTATCACGGGCGTTACGAGGCTTAATATACGAGGACGTATGTTTTGTTATTTAGTTTTAGCTGATGCACGCCTGGTATATCTAGCTAGTGAGCGAGCGCCTTCATTTTTGAGAACGCAAGCAACTCAATACTTAGTTGTATCTAGATTGCCGAGCGCGCCGTAGAAGTTTCTGTACCCGCACCAATATAAATTTTGAAGTAGACGAAGAAGAGCTTACTTTACACACCAATTTCTTAGTAAATAAAGAAATAATAATTTTTCCTTTTTAGGGAGAAAAAGATCATAATAATAATCTTTTTGCCGGTTGAACGAGTTTGTTTTGAACTGTTACACTGACTTATTGTAAATCAGTGTGACAGATATAGGCTTCCGGTATCATACTACGTCATAAAACTAACATTAATTATTTATTTATTAGAATTCTTCATAACAGGCGTGCCCAATTACAATGTAGCCATTTGAAACCTTAAATGGACAGTAAAATGTTCATGAATGCACAAAAATTAAGTAAAGAAATCCATCTTGACGCTATTCAAATTTCAACGATTTTAAGTGTTAAAGACGTCAGCTCTTCCAATGGTTTTGTTTGATCAGAATTATTGATCTATTTTAAGGAGGTATTAAAGAACCTTGTAAATAGAGTTACTGTAATATTATCATTCTCAATAGGATTTAATTATTTATCTGAGAATAATCGATTCTAAATCGATAATAACCACTATTTTTTGATCGGTCAGGATAAAGTAACGTAACCACAGCTGTTTCTTCAAGTAAACATTACAACTCAAACTAATGGGTTAAATTTGAATTAGCCTATTTAAAAGTAAAGTAGAATTTAGTACAAAAATTTATTAATTTTATTCTTGCATAGTAACAAAACCTATCTTTCATCAATCGGCCCAAAAGTGTCTTTTAAAACCTTGCTTGAACCTAGAACGTATCAAAACGCTGAAATTTACCATTGTACCGGGTGGCCCAAAAAAACCTGACAGTTTTCAAAATCAAACAACAGCGTAATAAACAACACTTAAAAATGTTAGTAGTCAGTAAAAAATTTTAAAGGTAAGCTTTTTTATTTATGGAATATAACATCACTCATATGTCCTCTCCTCTGACCTCTTAAGTTTTTAACGTAGATGCGTGTGAAATTCGATATCTAAAATTCGAAACCTACTGTTTAATAGTGTTTTGAAAAAATAGGTCCATAACGCGGAACATTATTATTAACATTAAGCTATTGCGAAAGCAATGCGTGTAACAGTTGGACTCAACTATAGATAAAAAGAATTTATGAAAATCTAATGGCAGTCAGCACAACCGTTCTATCGGGCCGATTTTCTTCTTTTTTTTTAATGAAAGGTGTTTATGCATGGATAAGTTATCAAAAATAAGAAAACCGCTTAACTTTCGCCCTTCTCAAGTTATACTCAAAAAAGGGGGTTTTCATGTTTTCCCAAGCTTTGTCCTGTCATATCTCAGGTTTTAATTGAGATAAATTGTTCGTTGTGGTCTAAAACACTCAGTGAATCATGTTCTTTCATTAGATATATCATTCGACATATTTAGTTACCTCTAAGAGGAGTTATGGGCGGACAAACGATTTTTTGGCACTGTTAAGAATTTGAATTTGCTTGAGATAAAACATATGGGCAAAGTATTAAAAACGCCCAGCTGCTGTAAATGTAAACATCAACAAATAATCACAATAACAGTGTATAAGTTTCAATTCTCAAGGAAATACCCTAACCGAAAATGTTTAGTCATTAAATTACTAAATCACTATTTGAGATGCCGACCAATCTCATGATTGTATTTTACGACAAATATGTGGTGAAGAATGAGCGAGATGAGTGGTAATAATGAGTTATGAGGTGTAGTCTTGTTACAAACTAAGGCCGACTCTTCCTTAGAATGGGTCATTAATTAATAGCCCAATGACCAATGCAAATACAAGGATCAACGGCTTCAAGTGACTTCCGAACCACGCAGGTGATGGTCTGATATATCTAAACGATGGTGGGAGTTGATGCGGGTATCATCAGATGATCACTGAGACTATCTGAGCCGCTTTAGACCTATATCATCCTCAAAACCTGACCTACATGAAGCTGGATTACAGGACCACGCCACGAGTCCCAGTCCAAGTGAATACCCAAGCCGAGAAGCGGAAGCAAAACCTTTGGCTGAAGGCTAGTTATCTTTTAAGAATGTTTCAATAACAAATAATTATGTTGTACCGTCTACCTTTTCATGTTTACTAAAATAGCATAACCTATATTATAAAATGTTAAACAAATGACGTCTGTAGACTAATAAACAATTTTGAACCAGATATTTTAAAAGTGTGAGATACTTAAGGCCCACCCGGTATTAGTTGAACGCATATCATTTATCCCAACAGAACTAAACATAGGTTGGTTAGATCAAATAAATGGGTGATTTTATTGAGTTAATAACGGTCAGTTTACTTGTTAAGGGATTTCCTGACATGGTTATGTCTAAGAGTATCACAGTAGATAGAGTAATGTAACTCCACACTGCTCACCCACGCATAGTAGACGATGACGTCACATAGATAACTCCCCCGCACCGAGGATAATGAGCAATACTGGCTCTTTGTTAGTGCTAATGTGATTTTGTAGCTCGTAAAACTTCGAATTGAAGATAGAGTAGTAGCGGATTAACGGTGACCTTTCAAACTGCTTGGGTGTGTTGGAGAAATATTTATTTCTTTCCCCATAGAGAAGGAAACGTCTTATTTTGGTCAGATTGTCATGAAATTTGGTTCAAATGTTCCTTTTGTAAATTTCTAGGTTAAGTTCGTTAACCAGATAGATCGGATCAGCAGTTTTAAAATGGTGGCCACTCAAAGTTTCGACTTTCCTATCAAATTGTACTAATACCATAATTGAATAAAACCCTGTTGAGGTTTACTTTCTCAACCGATCAAAACAACTCCCGTTGCTGTAGAGCCTATCGTTTTCAAGAATTTCCGTTAAATTTCTGTATAAGAATTTCTGCACTTTGACATTCAGAGCACTGGGCATAAATTAAGGTGTCACATTAACTAGTCTATGTTTCCTTGGATACGGAAAGTAAAAAGGTAAAGTTTGTCTTGTTTAACAATGCGAAGTTAGGACTACAAAGTCCTCTCTACCACTCAACCTCGACCTTTACCAAGCGTCATCGTACAGTCACATTACAAAAATTAACGTTAGTGGTGACTGCGGGGATGGTGTATACAGGGATTTCGTCTAATATAAAATAAATAAATGAAAACTTGGTCCGTTTCATTTGAAATTCGCGAAGATTCACAGTAGCGCTTGTGGCTGCGTGTCGGCTATGTTTTTGAATCTTTACAGTAGATTCTACCTCTTCTGGGTATTCTGTGGTTCTACTCATGTACCTTTCTTCAACAGATTGGTGGTGGTTTGGTATCGCGCGCGACTCTGGAGCTCATCACTCAACCTGCAAAGTGACTGTACGGTGACGCTACCGGAGGTCCTCTTTTGTTAGTGGGAGGGGGAGGATTTTTCATAGTTTTAAAAGCAGTAAGTTTCATCTAAAATTCATAAAATATGAACAATAATGCATTTTATAGTACTCATTGGCCGAAGCAAACTATAGTTACAATTAGCAAATTAGAACTACAAATTGCAAAGGAAATTCCCTTCACTCATCCTAGCGTCGCTTTACCGCGAGTTAGGATGGTGTTCTATGCTTGTTCTATTTAAGAAGATGTAACGATAAGTTGATTGAGTATAGATGCCGAATAGCTGTGGCACGAAAATCAACATAGCTGCGGCAGCCCAAGTACAGATAGCGCACTGGGGGAATTATTTTAAGAGTGACAAGTAGAGCCACTGACGCACACGCAAGTTCGTTTGTTCTCGAGAATCGCACGATTTGGTTATACTTAAGCCATCAACATCGGACAAACTCGAGCACGCGGAGCCGAGGAGGGTGAAACACGGTGAGAGGCGGCTGCGCTATCTGTGCGCGGTCTACCGAACTATGTTGATTTACTGGCACCTATGCGCAATCTACCTACTATAACATTAGCTTTGGTTCTGCTAACATGTGTTCAGGAAGCAGGTGTGGTGTGAGGTATGAAGTGATGCAATCAGCAGGTTTATGTGTTGTGCCGGTAGATGGCGTGCTAGTGTTCTGCAGATGTCCCATACACTTATCCCACCCTAGCTCGAGTCAGGGTGCACTCTGTTGAGTAACCTATATACAGTACTCGTAATAAATTGCCTAATTACATAAAAAACTGCAACGCCAATAAATTAAAAATAAATATAAACAGTTATTTGCATCAATAATCTTTTTATAGCGTTTCAGAACTGTTGAATAATTAGATACAACCATCTACATACAACCACCGAACTTAATAATTATATTGTTTTCGTTACTTGAGTCTTACTAATGACAGTAAATCTCTCTCTACTAAAAAACAATTTTGTTGTATATTTTAACAATAGGCCTACATTTATTTAACTTATCAGTATGGCCGCTTGGTTACAAATGTACTTTTTCTAAGCGAAAAACGAAAAATCTTTGGATAGTGAGCTATTTTAAAACCAAGTTAATATACAGTGTAGAAAAAGTCTGGCAACACTTCAATTTTTTTCTGAACAGGAAAACGTAGATCTCGTTGCACCTAGTTCAAAAATAAAGTTTTCTGACTATTTTATGACATTTTCGATGTTTTCAGCGCGTAGGGCATGTCCCGTCCAGGGGTTGGTATGAAATCTTAAATGTAAGCCTATGTCGAGTTTCTGAACAGCACGAGTAATTATAGTTTGAATGGGAACCATGGATAAAATCCAGCAAAGCCCTGCAAGCTCTAATTCACCCGTATTTCCAATTGTTTCATCAGTTCAGTTATTTAATAATGTAAAACGTCCATAACTTTGGACCTGATCAACCTGGGACTGGGAGACACAGAAAGATAGTTCATGAAGTTTGCCTTCTCAGGAAGGAGTTCATCGAGTCAACCGGATGCCAAATTCGATAAAAAGTGTTAAATGCCGAAGACATTCAAAGCTCGTCTAAAACAAATCTTGGTCACAAAGGCGTTTTACAGTACAGACGAGTTTATGGCACATAACTGGGAGACTCCAGAACCCAGCCAATAGGGCTAGAGTGGAACAATTCGAATGGTTGGGAGAGAGTGAATGAACAAAATGTATATTTGAATGAGACTTCAATGGCAGAACAAATGAAAATTTTCAGTGAATCAAAATTGACGATTCCATAATGTTTCCGCAATAAACTATTTATTTATGTTGAGTGGTTTGGAAGTCACGTTAGGCCCTTTGTCCATTCCATTGGTCGTTGGACTATTAATTAATGTCAGTCTAGGGAACAGTCGGCTCTAGTTTGTAACATGACTGGACCTCATCATCTATCAAAACACTCACCACAATCACTATAATCTCATAATTATGTACCTTAAAATAGGTTCTAAGAATGATCTCTGTCTCAAAGCAAAACAAAGTATAACATTTATAAATATACTTGAGATATGGAACATCGGTCTTTGAAAGAGTGAATTGGTCATTTCCTGTTTGGCTGGCAACTCTCCAGCCGGCGTTCCTCACTAAACTTTACACTGGTAAAGTATTTTACTGTATTTTTGTTCTCGTTTAGTCCTTTTTTAATGTTCAAAGTTAACTTCAGTATAAATACAAACATTTGCTTATTTTATGCATCTTAAAAATACAGTAGGTCAACTGTTTACGGGTACACGGCCTAAGTTTGAGCATAAATGGTAAAATGTAATATTTTAATCATAACTCTTAGCCTTTCGCGGCCAGGATCACAACTATAATCTATTCAGTGACTGAAGATGGTACTCCACAGAGAGGCCAAAATATCTCAACTTAATTATGAAGTTTGGACGCGGTGTGAACCAGAAGAACTATATTATAATATTTTAAGACATATTAAATCAAAAGTGAATAACAAAAGTCGTATTCCTAGGGAACACATAGGGCGGATATTATCAATAACAAAATTTATAACACAAATAGAGCGTCACTCTGGACTTAATCACTTCGCTGGCGCGGGTTCAATCCCCACAGTTACCACTCAACAATTTAAACCATTACCATCTTCTTGCGTCTGTAACCAGTTATACTGGATTGACGGTGTTAAAAGAATTAAACAAAATATTTTGACTATACGGTGACGCTAGGTAAGGGTCGAGGTTGAGTGGTAGAGACAACTTTGTAGTCCTAACTTGGCCATGCAGGTTAAGAAAGACAACCTTTACCTTTTTACTTTCTGTATCCAAGGAAACATAGGCTAGTAAATTATATAACAGCTTAATTTATGCTCAGTGCTGTGAATGCCAAAGTGCAGAAATTCGGATTACATAATTAAACATAAATTAATTTAAAACGGTAGGTTCCAGAGCAACGCGATTTTTTGATCGGCTGTAATACTCTACTTTACAGGGTGGACTTTGTATTCAATTATGGTATTGCTACAATTTGATAGGTAAATGAAACTTTGAATGACCACCATTTTGAAACGGACTGTCCGATCCGTTTTAAGCTTTAAGACAACTAGGATTTTTTGATATGAAAGGCTTTATTTTCTACGGAAATTCGCGACTAATATCATACGGACCTACTACCAATATTGATCAAACATATACTGATCAGCCAACACGCATGATCAGGTCACAGTAGACTGATCAGTGATCATCATTAAGTGAAGATGTTCATTGTTTATCCTGATCATTGAGCACATCACTGATACATCAGCTGTGCGAATCGTCCACTGAATCGTTTACTCGTTTGGTTCTCTTTTCTAAATTGTATTTGATTTATGTTGATTAGTAAAAACATTTAGTTTTTTTTACTTTTATTTGTTTTTCTTTTACAGTTGTTTTGTGTGGACAACACTTTTTACAAAACATAAAAATACTGTATTTATGTGTGGTTGTTTTTTAAATAAAAACCAGTGTAAAAAAACATGTGTTAAACAATGTTTCCATTCAAAAGCTTGTATTTGTCTGTATTTTCCTTAAATCATTTTTATCTCCGAAGTTAATTAAGTTGTAAACTAAAAACTTTGTACACTTGTTAGTATAATTGAAACCAACATTTAAAAATAAATTTTACTAATTTTCACTTTTGGCTTAAAAATAGCTGCTGGCTATATTAAATTTTCTAAGTTTAATAACTTAAAATCCTTCGACTTTATGGTAAATACACAAGAACAACAATACCTGGGAAATGATTTTATAAACACTTAAGGACCAAGTCCGTTGTGTGGCAACAAATATGAACGGAGATATTAAAGTTTTCCTGAACTCACTGTTCTATTTCGATTTGAGAAACACATGTAAATAAAGGTTTGGGCTCAGGAAAATTTACAAGAAATCAGGTTTAAAATGCTACATTTCACATAAAAAAGCTTTTATGGCAAATTCTTTTTGAAAATCCTTTGAGGGAAACATCACATAGTTTCATAGTATTTTGAAGGAAAATTTGTAATAAAAAAATTATATGTGAAATGTAGCATTACTAACATGATTTTTTGTAATATTTAAATGAGTATTACAAAAAACGAGTCAAGATAATGAATTTTCTTTGCGTCTTTTAATTTGTATTAGTATTCCCTTTCTTTTGAGGTGCCATAAGGGGGGGTTTGTATTTAAAAAATGTGGCCCCGGTCTTTTGGTGGGGTCACGCAAAGTACGTCAAAACAAACTTAAAAAAAAAAACATTTCCTATAGGATTTTTAAAAATATTTCCTTTTTTAAAGTTAAGGTGGGGAAGGGGCATTTAAAACTCATTCTATATGTCAAGCTTTAGCTGCTTTGGCATATGTATTAAGGGACAACTGAAGCTCATTTTTGCATATTTCAAGGGCCCCTCACCCCTTTTCAAGTGAAGGGTGCCCCTTTGAAATGTTTATTTTACCCAATCATGTGACCCCTGATTTGAAAGAGTATTACTGCAAAAAGATTATTGTTAATATGAAAATAGTTTTACGATGTCCCTTTTCAAAATGGTGGCCCCAAAACGTGCTGGGTTGTCTGGTAGGTGTTCCTGTTTTCAACGATTGCCAAATTCCATCAAAACTGCCCCTTCGTGCCAAGCGTTAAAAACTCGTATCATCTGGCTGTCTAATGTCTTTGGTTAATACAGCGTCTGCGAGTTTATAACATTTACTTGGGAGACCTACGAAGAATTGAGACCTGAGCTGGAAGTGAAATAAACTGGTGATTAAATTTTGTATGAATTGGAAAGTTGTGATTGTGTCTAAATTATATTTCGTTGGCTACACAATTGTTAAACTGCAGACAGCAATTAAGATGTTGACTTTGACCGCTAAATACCACGTGGATTGTACGAGTATACTACCTCTCAAATATCAGCTTATAGCTGGATATAATTTACACTCGTGAATGGCCTAGGTTTATTGCCTCAATACGAATAACGTGTAGGCGTCTAGATTGTACCTCCGAGCAGGGCTACCAACATAACATTTACATTACAGCTCCTTAGTCAGCAGTGTTGCCACGTTTACAGCATTGTTACAGTCTCATCGTGTAGTAAATGTATAATGTGCAGTCTTCGCTTTAATGAGTGAGACGGAAATACTCTAATGTAATGTTTGTTTGTTTTAATTACATTCTTCGGCACTTTCTGTAAACTGAGGGTAAACTGAATAATGTTATTTATGACGATTCTAAAACAGAAAAGCGAAAGACCATAACACATATTAGGAAATTGTAAATTAACACTAGGCCGACACGCAGCTAAGCGCTAAAGCGCCGCTTGCGTGAGTGAATCGAATTTCTTTTGCAATTTGTTACTCTTATTCGCTCCGTTCACAACCTCGCTTTGGCATTCGGCCGTTTTAATGCCACGGTTGTTACGAGGCTTCCACAGCCTACTGGTTGTTTTTAATGGGTTTTACAAAAAATGAGTCTAGATAAAAAATTGTTGTTTGTGTCGTTGAATTCGGATTGGAATTCCCTTTATCTTGCCACAAGTGGGGGTGGTTGTAATTTTAAAAATTACCACCCCGGTTTTTGGGTGGGAGTGGGTGACACAAAGTACGTTAAAACACTGTTTTGCCTGCGTCCGTGACTCAGTGGGTTTGTTGCATTTCCGGCGCAGGCATGAGGGTTTGGACCGCTTTCCCAAGAAGCGTATTGTGATGCCCACAAACCCTAAGTTAAGTCTCTAATAAAAATGCCATTGGCGTAGACAGTAAAAACACTTTAGAATTTTACTAACATTTCTTAAAGGGTTTTTAAAAACCTGTCCTTATTCAAAAGTTATGTGGGCGCTGGGGGAAGGGGGGGCATTTAAAACTTACTCCGTATATCTATTTGATTTAATATGAAAGCGTTATGCTCAAAAAGGGTTCAATGGAGTAATTTATTTAAAGGTAAATATCTTGTTTAACAATATTGATTTGTATGAGTATATTTGAGTTTGCATGATAAAACAGTTTAATGATGATGTAACATAAATGATGTAATATAGGTCTTACATAACAAGAAACACATTTCCTATAGCATAACACAGACGTCAGGTTAGGGTGGACCCACTTTCAGTTTATTAAATAAAGCTTTTAGTGTATTGTATGCCTGAAGTACTCACGTAAGACGATTAAAAGATGATGAATTACTAAAACCCACAATCCTATGAGGCTTTTGTGGGGTTATTCGCAAGTAATTATTTGGTTATAGTAATTTATATTCGTTGTTTAAAGTTTGCTGTTGATGATGGGAGACTTTCAAAATTTAAACTAGTATTGCGGACATTATTGCGGATGACTACCCTACTGGCCACTTTTCGTCCATTGTGTACGACATTAGGTTCAGTTTTTCCGTTTATAAATCTCTAGGTTGAGGTTGTTAACATGCAAAATCGTTCTACTAGATTGGTATTTTTAGTGATTGGGGGAGGGGCGTTTCCTTCCAAAAATTAAGGTTTTATGCTTTTCAAACGGCTTTTATAATCTTACTTCTATTTAACTTAATACTATGTCATTAGAATACCGTCCTTAATAGACACGTCCACCAAACACTAACACAATCCAAACAGACAGACCAACGTGGTGGCTTAAAAGCGATTAAATAAACCGTGTATATGTATAATAAACCTTTGTTTACATATGTTTATAAACCGTATGTTTATAAACCTTTTTTTGTAGAATATTGTTTTCACATATAAATGAAACATTGCGATATTCTTGTGTATTTACTGTACAGTTTAAGGGTTATGAGTTATTAAGCTTAGAATATTTAATAAGGCCGCCATTTTTAAGCCGGAAGTGAAAATTAGTCAACTTTAGTTTTCAAATATTGGTTTTAATTATACTTAAAAGTGTACAAAGTTTTTAGTTTGTAACTTAATTTACCTCGGAGATTATTTAGTGAAAAACACATATACAACCGAGCGAGATAGGCATATACGCTATGTGTAGGTATTTCATATGTGTTTTATGAAATGTTTTGTTTATTATGACCTGACAAATCACCTGGTGAAGTTTAATCCCGTAATTACTGGGCACCCTGTATATATAAAAGAGTTGTTGGGAAGCTCAAAACTGCAAACCGTTTTTCTCTGCGACCTTTCGCGCTCTCTGGTAATAGAAATAAATAGCTATTTTCCTTCTGGAAGTTCACTAAAAACATGTTTATATCAATTTCAATGTAAGGTTGGGGCTGTTTTTCGTGTATTGAACTAACTTGTTACATTAATTTTGCAGGCAATCAGAAAACGTCACATTGTAGAGACAGCTGTTGATAACTACTGATAACATTACTGATAACAACACAAGCACAGGTCAAGGCCAATGTAGAAGACAAGAGCTGCTTCGTCACGCGACATACTAGTTTGTTGTATTAGTGAGGAAGTAGAAGATCCTGTGTATTGATTTATCCCTAAGCTGTCTCAACAGCTGATAACTACCTTTAACCAAAGATAATGTTATGGTAAGTAGATGTCACGTTGGTCGAGGCAGCAATACCTACATAGTTCGGCAGCTCGAGCACAGATATTGCTGGGAAGGAATCCTTTTAAGAGACTCAAGTAGAGCCACTGACGCACGCCCAAGTACGTTCGTTCACGAAAATCGCACGATTTGGTAACATGTAAGTCATCGAAATCGGACAAACACGAGCATGTGAAAGCAAGGGGTGAGAAAGTTTGTTATCACAGTGAGAAAGTAGAAGATCCCGTTCATTTACTCACCTGTTGAGTATATACAGTAACGTTACGCTGTAGCAACAGTTGATAACAGAACTATTGACAGCTGATAACAACCACTGATAACAGTACTTGTTCAAGTCATTGTCAACTGACCAGTTTGTTATCACAGTGAGGAAGTAGAAGATCCCGTTCATTTACTCACCTGTTGAATGTATACAGTCACGTCACGCTGTAGCAACAGTTAATAACAGAACTATTGACAGCTGATAACAACCACTGATAACAGTACTTGTTCAAGTCATTGTCAACTGACAGTTTGTTATCACAGTGAGGAAGTAGAAGATCCCGTTCATTTACTTGTATGTTGGTATGCAGTCAACGTCAGTTGATAACAGAACTATGACAGCTGATAACAACCAATGACAGTACTTTTTTGTCATGGTCAACTTACTGGGTTGTTATCACAGTGAGTTAGTAGAAGATCCTGTTCATTTACTCACCTGTTGAGTGTATACAGTCACGTCACGCTGTAGCAACAGTTGATAAGATCTGATAACTGGTTGATAACAGACTTAATAGTTGTTTATCACAGAGGGGAAGTAGAAGATCCTGTTCATTTACTCACCTGTTGAGTGTATACAGTCACGTCACGCTGTAGCAACAGTTGATAACTGCTGATAACAGCTACTGATAACAGTACTTGTTCAAGTCATGGTCAACTGACTAAATTGTTATCACAGAGGGGAAGTAGAAGATCCTGTTGATTTACTCACCTGTTGAGTGTATACAGTCACGTCACGCTGTAGCAACAGTTGATAACTGCTGATAACAGCTACTGATAACAGTACTTGTTCAAGTCAAGGTTAACTGACTAGTTTGTTATCACAGAGGGAAGTAGAAGATCCTGTTCATTTACTCACCTGTTGAGTGTATACAGTCACGTCACGCTGTAGCAACAGTTGATAACTGCTGATAACAGCTACTGATAACAGTACTTGTTCAAGTCAAGGTTAACTTACTAGTTTTTTATCACAGAGGGGAAGTAGAAGATCCTGGTTATTTACTCACCCGTTGAGTGTATACAGTCACGTCACGATGTAGCAACAGTTGACAGTAACTGCTGATAACAGTATTTGTACAAGTCAAGGTTAGTGTGAGCAGTAAAGTTTTTATCAAATTTCCTTTGGAAAATATTTGTACCGACAGCAAGGTTACACCCAGGCCCGGGACTCTGAAATGAGAGCCAATATTGAACCCCAGAACAAGTTTTAAGATTTTTTCAACATTATATACATTTATTTTACTTCAGGAAGTTACTAGTTTTTTTAGTCGAGGCAAAGAAGAAGTTTCTAGTACAGTCAAACTAAATGTTTACCTGGTCAAAATCGCAAAAAAATAGATTTTTAGCAGAATCGATCTAGAATCTATTAGACTTAACGTGAAACACGCTGTCAGCGTTTGACCTTTACCGTTAACGTCCTGAAGTTGTTATGTTCAGCTCATTAGTTTCTAGCAACTTGATCATACGTGGGTATTCAACGTGGGTTCTGCACTAGCTATGCAATCACTTTGACGTGAGATAGGTCGTAGGGCTTTTACCCCTAATTCTTCATTTCATGTTTTCTGAATGCAAGAAAGCCAACACTGTTATTAAATACTCTCCACCCAACGTATGTTTTATGTTTGACCGAACACAGTGTTATGGTAGGTAGATTGCGCTTAGATGCCACATGGTTGAGGCAGGGAAATCAACACAGTTCGGCAGCCTGAGCACAGATAGCGCTGCTGTCTTTCTCCCGCCTCGGCTCCACATGCTCGTGTTTGTCTGATGGCGATGGCCAAATCGTGCGATTTTCGAGGAAGAGGTAACTTGCGCGTGCGTCAGTGGTTCTTCTTGAAACTCTTAAAAGAATTTCTTTGCAGCGCATCCTGTACTTGGGCTGCCGCAACTATATTGATTTTACTGTCTAAGCCATTCTGCATATATGCGCTATCTAACTACTATAACATTATCTTTTTTGATGAAGGTTTAATTTAATTTTATCTTTTTTCATTAATATTATATAAATTGAATCCTTTTATTTGTGCTTAAATATAAATATTAGTTTTGCCAGTGGCTTCATTAATCACTTTCACCATCTGTTATTCATCCATCCATTTCACAATATTGTACCATTTTCATATATTTTCATTTAGTCAACACAATTTTATATTTATATATCAATCAACATGTATCAAAGAGAACTCACAGAAAGTAGAACACTTTACTCGTATTCGGTCCAGTCATAAAATCAATGTTGGAGTGAAAGAAATGTCAAAGGTTGCACACATATTTCAGAGCAATATAAAAGTAGCGATACTAGCTTTTGCTAGTGACCGTGGCAAATAATATGTTACTTATTTAATAAGATGAGCTTGTTCGATTCTAATAATGTGAATTTAATATTTCAGTATTTACCTGTGAGGTGTATTTGCTTTAGTGCTGAATGTAACTGTTTTTTTACAGGGTGTCGAGTAATTACGGGACAAAATTCGCCAGGGGATTTTTAAAGTTGAAATAAATAAAACATGTCCAGTGACACATAGTCCTATCTCGTTTAGTTTTCCGTCCGTCTATCTGTGTGTGTTTTCACTGAAAGAATTTCGTCTACCAAATCGGTTAAGTTATAAATTTAAAACTTTGCACGCCTGTTAGTATAGTAAAGACCAATATTTAAACAAAACTGACTCATTTTCCCTTTCGGTATCAAAATAGCAGCCATATGCATTTTTAAAGCTTAATACCTTAACACTTTTAAATTGTATAATTAAAACTTAAGAAAAATAAAACTCGGCAAATGAACATTTTATAACTAAGTTTGTTATACTGCAATAAATAATAACGGATAAATAATAAAATTTACTTATTTCAGTTTTGGCTTTAAAATGGTGGCCATATTAAATTTTTAAGCTTGAAAACTCAAAACCCTTATACTTGATGATAAATAAATAAGAAAAACAACGTGGAAAATGTTTTATAAACATTTAAAGACAAATAATAACGGAGATATTAATTTTTTAAATACACTCCTCGATTTGCATTTAAGAAACATAATTATGTAAATAAAGGTTTGTGCTTTGGAAAATTTGGATTTAGTTTGACCTTTGGTAGGTGGGAAGGGGGGAGGGGCGTTGCCCCTAAAGTATTGGTTTTATGCTTTGACCACTGTATTTAAAAATAGTTGCATTGAACTTCGGGAAAATCGGGGAAAAATGCCACCAGTAGTTCACAGTGGCCAAAAAAATGGTTCAAAAAGGGCACTCCAGGTGTGATTTCTTCTCCTTATAGGAATTCGCTAGGATTCACTGTATTTTTCTGGTCGGAAAACCAAGTTCTCAACTCACTATTTAAGACAATACCAATCATACGTAACTTTCTTCCAATGTGACTACAAATATTACTGAGCTATGTAACCAATTAACTTACTACACCCCAGGATTTGCCTAGGTAGCCAATGCTGTGGGTTTGTGAAGGCAGGGAAGAGCTAGTTGATTATGCGGCATCAGCCCCTTACTCACGGTGAAGCAATCAACATGATTTGCTCCAGTAATGATTGATATATGTAGACGATGTTACATCACAGTTCACAAGTGACAATTTGCTTGATTCACCGTTTGAGCAACTAAATACTCTCACTTCGATTAGTTATGTCAAAGATTATGTTATGGTAGGTAGATAGCGCTGAGGTCGGAAAATGAATATAGTTGCGGTAGTTAAGATAGGCCGAGGGGAGAAATACTGTGAGAGCTGGCAGCGCTATTTGTGCTTTAACTGCCGCATGTTGATTTTTCTGTCTCAGATATCTATGCGCAATCCACCTACCATAAAATAATCTTTGGTTTGGTGCCGGTTGATGCGCAGTAAATTGTACATAATTATGTTTCTCCTTCACGAACGATTGTGTGTGCATACGAGAAAGCATTTAAGATCAAAACTTGCCCTTTGGGCTCGCTGGGGGGCTGTGTCCACCAGACCCCCACTCGGCCTGCAGCCTCGTATTTTGGGGACATTCACAACCTTTTTGCCACTATGATGCAAATTAGTTAAGTTTCTTATTTCAAAACAAATAAAATTATAACTTGAAATTCATAGTGTTTAGCCACGAAACTGTGTGTAGACTATAGCCTATAAGTGGTAAATTATCTCGTCAAACAGTTTCAAGTGAGTGTGGTTCCACTACATGTTTCGGGACAACGGTCCCATCTTCAGGTGGTAGTACACATTAAAAACATAGAAGAACACTGATGGTAGCTCCTATCCCTACAAAATCCCTAGCTGGAGCTACCATCAGTGTTCTATGTTTTTTATGTGTACTACCACCTGAAGATGGGACCGTTGTCCCGAAACATGTAGTGGAACCCCACTCACTTGAAACTGATTGATGAGGTAATTTACCACTTGTATACAATTACAACAGCTGTGGTTTGTTTTTTTTTTTAAATATGAGGACAGGTTTTCAGAAGTAATCCTTTTGGCCGCCAACTTGTCAGAGCCTTATAAAGAGGTTTTCCGAAAGTTTCACATCAAGAGCTTCAAAAAGAGTATATGGTTGAGGGGGGTAGCTTGCCGGGAAGTGCTTAAACATTTACTCGTTCAGTCACCACTGTGGACAACGTCCACAATAATATTCTAACCTTGTGTGGATTCTACTTGTAAGTACTATCTCCCAGGTGGTAAGTATTGCTATTTGTATACAACACCACAATACTTACGTTGGGTGATTAGTGGCTGTCGAAAACAATTTAAACAGTTGTCGAGGGAGAGAGAAGGAGATATGGAGTCTGGACCGCTCAGATGAATGGTTGTTTACAGACTCAAATGATAAACTGGATTCGACAAGAAGTTTCCCCACTCTTGTGGCCACTCGTGTATTGATCAGTGAAATTCAATGTCTGAAGCGACATTGTCTCGGAGCAGAAAGCGAATAAGAAAACCAGGCCGACACGCAGCTAAGTGCTAAAGCGCCGCTGGCATGAGTGAATCATAAATTTCTTTGCAATATGCTACGCTCACAGCCTCGCTTCGGCCTTCGGCCTCAGATTTACGGGGTTAATGTTGGAAGTTATACTACATATCGTGAAAGGCAATCACATTTTAAATTTCAATAAAATCGGATTACTTCTTCAGCTGTTATAGCAAAAAATCACTTTTTAGGGCGCCATTTTTAAACGACTTGACGGATTTTCATATGTTCAAATTCAATTCTTTATTCTGTAAATGGACAATTTTCAATAATTGTTTTATTATATTAATGTATAACAACAAAATACAGAAGTATTTCAAATTTTATCAAAATCGTACGAAATTTACTGGTTTTAGATAATTAAAACCCCTTTTTTTGTAAATATTCCTCCCCCTCCAAGGGGTACAGTGACTTGATTTTGCTGGCTAACGAACTAGACCGAAATATTTACTAAAAAAACATATTTTGTACCAAATTTCATGAAAATTCGGCGTCAACGTTTAAATGTAAAACCTTTTTAATACACTCTCAAATGCTCATGATTGCAATAAATTGTTAAATTATTTGTTTGCTTGAGAATAACACTTTACAAAACACTTGCGTTTGAACACCCATTAGCGCAGGTGTAAGAAGGTTGTGGGTAAACTACAACAAAATACGCCAAACCAAATTTACAACTTTTGTTCAGGCCAAATTGGTTAGTGTATTACTGTTGTACACTTTCCCCAAATTTGAAAAGGATTTCCCAAGTTGAACGTGTATTGTGATATCCTGAGTGCAATGCGTTTTCCTTTTAAAGGAAGAAACGTATGTGGGAGGGGCAGAGTGTTTTCTTTGCCATTTGTTGAACCATATTGAAAAATATTGTCTCTAGCTGCCAAATGAAGTCCTCTGCCAAAACACTCCTCCCACATTTCTTCGACTCAAACTGTTTCCGTCTAATGTATGAGTCAATAAATTACAATCAATATATCTAGTTTATAACGATTTGTATCTACTGAAACTGTTTTCAACTTTAGTTCAAAGACTGTATAAAAACAAGAAATTCAAATCCAAAATGTCTTCTATAAAATCTGTTCAGCGGAGCCAATAAACCATTTAATACACTTTAAAACAAACTTTATTTCATGAGAATCCGAAGGAAACTGTAGGCGTGAAGTGTCCTAAAAAACTGTATGTTTTTACATTGCTCTTATGGGACGAAATTCAAGATTACAGCCAATACTGCGCACTCTTAAAACCCAAAATCTAGGAATCTGGAGCTCGTCACTCCACTGAGTGGGTTCGATCCCCGTACTCACTACTAACAGATCAAAACCTGTCCTATCCAGCAACGCTAGTGGTCGAGTGGTAGAGAGGACGTTTTAGTAATTACTTCACTTTTACAAACAAGTCTTCCTAATATTTTCTAAAATGTGTGTTTTCTCAATATTAAAAGTTATACATCGGCTCCCATACCGTCTTAAAAGTTTAATAACAAAACAACAACAAAGGACCTAATTGCCAATAATGTACATTGCACAAAAGGCAAAGTTAATGCTTCAAATCCCTCTCTACAACTTAACCTTAACACAAACATAAAACATAATAATAAATATTTGCACACATTTGATTTAATATCCAACAAAAGTCAAAACGAACAAATAATTAAAAATAATCATCAACAGAAAATTGAAAACACAAAAACACCCCCACAGCCCCAAGGATTTCACTCCTATGATCCCGAATAGTGGAAGCTTTAATTTCATTCCCAAACCGAGCTCAGCTGCTCTAATATTATCACTCAGGTTATTCCACAATCGACAAGTAATTAATGATGAATTATAAACATTTGTTTTATAAGAAGGAATAATTTGATAATAAAGATGCTTTATGACGTGTATTTCGATTCTGATTGTTGTTGTTGATGAATTTTAATCGTTCGTACAAATATAGGACCTGAGTTTTAGACAACATAATTTAATGTAAAAATTCAATAAGTATGTAATTTTCTAAGTTCTTTTATTTTTAAAATAGACAAATAATCAAAATATTGACTTACATGATCATCATAGTTTAAGTTGAAAAAAATCTAATAGAATAATTTTAAACACGTTGAAGTTTGTTCGAAAGCTCAACAGTCACATCATTGATGACGACATAACAATAGTTAAAGTGAGGCAGTACAAGAGTTTTAACAAGCATTATTTTAGTGGCAGAGAAGTTGAAACACGTTAATATTATGTACACAAGCAAATATTTTGTTACATATACTTGTAACTTGTGACCATTCCATGAAAGGGTTTTGTTAACTATGAGCTCAAATTTTTACTTTTCCTTGAAATCAAGTTCACGATGGTTTAACTTTATTTTGGAACTTTTAGTATTTGTTAAAATACGTGGATTAGCTAAAAGTATTGCTTAACATGAATCTAATAAAAGTATTGCTTGAGTCTCATCGTAATTTAATTTTAAACCACGTTTAATAGGCTTTCATCTAAGAGGCGTTTACATAATATAACACGTCTTACGGGGACGTTTTACGAACTCCAATTCACTTGTGGATTGTTTACGCCCTTGGTACGAAGTCTCAACGCCGGTGTACAGCGGATGTGCACTGGGAGTTCTAATAAAATATTCACTCAGTTTTGTCCCAGCCTTGCGTTTACTGTAATGTAGAATATTTATCAAGGCGTTAGACTTAGCTTGGTACTTTGGAAAACTGAGGCCCCTTGGGACCTTCTCCACCAGTCACAAGGGGTGGAGTCTTGTCATATTCAACTTAAAACGCGATCTAACAAAAGAGAATATGACATCCACGATTAAGACATGAGAAAAAGGCAGAACTAACAATCTGGGAGATGCAGGACGGCAGTTCTGGCGTGCTAAGTACTGACTGAACGTCACAAGGGGCAGAAAGAACATTAATTTTGCACTAACCATACAAGAAAGTCTTTCTTAGTACAATTAATTTTATGATTTCAGAATACTACCAGTTGGATAATATATTCTTTTTATACACACACATATTTTTCTTAATATATTTTTCTTTTAGCAGTTCCGTGGTAGTTTGGTAACGAGTGCGACAGCGGAGTTCATCACTCCGGTGATCCCCGCAATCATAACTTAAATTTGTAATATGACTAAACGGCGATGCTAGTAAAGGTCGAGGTTGAGTGGTAGAGAGGACCTTGTAGTCCTAACTTCGCCTCACTAAACAAGACTACTTTTACATTTTACAAACACACAAAATAAAAAGACAAGTTAAAAAAAATTCTGTTTCGCCAAATTACATGGCTTAATTATAGCCTAACAGTTTTAGGCTTTACCAAGCCAGTTTATATTAGAGTCAGGCTTTGGTTAAGCGATTTAATATGGCAAAATATGAGCCATATTCTTTTTAAATGTAGATTTGTGTTTTATTGTGTGAATGTGTATAAAAGAAGAACTAATTTTATGATAAACGGTTTTGATAAAACGTAGTTATTGGTGTAATTACAAACAGCTAGTATAGTCGAAATAAAATTTAATGTATATTTATAATTTGTTATAAGGGCCGCTCGTGAGGGGGTCATACCCGGAACCCCCTTGGCCTCCCTCCTGTTTATCAAAATAGATTTCTACCGTAGTCGTATAGGCTAGCTAAATCGTCGGACCCAAAAAGGCATTTTCTGTGTTCCTACAAATCTACACTTATGAAACTCTATACAAACACCTTTGATAAAAATAGTAATAAGCTTGAACTGGACAACCATTTCACAAACAGGAACCTGACCTTTGACCCAACATACAGTACGACGGTTGTAACTTGATCAGTGAGCTGTTTCAGTTGTATTATCAGACGATGACGTAGATTACAGTCAGTTGTTTCAGCTGTATTATCAGACGATGACGTAGATTACAGTCAGTTGTTTCAGCTGTATTATCAGACGATGACGTAGATTACAGTCAGTTGTATTAATCAGAAGATAAATGTAGATTACAGTCAGTTGTTTCAGCTATTATCAGACGATGATCAGATTACAGTCAGTCAGTTGTTTCAGCTGTATTATCACGATGACGTAGATTACAAGTCAGTTGTTTTTCCTTTCAGCTGTATTATCAGACGATGACGTAGACACAGTCAATTACTTCAGCTGTGATATCAGACGATGACGTAGATTACAGTCAGTTGCTCAGCCAAAGCCACGTGACGATGACGTAGATTACAGTCAGTTGTTTCAGCTGTATTATCAGACGATGACGTAGATTACAGGTCAGTTGTTTCAGCTGTATTATCAGACGATGACGTAGATTACAGTCAGTTGTTTCAGCTGTATTATCAGACGATGACGTAGATTACAGTCAGTTGTTTCAGCTGTATTATCTACGATGGCGTAGGTTGTGTTAACTGTTGAGAGAAGGCGACCTGCCATGTGACAGATGAAGTGCTTGTAAGGAGCAAGGTTGCATTGTTGTTGGGAGTGAGAGTTGTGGCACTGAGAGAGAAACCGTGTTAACATTTCTCTTCCTTCAAGTTGACCCGTCCCTTGAACATAAACACAAACAGGACTCATTGTTAGTGATATCCATGATGTCATCTTGGTAACACCAGGGTCAGGAACATGAAACGAGCACCGATCCTGCCTTCCAAGCCACGTATTTTTTTCAAACCTTAATGTACACGTGTGTGTATCCATATAGATACAAGGTATACTGTACATGAATGTCTCTACAGGTCGCATTTTTGTCCGACTTTCATGAAGTTTGGTATAAACATTTAGTAAATATCTCGGTCAAGTTCGTTTGCCGTTACAGTTGGACTTCCGGAAGTATCTTTTAGGGCCATATTAATTATTTAAAACAGTAAGTTTCATTACAATGTGAAATACGATGTCCCTTCATGACATGTGGTCAAACGTGCAGTAAAAGGCCACGTAAGCAAGTCTGTGGCCGGAGGCCGAAGCGACGACGTTTCGGGATCTGTAATCTGTTCCCGTCTTTAGATGAAAAGCATAACACACCTGTCCGTTATAATATTGCAACCTTATGAACATGTAAGACAGAGAGCTAGGAAATACGTACCAAGGCGAAATGTGCTGCCACATGCACATCCATTTGTCAAAATGCAATAAGGAATAAAACCACAGATTATGTATACAACACAGGTTATGATTGGTAGAATGCGCAAAGATGCCGAATGTAAGAGGCGAGAAAAATTTGGTACAATTGTTTATTTTGCAAATAACGAACTGCTGAGTTTGTTAACCAGCAAAATTGGACTACCGAAGAAGTCTTCCCCTTCTTTGGGGAAGGCTTTCCATCAAAAATTGGTTTTAGTGATCTAAAAACGGAAAATTTTATCACATCTTAAATGAAATTCAAAATAATTATGTATTCTACTGTTATATATTGATATACAAACATTATGAAAACCGAACAAGTCGTTTTTAAATGGCGGCTAAAAAGGGACGCTGTAACTACGAAAACCTCTATAAGCAGAAAGCCGAAGCGAGGCTGTGAGTGGAGCGAATTAAAATAAAGAATAACACACTAAATTCGATTCACTCATGCGAGTGGCGCTTAAGCACTTAGCTGCGTGTCGGCCTGGTTGAAATATCTTTGGGTAGAATATAAACGCTTGTCTGTGTCACGCGCGTGTTTGTTCTCTGACTCTACTAAGTGGTGACAGAGATTGAGCAGGGAGGTCGCTAGAGACATACATCCCTGTAAGAACTCTCGCCGTCACCTCTTGCTTGTGAGTTTGTTCAGAAATAAACCAAAGATTATGTTGTGGAAGGTAGATAGCGCATAAATGCCGAATGGATGAGGCGGGAAGATCATCATAGGTGAGGGGCACAGATAGCGCTGTGAGGGAATTCTTTTAAGAGTCTCGAGTAGAGTCACTGACGCACGCGTTAGTTCGTTAGTTCTCGAAACGAGCACGATTTGGTCACATTTTAGTCGCCGACATCAGAGAAACTTGAGCATGTAAAGCCTAGGAGGGAGAAAGACGGTGAGAGACGGCAGTGCTTGCAGCGCTATCGTGATTGGACTATCTATGTTGATTTTCCATCTATGATCAAGTGGCATCTATGCCCTAAATACCTGCAATAATATTATATGTGGCTAAAAGGATTCAACGGGTAGGTTATGCGTTGCGCTGAATTTCAAAATGTAAGAAAACAAATACGTATTTTTAAAACCAATTTTAGATTACCAAAATTTAATTTTAAAAAACTTTACCTTTTCAATTAAAAATGTACTCACTAATAACATCGGCAATAAAAAATTATATTTTAACTATTTACTTATTAATTAACTATTTAATTAAAATAACTAAACCTATTTAACTTATTAATTAACTATATTTTACTATAACATAAACCAATAATTTGTTTATGGATTTCTGGAATCATAAAACTCTTCTAAGGAATAGCAAGATATGTTCATCAAGAAAGATTTTAATTTTGTATAAAATGTTATGGTGTTTTGTTCATTTGTAATATTTTGAGGAAAAAATAAGTCCTGCGAATGTGGTCCTTTTCTTGTAGAGCTTCTTGCAGATTATGTCTTTGGCACGTGAAGTGATTTCTAGTGTTGTGTGTATGGGTTTGTGTTTGTGAAATATTATTTTGTTTGGAATATTTTATTGTTTCAAAAATGTACAGATCGTACACTGTTAAAACCCCAAGCTCTTTGAAATATGTTTTGACTGAATCATTACCAGACAATCCAAACATAACTTTGATAGACTTTTTGTAATTTTAGTATATAATCTAGGTTTTTTCTAGTGCCTCCATATATTGCTATTCCATAAGAAATATGGGATTGAAATAAAGAGAAATATATTGTTCTTAGTGTTGTTAGATTACAGTAGTGCTTCATATGTCTTAATGCATAAATACCTGATGATAATATTTTGGCCACACACTTAACATGCTCATCCCAACCTAAGTTTCAGTCTATAATTAATCCCAAGAATTTTGTGTCATTCAGCTGTTCTACGAAAAGTCCTCTATTGTTATCATTGGGTTTATTGGGTGTCTGGAGTTTAGTATGGAAAGAAATGAAATTATTTTTATCATTGTTTAGTAATAAATGTGCTGAATTTAACATTTCTGTAGCTACTTTATTTTCTATCTTTTTTGGGGTTTGCCACTGAAAATTATATTTGCATCATCTGCGTACCATATTTATTGAGTTGTCTTGACTAAGGATGGGAGGCCGGGCAAGAGCTGCCGACAAGAGCAAAGGGCCCAGAATGGACCCTTGAGGTACTCCTAACATTATTCTACTCAATAAAGATTTATAGGTCTCAATATATTTTTGATTTTGATGCCTTATTTCAACATATTAAACTTGATATACACATTTATAATACCTTACTTAACATGAATACCAAAATCAACAAAAGCCGTTCGTCCTGTCCAAGATAGTGGCTGAAAATTGTTATATGTGTGTGTGTGTGTGTGTGTGTGTGTGTGTGGGTGTTGGGAAGCGCAAAACTAAAACCGTTTTGTTGAACGACAATAGAAAGGAATAGCCTAGCTCTGTGTCTTAGTAAATTCTCTAACAAAACTTCATTTGAAAGAAACCGGACTTGTACTCTTTTGTGCCTTGATCATGTAAGACATCATCAGAATTAGACAAGAAAACAGTTGTACTAAGTTGCATAGCAAAATATATAAAGTATATATAAAACTGTATCAATTAAAATAATAAAAATACTTTTATTGGTTTCATCCTAAAAAGATGTCTTTCATTATGAATAACCACTCAAGTTTAAATTTGAAAATGTATAGCCTATGTAGAACTGTTATTTTGGTTCGACTTAATTCGTAAAATACAATACTCAAGCAAATTACGACAATGTTCGAATCTCTATCGATAGCTGAATGATAAAAATATGTCGGTACTTGCTAAATGACAGTAATTTGAAAGCTACAATAAATTGAATATCATGTTCCGAGATCTCTCATTTCACTCTTTGACCTTTCATGCCACTCGCCGCGAGCAGGGCATTGGTTGTTGTTAGATGATTATGTTATTGTTATTGGTGACCAAGTAACGGGCAATATTGGTTGCTGACGTAGTTGCAAAAGCGAATTCCCTTTGGAAATCAGATATTCATGGTGAGACGTAAACTCGAAACTGTGAATTTAGCACTGGTCCTGACCCCCAGAACACGTGTTGAGCATTTTTCAACACATGTGTGTGTACTCTCTGCTGGTTGCATTGTTTGTGTGATGTTCATGGAATTTGGTACAAATGTTCCTTTTGTACAATTTCTCGGTCAGGTTTGTTTGCTAGCAAAATTGGACTACTGGAAGTATCGTTTTGGGGAGGAGTCTTTATCAGAAACCTTTTAAATTATCTAAAAACAGAAAATTCCATTTGATTTTAAAGAAATTTGAATTACACATGTATTTTAATGTTACCGATCAATAAGCCACATATTATAAAAGCCATTGGGTCGTTCCAAAATGCCAGCCATCCAAAAAGAATTTTAATTAAAAAAAACTATTTAATTAGCTCGGAATTTCAACTAAAAAGACCTACTGAACAGAACTTCTAAACCCCCCCTCTTCAATTGTGTAAGATAAAACCTAGGTTCACGTACGTCGCAAGTCACTTGCATGCCAGTCGGAGAATTATTAGAAAATGCCAGGATTAGTATTATAAGATGTGCGAAGTTATTATAAGACTAGTTAAAATCAGACATAAATGCTAAATAATGCCCTAAATGTGCACGTATTTCACATCTCACGTAAAAAAAAAAAAATTTCCCGAAATTGCAAAACATTCTAATTTAGTGGCAATGTCTAGTATACTATTTTGTATCTAGGGAGTAAAATATTATCAAAACAAACTTTTACTTTTCTGGGAGTGAAAATGCAAGTTTAGCTCGTCAATAATTTTTAAGTTAAATTATCGAAACGAAAATGATAAATGACAAACTTTACTATCAATAATAACTATACCCTTCAAGAAGCTGATTGCGTTAAATTATTAGGCATTTTAATAGATAAAAATCTGTCTTGAGATCGCCACATTGATTTGGTATATTTAACAGGGTGTCCACAGGATTATTTCTGTTAAGAAGTTTGTTATCATATTGCAACCAAGATGTTTTGAAAATGGCATATAATGGTATAACATATCCCCATCTTTCCTACGGAATAGGTTTATGGTAAAACTGCTCTGAAACTAAAATCCAAAGAATTTTCGTACTCCAAAAGAAAGCAATAAGAAAAAAACAGGCTTAATCACCGAGACTCTTGCAAAGGATCATTCTAATCTTTATACATATTGCCAATATTATTTCTATTCATATTATAGATGGTGTTGTTTTTGTATCCAAATATTCGTTTGAAGAACAAAATAATGCATACAACACCAAAAACCAGTCAATCTGGCCAACTTACCACAGCCTTCAAATGTGTTATACTTGTATAGGTTTCCTATGGAAGCTGGTAGGTTTTAATTATATAATAAATTATTAATACACATAAAATATATGGATTTAAAAGATTTTACAAAATTTAAACAAAAATTAAAACTTACTTGCTTCTAAATTCATTTTACAAGGTACGGGATTTTACTGGCAGCTAAATTATTGTAGCATGCCTATTGTTTAAGCTTAGCTGATATTACAGTCTTACCAGTAGTAATAGGTTTCATTTTATGATTATATGTACGATTAATGTTGATGTCAAACAAATAATTTTACATTGTTCATATTGACAATAAACTACTATTATTATTAATGTATGTGTATTTTATCAGTTGCAAAACAACAAAAAACTGTTTTTATTCACACAGTTAACCAACCTCCCCTAATGTTACCCTACGTTTTCCTTATCAAGTTCTTAAGCTCGTCACTAGTTAGATAACGAGGCATTTGGCAAAAAAATTATATTTAAAAGAGTCATACATAGTTACTTCCGCCGTTTACCCGCGCTCGCTTGAATTTCTTCACTTTGACATTCAGAGCACTGTTCAAAATAGAAAGTGAACGTTGTGAAGATGTTAATGTTGTTGGACTGAAGGTATGACATGTTAATGCGTGTAGGGTTCAGGCTTACACGTCCACAGGTAATGTCACCGGTTCTTAAGCCACGGGCGTCCCTTGTAATATCGCACATGGCTTAACCAGGTTATTCCTTCCTGTCCTTTCCTGTATACACAATAACACGCTGCTCTAGGAGACTTTAGTGCTGCCGTGATTACTAGCGAATTTCCTGACGCAACGGGGGATAGTTTACGAAAGTGCTCTTTGAGGGAGGGCGATTTTTCCCCAAAATGGGGGGTTTACGGTATACAATAGTAATAATAATAACTTTTATTTGCCACATACAAAAACTTTTGCGTTGACAAAAAAGCTAAAAAGCTAACAAAAAAACACAACAATAAACAAATATTTAAAGTAAAACAAAGTAAACCACTAGTAAGAGTATTGTAAAACCTAGTTAAATTTATCATGAAATTTAGTGATCATGATTCAAAGCCTGATAGAAAAATTCCCCAACAGAATAGTATGAGCCTTCCAATAGATAAGCTCTTAACCTTCTTTTGAATAAGATAACATTTTAAGTGGATTTAATGTTTCCGGGGAGTTTGTTAAACAATTTTGCACCTGCCTGTGATGAAAGTTTTCCATAAATGTGTAATCTATGAGAATTTAGTATAAATGTATGAACTTGTCTAGTATTGTGTTTGTGAATTTGCTGACCTTGAACTAAATCACATTTTGTCAAACAGAAAAGAATAGTCTCATAGATGTACAAACTTGGCAGGGTTAGGATATCTAAAGTCGTAAATCTCTGCGAGATTCCCGAAAGCCTAATTTTGAAATAACTCGTAATGCTTGTTTTTGGAGGATAAAAATTCTTTTAAACTTGTACGCAACACATGCCCCCCATATTCATATACCATAAGATAAGAAGGGATGAGTAAGGCCGAAATAGGCTATTCTGAGTACATGCAATTTACAGTGGTTAGCAAGCTGTCGTTGAAGAAAAATCCCTGAAGATATTCTTGCACCATAGGTGATCGATGTGTACAGACCAATTTAAATTGCTATCTAAGTGCAAACCAAGAAACTTTGTGATGGCACTTTTACAATGACACCGGGGGTATTCGGACTGTATTTATAATCCGAATTTTAGTTCGGTTCTTTGGTCTGATCACGGGTTTTATTGGTTATTAACGTGGTTTGACACGTTTGTGAAAGTGAGCAATGCTCTAGTCACATTTTCGCAGCTTTGATGATCCATCTACAAATTCGTTTCTTGTCATGGGATAAGATTTTTCCAGTAAAATGATACTTTTGTTTCGAAATAATAAAACTTTTAGTAGTGTTTGCCCACTTTTGTTTTCTCTTGTTTGTTTCTTTTTCTTCAACGTACAGATTGCGTTAAAATGGAAATTGAAAATGTTTTTGAAGTTGAGGACATTAATTTAAGTTCCAAAACGTAAAAGTTCCATATCTCTTGCAATTGCTAACTATTGGGAATCATTATGTTTTTGGCCTGGTATTTTTGAAACTTCCCTGTTGGGTTCTTGTACACTGATAACGACCTGTTGGCCATAGTGGTCTGATATTGCTGTTTGAATCACTTGCATCTTACACGCGCATGAAGATTGTTTGTGTTTGGCAGGGAAAGTGTTGTCCAAGTATAGATGAGGAAGATTATATGCTTATCTACAGCAGTCTAGAAATAGCGTCGCGTGTACAGACTGAAGCCAGGGCTGTTGGTGCTTCCCAGATTGTGTTGACAAACTTCGAACTGACAGACCGTGGCTCCACTATTTTAATTGCTCACATTAAACCCTTTTCATCAGACGGTAATAGTATACAGGGTGTCCCAGAACTCTCTGGAACAATTAATTTAAAATTGTTCTTTAGGTCGAGACAAAAATTTCACATATAACAGGGGGTCCATAGTCGTTCATTACTCCACGATCCACCACTTGTTTTTAACTAAATAATTAGTATCCCTAAAAGTATTTGAACGACTCAATTGAAACTTTGCATAATTGTTTCTCTAACTAAGACCTAAAATAAAAAATACAATTTTTTATTGTCATAGTACAAAATGTTTTTATGTTGACAAACAATAACAATTAGCAAAACAAAATTAATAACACAAACAAAACAACTAATATACTTAGGTAAAGCCACTGTTGACAAATAAGGACCTAATTTTACTATTGTAGTAGGCGGAAAATTAGTCGAAGGCGCCAGAAGAGTTAAAGAACTCGTCTATGGTATAATATGCTTGTTTAACTAAAAAAGACTTTAACGCATTCTTAAAATTTGAAGTATTTTTTTTAGTTTTAAACTTTGTGGAAGATTGTTAAACAACTTTATTCCCATATACCGAGGAAGGTTTTGAGAAATTTGGAGTCCGTGATATTCATTTCTAAACTGATAATTTTGTCGTGAATGGTAAGCGTGAATGTCAGCTCCTGACATCTTATCACATTTATTTAAACAAAATTTGTTCAAATTGGTGGATATTTAAAGTTTTGAAATAACTAGGACATTAATAATTTTCATATGAACTATGAGGAATAATAAAAAAAGCGATAGTTTATTACAAAACTAACTACATCAAATTCAAAAGAATCCGTTCAATGTTTTGGTAAGAGAAACAGTCATGCGAAATGTCAACGGAGTCGGTCAAATACCTTTTGAGATATTGATTATTTAGTTGAAAACACACAATGGTGGCAAGTGAAATTTGTCTCTAACCTAAGGAACAATTTTATATGAATTGTTCCAGAGAGTTCCAGGACACCCTGTATATCACTAATAGTACCGAAAGTGGACCTTTACCATTGTATAATCAAACGGAATCCATAAATGTTTACAGCCAGTCTCAAGATAGGCGAAACGAAGTCCATCTAGGAAAAGGTTTGCAATCATGCACAGGAAAAACGATCTTTCACAACAAGTTGTGAACGTTGTTTTCATTTATTGCGAATTGAGTCCAAAATACTTTTAATATTAATTTATTATAGGTTTAAAATTTTGAATTCAGGCTTGAGGTTTGAATTGTGTTCTTTCAGCTATTTTGTTTCTTATTGTAAACACCGATGTGGTGCAAGGGTCCGCCTTAGCTGCTCGCGAGAGCTTCGTTGCAGAGGTTTGCGGGAAATAAAACGGAGACTTAAGTATTAACGCTGTTTTGACGAAATAACTCTTAAACGAAAGGTAAAAATATTGTCTAGGTTTGCCTGTAGTTTTGTTTTCAAAAAACCTTTCAGTTTCTATGCTATTAACAGTTAAAGTTAGAAAATATAGCCAATTTTAAGCTGTTTAACTTTATTTAAAAAGCTTAAAATATGTTTTCATAAATCCAATCACACGCAAACACAGATAAACACTTCTTCTTTCTACAAAAAATTAACATATCCGAATTCAACCTGCATATAAGAGCGCTATCTACTTTCTACGAAACCCTTGCAAGCGGAGGGGTTGACAGTTAGGCCGCATCAGTTGAAAGAAAGCCCGTCGCTTAGCTCGTTGTTACGTGCGCGGTCTCATGTGTTCCTTGGACAGACGAATTCAGCCTCTCTCTCTCTGGTGATCACTGAGGCGCACCCTTAAGCAAATAATCTGAGCAAAGTAAATAAGTTGTATCACCTATAGTAGTATCGATTATTTAGTACATTGAATACCTAGTTATTTATGGTAGATTGTGTGGATGGATTTTGATCGATAGATGGAATAGGTGCTGAGAGATGGGGGTAGGTAACAAGATAAAGTTGCTTGATGATGCACAAATAAGAAAAACAAAGTCAACATAATCGTGCTTGAAATGGTAATGGATGTTTCTTTGTGGCTGTTGTGTTTAGGTAAAAAAGCTTCATAACTCATATGGGGTGGCTATAACTCAGTGGTATAGTGCGTGCTTCGCACCAAATCAGCCCGGGTTCGATTCCCGGGCGCAGTGATAACTTTTCACGATGATCACTCCCCGTGGTTCGGAAGTTACATTAAGCCATTGGTCAATTCCATTGGTCGTTGGGCTATTAATTAATGACCCTATCTGGGGACAGTCGGCCCTAGCTTGTAACAACACTCAACACACTCACCCTTCATACCGTATTCACCTAAAAAACCCTCTATGAGTGGTTGGTGTCTAAAATCAAAGTATAGGTCCTTTCAAATTAAAGACAGGACAGGGATGTGTGTATTATGATGATGTCAGTGAATGAAGTTAACTGTAAACAATGTGGATATTGCAGCACAGTTAGTTTAAACAATGTAGTGGAAAGGTCACAAGTTGAAGGGAGGCAACATGTGTCTGGCGGTCAGCTGTTCTATGTGTGTCTCTGCGTTAACCTTTCACATTTGAAAAAATCTTTCTTTTGGTAATTGTTATGTAAAATTCTATGCGTTGTTGAATTGAATACAACTGTTTTTATTCGTGTATTTTTCTTTACATACAACTTCTAATTGTTTCGTATGATTTCTTTTAGCTGTCCCGACAGACTTTATTTTGTCCACAAACAACAGATGTTTATTAAAGTTATGTAATATTAATTTGATTAGCCGCATGACTCTTTTACTAAATACGCATATAGTAAAATATAAACACGTAAATAGTTTAAATTTCTTCATTTTTCTTTCCGCAAGAACATTCTATAATAAAAGAGAACGTTTAAAAACGATTAATTCAATCTGTAAAACAGTTTTCGAGTTATCCATGTCCAACCAAAACTGGATTTATTTTTATATATTAAGAAGATTACTAACATATCCAGAAAGATACGAGTCTTTTTTTTCTGTTTCAAATATTAATTGAATTCAAGACAATAATTGAGGTCTTGAACGAATTGGGCTATACTCAAATCTTTCGTGTATCAAAAACTGTGAAAGCAACAAATCCAAACTACTGTAATGAAATACGACTGCACATCGGAAATAAAATATACAGGGTGAGTCATAAGTAATGTGCCAGACTCTGAGAAAAGGTTATATGGGTCAAAATAAAAATAAAATCAATAATAAAGTTTTCCAAAAACGCTTAGTTAACCAGATATTCGCCATTTTATATTTTCCACTAATTATTTATTATCTCCCACACCATTTATCGGATTTGACTCAAACTCAACATAAATTTGTATCTAAGTAAGATCATTTATGGAAAAAATTACCGGGATGATCTAACTTATCATTTTAAATGGTATTTAGGGAAGTTTTGACGTTACGCCTTAAATAGCGAATAAATGGTGAGTTCAACGATAAAATGTAAATGATAACGTTTTGTAGTGAATTCTGTTACCTATCTATTGACACTAAGGACATAAAAATCTATTCGGAAACGACGAAGCTTTAGGGGAAACTCTGGCTGAAAACATACAACTTTCCACCTTATTATCTTGATGTTTGCTACGGTTTCCACTGTTACTTTGTTGATTCTTAATAGATTCTTTTGACCTTGGTGTCAATAGATAGGTAATACAACTTGCAACAAAACGGTATTCTTACATTTTATCGTAAAACTCACCATTTATTCGCCATTTAAGGTGTAATGCCAAAAATGCCCTAAAAATACCGTAAAAAATACCCTAAATAAAATAGCCACCGTTTTAAAATGATAAGCTCGATCATGCTGGCAATTCTTTCCATAAATGGTCTTACTAAGATACAAATTTATGTTAAGTTTGAGTCAAATCCGATAAATGGTGTGGGACATAATAAATAATTAGTGACAAATATAAAATGGCGAATATCTTATTAACTAAGCGTTTTTGGAAAAAGTTGTATTCTTAATTTTTTTTTACCCATATAACCTTTTCCTAGAGTCTGGCACTTTACTTATGGGACAACCTGTATATATACGTAAACAACAGACATATACAGGAAATTTGGTTCATGTAAAATTCAATTGGCCAAATATATTAGTAGTCACAGAATATAATTCATGATACAAGTCAATATATAGAATTGAATCATTTAAAAATATAACATGTATAGCTGATAAGTCTTCATTATTTAACTTTTATTAACTATGGTAATCTAATTCTTACGGCTCACACCGCTTCCCAACTTCATAATTAGGTTGAGATATTTCTACCTCGCTGTGGAGTACCATCTTTCTGAGTCACTGATTCATCACTGGAGTCGCTGATTGTCTGATTAGGAAATATCTCAACCAAATTATGGAGTTTGGTCGCGATGTGAACAGGAAAAACTACATTATAGTGTGACACCGGCCGCGAAAGCCTAAAAGGTATTTTGTATCACTGTAATTTGTTTTAAATTAGAGTTTTACTGGCTACTTTTATCAATTAGTGAGGGTTTAAATTAAAATATACAAACAATGGCCCGACCAACAAGTAGCAAATAAATAAAATAGTATTCTATTGAAGTGTTTGGTCTGAAATATTCATCAAACGTTGATTGCTGGTCTTTGAGTCCCAACAGCTGTTAATTTTAATGCTAATTGTATTGTATAGTTAAACTTTCTAAAAAACTAGAATCACATAAAATATGAGTTTTAAATGTCCCTCCTCCCTCACCTAACCTTTCAAAAAGGAAAATTTTGAAAAACCCTTCATGGAATGTTTTTGTAGGGTCCAGTAGTTTGTTTTGATGTACTTTGTGTCTCCCACCCCCCATATAAATTCCTTTTGATTTGTAATCGTTCTTCAAAATCCTCTAAGGATCTTTTTGCAGGGTTATGATATTTTCTTCGGAGGATTTTGGAGAACAATGTGTACATCAAAATAAATTAGGGCCTTTATGTGAAATGTGGCATTTCATGCCTGACAACCAGTAATTTTTAAATGGGTATAACAAAAAGCTAATTAAGAAAGAAAATATTTGTTTGCGTTATTGAACTGTTGTTAAAATTACCTATCTTTCAAGGTGACACAAGAGGGGGTTCGTATTTACAAAGAACGTCAAAACATACGTTTTAGGTTACTTTTTACCTGAAGACGAGGTCAGATGCCAAAGCCTGAAACGTCATGTTTTGTTCATTCAAAGTCGGTGGAAAACGTCCGTAATAATATTTTAACCGTTTGAAACAGCTATGCAAATACAGCACTGAAGCAGAGAACAATACTTTAGTTTTAACTTAAGTAAATGTAATTAAAGCAACAAAGTTTCGTCGTTTTATTCAACTTTCTTCTGGTTTCAACTTGGTTTCTTGCTTTTATCCAAGCATTTCATATCTGTGTTGTATTTATACTACAGCAGTTTAATGCCATTTATTCTTGAGTAATAAACTTGGCGTGAATTATTTTGTTTAATTGAAACATTTAAATAACAAACAACATTTTGGAAAATGATAGGAAAATTCTTGAATTTCTTACTTAACAATTTGTTTTGAATAGGCTATGCTATTTATCTTGAGTTCTGAAAGAAAAATTAAGAAGAGGAAAAGTCTTGTTATAAATATGATATACAGGGTGTTTTTTTATGCACAACTCAATTTGCAAACGTAATTAAGTCATTTTTTACGAGCACTGTATGGTCATAAGTTGCATACTGGTTTGTTCACTTTAATTTATATCAGATGGTATGTATTGTTGGAGTAATAAAGTATATTTCCTAATTTGATGTTATTGTGAAATAAATGCAATCATTGTTTTTAGCAAAGATCAAAGATTGTTACTTTTGAAGAATACTTAAGAGCAAGATAACTTTTTTGTGTCAAGCTGTGTTTGAAATTAAGTTTGCTGGCGCAAGCAGGCTATATGTTTTTCTTGTTTCAAAATTCTTAAATAATTTGTTGTAGAACTTTCTACACAAACCCTAACATCCTCCACCATTTCATAATTGAGTATACAGTCCACCTTCTGTTATGTTTTCTGTTCCCTGAAAAGCCTGTTTCGTTTAACTTAAAAAAAACTATGAATTTTATATTTGTTTTGAGTACTAACACCTGTAAACGTGACCCCCAAACGCCCGTTGACACAAAACAAACCATCTTGTTCTTAAGTGTTCATAAATCTTTAACACTCTTTCTTTGATCTTTGCTAAAACTCATGATTGGGCTAATTTCACAATAGCATCAAATTAGGAAATCAAAACCTATTACATCAACAGCAACAATGCATATATGTTATGTATATTGAAGTGAACATAAGAATTTACGGCCAACAAAGCGCTCGTAAAGAAAGACTTACTCAAGTTTGAAAATTGGATTGCGTTAAAAAAAACACCCTGTTGTATTTTTGTTATTATTTTGAGAAAATGTATAATGCCCATAGCATATACCGAGCTTTCGATGTACAATCTAAAACCATTATTATTTCAAAATATTTATCTTGCTTTATTACTTACGAAATTTGAAGAAAAAAAAGTTAATTATTAAAGAAATTTGAAAACAAAAGTGTTTGGACCAAATCGGGACTTGAACCCGGGTATCTCGCTTGCTGGGCAATTATGCAGACCACTTCACCATCCGGCCCAAATGCGAATGCCTTACAATTTAGAGAAGTGCTTAAATCTGAATATTTATCCGAAACATGTGACTCTCAAATAGTGACTTTAAATCAACAAGCTGTAAATATTACAAACAGACTTTATCTTTTTTTAAATATTTATACATCCCTTGTTTTAACTTTATTTTATTTTTTAAAACAACTATATAGATGATTTGCGTACTTTAGCGGGCCTAGTCAAAATGTATTGTTAACTTTAAAATAAATTGTTTTCTAGTGGTATCATACTTTATAAACAAAGTCTTGGTTGAAAACAATAAAACACACAGAAATGTCTGAAACGGTTGGATTTGAAAGTTGGCGGAATGATTAGTTTGTCATGTACGTTAGGTGAGATGTACAGGAAAAGCCGGCAGAGTTTTGAGCTCAGAGATCATCTGTCATGAATAATGTATTAGCAGAGTGTAGAAGAATACACACCGAGGTGTAAATCCCATTTCACACTCTTCATGTTCCACATTCTTCAAGTCCTAAACTTGACAATAGTTTAGATCCTACCTACGACAATGGGCTCATTGATAATAGTTTAGTGTTGTTGTCGAATTATTCATACCGTCAGCATGGCAAACCCTGGCCCGGGACCATGAAATGAGTACCCGACCTGAACGCCCAAAACACGTATTGAGCATTTTTTTAAAGACAAATATACATATCTATATATGTGTGTACTCTTTACGAAACGTGGTACAAATGGTCCTTTTGTATAATAATATCTCGGTCAAGTTCATTAGCTAAAATCGGAAGTACCCATTGTGGTGTGGTGGGAGGGTTAGTTTTATCAAACGAAGGGGTTAGCTATCTATAAGTTGTTAATTTCATGAGATTTTGTTAAAATTTTAAACAAATATGTATTTTAACGGTATCTAACAATATACTACAAATAATGTAAATCCATTGAGCCTTGGCAGAAAAAGTGAATCTTTGATATGCAAGCGTTATGAGCTGTCCAATTTGAAATACGTTTCCCCTTCATGAATTGTAGTAGACCGTGCAGTAAATGTCCGTGTACGGTACAGTCCCTATAATGTGGCCGTTCCTCTCTCCGACACATCCAGTAATCCGGCGCTGTACCGCGTCAACTATACAGTCACCTGTATCAAGTCTCTACTTGTCTGTAAAGCGCGTGACGGATGTTTGTGTTGATTACTTCAGTTCACTGCAGACAGCCAGAGAAGTGTGCGTTGTTTATTGCTAATCTGTGCTTTTGTTCAGTACAGGCCGTGGGATGTCGCAAAAACGTATACATGTTACTTTGACAATAGATAAAAAGTACGTGATTTTAAAAGGATAACAAAGTGGTGACTAGTTAGCTACGAAGTCTATTCAAGAAATTCAACATCATCAGATCATAAACTCACAGACATAAGGAAGAAAAATGGAATTTAATAGTTTTTAAGAGTAGTGAATCATTTTCCAACATAAGAAAGATTATTCCTGGCAAATTGAGTCTTTTTCGGAATTTTCGCTAATCCGGCGATCCCGATTAAGGCCGGATTAGTGTGATCGTACTAATAATAAGGAATGCAAAGCGGAACATCCTTGTAACTCCTATCGACGCTTACTATGGGCCTTCTCCAACTTTGGTTCTTTGTAGTTTTTGCAAAGACTGGTACATCTATTTTCTGGCTAATGAGTTGCTTGGACACCTTCAAGTTGTGCTTTTTTAGCCTTTTTGCCAACATTAATTTCCGTTTTAGCGATCGTAAACTAAAAACTTTTAAGCTGTAGAACAAAGCATACCCAACTAAATAGCAAGAGCTGCTTGACTCGGATACCCCATATCGCATATAAAACCAGGCTGACAAGCCTGTTCGATTTGTTCCTTTAATTCGCTCTGCTCACAGCCTCGCTTCGGGAGTTACGAGGCTTAGTGCTAACAGCCTCGCTTCGGCCTTCGGCCTCAAACTTACGATGTTATTTTACCGTCAGTTCTACTACATATCATGAACGGAATGCAAATTTTAATTTTTACTAAAATAGGACTAATGACTTTTTGGCCGCCATTTGGAAACGGCTGAATGGATTCTTATCCTTTGAGTTTATCGATGTATATCAGCAAAGTACATATTGCTTTCAAATTCCATCGTCATCTGATGAAATTTATTATTTTTGGATAATTAAAAACACTTTTAGTGAAATTTGCTCTCTAAAATCCAAATTTTGTGAAAATGGGACAAAATGAGCGACCTGTAGAGAAGATCCACATAAATACATATTTCTATAAAGTGTGAAAAGAATACTCAATACGTGTTCTGGGGATCAAGTTCGGTGCTCATGGTCCCGGGCTTGGGCATTCTTTAGTTCTTCGTCTGCAAATTAAATAAGTTATGTCCCTATTCAAAACTTAATCACACTCTGCGAAAAAATAGTTTTACCCCTATAAAGCTGATTTGAATGGTGAACGTGATAGTGGCAAGGATCGGCTTGATAGGGACATTGTCAGAATATGTTGTATCGGAAAGTTGTTAAGTACCAAGTAGTACGCGAGTAACTGTGTTGAGGGGATTTCCAAGACTTGACAAGCAGTTTAGTCAACTTCATGTTTTATTAATGGCAAACTCGCTACTTTACATGCTTTACCAGAGTATTCCTCAAAAGTTTTAACAATTTACCAATTTTTGGCCGTTTACCTTTAGTCGGGAGTTATTTTAATTATGTAATATTATGTGAAAATGTCTTCTGATGTTGATGAAGTTTTAAATAAATAATGATTTTGTTGGTATTTATCAATACACCAAGAATTATAAAAACGTTTCAAAATGGCGGCCAAAAGTAATTTTTCACGATGATGACTCGTCCAATTTTAGTGAAGTTCAAAATGCATTTTGCTTTTACTAAGATCTAAGGCTTCCGGCTTACATCGTGTCACAGTTGAAATGACTGCTAGACGTTTCGACCTCGCTGTGGAGAGTCATCCTCAGTAGCTGGTTGACTGGCTGAGACTGGAGCTTAAACCAGAACCCTTAGATCTTAGTGATGACACCGGCCGCGAAATTTTAAGAGTTAAGCAATTTGCTTTCATGGTTTTCTAGTATAACTGCCAGTAAAAGAACCCCGTAAGTCTGAGGCCAAAGGACGAAGCGAGACTCTGATTGGAGCGAACTAGAGTTACAAATTGCAAAGGAATTCGATTCACTCATGCCAGCAGCGCTTTAGCGCTTAGCTGCGTGTCGGTCTGGTTTAGATACTTGGGTTTTGAAACACACTTTTCATGTTTTCCAAATAAAGTTATCAATAGTGAAACTGTTACCTATTTAGTCAGATCACCTTGCATACGAAGTAAATACATGAAACGCTGGTTAGTTGACTTAAGCCACAATCATGCAAGAGGATTTACGTGTAAATGAAGTTCATATAGTCCATTGTGTATAACGCCTACTTCCTATGCAGGCTTACTTTTGAGACAACCTGTAGTAGAAACCACAGCACTTTTAATGTGCAACCCAAAACACAAACTGAATGAAAGTATTAGCGTTTATAACAAAACATCTTTTTCTCATTTCGCTCTAAAACAGCTTTTTAGACACATGTATTGACGTGCTAAAGTATCACTTTAATCCCATTTAAATAAAGTACTACTGTTTTGATAACGTTTTTCTCCATAGGGAGGACATGATCATTTTAATGATCTTTTCGTGTTCAGCTGGTTCAACGAGTTTGTTTTGAACTTTAACCCTGACTTATAGTAAATCAGTGTAACAGCTGTTTTTAAAACAATACAATTCAGACCACTTCAGACTGCCGAGTTCACTCAGCACCTCAATATATGCTGCATTCTATAGCTTTTTTATTTAATATTTTGAGATGTCTGTGTCGGTATAGAAAGGTTTTTCATACAGGACAGATATAAAACACCAAATATAACAAGAATGGACATTCCTTCACTGAAAACTCACATGTCACAATAATTCGGGTGTCTTGTTAGGCTCAACAAGACGGGTTCTGTTAGACTCCCTTTGGCCAAGGAAAAAGCTGTATTTTAAAATACTCGCCCTTCAGGCTCGCTGAGGGGCGCAGCCCCTCAGACGCCCTCTCAGCCTACTGCCTCGTATTTTGGGGTCATTCACTACGGTTATGGTTAGGACACAATAATGCTTCACCCACTGCTTTTATAGAGCAAAAAATTTGAAGATTTATCTGTAATAAACAGAGCAAAACTATTATAACATTGATTAAAGTTCAAACTTTAGGTGCCAAATAACCACACTTTCTGTAATATAGGTAAAATTCTGTACGTTTTCATATTAACACATTTTTATACACACACATACATTTTATATGTCTGGGTGGGTGACAAGTCCCGTAACTAAGAGCCCAAACACAGCAAAAGTTAAACTTTCGATAATTTAAAAACTTAAAACTGATCTAGCCACGAAACCATCAGAGGTAGGAAAAGGTGTTATTTACATAAGTTGTAGGAAATTTATTTCTACACTTACGATTTTTGATCAGATCCGAGCAACTGTTTTGCAGCCCAAAAAAGAGTCTATGGTTGGAAGGGGTAGCATGTCGAGAAGTGCCTAAGCAATTACTAGTTCAGTCACCTGTACAACCGGCTTCATAGTATATTAATTTACTAGCGGTTTACCCGTGCTTTACTACAGATAAAATATGTTTGAGTATCATGATTTTGAAGTTTATTAAAAGAGACATACTTGTGTAAAGTTTCCATATCTAATGTTCCCTTCAGCTTTCTTGTCCCGACAAAGTATATTTGTAAAAATGTGGGCTGTTACAAATATACTGGCATTGAACTACCGATCTTGAGATACATCTATCCATGTACTTTGAGAAAATGGGCATAAAGTTTTCTTTTATTCTTTTGCTCCAAAATATACAACTTTCTACCAGACGAACCTTTCGACCGATGTTCATAACACCATTTTGCCAACGTCTGTTTTATTAATATTAATACTATTTCCTTTTAAAAATGAGATATCATGCAAACAGCATAGTAAAACCACAGATACCTCAGATCCGGGATCCTGAAATCCTGACCTCCAAAACACGTGTTTAGCATTGTTTAAAACGTATTTATGTGTATCATCTCTACAGGTCGCATCTTTTAGAAGATTATCATGAAATTTGATTCAAATGTTTCTTTTAAAATGATCTTAAACCCTTTGGAGAGGAGATTTTACCGAAACAGAGGGTTAAATTATCCAAAAGCAGTAAACATCATCCGCTTTTGATGCCATTTGAAACTTATATGTATTTTATTATAGTTGTAAAAATAAGATAGTATCCATCACTATCAAAAAATTACAAAAATTCATTTAGTCGTTTCAAAATGGCGGTAAAAAAGTAATTTTTGCTTATAAGCGTTATGAGTAGATCGATTCAAATACAATTTGAAATTCGGTTTCACTTTATAATATGTAGGCCTAGTAAAACGTGCAATTAAAGACCACGTAAGTATGAGGGTGAAGGCCGAAGCGAGGCTGTGAGTGGAGTGAATTGGAGTAACAAAATGGAAAATAAATTCAATTTTCTTATGTCAGCGGCGCTTTAGCGCTTAGCTGCGTGTTGGCCTGGTTTATTAGTTCAAAGTAATTTTATTTAAAAAATAAAGTTACTTAACCTATAAACTGTTTCTCACTGTGTACCTAATTTCATTCACCCAGCCCTGTATATCAGTGGTGCTAATGTTACCACTGTGCGCTTATAAGCAGAGAATGGATGACGTCACAGACCCCACAGACCACAGAGTACCAATCAGCTGACCTCCCCCACTCCCCCCCTACCTACCATTCAAGCCCGCCGGAGCAAATTGTCAGTTTACTAATTCAAGCCCCAAGCGATGTAAAGTGTGCCGAGAATAGTTACTTTAGATTGTGTTACTTTGTTTACATCCCACTTATTTCATTAGTTAACCACCTACGTGTTACTGCACGTGTAAAAAACATAATACAGAAATAATTTTATTTTAAATTTACATTTGTACCTGCAGAATTTAATTAAGTAATAAGGACATGACTGGTTAGTTCTGAAAAACGCTTTTGTTCTCTTAATATTTAACTGCTGTTTTTATTCAAACAAAACAAAACAAACTTCGGGATCTTATTAAAACATTACTCAAAGGGTTTTAAAAATACTTCCTTTTTCAAAAGTTAAGGTGGCGGTTGGGGAGCATTTAAAACTCACCTTGAATATGTACAAAATTGAGTTGAAGCCCCCACTAAAACTTGAGCAATTTCAAAGTTTGTTTGTTAAACAGTTTTCCCCTTATGAGAATTCGGGTTTTATACACGTGTCCGAAATCTTCTCTAGTTTCCAAATATATCATATTTATGAACGTAAAATTATTTTGAAAAGAGAACAACGTACGCTTGCAAATGCTTCATTTGACAGTTAGGCCGCATCAGTTGAAAGAAAGCCCGTTGTTTAGCCAGTTACGTGCGCAGTGTCGTGTTCCCAAAATTAACCCTACCCCGACTCTTTCTGTCCAAAAGGCTATTCAGGACTATATTTATATTGTTATGTTTTATTGATCTAGCCTAACAATGTATTTACCAAAATTGTTATTCTATGTTTGGTAAGTCCCTGGTTTTGGATTAAACACTTTAAGACTACGCTCTTTTCTTGGTTGTAAGTTAATTTGGTTTAGTTTTCTGCCATTTGCTTGTTACATTGTTTGGCATTGAGAGGCGGCAGCGCTATCTGTGCTTGGGCTACCGAACTACTGATTTTCCTGCTTTAGCCATGCGGCATCTATGCGCAATCTAATTATACTATTACATCATAACATGACCTTTGCTTGAAACAAGTTAGAGTAGCAATATTCTGATTGATGTTACCCATAAGCTCATATCAACATTGTAAAGTGTTAACACAACATCCTCTCAATATCTGCGTAAACGCCGAAAATTGGTTCCTAAATGTCCGCTAGTCATGTGATGATTATTTATTTACACACAATAATGGTTGAATGGTGCCGCGTGCACACACACACCCACGCACTGACCCTCTTAGCATATGAGCTGGTGAAACTTTGTATTTCAAAATCAATAAGTGTATAATTATTTAATAACAAAACCTAAGATATTAGTAGGTGTACAGTAATTCTAGTAATTACGGAATCAAACTTCACCAGGTGATTTTTCAGGTCATAATAAACACATAGACCTATCTCGCTTAGTTTTCCGTTTGTGTGTCTTTTCAATAAATAATTTTTATCTCCGAGGTCAATTAAGGTATAAACTAAAACTTTGCACAATAATTGTTAGTATATAATTTAAATCAATAGTCAAAAAATAAATTTGACTAATTTTCACTTCCGGTTTGAAAATGGTGGACATATTTCATTTTCTAAGCTTAATAACTAAAAACCCTTAAACTTTATGGTAAATACACAAGAATAACAATACGTGGAAAATGTTTTTATAAACATTTTACAAGTAACAACGGAGAAATTTAAGTTTTTCTGAGCACACAATTTTATTTATATATGTTTTCAAATGTAAATCGAGAAGTTACAAAGCTTTCTTTGCGTCTTTGAATTTTTATTAAAAACCCTTTTCTTTGGATGCCACAAGAGGGTTTTGCTAGGATTCATGGTTATGCTTGTGGCTAAGCTTCGGCTATTTAATCTCAAATATTCGTTCTAGGTCCTACAAACAATTAGACCCTCAAGCCTTTTCAACTCAAATCTAAAAGAAATGAGTTGTAAATAAAGTAGGTCTAAGACTGAGGCAGAGTTTGAAGGGGAAACTTACTCGTAATCAGACGAATGCTTTTATTTTGACAGAGGAGAAGTTGGGAGCCTAGGGATTGCCACCCACACAGGAAGTACGTGAGTTGGGTGACAACAGAGCCCCTAGCGGCACACTTTCACACTACCAAATCACCGCTTCTCCTCTACTAACTTCATTAGCTCAGTGGGTGACATAAACCCATGTAATATCCATTAAATTCAAGTCTACAGCGTTTTGTTGTTGACGATGGTACAATTTCTGATGTTGAATTATTATGATAGACTTTTTCCATCCTTTTGATTGGACAAGAGTACACGACGTTTCGGGATTTGTGATCTGACCCTTTTTCAGGTGAAAGGTACTCAAAACATAACACAAAACATTAGGAAATTAGCTAGCCTATAGGTAATTAGCGCAAGCCGACTAGTCACCCACTAACAAATAACATTAATTTTCTTTCTGGTCGTCCGCTGCTCCGAATTGGCCAATCGGAGTTCTTAGAGCTCTCAAATCTTTTGAGTAGCATCTCTCTACACCAACACAAGGGGAGCGCAATAAGTCCTAAGGGCTGACGTGCATCAGGATCGGACCGCCCCTTCTCAATGTAATGTAATGTAGCCAATGGGGCTGGCGGCTGGTCAGTCAGTCTGTAAGGGTGCAGCTGTTACAGGCCGTGGACGTGCTTGATTTCTTTTTTGTTTTAATTTCGCACAAGGGTTTCGTACATGTTGTGTTGTTTTCTAGGGTTGTTGTTATAACATCTAATACGTTTAAAGAAAGAACATGAATGTTATTTGTTAGTGGGTGACTGGTCGGCTTGCGCTGATTACTTTAAGGCTAGCTCATTTCCTAATGTTTCTTGTCATGTTTTGAGTACTTTTCACCTGAAGAAGAGTCAGATTCCAGATCCCAAAACGTCTAGAAATTAATATCTCAGACTCCGAATTTCTCAATATTTCATCGGTACATGAGAATAAAGTTTGTTTAAAACCTTCCTAAAGAATTTCTAGTTAAACAAGCGTATTATACTATACTCGTAGATGACTACCTTAACTTTAATTCCTAACTTTGTTTGATGTTTATATAATTATGCCCCCACAGCAACGTATGTTAATAGATACATTATTCAACTCAGTCGTGAAATAAGAGGATTATACGTGTAAACTTTCAGAGAACCAGATACATAATCATGTTGCTGCTCAACACTTGTACAAATATTATTGAAGCCGCCGTTGCTTGACGTGGGTTGGTGTAAATATATACTTCCTGCACCTCAGCTGAGTTTCTGAATCTCATCAGATTTAATTAAATGTCAACAAACGATAACTTTGTTCGAGTTTATTGAGAGAGAGACTAGTTGATGCTGGTAGAATTCTGAATGGTGCGATTTTCCTAAATACGAGTCTCGTATATCATGGAATATAATTGTAAGGACAATCTTTCTGAAAACACCATCATATAAGTGACAATCAGTCTTCATGGCAAACTGTCACTCGTGGTATTCCACAAGGTTCTGTTTTAGGACTACTATCATTTTCACTACATATACATAGATGACATAATCAACAAGATAAGATTTTGCCATTTTCACTTGTACCCTGATGATTTACAAATTTAAAGGGCCGTTTTTTCAATTCAGCCTTAACCGGCGGTTAAAATTAGGACAGGGAGCCAACCAATAGAAAAGCTGGATAAATTTTAGGTTAAGTTTTACTTTGTCTGTTTTGATTTTGCATTTTGGTGTTTCAGTTTGTATTTAGCTACATTAGCATAATTTGTACATGTTAAATTCACTACAAATGGTATAACTATACCCTTATTGCATGAAGGATCTTCAAATAATTCATTTAAGTACTTTGAACGTTGCATGAAAATGTAAACATTGCAGACTGTAAACAACTTAACCGGTGGTTAGTTAACCAGCTGCTAACCAGGCAATTAAAAAACGGCCCTACATTTTTTTAAGATGTATATATTTTTAAGATGGCTATTTAAGTAAATTTAAAAATTCAGATATTGATACGGTGACCAAATGGGCTTACCAGCATGGCTTAAAACTTAACGAAAATAAAACTCAAGTAATCCTAATGGCAAATCCACGTATTATCGTAAATATAAATTTTAACTTTTTCCGAAATTGAAACTTAATAATATTGATCAAGCTTACAGTGATAAAGTCAAAAACATTGGATTGATTATCAACAAAACACTCACTTGGAATGATCAGTTACAGCCATATGTAATAAGGTGTTTCCTAGCATACACAGTATAAAACGAGTATCAACTTGTCTGCCCCACGAAGAAAACATTATGCTTGTTAAGACACATGTACTACCTCTCTTTAACTATTGTGATGTCGTCATCAATGATATGACTGTAGACTGCAACGTGCTCAAAATTATTATGTTAGATTTATATTTAATTTAAATTATGATGAACACGTAACACCATACTTGAACACTCCATCAGTATAAAAGAGTTGAGAATGTCTCATACAGTTTGTCTTTTACATAAAACTTTTACTTTGAAAGTTCCAGCCTAATTATTTGAAAGATTTCAATTTGTTAACAATAATAATCAATTACATCGCAATACTCGACATGAAGCAGTACTATTATCGGTTCCTCCACATAGGACAAATTCATACAATAAATCATTTACCATACTGCTTGCTTACAATTTGTTGTTCAGGATTTTGTTAGGTTTGGGAAGAAAATTAAAAATCAACTTATGCAGTATCTTGAGGAGTGATCTCTTTACAAATACTTTAAACCTGTGCATAATAAAATCTGTTTCTAGTTTTTGTTTAATTGTTTAGTTATTAAAATGTTGCTATTCTCCTTTAGTGGTTAAGTGGTAGAAAGGGCTTTTAATCTCTAACTTCGTCTTTTTGTTAACACAAATAAAGACGTTTTATTATTATTATAATATTTAACAACGTTCAGCAAAGTTAGCCTGTTATGTTAAACCATATATACGAATTCAAGTACAAACAGTATATTTCATCACTAGGTCTTAAGTGAGAGGGCCTAAGCCTTACCATGCTGACGGCTTGAATATCTCATTTTCTAAAGGAAATTAGACATTAAACTGGAGAAAGAAAACCCAGATCAAGCTAAAAGAATAATATAGAGAGAATGAATTGTATAGCACTTGTTACCGTAACATATAATACATCCTACAGAAGAAATATCTAAAAACATCAACCTGATAAAAAAGAAGGAAGCTAACCCGCACGACTGTAAACCAAAATTATTTGAACTCTGATGTTTCTATCGTTTGAAATTGAGTCCCACTGTCAGAGCAAATCAGTTGAGGTATTCCATACCTTGCAAATACTGTCTTGCAAATATTTATTACGTCTGAAGATCGCATCTTTTGAACATTGAAGATTTCAAAAAATCTAGAATAAAGATCAGTTATCACCAAGTACCACTTTTCTTCATTTTTGAAGAAATCCATAGAAGCTATTTGCCAAGGGTAGTCAGGAAACTTGGTGGGGATCAGAGGTTCCTGGTTATTTGAAGAGTTTCTAATGCACACAGGACATGATTTAACCTTGGATTCAATGTCTTGCGATATGCCAGGCCACCATATGGCATTTTGAGCACGGCGTCTAGTTTTTGTAATTCCCTGATGACCAGTATGCAACTTTTCGAGCATTATTGAGCGAAGTTCTGCTGGTATCACCAAACGACTTCCTCTCAGCAGAAGACCATCTATAACAGAAAGCTCTTGTCTGACAGAATAGAATGGCTTCATCTCAGCAGGGACTTCAGAGTACGCAGGCCATTCGCCATTTGTATACTGCTTAAGCTTCAGGAATACTGGGTCAACTGATTGAGAACGTGCAACTTTAGTGACATTTTCATCTGTCACAGGAAGACCAGCCAAAGTAACATCATGAACATATGCATCAACTTCTTCTTCTAACTCCTTATCATCTTCACTCAGTATATATATAGGTATCAGCTATATACTGGTCTTCCCGTCATGTCACTATAATCATAGCGCATCATTCTCATACGGAAGCAGTCTCGGTGAAAGATCGTCTAAATTTTTAGTCTTGAAAATTTGCAAGAGAGGTTTGTGATCTGTTTCAACAACGTAGGGCTTGCCCAGCAGAAAACTTTTCAATCGATCACTTGCCCATGTTAGAGCTTAAGGCCTCTCTCTCTATATTTGCATAATTATTTTCAGCAGAAGTTAATGTTCTTGAAATATAAGCAACAGGTTTCTTGACTCCATTTTCCTCTTGCAGCAAAACAGCTCCTAGGCCTGTGTTGATGCATCACAAGATACTATTGTTGATTTATTAGGATCATAAATGTCCAGACATGGAGACGATGTGAGTGCTTCCTTGATTTTCTTAAATGCTATTTCCTGACAGGACCCCCAAACAAAATCGTTCTTTGAGCTCACAAGGTTTGTGATTGGTTCCATAATTTTACCTGATTTGGTATAAACTTAGCCAAAAAGGTTACCATTCCCATAAGTCGTTGAACTTCTTGAACGTTTCTTGGAGCTTGCATATCTACAATTGCTTTCACTTTATTTGGGTCAGGAGTAACATTTCCTTTTGATAAAACAAACCCCAAATATTCAACTTGCGTTTTGCAAAACTCAGTTTTTTCTTTGTTGAGTGTTACACCCGCAGATTTTATTCTGTCCAGAACATTTTTGAGACATTCATCATGCTCATTTTTAGTTTTTCCCCACACCAATATATCATCCATGTGAACGATACAATTCTTCAATCCTTCAAGAATTCTCGACATTCTTTTCTGAAACTCCTCTGGCGCAGATGTAATCCCAAACGGTAGCCTTTGAAACTTGAATCGACCGAAAGGAGTTATAAATGTGTAGTCTTGAGATTCTTTAGCTAAATGTAGCTGCCAAAACCCATGATTTGCATCAAGCTTGCTGAAATACTCCGCCCAGCTAACTCTGCCAGTTGTAGATCAATTCTAGGGATTGGATGGAATTGCCTTTAACGCCCTTGTTAAGCCTAGAAAGATCAACGCAAATGCGTATACCACCAGATTTTTGATCGTAACAACCATGGGGCACACCAATCTGTGGCATGGTCAACAGGGACATAACACCTTTTGTCACCATTTCTTCCATTGCCTTTTACTTGATCCTTTAAAGGGATAGGAATTACTCTTGGTGTTGAAATCGCATAAGGCTCTGCATTAGCATTGAGTTCAATTTTGTACTCTCCTCCCATGCTTCCTAAACCTTTGAACAGCATTGAGTACTGTTTGAACCATTCGTCATCATCAGCTTGTACTGAGTAAACTCGTTGAACTAAATTTAAACCTTGACATGCTTTTCTACTGAGAAGTGGAACATCAACCTCTTCAGATATGTAAGCTCTTTCTTCAATTGAAGTACCTTTGTACTGTAAAGTTACATTTAAGGTTCCCAATACATTTAAGCGATCTTCTCTTTTAGCACTAAAAATTCTATTCCTAGATTCTCCCATAGAAAGATCTGATATCATATGTTTCACTAACTTTACAGGTATCATAGTAACATCAGCGGCAGTATAAACTTAAACGTTATTTGACCTAGATGTTTACCTTGAGAGCTAACCAGTAGCTTTTCCGTCCAAGCGCTTGGATCATCCTTGTTTATTTCATTGATCACAAAATCATTACCGGTTACATCCTCACTGTCATCATTTTCCTGAACAGCTTGTACATGTCTACGGTTCCTTTTAAAACACATTTTGCTGTAGTGACCAGTGGACTTGCAGTTGTTGCATTGGGCATTTCTAGCAGGACAATCAGATAACTTATCATGCCAATCATGGCCACATCTGAAACAAAGTTTATTGGTTCCTGTCTGCTTTGATTGATTTTTCGTACTGCTTGATGGGTTCCTAGTTAATACAGCAACTTGAGGGTCACTTAGATCTTGTTTCTGCTCTTCAATTCTTCGTGTTGCCTAAGACACGTGACTGCTTTATCAGTGACTGCTTTATCCAGTGTCAATGCTGGGTCTAGTTGCAGTTTGTCACTAATGTTAGTGTCTTGCATCCCTATGATGAGAACCAATAACATCATGTCGTCATACAAATTTCCCCAATCGCATGTTTTGGCTAAGCAATGTAAGTCAGTAATGAACTTTTCTGCTGATTCGTTTCCTTGCTTATGTCTCAGAAACTTTGCTCTTTCATAAATAATATTTTTACGAGGCAGAAAATAACTCTCAAACCTTTCTAGGGTAGTGTCATACGTTTTAGGCTCAGGCGTGAAAGAGGAAAATATGTCTTCAGCTCTATCACCCATATTGTATATCAAAACATCTATCTGACGGCTTTCCGTAGCAGAATCCAGTCCACTTCCTCGACGAAAACGCTGAAATCGATTCTTCCATTGACTCCATTCGTTGGGTTGGAAGCTGAAGTTCTCAGGGCTTAGCAGAGGAATATTCAGGCTAGCCGGGGACATGACTTGATTGTTTGTGTCTGGGATATCTTGATGTTTCACTTTTCTACGTGACATTTCTAATGTTGAGGACCCTTTTTAAACTGTATTACTTCAAATCGCTGCCACCATGTTTTATTCTATACTATTTAATTAAGTTAAACTTTGATGGAAAAGAATGAACTTGTTTTTATTAACAACTATTTTCATAACATAAACAAACTATCATTATTAAACATACATAAATTAAAACACATGTTTACACAACACAAAGGTGGTCTTATTTATGTACAAATTTGTATTAAGTTTGAGCCAAATCTCATTAATGGTGTTGGAGATAATAAATAATTAGTTAAAAACAACCTGGATGCCTAAATTGTGGATAACCTAACCTATCCTGGTAAAACGAAGCGTTATTTTTTTAACGACATACTAGATTTTAACTGTATTTTTAATCTAACAAACCTAGCCTCAAAGTTTGAGACACCCTTTCATAAACACCCTGTATCCAATACCAAATTAAGGTGGACTTACCTTGAGTCCATAGTGAAGTATACTCATTATCTTTCAAATAATTCCGGTTTTGGAAATGAGGTTCTTCTTGAAGGATGAGCTTTAATATTGATTCAAAAAAGAGTAAAAGAGAATATTGAACATTTTAATTCATTAGGCCTTTTGATCAGCAATGCTGTCATCTTCAGATAACCTCAAACATTCAAATCAGCTTGAATTTTTCAAGTTGAATTGCCACTTGTTGTCAGAGACAATTTTGAGGAGCCTAAAAAGTTCAAATAAATAGTTGTTGAGGTTATGTGACCTCAAAATTTGCCTCGACAGCATTGCTGATCAAAAGGCATCACAAATTAACATTTTCAATACGTTTATTTGATTTTAAACTTACTAGCCTAGGTTGCCTTGGATACAGAAGGTAAACAAGCTTCTTATTGCAAAACAAATACAACTATTAACAGCTGTTGTTCGTTTACTATACAAAACCATAGAAAAATAAATTAGGCAAATTAAAAAGAAGAAGTTGTGAAAATTACAACTAGAGTATGCAAGAATTTTGTCAACTCAAAATATTTAATTTTTCTGTTTTATCGGAAATTCGCTACGATTCACCGTAGCGCTTGTGGGTGGCTGCGTGTCGGCTATGTTTGCAGTTGCAATAGCAAAGGTCAGGCATGCTGGCATCCTGTAGCTAGTGACGTCAAGAACAGGTGATTGTTCCTAACTCTGATTTGCTACTCTAACTTCAGACAGCTGGGTTCTGGTTAGGACAAAACATCAACTACATTAACAAACTTAACATCTCTGTATTTTCATTATATAGGGTGTTCATAAAAGGGCGTCACAAACTATAGGGGAAATCAAAAATAAACGTTTTGGTAAACATCTCGTTTACCATTCATCCACAATTTTGCCTCTTTAACTAATTATTTAATATATTTCACACCACTTACGGGATGTGGTTCAAACTTAACATAAATATGTACCTAAGTAGTCCTAAGTCATCTTTGTAAAACATTACCAGCATGATTTAACTGATCATTTTAACGTGATGGCTATTTTATGGTATTTTATAGATTTTTGGTGTAACGCCTTAGTTAGCGAAAACCGGTGAGGTTAAGAATAAAATGTAAAGGCAAATGTTTTGTAGAAAATTGTGAACTATAGACACCACGTCAATAAAAATAATTTGAGAAACAAGCTATAGGGGAAACTCTGGCTGAAAACTGGAAGTTTTTAACCGTATTACCTAATTTTTTGTCACGGTTTCCTTTGTACAGTGTTGATTATCAATCGATTTTTATTACTTTGGTATCAATATATATGTAAATAAATTTACAACAAAAGTGCAATTATTTAAATTTTATTGTAAACCTCACCGTTTATTCGCTAGTCAAGGTATAACACCAAAAATGTCCTAAAATACCATGAAATAGTCACATTTTAAAATTGTAAGTTAGATTATGCTAATAATGTTTCCAAAGATGGTCTTACTTATGTACAAATTTGTATTAAGTTTGAGCCAAATCATAATTGTGGTGTTGATAATAAATAATTAGTTAAAACAACCTGGATGCCTAAATTGTGGATAACCTAACCTAACCTGGTAAACGAAGCGTTATTTTTTTAACGACATACTAGATTTTAACTGTATTTTAATCTAACAAAACTAGCTTCAAAGTTTGAGACACCCTTTCATAAACACCCTGTATCCAATACCAAATTGTAGGTGAACTTACCTTGAGTCCACAGTGAAGTATACTCATTATCTTTCAAATAATTCCGGTTTTTGGAAATGAGGTTCTTCTTGAAGGATGAGCTTTAATATTGGATTGGTAAAAGAATAAAAGAAAAAACGAATATTGAACATTTTAATTCATTAGGCCTTTTGATCAGCAATGCTGTCATCTTCAGATAACCTCAAAAATTCAAATCAGCTTGAATTTTTCAAGTTGAATTGCCACCTGCTGTCGAGACAATTTTGAGGAGCCTCAAAGTTCAAATAAATAGTTGTTGAGGTTATGTGACCTCAAAAATTGCCTCGACAACATTGCTGATCAAAAGGCATCACAAATTAACATTTTCAATATGGTTTATTTGATTTTTAAACTTACTCTTTCATTAATTCTTCTTTCATTACGTTCAGTTTGTGTACATGTTTTGTTGTTTGACTTGGAAAGTGAGTGAGGTGAATTGGATGGATAGCGTCTTTCTTAGAGTCGCACCGCAGAGTAATTGTAACAGATTGTGCTCATCAGGGTTCAGCAACCTGATGAGTCACACCATTCTTCTTCACTTTCATCAGCACCACCATCAGTCAGTCGTCTTCCCACAACAAAGTTTTATAACACGAACAGAACAATAAATGTGTTTATGGATCAAGTATAAGCGAACGAACTATTAATTTCTTTAGTCAGAGGGAACGAAACGACGTGGAACAAAACGGTGAGCAGTTTTGGGCTTCCCAACACCTCCTGAGTCTAATGGCAAAGCCATATACAGGATGAGTTTTAATTCCCTCATCTTAACTTTTAAAAAAGGAAACATTTTAAAATATACTCCTTTAGGGAATGTTTTCATTGTATAGTAAAGTTTGTTTTGACATATTTTGCGTCACGCACTTGCGACCCCAAAACCGAGGAAAGCCCCCACCAAGTTTTAAATACAAAACCCTCTCTAGTGGCACGTCAAAAGAAAGGGATTATTAATACATATTCAAAATGCTAAGAAAACTTGTATCTTGACTCGTTGTTTTGTAATATCTATTTAAACAGAACAAAAAGCAGGGTTAAAATGCTACATTTCACTTAAAATTTCTTTTTAAATACATATTTTTCTTGGATTTTTTCTGAGAAAACATCACAACCCTATCACATAATCCCATAGAGAAAGAAAGATTTTTCTTCAAAAGTATTGTATGTATGTACTGTAGGGTATGTACTTAGATTATCGAATCATGAAACCATTGATCATTAAAATTTAAATTAATCATGAATGAATTAGATCATTAAAACCTCTTTTTTCCAAAACTCCCCCCAGAAGAAGAGAGTTCCCTCCTCCCCCATCAGTGGTTCCGGTAGCCCAATTTTGTTGGTTAACAAACTTGACCGAGATATTAATAAAAGGAACATTTTTACATGATTCATTTAAACATATTCACAAAAAATACGACCTGGAGAGAACACGTATGCTATATACAAATGTACGAGTATATAAAGTCCTGTAAACATGCTCAAAACGTGTTCAGGAGTCAGGACCGGCGCTCATTTCACGGTCCCGAGCTGGGTCGGTCTTACCATGCTGACGGCATGAATATCTAATTTTTTCAAAGGAAATTCGATAATAGCATAAGTTTTTCGCTATAGCTAAGGAAAACAATAAACATTATAGTATTCAGTCTTACGGTAACAGACAGTTACAAATTGTGTTGTAGTAAATTTTGTGTATAATATATTTCAAACTACTAATTTATGCATTGTAATAAAAAGTTAACTTTGATTTTGAAAGGTGAGCTCTTATATTTGATTATTATGAACAACCTCTAGACCTCAACAACAACAACTAGATATCTCACAGCATGTTCTTAGCACTTACTAAACTATTTTAAACTGTCTTAGTTTTATCTATAAAATTTAAACATGATTTGTATTTTATTGAGACATTATGCCTGACTTGCATTGAAATGTAATTGTACATATAATATGATGTCAATAAAGAATTTGAATTTGAACTTATCTGATGTTAGCTTTGATGTCAAAAGCGCCTCATAGTAAAATTATAAACAACATCTTTTCATAGTTAACGTTGGTATTAAATAAATTTCATTGAAGTAAAAACTCTATTTTGAACCTCAGAAACATGGAAAACCCCCTTGTGTATGATAGAATATGAAGGAACTCTTGAACATTTCTGAGAGAGAAAACTGTTTCTGTCAAAATCGGTTTGTTGAACTGTCAAAATCGGTTTGTTTTGTACAGATCAGCTGTAGTAATTCTCATACTCAATCCATCACAATTTCTTCCGTGGCTAAAAACGAATCAGCCTAAACTATCAGTTAGAAGTAAAAACACCTACGCTCATTGTAAAGTTAAAAAAGCAGGTGCTTTGACAGCAAATAGCATTAGCCAGGCTACTTCATCAAAATACGAGTAATAATAATAAACTCTATCTCCAATGTTGTTCAACTGTGTTTTGTACAAAGGAATTAAGAAATGGCGAACGTAAAACTGATTCGTATCAAATTTGACTTTTGGCTTTTGCAGATGATCTTGCGATTTTAGCTCAAGACACAGCTACTGCTCAAGAACAAATCGAACTCTTTTAGGAAATTTCAAACAAAGTTGACTTACAGATATCGTTAAAAATTATAATTTTATGACCAATTTAAAATTTGTTGCTTAATATGAAGATTAAATAAGTTTCATTTAAGTAAAAACTCTATTTTGAACCTCAAAACATGGAAACCCCCTTGTGTATGATAGAATATGGAACCTCTTGAACATTTCTGAGAGAAAACTGTGTTTCATCAAAATCGGTTTGTTGAACTGTCAAAATCGGTTTGTTTTGTACTGGAATGTAATTCTCATACTCAATCCATCACAATTTGATCTTTCGTGGCTAATAAAACGGTCAACCTAAACGATCAATTAGAAGTAATAACATCTACGCTCACAGCGGATCCGTGGCGTTGGTATCGCACGCGACTCCAGCCTCATCACTCAGTGGCACGGGTTCGATCCCACAGTCACCACTACATTTGTAATGTGAAAATACGGTTTCGCTAGGTACAGTCGAGGTTGTTTTGTAGAAGGACTTTGTAGTCCTAACTTCTTCCGTGTTAAACAAGAGCCAAACTTTACCTTTACCTTTTTACACCTCATTGTAAAGTTAAAAGCAGGTGCTTTGACAGCATTAATTAGCTACTTCATCAAAATACGAGTAATAATAATAAACTCTATCTCCAATGTTGTTCAACTGTGTTTTGTACAAAAATTAAGGAATGGCGAGGTAAAACTGAAACTCATGTATCGTATATCAACCCACTATTTTAGGTAGAAGTCGTATAAAATTTGACTTTTGGCTTTTGCAGATGACCTTGCGAATTTAGCTCAAGACACAGCTACTGCTAAGAACAAATCGAACTCTTTTAGGAAATTTCAAACAAAGTTGACTTACAGATATCGTTAAAAATTATAATTTTATGACCAATTTAAAATTTGTTGCTTAATATGAAGACTAAATACGTTAAAAGTAAATGAGCTAATCAATATGGGAACCTTGGAAAAGTTATATAAACGTAAGACTTTATGATTAAATACTGTAGGCCTACGAGTATTATAGTTTAGATAGTTTTTCATCTCTCTTGAAATATAATATAAAAGGTTGTGTTATAGTAGGTAGATTGCGCATATATGCCAAATTGCTGAGGCACTAAAATCAACATAGTTCGGCAGCCCAAGCACAGATAGCGCTGTTAGGGAATTCTTTTAAGAGTCTTAAGTTGAGCCACTGACGCACGCGCAAGTTTGTTCGTTCTCGAAAATCGCAGATTTGGTCACATTTAAGTCATTGATATTGACAAACTCGAGCATGTCGAGCCGAGAAGGGAGAACGACGGCAAGAGAATGGCATCGCTCGCAGCACTATCTGTGCTTGGACTGTCGCAACTTTGTTGATTTTCCTGCCTGTTGATTATTCTATGTCTAATCTGCCTACCATAACTTTATCTTTGGGAATATATATTAGTATTATTCAATGAGAAAGGTTCTCTTCTAACCCCAACGCAAACCGTTAGTTTCGCGAAAAAGAAAAAACTGCACGTACCAAAACGGACTTGGAATATAATTATGCGAATGAAACACTCGCACTGGTTTTTTTTAGCACCAAGAACATCACGTCTCTGGGGAGTATAAATAAACATCAATTGACGAAATGTGTGTTCTACTATATGAGAGGCAACCTTGCAGCAAAGAGTAAATAAGGTGAACACACCAGAGAGTATGACATGACACTCATTACTCTGTGTTGCTATTGGTCTCTGATGACGTGATGATGGATGTGATTCACTTCATTGTCAACCTCGCACTCTCCTCGCACTCCTTCATTCATACGCTGTGACTATTATAAAGTTACACTTATGATAATGTTATGGTAGGTAAATAGCGTATAGTTGCAACATAGCTGAGGCAAGAAAATCAACATAGTTCGGCTGCCCAAGCTCATTTCTCGTAGTCTTTCTCCCTTTCCGGTTCCACATGCTCGAGTTTGTCTGAGTTTGACTTAAATGTGACCAAGTTGTGCAATTTGCGTGTGTGTGAGTGGCTCTATACTTGAGACTCTCAAAAGAATTCTTTTGCAGCCTTATCTGTGCTTAAGCTGCTGAATTATCTTAATTTTCCTGCCTCAGCCATTCGGCATCCATGGTCAATCTACCATAACAGTATCTTTAGTGATACATGGTATCTTGGATTGAAGTTATTTGTTGACGATTGTAGAATTTCCGAGTTTGAAGTGTTGTTGCTGACGTTTTCCACCGATATTTAGTTTAGAAGCAGAATACGACGTTTTGGGATCTGGAATCTGATCCCGTCATCAGGTGAAAAGTTACGTAAGACTTAACTCAAAACTTTAGGAAATGGTAAGCTGACCAGTCACGCACCACCAAACAATATGAGTTACCCTTTGTGTTTTTCCTTAATTATAAAACAACTAGCCTGGAAAAAATACAACATGCACAATGTTCTTTAACGTTATTATTATTATTAGAAGAATTATTTAGAATATATAAAAAACACTCATGTTGTTTGGTTGTGGGTGACTGGTCAGTTTACGCCGACTACTTTAGCTATTGGCACTTGAATAGGCTGAACACGGTTAAGGATGCTCCTCGCCTCAGTAGTCACGGCAGAAGTAACACACGACACTGCGCACGTAACAACGGGCTTTCTTTTAATGATCCGGCCTCCGCCTTTTAACTGTCAAACCCTCCTCTTGCAAGGGTGTTGTAGAAAGTATGTAGCGCTCTTATATTAAGGCTAAATTCTGATATGATAATTTTTATGGAAAGAGAATGAGTTTATCTTGGTTTGCTTGTGATTAAATGTTTGATATGCCTAATTGTAGCTTCTTAAATAAGGTCTTTAAAACATATTTTTCTAACCTTAACCGTTAATAGTATATAAACTAAAAGACATTTTGAAAATGAACTACAGGCAAACCTAGATAATATTTTTATGTTTCATCGAAATAGCATTAATACTAAGGTCTCCATTTTATTTCCCGCCAACCCTTGCAACGAAACTCTCCCGAGTAGCTGAGGCAGATCCTTAATTAAACAAGAAATATAATGTAACAAAGTCGAGTTATAGGCTGCAAAGCCTTCCCCTCGGGTTAAAACAGGATTCCACCCGTGGGAAACTAGTACTGACACTATATCTATTCGGTTTCAAGGTCATGTCTTAATGTAGGTTTTGTTAACAGTTGTTGGCGGCAAGCCAGTCGTCTGTGTGGGTGTCTCAGTAAACATTGTGTCTCATTCATTGTGTCCTAATGGACCCACTCTGACATGACGTGTAGGTTAGCCTTTCCTCACACTAGTTATACAGGGTGAGTCTTAAATGTCCCCCCCCCCATCACTTTTGAAAATATTGTTTAACACCAATTAAGGAATGTTTTAATTGGATTCTGAAGTTTTTTACATACTTTGCGTCAACCATCCTCCCCCAGCAAACCGGAGGGAAGGCCCCCCAAATATTTAAAATTCACCTCCCCTTGTGGCGCCACAAAGTAAAGGGAATTTTCATACAAATTCAACAACGCAATGAACAGTCTTTTATCTTAACTATTTTTTGTAATACCAATTTAAATATTGCATGAAGTCAGGTTTAAAATGCCACTTTTCACATCTAATTGTTTTTATGACACATTTCTCTTCAAAAACGTCTATGGGATTATGTTATAGGGTTGTAGTGTTTTCCTCAGAGAGTTTCCTAGAAACATTGTATATTTTTAAAAGAAATAAATGTATGTGAAATGTGACATTTTAAACACGATTTGTCATATTTAATTGAGTACATTACGTAAAGTAACGTAAAAGTTGTGTTAGTAGGCAAGCACTAAAAGATCTGAAACTGTTGCATCTACCCTGCCTCTACATTTCTGAAGGGTGCCTCTTTTTCAATTCTATAAAAGTAATACCATAAGAGTTAGGGTCATACACTCGTATGAGACTAGAGGCAGGGACAGCTACCAGACTGGGGGACCCAGGACGGTAGTTCAGCCTTCTCAGACTGGAGTTCATTTCGTCATCAGATTTCAAAATTCGATCTAAAACGCCAAGACATTCAATTTTGTCTGAAAACTGTGTTGGTCTCTCAAGCGTTCTGTAACTTATATAGCGTTCTATATAAGTTGATGTCATTTAATTGGTAGACCCTATAAGTTAGATGACCGCCTAGGGTCCAGGGTGGTACTGTTATAATGAAAGGGAGAGATTGAATAGAAAATGTGGATGTCTGAATGAGATTTAAAAAATATATAAAAGGAAAACCTCAGCAAAACAATTGAAAAGACTATGCAAAAATACTTATTTATGCTTTAGTTGAATGATAAGTTAGACAAATAGAAATGCTAAATATAGGTTAAGTGAAACAGTTTGGGAAAGCAATAAATCTTCCTAAATCATTTTTTAAGCATTGGAAGTTTGCCCACCTGGGAAGCGTTAATTCATTCCTGTCTAAGGAAACTTCTCATAACTGAACTCCCACACATAACAAGTTTTATATTGAAGCTTTAGATGTGGGTATAATATATTGTCATATAAGTTCAAGTGCCTGGTTATGGTTGATTTGTTCAAACTTCATCCACTTAATTTTTTAATTTTTTAGCTACACTGTCTTACATCTTTAGTAGCATACTCCAAAATAAATATCTGATAATATGAACAATTTTCGAAGTTTTATTCAAAAATTAAATCCAGTTGGCTTGATTTTCGAGGTGAAGTTAGCACTACAAAGTCCTCTCTGCCACTCAGCCTCGACCTTACCTAGCGTTACCGTATAGTCACTTTAAAAATACCATTTACCGTGTAAAAGGATCGTAACAAAAGGTCATTATCAGAAGTAAACGAACGACAAATGATTATTTGCGCACCTGTATATGATTTATCTGTGTTTTTTCTTACAAAATAATATACTCATGTATTCGCATGGGAAAAATAAATTATGATAACCTGTGTAAAATGAGGTTAGCCTTCATAACGTTCTTTTGGAAAGAGGAGGTTTTGCGTCATAAGAGTAAAACATTATTGAGGACGCTTTCCATCATTTTTAGTGAACAAAGGTATGGGACGTTTCTGGATTTGGAATCCGGCCCGTCTTCAGGTGAAAAGTAACCATAAAACTAGAAATGGCCTAGCCTAAAATAATCAGTGCAAGCTTACCAGTCACTACGAATAACCATAGTTTTTCTTATATTTATGAAATGTTATAACAGCTAGCCTGGAAAACAATACAATGTACACAAACATTACGAAAAATATTATTTGGTAAGGAGTGACTGGTTAGTTCGTTGATTACAGGGCTGGCTTATTACTCAATGGTTTGTTCTTAATAATTTTCGCCTGAACGAGGTCAGATTCCAGTCAAAACATTACAGAAAATTTCTTTTGTCCACTTAAATACGATGGAAAACGTCCGTAATAAAATGTTAACTTCAGAAATCATACTATCGTCAACAACAAAGGAGTATGAGAGTATTTGTCAACGAATGACCATAGATTACACAAGCAGCTGATAAGGTTGGTGTTGTGAGTGATTAGGGGAGTATTGAGGCTGACCGATCAGTTATTGGAGAGAGATGTGATCAATGATCGATTCAGTCTAATATATAACTCACCACACATCCCACCACCTACTTCTGACCAATCACATACTGCTACAATATTTAAAATGTTTGGGAATTTTCTGATCAACTTCAAACGGCATAACAAGGCCGACACGCAGGTAAGCGCTAAAGCGCCGCTGGCATGAGTAAATTGAATGTCCTTGTTATTCACTACGTTAATCTCATTTCGGCCTTCGTCTTCAGCTTTGTCTGCTATATAATGTCGAGCGTTACCAGGCTGTTCGCTCCGCTCACGTTACGTGGTCGATTCAAATTTCATTGCAATTAAACTACTCATAACACTATTGTAGCGGAAAATCTTTAGCCACCATTTGAAAACGACTCAATGGATTTTTATGATTTTTGGTGTATTAAAGAATGTTATCAAAATACATATAAATTTCATCGAAACCGGACGAACCGTACTGTTTTTTTCATCATAAACCCACTTTTTTTACCCCAAACGGTACTTCCGTCTTTCAGTTTTTACTGGTTAACGAACCCGACGGAGATTTTTACAAAAGAAACATAAGAGAAATTAACAAAATTAATGAAAATCAGACAAAAAATGTGAGTTGTGGAAAGTACACACATAAATACAATATGAATATAATTTAATATGAATAGCGGGAGACCCGGGTCCAAGTCCCGGTTCGGTCCAAACATTTTTGTCTTCAAATTTTTTTAGTAATATGCATTTACATATGTCCAAAACACGGAAATGTATATTAATAGAAATATATTACTAAAGAAATTTGAAGACAAAATTGTTTGGACCGAACCGGAAGACAAATTTTATAACAGTTATGCTAAACCACTACACCATCCGGCTCAACTATTTATGCCTTCAAATTTGAAATACTTAAATCTAAATGTTTATCGAAACATGTGACTGTCAAATAGTGACTTTAAATTAACAAGCTGGAAGAGTCTAGCACTTAGAGACGTTTAATATATGGAAGATATCTAAGCGCATTTCACGGTGGTGGTAGGCGCGAGCTGCTGGGTAAGGAAGAGGAGGCGGGGTAGCGCCGAGGTTGAAAAAATGGGGTGAGACGGGTCCTGGAAGACGGTGTACCCCATTCAACAGAGTTGTATTCTCGGCCGGTACCTGATCACGGTTGCTTTTTGTTTACTTTCCAGTTCCACACCACAAGAACCTTGCAAACTTGAGTCATAAGTTGATTTGAAATCGGAATATTGACGTTCCTCGTACATTTCCACTGTTATCGAGTTAGTTTAACACGACCATATGCAGACTTAGGTGTTTTTTTAAAACCTACATTACAAATCAAGGTTGAAAAATCTAACTTTAGCATAAACTAGGAAAGGAAAGTTTGCACAGATTTGTTCGGATCGACACCACGAGGATAATAATTATACATGTACAGTACAAGACATTTGATAACTCGTATTAATTATGTGTTGAGCCTAATTAAGTAAATAATAAATAAATTTATATTTTGAGTTTGCAAACTTCAGAAATTAATTTTTTATTATGAAATTTCCAATACTTAGTGAAATTAAATATTTAACTAATTGAAAATACTTTTAGCCGCTTCGTTACATGATGAACAAAAAAAAGTACTGTATTCAAACAGAATATACATAGGTTAACATAATATAACATGCATTCTAATGATATAATATGTACAAAAGGTTTGATTTATGACCCTTATGAGTTAGGCTATTTCATTTTCGGTTATTATCCTTATAAGGGATAATTATTTATTAAAACGGTTTAAATCTAACACATTGAATATCCTGTTAACATTATAATTGACCTAGAACATCATCCGGTGAGCACGTATGACAACATTAATTATAAATTTGAAGAACAATATATTTATAATTAAAGGTTTCAAACTTCAAAATTATTTGGACGAATTATTTAAAAAGTACTCGTATTAGCAAATATTGATTTTATAATAAACAAAATACTGTATTTGATGTTTAAATTCAAAATTAAATACAGAATGTCTCAAAAATGTATACACACCTTAATCGAATGTAACTAATTACTAATAAAACCTGTGGCTTTTGACGTTACGCCAACATATACTTCAAAACGTCTGTGTTAAACAATATAAGATATTTACTATTTATTTAATTTAGTCTGAACAAAACATGCTGAATGTTCCGTTGTCTTTATATTACCAATTCTTTCAATGACAGCTAATTTGAGCTCTATAACAGTCGGTACCAAAACGATGTGGTTATTGTGAGAACTTTAAAGGTCACCGTTTTGAACAATACATTTTAGCAATAAAACCAAGTATATTAGAAACTTATCAGCATAATCACCCAGGTGAAACACTGGGTTCGAGTCCCAGTTCGGACCACACATTTTGTCTTTGATAAATTAGCTATTTAGCGTTTATGCAAATTATGATATATAAAATTAATACAGTCAAATCATAAACTTAAATGTTATATTTGATAAAATACAAATGTCAGTATTGTGTATACATCTTTTGAGGACATCTGTATATACGTTACATATTTATAAACCTGAATTTCTATGAAAAGAAATAGGTGCTAAGTTTTACTTATATTTCTAGTTTAAATCTAAGGCACATGAAAAGTCTCTAAAATCCCTAAACATATTCTTTCTGTCGTTTTCAATTTAGCCTGATCGATTTTCTTATTTTAAAAACAAGAATTGATTGATTGGCAATGTTCCAAAAAAATTAAACTGGAAGCACTTCAAACGTGAGTAGTGTCTCAGTTACTCTTGGTTATTTTTTGTCGCAGTTTGAAAAGAAGTGCGAGTGTCTGGGGAGAGTCGTTTGGTTCTATCAAGTAATAAGCCTAAAGGTTCCATAGTTAGTAGAGGAAGTTGTCCTGTTTTCTCCAAACGGATGGAACATCAGAGTGCAAGATGGGTCGGCAATTGTCTGTCCCCATGAGGAGTGAGCTAATATAGTGACAGGCCATAATTCTGTGACAGTCCTTCTCACACCCCATCCTCACTGTTCCTCGCACCTTTAGCAACTAGTCGAGGATTAGACTATATTACTGAGGATAAGTGTTGGTCATAAAACGTCTCTGTGCGGCTCCCAAGCTGGAAGTATTACAAACATAATTTAAATACTATGTCAGATGACTTATTATAGATCTTAATTTATATACACGCTAAATAGCTGTATACTAAAGTAACTACTACTTTATTACTAAGAAAAGCTTTATTACTAAAGGAATTTGAAGACAAAAATGTCTGGACCAAACCGGGACTTGAACCCGGGTCTCCCGCTTGCTGGGCGGTTATGCTAAACCTCTACACGATAATAATAGAAATATTTTAAAAGAAATATATACACAGTTAAACTATTTGATTCTAAAGGTGTTGGGAAGCAAAAAATGCATTGTTTTGTTCTTCGACGTTTCGTTTTATTTGCGTTAAAAATGAATAGCTCTGTTTCCTGTGGAAAGAGCCCACTCATCTTCGTTTGTGACTTGTTCCATGTCTTACTAATGTCATTTTATTCTTTAATTGAATAGTGCACAGTACCTGTCGACCATTTTGTTTTTGTCCCATAAAACAATGAAAAACAAGCATTTTCTTGAGACACTTTACGCCGAAGATTTTCATTAGATCCCTTTGATATAAGTTTCATTTGAAATATGACAATGTACTGCAATGTCTCCGCTTGAAAGTTTTATTACTTTAATAGTTAAAGCAAAAGGTTCAAATACAACGTTTCTTCAGTTTTTGGATTTATTCCACGGTTTGATAAATGAGAAAATAGAAATTCGGCTCATCGGAGTCACTCAAATATTTTTAGGCTAGCTCATTTTCTAATTTTATGTTTACTTTTCACCTGCAGATGGGTCAGATTCCAAATCCAGAAACGTTCCATACCTTTGTTCACGAAAAATGATGGATAATGTCCATAATAATGTTAACTTTTAACTCTCACGACGCAAAACCTCCTCTCCAATTGAACGTTATGATGGCTGACCTTTAGTTTTTTACACAGGTTATCATAATTTATTTTTCCCATGCGAATACATGAGTATATTATTTTGTAAAACAGCACAGATAAATCATATACAGGTGCTAATGATCATTTGTCGTTCGTTTACTTCTGATAATGACCTTTTGTTACAATCCTTTTACACGGTAAATGACATTTTTAAAGTGACTATACGGTAACGCTAGGTAAGGTAGAGGCTGAGTGGTAGAGACTTTGTAGTCCTAACTTCGCCTCGTAAATCAAGCCAAACTGTATTTAATTTTTGAATAAAATTTCGAAAATTGACCATGTTATCAGATATTTAATTTGGAGTATGCTACTAAAATGTAAGACAGTGTAGCTAAAAATTAAAAAATAATAAGTGGATGAAGTTTGAACAAATCAACCATAACCAGGCACTTGAACTTACTCGTATATGACAATATATTATGCCCACATCTAAAGCTTCAATATAAAACCTGTTATGTGTGGGAGTTCAGTTATGAGAAGTTTCCTTAGACAGGAATGAATTAACGCTTCCCAGGTGGGCAAACTTCCAATGCTAAAAAATGATTTAGAAAGATTTATTGCTTTTCCAAACTGTTTCACTTAACCTATATTTAGCATTTCTATTTGTCTAACTCATCATTCAACTAAAGCATAACTCAGTATTTTTGCATGAAAATGTTGTACAAAAAACATGTTTTTACATTTCTTATGGGACGAAATTCAAGGTTAAGGCCACTACTGCGTACTCTTAAGTCTTACATAGTGGAGATATTCGAATGCTCTGTTAAAAAGTACGTCTATTATTAGATTTAATCGGATCTAAAGCCTGACAGCGTCCTCGTGGCTCTAGCAATTTGATACCTTTCCTCCTCTCTCAGAGATGATTAGGTTTTCTCTTCATGTTACTGGACAACTTAAGTTATAATTGAACCAAGATGGAAGACAATACCTCTGCTCTAATTTAAGACATCGCCTGTAAGAGTCACAATACCCGTCAAACTGTAAAAACAAAAATTTCTTTTAGACACATCACGTTTAAAATGTTCATAAAATATCTTTGAAATAAGTTTTATTAGAAAAATAATGATGTACTGCAATGACTACGCTGACAAAGTTTTCGATCATTCTACTAGTTTCGTAGTAAAAACAAGTGATTTAAATATAAAGTTTCTTAAATGTTTGGATTTATTTCACGGTTTTATGAGTGAGAAAATGGAAATTCGGCTCAGCGGAGCCGCTAAAACATGTAATACACTATAGAGCTAAGTTCATTTAATATTAATTAGATAGACTATAGGTGTGAGGTGTCCCAAGAAAGTGCATGGTTTTACATGGTTTTAATGGGGCGAACTTTTATGGGATTATGAAGAACATTTTGTCACTCAAAATATATTGTATGTGAAATTTGGCATTTTAAACCTAATTTTGTGTCATCTTTAAACTAATACAACAACAAAAACGAGTCGAGATAAAAGTTTTGGCTTTGCGTCGTAAATTTGTGTTGAAATTGCCTTTCTTTTAAGGTGCCACAAGGGGGGTTTGTATTTATTTTGGCCCCAGGATTTGGGGGATAGGTGACGCAAAATACGTCAAAACAAACTTCAGAATCCTAAAAAGATATTTCCTGTTTCAAAAGTTAAGGTGAAGGAGGATTATTTAAAACTCACCCTGTATAAAAACCATTATCATGTAACCTCAAAATTTGTAATCTTGAAATAAGTGTTTAAATAACGTGAAGAAAAGAGTAGGTCGTATACAAGACCCGGTGTAGGAGTTGATGCGTGTGGGAGTGAAGTTTTGGCAAAGCAATGCACTTGGCCTGTCACTTGATGTCGCTGATAATGTTCTGGAAACAAGGTTGAACACGAGCCTGTGTCATCTATAGCAACCCTCACAAACTAGTCAGATGTTGGGTATATACAGGGTGAGTTTTAAATGTCCCTCCCCACCTTAATCTTTGAAAAAGGAAATAGTTTTATAAGCCCCTTTAGCGAATGGTTTTATGACATTCTAAAGTTTGTTTTAAGGTACTTTGCGTCTCCCCCTCCAAACCGGAGAGGGGGGGCACTTCACAAAACTAAATTTTGAAAGTTAATCAGAGTCACTTTTGACGATTGAAACTAAATTTTGAAACCAATCAAGATAACTGAAACATCAGCAAGATAAATAAAATGAATAAATACATATTTTATTGAACTGACATGTTTACAAGCATGGATCTCAATCGTCCACTATTTGATCTAAAATTTTGCATTAATTCACATCTTGATCCCTTTCAAATATACACAACTTACATTCGTGCTATTCCCATTTACTCAAATTTTCCCAGTCTACCCTTGTCAGTCTGGTTCTCCAATATCCCAATTGTGTGCAAAAACCTCGTTTAAACTGTAAAATGCTTCTGCAACCAAAACTGATTTTAGACGAGCTTTGAAAGCACTTGGCTCTGAAAGACTGTTTACGAACTGAACTCCTGCCTGTGAGGGCAAACGTTCATGAACCATCGTTCTGTGAGACGAATGACACAGAGTCGGTTTGTAGGGTTATTTTTGTCACGGAACTGCGGTGAGTGATATGACCCCTTTATCAATGACAGGTGTCAGTGATGTGTGTATTAACTTTGTTAAGGGTAGAATAGAAAACCTGAGCCGTAGTATTGGACTAAATTTAAAAGTTAGAGAAAATATATGAAAAACTAATACTTATAATCATTCAACTTACGAGGCCTTTCGGTAGCAAGTCTATCATCGTCGGGCAACAGAAAATAAAGGTTATTTATTGTGACAAAAACATCAAGATAATATTTTTGGATACATATGGTGTAAAGAGAAAATACAGTAATTTAATAGTACATTTTGAACGATATTTTTTGTCATGATGCAAATATTAATGAGAAATAAATGTCAATACATGTTTTAATATTATAAACAATTAATTAAGTAAACATTGTTTTGAGCTCAGCAGTTTGAATTATAATGTTTTGAAGAAACAGCTGTTACACTGATTTACTATACGTCAGTGTTAAATTTCAAAACAAGCTCGTTGAACCAGCTGATGTCCATGCCACAAAAGGTCATTATAATGATCTTTTTCTCCCTAGAGAGAAAAAGAACCTCATAACAATACTTTATTTACCTGGGTGTAAAAGTGACACTTTAACACTGTCAATACATGTGTCTAAAGCAGCTGTTTTCAGAGCAGAATGACAAAAAGTCAGTTGAATGATCGAATTGTTATATTATACAAAATAATGATTAAGAGTTGAGATTTTTGATGAATGCTTTTGAAAGTAAACACGAATTTTGAATCGGTCCTGGGTCGTTGTTAATTAAGTTGTCTGATTTATTTATGAAGTACTTTTCCCATGTATTTAATGATTTTGAGGATGAAACAGGTTTGATTAATTTAGTGTTTTGGCGGGAAATGTTGTGATCATAATTTAAACAATGTTCAGCTACTGCGATTATCAATTTATCTTCTCTGTTGTATTTAACATGTGAAAAGTGTTCTTTGAAACAGGTTTTGAGTTTCCTTCGAGTCTGTACAATGTATTCTTTTTCACACTGATCACATTTTATTTGATAAATTCCTAAACTGTCTTCTTCACATATTTTACCTTTAGGATTTTGTACTCGTAGTTTGTTTTCTAGTTTATTTTTGCATTTGAATGAACTGTTAATATTTGAATTTTGTCTTAAGGTTTTTATGATAGTTTTAGAAAGTTCTATTTGGTAATTGATGCTAGTCCACGATGAGTTTTCATTTGTTTTAATCGGTTTTAAAGTTGTTATTGAAGAAAGCTCAAGTTGTCTTCTTTTGAACTTTTTGACAATGTTATTAATTAAATTAGGGTTAAATCCATTAAAGGAGGCCACATCTTCGATATCATTAATTTTTTAATTCTCATCAGAAATTGGGGTGTAAACTAAGAGGTGAACCATAATATTAAAATCAGCTCTTTTTTGCTCAAGAGGGTGGTACGAATCATTGGTTATATACCGATTTGTGTGAATAGGCTTTCAATAGAAGTTAAATTGAAATTCTTTTAAATCTGTTAAGGGTGGCTAAAAAGGTATGCTTAATTTTTAAATCCCAACCGATGTAACAGTTTCCACTCATTAACACTTACTTGATCGGAGGAACTAAAAGCAGGTTATCTTAGAAGAAGAAGAATTTGATTTTACAATCTTAGAGACCATAAAAACGTATTAATAAATATAAAATAGAGAACATGAAGATGTTTCATATACTGTATAGTTTCAATTACAAACTTAACACTGAGATTGTTGGAAGATTAAGCTTCCTGGCGACCTAAGTTGTAAGCAGATATATGGTCCTAGGGTTTCCGTGGAAGAAAGAAAGAACCCTAAGATGTTCACGTCAAACATATAATTTTTGTAACACATATAATTAGCGCAGATTCTATACGACTTGGAAGTCTAATTTCGTCGAGTTGTTGACTAAATTCGCGCCCGTCTCCTGGAAAGTATGTTTAAAGATTGAACCTTCTACGGGTACGCCGTAAAACCCATTTCCCGGAAATAATTTTTAAACATAAATTAGATTACACTGCACGGTTAAAATAAATGCACTTCTACACAACTAAAAAATCACCCTTAATAAAAAAAGAGCCGTATACTCATATTAGTGCTTTCCGACGGGAAACCAAAGTGCCATGTTTGTTTCTTTGTTTACGATGTTATAAAAAGCGTACAGTTTTCCCTTGAACTACTATGTCACTGTCGATATGCCATTATCACCTCGACCCTTACTTTGTCCGTTGTCTGTGATAAATAACCTCTATCACTCAACACCTGCTTGTACCTAAAATAACAACTCAATGTTCAATATAGACCCCAAGCTAAGGTTATACATTTCAACATAAACCATTCATAATTATTAAGTTAAATTTATATTTAATTTAAGTTATGATGAAGACGTAACACCATACTTTAACAATCTATCAGTATTTAAGTTAAACGTGTTGAGAATGTATCATATAATTTGTCTTTTACATAAAATTCTTACTTTGAATGTTCACCTGAAAGATTTCAATTTGATAACCCTAATAATCAAATACATCACAATAATCGACATGGAGCATCACTATCATTGGTTCCACCACATAGGACAAATTCATATAATAAATCATTTATTGTCACTGCGTGTCGATTATGGAACAACTTTTCCATTGATATCAGATGATTGTGTTAGGTTTGGGAAGAACAATAAAAATCAACTTATGCAGGATCTTGAGGAGTGATCTCTTTTAGAATACTTTAAACCTGTGAGTAGTAAAATCTTTTCTCGTTTTTGTTTGTTATTAACATTTTGATATTTCTCTTTAGTTTTCTTTTATTTAAAAACTCTTCTCGTGACACTTTGTTTGTTTTTTTAGTCTGTAATTATAGTAGTTTTGTATATAGTTGTGTGTACTTTGTTAAGGTTAAGTGGGCTAACCTTACCTATTGTTAAAACAAACAATTAGGTTACCTGTTATAGTAGCCTGTAGAATAATAGGGTATTGTTTTTTCCAGATGTTCATTTCGTTCTAAAGGTAGTCATCTTCACGGGGATGCTGTCTATATACACTATTTACACTAAAACACTAAACACTATATAGACAGCATCCCCGTGAAGATGACCTACCTATAGGTCGAAATGTACATCGGGAAATAACAATACCCTAAGGTCAACAGGCTACTATAACAGGAAACCAAAATGTTTGGGATTTGAACCCGGGTCTTTCCTTGCCGGGCGATTGTGCTGACCACTACACCACCCGGCCCAACTATTTATGCCTTCAAATTAAGAGAAGTACTTAAATCTGAATGTTTATCCGAAACATATTATTGTCAATAGCGACTTTATTTACAGTCACATGTTTCGGATAAACATTCAGTCAGGGCTTAGGGTACGCCTCAGTGGTCACCGCTGAGAAAGGCTTAATTCGCCCGCATAAGGAACACAAGACACCGCGCACGTAACAACTGGCTAAACATCAGGTTTCATTTCAACTGATGCAACCTAACTGTCAAACCTAGGTTTGGTTGTATTGCGTATTGCGACAATTGCGCTAGCGCTTACAAGGGTTTATGACGGCCCACTTTTCATCTTTCAGAATAACTTTTGTATTCATAAACATGATATATTTGAAAACAAAAACACACGTGCGTTGAGCCCGATTTCTTGTAAGTTATTCCAATAATTTCACAAATTAACTTTAAATTAGACTAAGTTTTAATGCTTTTCAACCCCAATTTAAAGACATAAAACGCATAATTTCGAACAAAGTAGCGTGTTGTAAAACTCTAATAAGTTCCAAACATATCATGTTTGTAAATTTAAAAATAATTATGAGGTAAATACGGTCGCCGTAAACCCTTCCATTAAAGCTTCACCACGCAGCTTAGGCGGACCCTTAAACCTGAATTATAGTAACAATATGTATTAAATTTTAATACATTACCACGCTAGAATTACTATCTGATTATAAATGGGATTATAGATGATGGGACGAGCAGTTACCTAGGTCACAAAATGGTCACGCGAAGAGGACATTATGACTGTGATGAATTTGGGCACTCAAATAACTTCATTCGTTTCTAGGTAGAAATTTATTGTTTATGTAATGTTCAAATTAGTCTTTAAAGCCACTTTAGCTAATAACACGTAGTGAAATGAGGGAAAGCATGTCTTGTTTAACGTAGCAAAGTTACTATCACAAAACCTCGACCTTTTCCTAGCACTACTGAATAGTCATTTTATAAATGGTGACTGCGGGGATCGAACCTGCACCACCGGGTGAGTCTCGCGCGATACCAATCCACCATGGATCCAATTACCATGATCCTCAGTAATCATAATTTGGTGTTAAATTTTACAGTAACTCTGATGTACACAGTGGCTATAAATTGTTAGGCGCATTTTGGGATTGATTGAGTGAATGGTCAATTGACTCAAAAACGTGTGAGAAGTTTTATTAGGTTTTAAATTCAAAGTTTTATTGGACAAAACTTTATTGGTACTCATTTTTTTAAAGTAATTTCGCAATAAAACTAAACCATTTGCACGTGCTTCCGTGGTTCGCACGCAAAGTTTTACTCAAAATTTACTCACACTATGTTTTTTTAAACATTTTCTAAACAGTTGTGTTTTCCATAGGCCTATCGAACTATTCTTTTAAGTTCCTTAATCTGTTAACACTCTGTCATAGACATAACCCACAAAAATGCTTAACTACTTGGCCTTCCTCGTTCACCAGACATTACAACTACATATAGACCTTTTTTTAGAGGGGAGTGATCACAAAGAAAGTTGAAGACATGGAAGAGCTTATGAGAGGAGTTCTACAGGGTATTGGAAGCAAAGCTCCAGCCGTATTCTTTTAATTTAATCCACTGCGTGAGGATGAATTTAAACACGTGACAAAACTACGGAAATCACGTGGACATTGTTTAGTTTCCTTGTGACATTACTTGCAAAAAAATGGACTGCCAGAAGTTGTTTGTTTTAAAAATGTGCAACCTTTAAAAACAACTCTCTTATTTTTGAGCCAATTTGCCATCAAGTCACTCAATCCAAAATGTTTCCAAAAATGTATAACCACCCTGTATATTGTTGTGGTAAAGAAATATGAATTATAAGCGTAAACGTCATTGGTTGCATTGATAGGTTCACGTTCCGTACTTGGCGTTTAAAAAGATCAAACTAAAGAGTTAGTATGTTAAAATATCAGTTAGTGGGTTGATAGATTTATTTAGACTGTATCAAGACCTCAGAGAGAATCTATTTCTAGGTTAGCGATTGTTTAAACAAGAAACCGTGCAGCAACAGTGTAAATACCATAGCTCAGAATTATAATCTGGTCCCGAAGAGACCTATTACAGCAGTGGCTTACATCTAATGTTAGTCGCCTTGGGAACTTTGCTCATTCAAACCGAAGATAATGTCATGGCAGGTAGAGAGCTCATAGATGACACATAGGCCTAGCTGAGGCAAGAAAATGAACTTAGTTAGGCAGCCAATGCATAGATAGCGCTCCGAGCGCTACTGTCTCTCGCCGTCTTTCTCCCCTTTCGGCTCCAAATGGTTGGGTTTGCCCGATGTTGATTACTTAAATGTAACCAAATCGTGCGGTTTTCTAGAACGAACAAACTAATAAATAAATCTTTTATTGCGTAAAAGATATACATGTCATGCAACCGTCATTTGTATTTTGCATTCATACACATCGAAATCCCATTCAAACATACAGTATTTGTATTTATTCAATTCTCATTCACTCGACTTTGTTCCACTCTAGCCCCTTGGTCGTGGTCTGTTCACGCGGAGCCCCAGTCGTGTGCCATAAACTCGTTTATATCATAGAATGCTTCTGCGACCAAAATCTTCTTCGAGCGAGTTTTGAATGCCTTTGACATAGGTGCACTTTTAATCGAGTTTGGCAGTCTGTTGACTAGTTGAACTCCTGCCTGTGAAGGCAAGCGTTCATGAGCCACCGTCCTGTGTCTCCCAGTTCGGTAGTTCTCCCTGTCCCTGGTTACGTAAGAGTGGATATCACTCCCTCTTATGGGTTCGCATTTTTGTCTGAAAAAAGACAGGTTTTTAAAATGTAGAGGCAGGGTAATGTCAACAGTTTCAAATTTTTGAAAGCTGGCCTGCACGACTGTCTCCATTGCAGCTTTGCTATTGTTATGACTGCTTGTTTTTGGAGAATGAAAATTCTGGAAAAGTTTTCGCTTTTGCAGCCTCCCCACAGTGCTACTCCGTAGGAGAGGTGTGGAAAGACTACTCCATAATATACCGTCATCAGTACGTGAGTTGGGCAATATATTTGGATAGCTGTCTCAAAACATAAATGCCTGAGGAAATTTTGGAGCAGACATGGTCTACATGAAAATCCCAGGTCAAACCTCGATCGAGATGTATCTAGAGGACTCGTGCGTGCGTCAATGACTTATACTTAAAAGAATTGCCTCGCAGCTCGTATTATATGTGCGTGGGTGCCTCAACTATGTTGATTTTCCCTGTCTCAGCCGTTCGGCATCTTTGCGCTATCTACCTACCATAACGTAATCCTTGATTCAAACACATTCTTTACAATACATTTGTATTCCTAGGACAACTAGCAACTTATCAGAGAGGTTTTAAGAAATGTATTAAAACTTTATCCGGGAAAATTTTTTTTCGATTAATCGGTGAGTAGGGTGGAAGTTATTAGATTCCCTTTTTACATTGAATAGGGCTATTACTTAACCGGTGGGTATATTACAACAGGTCTTATTATATTTTGAGGTTTAGAGAGCATACAAATAGAAAAACAAAATGTATAGTTTAATTAATATAAAAAGCAGGCAAGAACACAACAATGTATGACTCAAAGTATAAAGCTTTAACTCTTATAATGAAACAAGCTTTTCTGTGTATAGTAGCATTGTATGACAAAGCTTGGGAGGAAAACGTATTTGTACAATAAGCGGATCTTACTTTAATATGACGCTTGAACCTTTGACCTCCGTCTTTCCAGCTTTAACCTTTTAAATAGATAGTGATTTTTTAAACTATTTGTTTTGTGCTCCAATGCCATTTTTTTATGAATAAACTTATTGAAAGTTTCTCTCAAGGTTTACCCTGTATAGTGGAGTTTTACTTTTTCAACCGATCAAAACAACTCCCGTGGCTCTAGAACATATTGTTTTAAAGTACTGTAATTTCTGTTTAATTATTCAATCCGAATTTCTGCACTCCGACATTCAGAGCACTGGGCACAAAGTAAGCTTTTATGTAAGGTACCAGCCTACGTTTCCTTGGATATAGAAAGTAAAAGTAAAGTTTGTCTTGTTTCACAAGGCGAAGTAAGGTCTACAAAATCCTCTCTACCACTTAACCTCGATCTTTACCTAGCGTTATCGTATACAAATGCATGCACATTACAAATGCAGAAGGGGACTGCGGGGATAGTTTATAAAAGAGTTTCGTCTAATTTAAAGTACTGTACATGAAAACTTGTTTTGTTTTATTTGAAAATAAAACAATGTTTTTAAACATAACCTACATTAAAACCTCACTAGAGAAAGTTAAAAGGTAAAGTTAGTTATGTTTAAAGAGACGAAGTTAGGACTACGAAGTCCTTTCTAATAACACTCAACCTCGACCTTTACCTAGCGTCACCCTATAGTCACATTACAAATTATAAGTGGTGACTCCGGGGATCCAACCGGCGCATTGATTTGATGAGCTTCGGTTTCGCGTGCGATACTAATCCGCCACGGATCCGCTGATAATTTAAATATACGAGTATTAGGTTAGGTTCATTTGTGATCCAACAATGGTTTTCAAACAAACAGCTGATTACCAATGCGTGTTAAAACTGAAACGCATGAAAAACATCTGTAACGGTTATTGTAAAGGACTTTTTGAAAGAAGAAAATCTGTACACTTTTACCGCCATTTTGTTTATGAACAAGGAAGAAAAGTAACACTTCTAAAACTGTTATTATTATGAATGAATGAAAATAGTTCACTCCATAAATAATTTTGTGCTACAAAATATTTATGATATTTATTTAATCACTCCCCCAAAAAATAAATCTTGTGCTTGGGGGATGGTCACTCCAACGTCTCTGATTCCATGCACAACAGATTAAACACAGTTTCACCGCACTAACAACGGTGAATAACAATATATAATAAATATTGAAAATAATTATACAATAGTAACATAAAAGTAAATGATAATAATACTCGTAATAAATGCAAAAACTGTAATGGTTATTCTAAAATTTACACACAGATTATTTAATTCTTTATTACCGAACAATATAAAGTTGCATAAGTGCATTAAAATAATAATAAAATCTTATTACATAAGCCACTAGCCTTATAGTACTAATAATTGTTAAAACTTAATTTAATCTATAAAATAATTATGACATTTGTCCAGTCTTTTAGGTAGTAAGCGAGTGCTCTAAGAACTCTCATACACTATAAGAAGTGTTGGATACAAGATAATTTTTCAATTTAGTTTTAAATAATTTTGAATGTTGGAGAATTCTTATACGTTGGAGTAGTCTTTTAAACAACAATATCCCTGCTTGTGATGGTAACCTTTTGTATAATTACAGTATATGGTATTCAACAATGTAGTTGTCAACTATCGCGTACCATGCATGGTTATAAATTGCACTGCCTAGTACAAGACAGCATTTATTTCTGCAGAACATGATAGTTTCGTAAATGTAAATTGATGGAAAGGTAATAATGTTTAGTCGTTTTAATGAATTTTGGCACGAATCTCTTAGATTAAGATTGTCTAAGATTCGGACGGCATATTTCTGTAAAACAAATATCCGACTTATTTTGGTTTTATCACAGTTGCCCCATATTTTGGTTTTTTGCACACTTACCCCATAATATTTTAAATGCGGACACACGATACCATGACATGCTATTTTCAAAACTTCTCTCGAACAATAACTTTATTGCATACATACTCGATATGAGAGTCCCAATTTAATTTTCTATCTAGATTGATACAAAAAAAAGTTGAAATTTTCCACATCTTGGATTTGGTTATTATTCAAAAGTACCAGTGGGCTTTCATTGTTAATATTGCCGTCCAATATTGAAGTTCAATAATCTTGTTTTATTAAGGTTAGCTTTAAGGTTTAGTCGTTCAAAAAAACTGCACACATATGTTAGTTGATTGAAATGAAACTATTTCTAGTTCATTCAATGTTGGAGCTGCGAACATTAAAGTTGTGTCATCTGCGTATTGAACTGAGTTCCCCAGTGTCATACTTGAGTGCAAATTGTTCAAATTCAAATTTCTTTATTGTAGAAGACAATTTTACATTGCATTACAAAAGTCAATAACATAATCTAGATCATTACAAAAAACTTAAACTACTAGTAAAACAATTCAAATTTTATAGCTATCTACATAGTATGATTCATAGATTTAAAAACTCAGCTACAGAGTAACAAGCTTGTCCTAGAAGAAATTTGGTTAACAATGATTTAAATTTTGATTTCGAATTTTCGTTTTTTATATGCAGTGGCAATTTATTAAACAATTTAGGCCCGATGTTCTGGGGTAATTTAGATGCCAGTTCTAACCGATGAGGGTGTTGTCTGTGGCCAAACCGGTGCCGGGTTGTATAGTTGTGCGTCTCTACACCAGTGAGAAGTTTCTGATTTAAATTTGTATAGCAACAAAATTTCCAAAATATATATTGATGCTAGTGTTAAAAAACCCAATGATTTGAATAAGTTTCTACAATGCGCTCTTCTGTATGTTCCTGAAATTATACGGATAGCTCTTTTTGTAAACGGAAAACGCGCAAAAGTTTGTTTGGGATGTCGAGCCCCAAGAACGATTCCATATCTTAAACGTGATTCTATTAGAGAAGAGTAAATTAACCGCATTAAGAACAAATTTTGATATTTAGCAAATCTACTTAGCAAAAATAATTGGGAAGAAAGTTTTGAGCACAGCGTAGTTACATGTGGAGTCCATGAGAATGATTCGTCGAATATTACACCCAAATACTTGATTTCGGTTTCTAAAGGAATCTCAAAATCATTCATACATATAACGGGGCTTTGTTCGCTGTGATTTGATTTTGAAAACTGAATGCAATTTGATTTATTAGGATTCACATGTAGGTTGTTACTATTGAAGTATTGGTAAAGACTGGTTAATTTCAAAAAACTATCAATTTCTAAACCGTGTATCGTACTATTTTCGAAAATGAGAGCCACGTCATCAGCATACATAGTTATATTTAAGTTTGATTGTTTTAGTTATACTGTTTGTATATAGAATGTATAAAATTGGGCCAAGAATTGAGCCTTGAGGAATTCCGCAATTAACTTCTATATTACCAGATTGTATATTGTTATGTTTGCTTTTGACTCGTTGAATCCTGAATTGTAGATATGACTTTATCCAATCAAGAGATAGGCCTCGAATACCAAGGTTATACAGCCTTTCAAAGAGAATGCTGTGGTCCAAGCAATCAAAGGCCTTTTGAAAATCTAAAAACACTCCTACGGTTTTATTTTTATTGTCTAACGCGTTAACTGCCTTTGTTACAAAGTCAACCATGGCATCAGAAGTACATTTTCCTTGTATAAACCCGAATTGTTCCTACAAAAGGTTATTTTGAAATACACAGTTTAAAAGTCTCTGCACGAAAACATGCTCGTACACTTTGGAAATGGTTGAAATATTTGCGACCGGCCTCCAATTTTCTGGTAGGCGGGAATCACCATTTTTAAATATTGGGCATACAATAGTTTGTTTGAGCTCATTTGGAAATACACCTTCCGTCATAGAACTATTTATTATATCAGCAAGGGGCTTACAAATGTAATTCGCACAATGCCGGATGGTTTTGTGACTCAAACCATCGTAGCCACTGGAGTTTGAATGTTTCAAACCCATAACTATTTTATAAACTTCTCGCGAGTCTGTCGGAAGTAAGGCGAGTGTGTTTGGACAGGTTACGTCGGTCTGTGACGGTACAACGGGTTCTGTTATCAATGACTGTTTTTTTGTTTACCAATGTTTGCAAAGAAATGGTTGAATGTCTCGGGGCTTGGCATGTCAGAAGGTACCGGAACCTGTTTCTTTGACCTGTCAGTCTATTATTTTCCACGCATCCCTCGCTGGGTTATCAGTCGATGCTAGCTGCTTACTGAGGTAGGACGATTTAGCGAAACTGATAACTTTGCGGTAAATTCTTTATACGTTGAGTAATATTGCTGGAACTCTTTGACTTATTAACTTTTCTTTTTAAAATCGAGTTCTTTAAGTTTTTTTGAGGAAATAATTATGCCTTTTGAGCCAAGGCTTTACAGTTTTTACTGTAGGTTTTCTTTTCTTTTTTTTATTGGGCAGGCAAGTGAAAAGTTATATTGAAACTCAGTTAAGAAATTTTTAGGTTTTCCTCTCAGCGCAGGTAGCTTTTTGTGAGATACTCCAATTTTCCTTTGAAAGTAAAACGTTCAAGATATTTAAATTTTCATTTAAAATATAAAATGAACAACATGGGACCCTGTGGGATTCCGTACCAAAGTTCAATAGGGTTGGATACATTATGTATTTGCACTTGTTGAGTCCGATTAAGAAGATACGACCTTATCCATTTAAGTGGCAACCCTCTTACGCCATAACTTTCCAATATGAGTAATAGTTTTAAGTGGTCAACATAATCAAATGCCTTGGACAAATCCAAAAATAAGCTCATGGCCTTGTGTTTTTTATCCAAAGGTTGTATCATGTTTTCCACTGAACCATTAACTAAAGATTTAACCAAGTTATACGTAAATAGAGTGTATGTCATCTGAGCTCATCTCTCTGGACCAAGGCACTCAAGCGTTCCTGGGCTGGACGCCAACATAGTCGCTACCTTCAAAAGGAAAAGGCAGCCGGCTTTTTGCCAGCCCATTTATTGTGTGTGTAAAGTTTCAAAATGATCGGTACACAATCGGCCAAGTTGCAGGGGAACGTGTAAACCTCTTTGTGGGACACTCTGTATATATAAACACACGAAGGTGTGTGACAGTGTCTCAAGTTTTTTTAAGAAATAAAACAATAATGGTTATATTTATGGTGAATTATAAATTTGGCAAGAGAACTCCTGACCATTTGTTTGATCGATTTCCAGTTCAGTGGTACTAAGTGAGCGAACAAAACGCGATTTCGATAGGTTTGGAAAAAGCTTTGTTGTTTATTCATCTGTTTCCTTTGAGCCCCTTTGTCCTGACCCAGAACGGTTGACCGTTGGCTAATACAACAAAGTAGACATGAACGACACTTTAGGTGTATACATTTTACCGGCAATAAAATGTTTACAGATAAACATTTACCGCTGTAGTTGGTACGTTGTATTTTTAACAAATATAGCAAACAAAATCATCATGATGTATAATTTTTGTTATCTGCTCTAAAACAGCTGCTTTAGAATCATGTATTGACATGCTAAAGTTGCACTTTTAATCCATGGCAAAAAAGATTTGTTGTACAATCTTTTACTATTTACGAAGAAAATATAATTTTAATAATATTTTTTTGGCATGGACATCAGCCGTTTCAATAAGTTTGTTTTAATATAAAATCAGTGTATAAAAGCTGTGTTTTCAAATCAATACCAGGCCGACACGCAGCTAAGCGCTAAAGTGCCGCTAGCATTAGTGAATTTCCTTGCAATTTGTTACTCTAATCCTCTCAGACCTCAGATTGGCCTCCTGTATGATCACGAGCATTACGAGGCCGTTCGCTGCTCTCAAAGGCTCGCTTCTACCTTCGGCCTCAGATTGGCCTCCTGTATGATCACGAACATTACGAGGCCGTTCGCTGCTCTCAAAGGCTCGCTTCCACCTTCGGCCTCAGATTGGCCTCCTGTATGATCACAGAGCATTACGAGCCGTTCGCTGCTCTCACAGGCTCGCTTCTACCTTCGACCTCAGATTGGCCTCCTGTATGATCACGAGCATTACGAGGCCGTTCGCTGCTCTCACAGGCTCGCTTCTACCTTCGACCTCAGATTGGCCTCCTGTATGATCACGAGCATTACGAGGCCGTTCGCTGCTCTCACAGGCTCGCTTCTACCTTCGGCCTCAGATTGGCCTCCTGTATGATCACGAGCATTACGAGGCCGTTCGCTGCTCTCACAGGCTCGCTTCTACCTTCGGCCTCAGATTGGCCTCCTGTATGATCACGAACATTACAGGCCGTTCACTGCTCTCAAGGCTCGCTTCTACCTTCGACCTCAGATTGGCCTCCTGTATGATCACGAACATTACGAGGCCGTTCACTCTCTCACAGGCTCGCTTCTACCTTCGGCCTCAGATTGGCCTCCTGTATGATCTGAACATTACGAGGCCGTTCGCTGCTCTCAAAGGCTCGCTTCTACCTTCGGCCTCAGATTGGCCTCCTGTATGATCACGAGCATTACGAGGCCGTTCGCTGCTCTCACAGACTCGCTTCTACCTTCGGCCTCAGATTGGCCTCCTGTATGATCACGAGCATTACGAGGCCGTTCACTGCTCTCACAGACTCGCTTCTACCTTCGGCCTCAGATTGGCCTCCTGTGATCACGAGCATTACGAGCCGTTCGCTGCTCTCAAAGGCTCGCTTCTACCTTCGGCCTCAGATTGGCCTCCCTGTATGATCACGAGCATTACGAACCGTTCGCTGCCACACAGGCTTGCTTCTACCTTCGGCCTCAGATTGGCCTCCTGTATGATCACGAGCATTACGAGGCCGTTCGCTGCTCTCACAGGCTCGCTTCTACCTTCGGCCTCAGATTGGCCTCCTGTATGATCACGAGCATTACGAGGCCGTTCGCTGCTCTCACAGGCTCGCTTCTACCTTCGGCCTCAGATTGGCCTCCTGTATGATCACGAGCATTGTGCGAGCCGTTCGCTGCTCTCAAAGTTCGCTTCTAACTTCGGCCTCAGATTGGCCTCCTGTATGATCACGAGCATTACGAGGCCGTTCGCTGCTCTCACAGGCTCGCTTCTACCTTCGGCCTCAGATTGGCCTCCTGTATGATCACGAAATTACGAGGCCGTTCGCTGCTCTCAAAGGCTCGCTTCTACCTTCGGCCTCAGATTGGCCTCCTGTATGATCACAAGCATTACAGACTGGTTCATTCACAGTCTCCAAGGCTCTACCTGGCCTCCAGATTGGCTCCTGTATGATCACGAGCATTACGAGGCCGTTCGCTGCTCTCAAAGGCTCGCTTCTGACAGATTGGCCTCCTGTGATCACGAGCATTACGAGGCCGTTCAAGCTCTCACAGGCTCGCTTCTACCTTCGACCTCAGATTGGCCTCCTGTATGATCACGAGCATTACAGGGCGTTCGTTTTCCTCTCACAGGCTCCTTCTACCTTCGACCTCAGATTGGCCTCCTGTTGATCACGAGCATTACGAGGCCGTTCGCTGCTTCTCAAAGGCTCGCTTCTACCTTCGGCCTCAGATTGCCATGGTCACGAGCATTACGAGGCCGTTCGCTTTCTCAAAACAAGCTTCCACCTTCGGCCTCAGATTCCTGTATGATCACGAGCATTACGGGGTTTAAGCTGCTCTCACAGGCTCGCTTCACCTTCGACCTCCAGATTGTTTCCATGGCCACGATCATTGTGGGTGGTTAAGCTGCTTCTCAGGGCTCGCTACCTTCGCCTCAGTTGGCTCCTGTATGATCACGAGCATTGCAGGGAGCCGTTTAAGCTGCTCTCAAGGCTCGCTTCAGGCCTCAGATTGGCTCTCCTGTATGATCACGAGCATTACAGGCCGTTCGCTGCTCTCACAGGCTCGCTTCTACCTTCGGCTCAGATTGGCCTCCTGTTGATCACGAACATTACAGGCCGTTCACTGCTCTCAAGGCTCGCTTCTACCTTCGACCTCAGATTGGCCTCTTGTATGATCAGAACATTACGAGGCCGTTCGCTGCTCTCACAGGCCTGCTTCACCTGGCCTCAGATTGGCCTCCTGTATGATCACGAACATTACGAGGCCGTTCGCTGCTCTCAAAGGCTCGCTTCTACCTTCGGCCTCAGATTGGCCTCCTGTATGATCACGAGCATTACAGGAGCCGTTCGCTGCTCTCACAGACTCGCTTCTACCTTTAGCCTCAGATTGGCCTCTGTATGATCACGAGCATTACGAGCCGTTCACTGCTCTCACGACTCGCTTCTACCTTCGGCCTCAGATTGGCCTCCTGTATGATCACGAGAATTACGAGGCCGTTCGCTGCTCTCAAAGGCTCGCTTCCCTTCGGCCTCAGATTGGCCTCCTGTATGATCACGAGCATTACAGGCCGTTCGCTGCAGGCTTGCTTCTACCTTCGGCCTCAGATTGGCCTCCTGTATGATCACGAGCATTACAGGCCGTTCGCTGCTCTCAAAGGCTCCTTCTACCTTCGGCCTCAGATTGGCCTCCTGTATGATCACGAGCATTACGAGGCCGTTCGATGCTCTCAAGGCTCGCTTCTACCTTCGGCCTCAGATTGGCCTCCTGTATGATCGAGCATTACAGGCGTTCGCGCTGCTCTCAAAGGTTCGCTTCTCCTTCGGCCTCAGATTGGCCTCCTGTATGATCACGAGCATTACGAACCGTTCGCTGCTCTCACAGGCTCGCTTCTACAGCCGACCTCAGATTGGCCTCTGTATGATCACGAGCATTACGAGGCCGTTCGCTGCTCTCACAGGCTCGCTTCTACCTTCGGCCTCAGATTGGCCTCCTGTATGATCACAAGCATTACAGAGCCGTTCGCTGCTCTCAAAGGCTCGCTTCTACCTTCGGCCTCAGATTGGCCTCCTGTATGATCACGAGCATTACGAGGCCGTTCGCTGCTCTCAAAGGCTCGCTTCTACCTTCGGCCTCAGATTGGCCTCCTGTATGATCACGAGCATTACGAGGCCGTTCGCTGCTCTCAAAGGCTCGCTTCTACCTTCGACCTCAGATTGGCCTCCTGTATGATCACGAGCATTACGAGCCGTTCGCTGCTCTCAAAGCTCGCTTCTATTTGCGACCTCAGATTGGCCTCCTGTATGATCACGAGCATTACGAGCCGTTCGCTCTCAAAGGCTCGCTTCTACCTTTGGCCTCAGATTGGCCTCCTGTATGATCACGAGCATTACGAGGCCGTTCACTGCTCACAACTCGCTACCTTCGGCCTCAGATTGGCCTCCTGTATGATCACGAGCATTACAGGCCGTTTTCTGCTCTCACAGACTCGCTTCTACCTTCGGACTCAGATTGGCCTCCTGTATGATCACGAGCATTACGGGGCCGTTCACTGCTCTCACAGCTCGCTTCTACCTTCGGCCTCAGATTGGCCTCCTGTATGATCACGAGCATTACGAGGCCGTTCGCTGCTCTCACAGACTCGCTTCTACCTTCGGCCTCAGGTCCTGCCTGATCACAGGCATTACGGGGCCGTTCACTGCTCTCACAGACTCGCTTCTCAGCCTCCGACCAGCCACCCTGCCCTTGATCACGAGCATTACTAGGCCGTTCTGCTCTCACAGACTCGCTTCTACCTTCGGCCTCAGATTGGCCTCCTATATGATCACAGGCATTACGAGGCCGTTCACTGCTCTCACAGACTCGCTTCTACCTTCGGCCTCAGATTGGCCTCCTGTATGATCAGCATTACGAGGCCGTTCGCTGCTCTCACAGGCTCGCTTCTACCTTCGGCCTCAGATTGGCCTCCTGTATGATCACGAGCATTACGAGCCGTTCACTGCTCTCACAGACTCGCTTCTACCTTCGGCCTCAGATTGGCCTCCTGTATGATCACGAGCATTACGAGCCGTTCGCTGCTCTCAAGGCTCGCTTCTACCTTCGGCCTCAGATTGGCCTCCTGTATGATCACGAGCATTACAGGCCGTTCACTGCTCTCACAACTCGCTTCTACCTTCGGCCTCAGATTGGCCTCCTGTATGATCACGAGCATTACGAGGCCGTTCGCTGCTCTCAAAGGCTCGCTTCTACCTTCGGCCTCAGATTGGCCTCCTGTATGATCACGAGGCATTACGAGGCCGTTCGCTCTCACAGGCTCGCTTCCACCTTCGGCCTCAGATTGGCCTCCTGTATGATCACGAGCATTACAGGCCGTTCGCTGCTCTCAGGCTCGCTTCTACCTTCGGCCTCAGATTGGCCTCCTGTATGATCACGAGCATTACGAGGCCGTTCGCTGCTCTCAAGCTCGCTTCTACCTTCGGCCTCAGATTGGCCTCCTGTATGATCACGTGCATTACGAGGCCGTTCGCTGCTCTCACAGGCTCGCTTCTACCTTCGGCCTCAGATTGGCCTCCTGTATGATCACGAGCATTACAGAGCCGTTCACTGCTCTCAAGGCTCGCTTCTACCTTCGGCCTCAGATTGGCCTCCTGTATGATCACGAGCATTACGAGGCCGTTCGCTGCTCTCAAAGGCTCGCTTCTACCTTCGGCCTCAGATTGGCCTCCTGTATGATCACGAGCATTACGAGGCCGTTCACTGCTCTCACAGGCTCGCTTCTACCTTCGGCCTCAGATTTACGGAGTTTTACTGGAAGTTATTCTACATACGTAATTTTATGATGAACGGAAAACACATTTTAAACTTTAATAAAATCGGACTCCTCATTCCGCTGTTTTAAAGAGAAATATCTCTTTTGGTGGCCATTTTGAAACGACTTGATGGATTTTCATATTATCTAGTACATTTATATATATAATAACAAATACATTTTATTTATAAAATTCATGAAAATCTACGAAAATGTACTGTATTTAGATCATTAAAACGTGTTTTGGGGAAAAGTCACCCCTTAAGGAGGGGTTCCTGTAGTCCGATTTTGCTGGTTAACGAACTTGACCGACATATTTACAAAGGATTAGTATCAAATTTGGTTATAATCTCCCAAACAACTGTTACTCGCAGTGTCTTCATATTATTCAAAACATTTATTTACTTTTTTTCATGATATGTTCGCCACGTCACAGCCTCGTAATTATAAACAAGTTTAACCTGGGGCCGTAGGCCGAAGCGAGGCTGTGAGCGGAGCGATTAGCCTTTGTAACTCCTATCGTAGTAAGGAAATTCTCCTCACTCATACCAGCGGCGTTTAAGCACTTAACTACGTGTCTGCCTGATAATGTGTCGCAACTTGACTTGGAAAGTCGGTTAGAAACTAGTGTGCTCTACTTTGACATTTCCCCTGACTCACTTTTATTGGAACTCATCACGGTTATAGCATAGTTTCCGTTGAGCAATACATGAATGAGTTTGAGTTCCCAGAACAGTCTAGTTCGCATCGCATGACAGACACAGTTTAATGACAGTAACACAGCGAGGGAATGTAAACTGGCTTCGTGGAACCCACGGCGCAGCAATTACAACACATTTATAATCGGTTTATTTGTTGTTAGAGGACACGATTTTAACTATAATCACTAGTTAGATCGAGTCGTCCGTGTATTCTAGGAAATTTAACTTATAAATCTATATTTAAGTTCTCTCATGGCTCAAGGAGCATTAACAAGGTAGGTACATAAAAATGAAGGTGTGTAAAAAAGCGTGTGTAAATTACGCAAGACATAGCCTATGAACGTTTCCCTCAGTAGTCTCAGGACCTGAAGCATATAAATCGTACTAGTGACTTCAAAACTTTGTTTACTATCAGTTTATTTATAATGACAATAATTTTAAATTAATTTTATTTCTTAATACTGTGTGCATCACAAGAAAATATATCGTTAATGCTCGTCCCAAAAGTGACTTTTTGATTCTTGCTCATACAAGTTCTCGGCCGTGCCTAATGCACTAAACTTGAGAAATAAACTCAACATTAGAATACTTGTGTTGTAAATATATACTACTTTTGGATGCACTTTTCTTTTCAATGATTACTGTTTAGGAAAAGACTCTCATGTGATTACATAGAAAACAGAAGTTCACCGTTATATAATGGCCGTAACATAGCGGTGAGCGATTCTAAGAAACATAGCTAAGATAAAAATAAAACAGTGTAACACCAAATTCAAAGTACAGATTTGATGACTTTCTTCGACGTACAGCAGTATGCCCATAACTCAATGGAGCGCAGTGGAACAATATGACTTGCTTTCAACAAAACATAAGAGACAGCGGAGAACAGGGAAGGTGCGGTATTCACTTGATGAAAGTGGGTTCGGAAAAAGAAGATTAACTCTGAGCTTTTATCGGAGAAGCAGTTAAGCCGTGCTGTGATGTGTTCCTGCAAGCGCACCAGCTCAACATCACCAGCTTAACAGCACTAGCTCAACAGCACCAGGTCAATATTACCAGCTCAATCTTACCTAATCAACATTATCAGATTAACATCACAGCTATTAGCTCAACCGTATCAGCTCAAAAGTCTCAGCTCAACAGTATTAGTTTAATGTTATGAGCTCAATAGTAACAGGTCAACAATACCAGCTCAACATCACAATCCTAACAGCACTAGCTCAACATCACAAGCTTAACAGCACAACCTTAACATCACAAGCTTAACAGCACTAGCTCAACATCACAATCTTAATGCACTATCTTAACATCACAAGCTTAACAGCACTAGCTCAACATCACAAGTATAGCAACGATAGCTCAACATCACAAGCTCAACAGCACCAGCTCAACATCACTAGCTCAACATCACAAGTTTAACAGCACTACCTTAACATCACAAGCTTAAAAGCACTAGCTCAACAGCACCAGGTCAATATTACCAGCTTGATATCACCAACTCAACATTATCAGATCAACATCAACAGCTATTAGCTCAACCGTATCAGCTCAAAAGTCTCAGCTCAACAGTCGACATTACCAGCTTAACATTACTAGTTCAACAGTACCAGGTAACCATCACCAGCTCAACAGCACCAGTTCAACAGTACCAGCTCAAAATTACCAGCTCAAAATTACCAGCTCAAAATTACCAGCACTACGCTGCTTCTCATTTTTTATGATCACCGGTTCACTACTGTGTGTTGTCTAAATGCAAACGTTAAGCACTAAAACATTGTTACTATAATTATTATTTTCTGTACATTTTTAAATTCCATGAACATATGTTATTCGATTACTAACATCTATTTTTGAGTGAACCAACCTTTAAAATATAAATTTATATTTTAACATACCGCCATTAATTCTAAAGTAAAAATTGATAATTTATCCCAACAGAAAATTAGCAGGACAACAGAAAACGATTCATTTGTCCCTTGTATGAAGCTTTACACTTCTAAAACTTATACCCAAAGAATATAATCCTAAAGTGGTTTAGAAAAGTTCTCCAACACCCTGTAGATTGCTGATACTCTAACTGTGTAAGAATCATAAACTGTTCAAAGTGGTCGGTCTAATCATTTAGCCCTAATGCGGACTCTATTACAGACGACATTTCTAAGTGTATTTGTACTAAGTGTGTAATGCCACTCTAAAAGGGGTGACAGTGGGCAGTGGATACTCTACCTATGTAAAGATGCAGTGATCGCTCATGAAACATTCAAGGGACAGCCCTTTTATCCTTACCCACACTTTTGTTGAACGCTTTTATGTGTTTATTGACCAAAACCTTTAGTTGAAAATGCATTCTGCTTCTAAAGCCTTTGCCGTACCGGATTACCTGAGCTGTTGAATAAAATTTGTTCTAGTGACTTTATTTATTATCGAGTTTCCTTTTGAAAGGTGAGATATTCATGCCGTCAGCAGGGTGAGACCCGGGTCCGAAAGCATGAAATTGGCACGGATCCTGATCCCTAGAACACGTTTGGAGCATTTTTTCAAAACTTTCTATTCATATGTATATGTTTATCATCTCTACAGGCTGCATTTTTTGTCCGATTTTCACCAAATTTATCACAAATGTTTCTTTAGTAAATATCTCGGTTCAGTTCGTTAACCAGCAAAATTTAACTAACGGAATACCCCTTTAAGGGGGGTGGGGGATTTTCACTAAAATAGGGGTTTTAATTATCATTAAATCAGTAAATTTCGTCCGGTTTTAATGAAATTTGGTATAAATATCTAACTTAGTGACATTTTTACTAGATTTAAAATTTCCAAGTCTACGATCGAAGAAATTATTATCACTTCATTGAAATACTTAGTATTCATTCTAAGGAATCATTTATATAACAAGAACTAGCTCCAAATTTATATTATATAATCAACTATATTATTATTGGTTTTATATTACTTGGTTTTTTAGCAGACCCAAGTTGGGGAAGTAGTTGTTCAATTTTTTGAATAAAGTTATATACATCAATATACCAAAACTATGAAAATCTGTCAGATCGTTTCAAAATGGCGGCCAAAAAAGTGACTTATCACTTTAACAGCGGAATGAGTAGTCCAATTTTATGTACAGACAAACTCGGGCTTTCTCTGAGGGAATCACTGAGGAGGGCCCTTAAACCAGACAAACTTTACCTTCTTTTTTACCTTACCACACCGCATTTCTGAAGTTATAGTTGCAATTCCTACAAAACCTTTCCTTGTCACCGCACAGTCGGTCTTGTGCAGGAGGTATAGGTAAAGTTGGCCTTGTTTAAGGACTACAAAGTCCTCTCTACCACTCAACCTTGACCTTTACCTAGCGTTAGCTACTGACTGAGTCACTGTAAGTGGTGACTGCGAGGTGTGGGGAGGGACGCTCAGGGGAGACACTACGGCACGGCGATCATTACGGGGAGCCAAGGTCACGCCTCGTCTGGGGTCAAAAGGTCACGCGTATGTTGTCATAAGGCAGCGTTCATATTGATATTACATTGCAGCACGGGTTTTGTTTCGCTCGGGAAATAAACACACTACTGTTAAAATGTATTCTTTGTATAGGTACTTCTTGTTTAGGGTGGAACGTAAGTAAGAATTATTTCACATAATGAATATGTTAAAGGTGCAAATCATGTATGCATGTTCAACATAATTCTAAAACGTGACTAATAATTTATTTGATCGCATTGGTATTATAAACGGTTTTATTGATTTATTTTTGTCACAAAAATAAAGACATATTAAATTTTATTCATGAATATAATTTTGCAAGTTGTTTGGAAAATAACTTAATTGAAGTGTTGATTAACGCCAATAAAACTTAATGTATAAAGGATCCACTCAGAGGACACGATAAAGAAAGGAACACACGTCACTGCACACGTAACAACTGGCTAAACAACGGGCCTTCTTTTGACTGATGCAGCCTAACTGTCAAACTATGCGAGTGTTAAATTGAGTGATAAATTTGAAAACTAGAGGCGCTTTCTGACACGTGTATAAAGCCCGATTTCCCAAAAGTGATTTAATAGTTTCATGAATAAACTTTAAATTCTCCCACGTCTGAGTGTTCTTCAACTCCACTGTATCCTTTAAAAGCATAGTTATAACCTTATTCCTTAAAATCATTGTATTAACTTTATTCTTTAAATGCATAGTTTTGAAGAAAACGCCCCATACAAGTGCAGGTAAGCTTCATAAGTTTAAAACTAATGTACTTAATCTTAACTTAATAGTGTCGGCGACAACACACTGTGTTGAATGTTTTTATGGTTGATGATGGGTCTTGTTACAAACTAGGGCTGACTGTAACCCAGATTGGGTCATTAATTAATAGCCCAACGAGCAACGGAATGGACCAACGGCTTGACGTGACTTCCGAACCACGGGGAGTGGCCATCGTGAAAGGTAATCAATGAGTCCGAAAATCGAACCCGGGCTGTTTTGGTGTTAAAGACGCACTACACCACTGAGCTATGGCCACCCTGCGGACGACTTGAATATCTCATTTTGCATAAGTAAATTCGAGAACAAGCACACCCACAAGAGCACGTCACTGTTTGAATAAACATAAGCGCGTAGCGTAGGTGTGTTTGGCGACGAGCTAAAGGTTAAGGCAGTAAAGGGGATTCAGGGAAACCTGTTGATTGTGAAGCACATAAAACCCTCCATTGCTGATTAACCTCTCACCGTCACGAACTCTTCTGTCATATCTCCACCGTTGTTGATGGATCATTTCGTGTAAAACACAATAAATGTAGTAATATTTTGGTTTTAGTAATAATCCGACAAACTAGGTACTCGCTTATCCAGCCAACTAGGTACTCGCTAATCCAGCTAGCTAGGTACTCGCTAATCCAGCTAACTAGGTACTCGCTAAGCCGGCCAACTAGGCACTCGCTAATCCAGCCAACTAGGTACTCGCTAATCCAGCCAACTAGGTACTCGCTAATCCAGCCAACTAGGTACTCACTAATTCGGGCAACCAGGTACTCGTTAATCCGGCCAACTAGGTACTCGCTAATGCAGCCAACTAGGTACTCGCTAATCCGGCCAACTGGGTACTTTCTAATCCGGCCAACTAGGTACTCACTAATCCGACCGATAAGGTACTTCGTCATCCGGCCAAATAAATTCTCGTTAATCCGGTCAACTAGGTACTTGCTAACTTGGCCAACTGGGTACTCGCTAATCCGGTCAACTAGGTACTTGCTAAATTGGCCAACTAGGTACTCGCTAATCCTGTCAACTAGGTACTCGCTAATCCGGCCAAGTAGGTACTTTCTAATTTGGCCAACTAGGTACACACTAATCCGGTCAACTAGGTACTCACTAATCCGGCCAACTAGTTACTCGCTAATCCAGTCAACTAGGTACTTGATAATCCGGCCAACTAGGTACTCGTTAATCCGGCAAATGAGCTCAAGAGTCACGCGCGATATCTAAACGCCATGGCTTCACTAACTAATGACAAAGAAAAATTAAAGAATACCTGCGGTTTCGCTCTGGTGAAGAAATCATTTTCGTAGTCAACATGGAAGAGTCCAACTCAGTCGTCAACTCAGAGAAAGGATGAATTAAATAAATAAATATTTCATTGAATAAATATGTTACAACACATATATCTCAATCGTCATTAACTAGCTATAATTTTGGTATCACACACATCTTGATCACATTCACATTCAAACATACAGTTACACTCATACAGTCTCATTCACTCGAATTTCACCCGTCTGGCCCCCTGTATGTTCACACGGTCTCCCAATCATGTGTCATAAACTCGTCTGAACTATAAAATGCTTCTGCGATCAAAAGTTGCTTAAGACGAGCTTTAAATGCCTTCGGCACTTAATCGAATTTGGAAGTTTGTTGACGAAATGAACTCCTGCCTGTGAAGGCAAACGTTCATGAGCTACCGTTCTGTGTCTTCCAGTTCGGTAGTTCGTCTGCCTTTTAGAACACACAACACCGCGCACGTAACAACTGGCTAAATAACGGGCCATCTTTCATCTGATGCGGCTTAACTGTCAAACGAAGCGTTTGCAACCTTTCAAATTAATTTACACTTCAAAAATGATGTATTTGGAAGCTAGGGGAGCTTTCTGACACATAAGTGTATAGCCCGATTACTCATAAGTTGTTCAATAGTTTCACAAATAACTGTCAAACCAAGTGCTTGCAACCTTTTAAATTATTTTTCACTTAACAAACATAATATACTTGGAAACTGAAGGGGTTTTCTGAAACGTGTATATAACCCGATTTCTTATATGTTGATCAATATTTCCTCAAATAAACTTTGAAACTCTACAAACTTTAGTTATTTTCAACTCAGTTTTAAATATTTAAAACGCATAATTTCGATATCGCGTTTTTTAATGAAAAAGATTTTGAAAGGTAAAAAACAGGCCGCCGCAAACCTTTGCACTGAAGTATCTCCGCACAGTTGAGGCGGACTCTTAGAAACCCTCCCTCAGATGCTACTAGAGATTTACAATCTCTCACACCCTGGTGTAAATATCCGTTCCGTAGAGAAAATACACAAACCCAACACGACAGATGTGTCATTGAAGTAAAGGTTATTGGATGTCATACGGAATTGAGGAAGCCATCTCGAGCCGCACCGACGCCTCGACAAAGTCGATATTTCATCCCTCAATCAGAATGATGGATTGAATTTTTTCATGCCCACTTTATTGTGAGGATAAGACAAAATTTTAAAAAAATAACAGGCCGACACGCAGATAAGCGCTAAACATTTCTTGCACGAGTGAATTGAATTTTTCTTTGCAATTTGTTACTCTAATTCGCACCGTTCACAGCCTCGCTTTGGCATTCGGCCGTTCTATTGCCACGGGCGTTACGAGGCTGTTTGCTACGCTCACACCTTCGCTTCGGCCTTCGGCTTTAGGCTTACGTGTTCTTTTACTGCAGCTTTTATTAGATATCGTAAAGACAAACCGTATTTTAAATTTTATTCGAATCAGATTACTAACTACGCTGTTGCAAGAAATCACTTTGAAACGACTTAATGAATTTTCGTAATTTTCTGTAAATTGATATATATACTAAAAAAATACATTTTGTTTTAAAATTTCCTCAAAATTGGATGAAATATATTGTTTTTAGATCATTAAAGTACACACTCTGTGAGTAAAACTGAATTTGCGATTGCATCCTTGGCTCCACTTGTGACTCTTTAAATAATTCCCTCGACGCGCTATCTCTGCTTGGGCTTCCGAACTATGTTGATTTTCCTGCCTCAGCTATGTAGCATCTATGCTCGATCTACCTACTATAACATTGCTACAGCATAATCTAAACTTCCAAGAGCTTTTAAATAGGAAGTTCATCGTTGATACTCAGCCAGCTGATAAAAGATCACACCCACATTTCCCAAGGCTCTACTTATAGACGGTATCAGTTCTCCTTTAGTAACGTCTTGACTAACGCCACATAAAGTAAACTCTTCTGTAAAAGAATAGCAGCAAATAGAGAACAATGGGACAGCGTGGCGAGGGGGTGTGAGCGGGGGCGGCCATATTGGTATTTATGAGTTGCGGAGTGACGTCACAGCAACCGGAAGTCTGTCAACTGTGATACAGTTTCACCGGAAGTAATCTTTCACAGCTGACGTTGTTTGCTCGCTGAGCCGTATGCTAATTGTTTTCACATTGTCCTTGAGCTTAGCACCTTACCTTATCCTTGGCTTAAGCACGTTTACTTTCTTTCTTTTATTGTTAGAAAAAAGAATTTAGAACAAGAGGGTTTCTACTTAAACTATTTTTGTTTAAGTGTTTAAAACAAAATATAGCCGGTGAGGGCTACAAGAGCTTTTTAAATCTAACAAATTTCTCATAACGGGGTACACCGGAAGTCCTTTTTCTGGATTCTTGTGACCAGTCTACACGTCGCATTTTTGTTTTATGTCTACGAAAATTGGTTCAAATAGCCTTTTTGTTAATATCTTGATTAACAGAGTTTAAACTATTGTTGCGGACATTTTCCATTGTTAGTGAGCAGGATGATCACGACGTTTCGGGATCTGCAATTTGAACCCGTCTTCAGGTGAAATGTAACCTTAAACAAAACACAGAAAACTAGAAAATGAGCTAGCCTTAAGTAATCAGCGTAAGCTGACCAGTCAGGTACAACCAAACACATGTAGCTGGTTAAGCCAAAATACTAAAATTCGAAAAAACTTCTTAGTGTGTCTTATGCATGGGGCTTTGTTTTCTAGGCTAGTGTTTCGAGTTTTGGTATTTTGACTTAACCAGCTACATGTTGTTTGCTTGTGCTTGTCTGGTCAGCTTACGCTGATAACTTTAGGCTAGCTCGTTTTCTAATGTTCTGTGGTTTGTTTTAGGTTACTTTTCACCTGAAGACGGAATCAGATTGTAGATCCCGAAACGTCGTGATCATCTTGCTCACTAACGATGGAAAATGTCCGCAATAATAGTTTAAACTCTGAAATTATCCCATCGACCACAACCATCTTTAAACAAAATATCTAGATTAAGTTAGTTGACCACTAACAAAATATCGGTCCGCGCCGTAGATGACTTTTCGAGAGGGAACGTCCCTTCACCCCTCAAATAATAAGATTGTATGTTCATTATGCTAAATGTTTAGTCGTAACATACCCACAAAAATGGTTTCTTTTTAACAGTATTTTCATCAAATAATTAATGTATAAAATTCCTAATTTTACATATTACGGTATGAACTTGGTTAGCAGAGGTGAATCAGGATAAACTCTAAGCAATCACAGAGTAACTCAAAAGCAAGATTTACGCCTTGATTTTCCTCATCGGCAATCCACTTTACCACCGTCAAAGCATGCTAGTGGTTCAGTTTCAGTCTTTGCTTGAAGCGAAGCACCTTTTCCTTATTTTCATTAGGCTATGTTCTGTATTTCGATAATGCCTTAGAAAGAAACTGTCTTTCTAAGTGCAGGTATAAGTTTTGATAAGTATAACTTTCCTTTTCGCTGGCGTAAGAAGAAGAAGAAGAAAAGTGCTTTATTTCATCTTAGAGAAGAAATAAATAAAAATACATAAACAAACAAACAAAAAATAAAAATGTATAAAGTATAAGGTAAGAAATAAAACAAAAATCTACACAATAAAAAAAATAAAAACATACAAGAGAAATATAAGAAAATTTAAATAAATTTAAATTAACAGAAATAACAATAAAAGTTGAATAAACAAAAGTAAAAATTAAATAATAAATTTAAAATCATTGTAAAAAGGAAAATTTAGCCTTTGCACTTTTTGTAAAAATTTTCAATGCTATAAACTGCGGACATTATTTATTATTTTGTCAGCCAACCAAATTCTGAGCCTTTTCCTGAAAGAGTATGGGTCATCTGTTTTTAAATAGTCAGGCAAATGGTTGTATACTTTTTTTCCTGTATACGATGGGGTTCTTTCAAACAGGGAGCTTTGGTGGGCTGGTAATTGGAAATCCACATTTCTGGTGAAGTAAACTTGATTTTGGGGTTTTCTTGGATATTTGTTTACAGAGTGGGTAATTGTTTCGAGTATATATATTGCATAAACGGTTAGTATTCTTAGTGATTTGAAAACAAATTCACATGTATCTCTACTTCTTAAATCAGCAATAGTTCTTATTACTCGCTTTTGTATGATGAATACCCTTTTAAGATAGACGTCTGCAGCAGCACCCCAAGTTAATATTCCATATCGTACTTTGGATTCAAACAGTGCGTAGTACGTAGTCATAAATGATTCATTATTAAACAAAGTTCTGATTCTTCTTAAGGCAAATAATGTAGAATTTAGAGAAAGTGTCAAATTATCTATATGAATTTTCCAGGAGAGGCTATTATCTATAATGACTCCTAAATGTTTTATGTCAGTTGTAGTTTCAAGGTTAGAAGGCCTAATATTTAATTTTCTTTGATCCAAAAAAGATTTGATTACATTTTGATTCATTTAATAATAATTTATTGTGATTGCAATATTGTTCAGCCATTTTTAAAGTGATAAAAGCATCTACCTCCAATGTGTCAATTTTTCGATTTGAATTTAATAGAAATACATCATCAGCATATAAAACTGGGTATCCATAGTTTTCTATGTATTTCGGAAAGTCTGCTGTATAGAGTACAAATAACAACGGTCCCAATATACTTTCTTGTGGAACTCCTCTTTTTATAGACTGAGGTTTCGATCTCGTTACATATTCTGTTCTTCCAGTTACACTTTTTATTTCTACAATTTGCTGTCTGTCTTGAAGGTATTTTTTTAACCTTTTGCAACGTGTTCGGAAATTCCAAAGTTATTTAACTTACGAATAAGTATGTCATGATCTAGACTATCAAAAGATTTGCTCATATCAAGCGAAATTCCAATTAAACTTTGTCCTGATTCAATATTAGAAATAATGTGTTCAGTCATGTCAGTAAGAGCAGTAACAGTTGATTTGCCCTGTTACAAAGCCATGAAGTTTGTTGCTTAAAATATTATTCTCTAATAAGTAGTTATTTACGCGGATAAAAGCAATTTTTCTATACACTTTGAAATGGTTGAAAGTATCGACACTGGTCTGTAGTTCTGCATCTCTTCATAATTTCCATGTTTATAAACAGGAATTAATTTGGATAATTTAAGTCTAGAAAGGAAAGTGCATTCCTTAAATGACCTGTTTATGATAAATGATAAAGGATGAACTATTTCATTTATGCAGAACTTTAAAAGTTTTGCAGGAATTTCATCAAATCCATAAGAGCTTTTCGGTTTCAAATGTTGTATAAATGCTGCTAGCTCCTCTGGTATAGTTGGCTCGAAGTATCCTAGTTCACAATCAAGGGGAATGGTATCATATTTCATATCTATTAAGGACGTTGATACATCTTTTTTAATTTGCCTTTCAATTATATTAATGTAATGCGTATTAAATTGTTCTGCTATTTCACCAGTATCATACACATACTCGTCAGATATTTTGATTTTTTCAAATGTGTTTAAGTTGGTTTGCTTTCCTTGATAGAGTTAATTATGTTCCAAATTTCTTTACTTTTGTTTTCAGCTTTGAAAATACGTTCAGTGTTTTCTTGTCTTCTTATTTCTTTTATTTTCATATCATACAACTTTTTATTAGCTATGAATTCTTTTTTATTTTCTTCTTTATTTTCTATTCTAAATTTTTCTTGACTTTTTAAGAGTTCATCCTTTAGTCGGATAACTCGAGGATTCAATTGTATTTTGTTTTTAAATAACTTTACTTGTGTTTTAACTTTAGGGCAAGTTATGTTCAACCCTATCGGAATTACATCATCAAAGGCATTGTAAGCTCCTTCAACGTTGGTTGAATTGTAAACATTATTCCAATCTTGAGTGTTTAAAAACTGTTGAAAATGTATTAAATTACTATTATTAAACTTTCTTTTAAATTGTATTTGCGAGTCAATCTTGTGATGTTGTAAGATAATAGTGTTTCACTCAATTGTCTTGAGTTTTTTTTCTTCAGTACTATTTATATTAAAATCCCTAACAATTATAATATCATTTGAAGAGAAGGGTAATGTTTCAAGAAAATCACTCAGTTTTGTTAAACTATCTTCAAGCTTTGATGAAGGGGGCCTGTAAACTCCAATTAAATAGAGATACCTATTTTTCTCTATTTCAATTTTTACAGAAGCCATTTCAAAAATTAACTCAAAACTAAATTGATCATTTGGAACATTTAATGTAGCATTAGTTAATGATTTATTTTTAAAAATAGCCACACCACCTTTTTGTTTTTCTATTCTTCCAAAGTAAGCAATTAGTTCATAATTAGTTAAAATCAGGTTTGATAAGCAGCTATGTTTTACGCCATGTTCAGTCAAAACAATGAGATCAGGATTTAAAGACTCTAAAAGGTGCTCAGTTCTCTCTATTTTGTTTGAAATCCTGTCTATATTTTGATGAAATATTGTAAGTTTATTTCTTACTTTAGTACTTTTACTATCACTTCTGGCAGAATTTGAACATTTCTTTAAAGTTAAAGAAGAAAATAACTTAGTATAGGTTAGTGAAATGTTTTGTGAATAAAGCGGTGGCCTAAAAAAGTATTTTGACAGTAACGTTTTGATAGAGCTTTTTCTTTATTTTCCTAGGTTCGATTAGTTATCAAAACAGGAATCCTATTTGTATATATTTTCAACTTTTCCATGATTAACTGTGCTATTTTTGACGTAAAGCTTTATGCCAATAGAATATGACTGTATTGCTAAAAAATACATCTTTTACACGTGACCTAGTATTACATAATGTATGAAATTTTCGTTGTATAATTGTTCAAGTTATAAGATGAGCACCATGCGGGACCATGAAATAAGCACCGTTCCTGACCACCAGAATACGTTTTGAGCATTTCTTCAACGTTTTATATTCATATGTATATAGCTATATATGACTGTGTATTTTCCACAGGTCGCATTTTTTGTCCAATTTTTAGTTTGGTACAGATGTTTCTTTTTTAAATATTTCGGCCAAGTTCGTTAGCAAGCAAAACCAAACTACTGTACCTTTTTAGAAGGAGGGGAGTTTTTATCAAAACAGTTTTTCATTATCCTAAACCAATAAATTTGAAACAAATATGTATTTTGTACACTCACAAAAGCTATACAAAAATATAAAATACGTTGAGTCATTTCAAAGTGGCAGCGAAAAAGGTTATTTTTCGCTATAACAGCGTTATGAGTAGTCCGATTTTAATGAAATTTGAACTACATTTTCCTTTCACGATAAGTAGTCAAACGGGTGAAACAGACCTTGTCATGATAAATAATGCTAATATGAGGCCGAATGCCGAAGAAGCGAGGATGTCAGTGGAGCGAACAGCCTCGTATCTCCAAAGCTCAGTGGTGTAGTGTGTGCTTCGCAGTAAATCAGCCGGGTTCAATTCCCGGACGCAGTGATAACTTTTCACGATAGCCACTCCCCGTGGTTGGGAAGTCACGTTAAGCCGTTGGTCCATGCCATTGGTCGTTGGGCTATTAATTAATCTGGGGTAACAGTCGGTCCTAGTTTGTGACAAGACTACATCTCATCATCCATCAAAAACACTCATCACACTCACTCTTCATCCCATATTCACCTTAAAATACCCTGTACGAGTGGTCAGTGTCTCAAAGCAAAGTATCAAAAGTATCTCCTTTGAAAATAAGGGAATTCGCTTCACTCATGCCAGCGGCTGCGTGTCGGCCTGGTTTTACTCTCACGAAAACTCTCCCTGTGTCAACATAATGGATCTGCCTATACAAGGAACTAACTAGGTGGTCTATTACGCCTCGACAAGGAACCGCAAGGAGCTTGTTATGTTGATTACAAACCTCAGCCTTGCTGTGATTAATTAGACTTTATTGAATAACATATACAGGGTTTCCAGTAATTGAGAGTGTCAAACTTCACCAGGTGATTTATCAAGTCAACTTAAACAAAAAAAGTACCCCTAACACATATTCTGTCCGTCTATGTTTTTACTAAATAGTTTTTTATCTCCGAGTTAGAATAATATATACACTTAAAATGTGCACACTTGTTACTATAATAAAATTCAACATTTAAAACATAAATTTAAATTATTACCACTTTTGGTTTCAAAATGGCGGCCATACTAAGTTTTCTAAGCTTAATAACTCAAAACACTTAATTTGTATAGTAAAAACACAGGTATAAGAAAACGGGACAAATATTATTACAAACATATAAGTTAGACCAAGTTACAAAAGTATCAAGTATACAAACGTTAAGACCAAGTTTGTTGTTGTAATAACAGAAGAAATTCTTAAATGTAAATAAAGGAAAAATGTGCACTCAGGAAAAACTTATATTACTCCGCTAATATTTATCACAGCTCAACAAAGTTGGTCTTAAAATGTTTGTAAACACATTTGCCAAGTTTTTATACGTTTTTTCAAAGGTTTAGAGTTTTGAGGCCTTAGAAAAGTTAGTATGGCCGCTATTTCGAAACCGTAAGGGATGATTATTCAAAATTATTATCTTATTCCCTTCATCAACTCCACGTCTAAAATGATCAAAAGTTGTATCCTATTACTGAGAATAGATTCAAGCCAAGTATCTTATCTCTGGATACTTTAAATCCTAACCAAGGTTTGAGCTGACCTCAGCACAGTTTGTAAAGCAGTTTGCTGTAGTCAACTCATTCAAAAGTTTTTGGCAGGTCGAGCAAAACACTTTGTGGTTTAACGACATGTGAAAATGGCTTTGACATGTGTTAATGAAATTGGAGAAATTCTTGTACTGACTCTAACCAAACAAAGGTAACTATGATGGCAGAAAGCCATCTTGACTAGTCAGGTGACTGGGTCTACGAGTATATTCCGACAATATTCCATTTCGAAATTAATTTTGGAAAAACTGTATGACTTTTGCAGTTTTGAGAAGAGAGACAAGTTCCTAAAAGAAAATAAAGGTCAACTAAAAGGATTTGTTTATAGTTTTTCAGCTGTATACTGAATTTAGTATGATTTGCTGTCGCCGTTCACGAGTTTTTAATTTGCCTTTTAAGTTCTTCTTTAATATAATTTGATGAGTTATTTATTTAAAAATCCGTTAACACGAAAATTCGGTATTTTTTGGCGTTGGGTTTTTGTCTTTTGATTTGTGTGACTCCTAGTTGTTGAGAAAAGTGCAAAAACAGTTCTAAGCTTATATCTTTGAATGTGGTTGCCGCAGCATAACATTAAGAGGGTCATTTATACTTCAAGTATGTTTTTAGTAAAGTTAGGTAGACCATAAATATCAAATTTTTGTTGTTTTAAATTTAAAATCACTCAACAAATTTTCCTTAAATGACTAGTTTAACCTTTGACGTTTATACAGAAAATGGGTTATTTTTAGGTGAACAGAGGCCTGAATCAACTTTCAAAACACTGTTGGATTTGTCAGCAACCCTGAGTGGATATTTGACGTGAGTATTGACAGTTTCAAGTTTGGTTTGTTTGTATGTTATTTGTTTTTATTATATTTTGATGATAATTTCTGATGTATGCTGTGTTTGAAATAATTTTCATGTGAGCGGTGAAATCGTAGGCATTTGCAGCTTAATGATATTAGTATTTTATTTTGTAAAAACATAACTCTACAAACTCTTTTATATATTTTACCTTTTTTATTTTTCTTGGAGTAGGTTTTCTAAAAACCATTCATATTTAACTTAGGATAGTTTTTTGTATTTTATTTAAACTTTTGAGGTGCCGGGATTTTTCGGTTTATTTAACAGATCACGTTTAATTTTCAACTAATGGTTTCTTGAAAGTTTAAAAGTTTGAATGGGTTCACAACATTTAGAAAACTCCTATCTTGGCTCTATTTTGAGAAGAAATAGCTGGATATTTGTAAGTTTCGTGTCTTTGATAGTTTTTATTGACTGCATCTTGTTTTGGCTCAAAATCTGCTAGCCGTAAAGATCTGAAATCGCTGTGTTAATCACGGCTACCTGTATACTAGTCTGTTGGTGACTACGTTGCTGGAGAGCTAAATATTTGTAGGCCTCGTGTCTCTGATAGCTTTTTATTGACTACATCTTGTTTTGGCTCAAAATCTGCTAGCCGTAAAGATCTGAAATTGCTGTGTTAATCACGGCTACCTGTATACCAGTGTAACACCTTCCTAATATTGGAACCAGCTCTACCACGAAATCTTCAAGTGGGCCAGCCGATCACATCGTCAGCTGGCACATCACGCCACCCTCTTAGCCGCTCAGCGGATTTTGTCAAGCGGGGGTCACCGACCGGTGGACAACCAATGAGGTGGCAGTTTTGGGGATTCGGCAGTAGTGACGAGGGAAGTGCGCGGAGTGCGACGGTGTGTGTAGTGATTAGTTCCAAAGTGCGTCGTGGATTCAGGTTAGATTAACACAAAATAGGTATTACCACTTTATTATTATTTGAGCGCTCTAGATTAAGAATACATCATACCAAAATAATCAAATTTCCAATTTAATCGATTATAGTAACTATTCTAAATTATTTAAGTTGCTAATAGCTTATTTACTGTTGAATCACTATTTACTTAAATTTACCAAGTTACCTTTCAATTTAACCATTTGATTTATGCTGGGCTGATCGGTTAACACTGTTTAATTTTGACAATACTTTCTTAATGTATCATTTTGTTACTACGGATAACCAATTCGTTTTATTGAACCACTGTGTACCTATCACAATGATAACCCCCAGCCTTACTTTACATACCTTACAAAAAAGCCATACCTTACAAAACTCCTATCTTGGCTCTATTTTGAGAAGAAATAGCTGGATATTTGTAGGCCTCGTGTCTACGATAGCTTTTTTTGACTGCATCTTGTTTTTGCTCAAAATTTGCTAGCCGTAAAGGTCTGAAATTGCTGTGTTAATCACGGCTACCTGTATACCAGTCTGTTGGTGACTACGTTGCTGAAGAGCTAAATATTTGTAGGCCTCGTGTCTCTGATAATTTTTATTGACTGCATCTTGTTTTGGCTCAACACCTGTGGGCCGTAGTGGTCTGCAATCGCTGTGTAAATCACGGCTACCTGTTTACCAGTCTGTTGGTGACTACGTTGCATGTTGCTCTTGCAGAGTAGCCACTTTATGTTTTCGTGTACCATTCTTAACCAAACGACTTCAATATTCTTCATAACTACAGTAAATAAAACAGAGCTTTTCAACATCTAAAGGGTGAATTATGTACACAAAGTTGTCGACTTGTCGATGGTCGATACAATATATGTGTCAATTATCGCAAAGTTGTCGATAATCGTTACAAACGATGTATCGAGGATCACAAAGTTGTAATACATTTTCGTCACGTTTGACAACAGTTGTTTAAACTTAGTAAAAGTAAGTTTGCGTTGGAAGTTCTATACAAACCCGACAATTGCCGGCTGTGATCTTGTTTGAATAATTATTTTGTTTGATTGATTGTTTGAATTTTTACTCATGTACGTATTGAATTCATTTCTCCTAAATTGGCAGCCATGTTGGATTAATACAACACGAAATTATGTTTAAAAATACAAATAACATAGTACCCTTTTTTAAAGTTATTTATAAAAACAAAAAAAGATTTTTAATGTTATTTAGTTATATTGACTATTTTACTTATTTAGACGTATTAGATTTTGAAAAGAAAGGGCAAACCATGTAAAGAAAATTTAAATATGTACTGTATTTAAATAATTTAGAGGATCCAGGGAACATTTTTCATTCAACCTATATCAATACGAGGATTCCAATTTTGATGAGATATACAAAATCAAATGAAAATTGTTATCTTCGTTTGGTTATGTATCAGTTTTTATAACTTGCTATTTTATAAGTGTTCGGCAATTTTAAAGTTAGTTTTAAACACCGTATAAATCTTAATATCAATAAAGGAAAATATTTGGATATTTAGTTGTGAGTACTTATTGGCACATTAAATCTAAGCAAAAAAGGGTTCTATGTTATTTACGATTTTAAACATTATATTATTACAAGCAACCCTCATTAGTGAATAACATGAACAAGAAACAAATTTAGAGACACTCAGTTTGCTATATAGACTTATCTAGTCCTAAACTTACATACAAAAAATACTAGATAATGTACTAGATAATAAGTTATCCGTTGATGTAAATTAGTCTCAAAAATCCTACCATAATATAGTACAATAATAATTTTAAATCCTTAATGAAATTTCCTACTATACGAGGACATTTGAGTGAACGGACTTCGCGCCGGAATGGAATAGACTGTAAAGTGTAAATAATGTAATAAGAAACTGTACAACGTGTAATAATTTGTAGCCATTGAGAGAATAATTAATTTTGATACAAATAAATGTAATTATAATTAGACCGTAAATAAACAGCGAATTAACCAATACCAACGCCTTATTGTTCGTAAACCGTGAAAAACATTACACAATTATAAAGCTTATTACACAGTAGACGAGCTCATAGATGATATTGCTTATCAATCATTTCTTTATGCCTTATTTTAATTGCACTCCATAATTACTCCCAAACCTCTCTCGCAGTGAAACGAGTCTGAATTTGCTATTAATTAGTTTGATAATTAGTTTCTAACCATTCTTTTTTTTCTACTCAATTTTATTATCGACTAAGTAAATATATGTTATGGTGTTTTATTTTCAAAGAAAACACATTTTGTAGCAATACTTTTAAATATGGATACCCCCATTTAGAAGTCTAGGTAATTTTATTAAGCATCGGTTTCACTAATTAAGATATTATAAACCCAGTAAAGAATGCGTGTTTTCGAATTATGTTTTAAGTCAATTATATCATAAAGTAAATGATTTCTCGTTGAAATAGGTAGTTAATGAATCAGAAATATCCTACTAAAAATCAACTTTAGGACCATGTTTGCTGTTTTGAAAAAAACTTGTTATATTATATTCATCTTAAAATTCAATGAGACGAAAATTGTTTTGTTTAAAAACAAAACTACTAATATTGATCGGAAAGTGTTTATAGACACAGATTTAATTCATTTTTGTGTGTTTTTAAAACCACCAAAATTTTAACATACTATCTATATACAACTGTGTTTAAGTTTTTATCCTATAGTACGTCAAGATCACGCCAAACATCCTAGGTGTTATATTCTAGTTCTTCCGGTGTACACCGCGTCCAAACGTCATAATTAGGTTGAGATATTTCGGCCTTGCTGTAAAGTACCATCTTCAGTCACCGATTGACTGAAACTCAGTGACTGAAGATGGTACTCCACATCGAGGCCAAAATATATCTCAACCTAATTATGATGTTTGGACGCGGTGTGAACGTGAAGAACTAGATTATAGTTGTGGTACCGGCCACAAAAACCTAGAGTAAAGTTTACCTTATGTGTTGTACGTCTGTTTTAAATATCAGATACTTACATAACTTCATCAGATATTGTAGACTTCAACATGAAACTCTGCAGGAAGTTGTGTTCAGCGTGAATACGTTCACACAACGTCAGAAGATGCAGTGTGGTCGTCTGTTGTTGTAGATTCTTTATTTTGAGGCCGAATCGGTCACCTCGGCTGTTAGGGTGTGGGCGAAATTCGTACTAACGCAGAAAGGAGGGGGAGGTACCGTTATGTTGTACATTGGAACGTCAATTGTTTTTAGTTTGATATGCTTTTTTAAGGTTAAAATATTATTACGGACTTGTTGAATCGTTTTGGTGTGAATACAAGTACGCGACATTTTAGGGACAAGTACTTGACTCCGTATTTAGGTGAAAAGTAACCTAACCTAAAATTTAATCTGCGCAAGCTGACCAATCACAAACCGATAAATAACCAAACTTGTTTGTTTTTTTTCTTGTGAACTTATTTAATTGTACAACAGGTAGCCTAGCACACAATACGTACAACATGTAAACAAATTTATGAAATTAAAAAATAAATGGAGATATCAAGCACGTCTATGGCAAGTGATAGCTGCACACTAACTGACTGGCTAGCCACCAAACAGCCCCTTCTGCTGGCTCGGAGCAGTGGACGACCAATCACAGCTGTGAATCAGACTGACCAAGTGTATCAGAGACACAAAAACAGAATGGTGGGCGACTGGTTAGCTTGTGCTGATACTTTTAAACTAGCTTGATTCCTACTGTTTTGTGTTATGTTTTAGGTAACTTTTCACCTGAAGACGGGGTCAGATACCAGATCCCGAAACGTCGTATACTTTTTGTTCACTCAAAAACAATGAAAAACGTCCGTAATATTATTTTAACCTCAGAAATTGTACCATCGTCATCCACAAACTTCAACAAACAAAGAACTCTTTTTTTAAATATACACTTCAAATACTGATACATAAAAATAGTTCAGTTTTTGTATAACAGTTGCAAATCTGTTATACTACCAGTCATTGGACATGTTAAACTATAACTACCTTTTGTTGCTAGATCTTCACTCAAAAGACTCTAACGACAAACTAGGTGCGATAGACATTTTGACAAAATATTAGTTTTATGTTTCTCCTAATTTTTCTCCTAATTATGTGGCAGGCTATGCAAAATCGAATTCTACATACAAAAGTAAGACGAAACTGTCTTGTAACTTGTTTTAGTTTTGGCTTAGTTTAGCCGTAATCCGTCATTTTGTAAATTTTTTTGAAATCTGGTATAAACCTTAATTGTTTTCCTAATAACATTTACCAAAATTATTTTTTCTCTGACTTATCGAATTTCAAAATGTTAATTTAAAAATCTAAAGTAACTATTTAAAAATTTCAAAGTTCAATTATTCCAATTTGATTCTATTTTACTTTGAAATTTTTAAATTACTGTACTGCCATTTTGAAATTCAATAAGTTTGATGTAAAGTATTTTTGGAAAAACAGTTAATGTTATACCAAGTTTCACCTAAATATCTCAAAGAACTTTAAAATGATTAATTGTTTTTTTAACTTAAAAAATGACGGAATAAAGCTAAATCAATCCGATATAAAAAAATGTTATTTAACATTTTCGACTTACTTTTGTATGTACTCGTAGAATCCGGTTCTGCAAAGCGCGCTACACATTTTGTGACACTCTGTATAGGTAAAAAGAGTAACACCAATGGAGCCGTCTAAAAGCAAGAAGAGCTCCTAAAAGAAGAGTTTGGGTCTGTTTAGAAGAAAACTAGTAATAGCTAGTTACTAGATACATAGTAACAACAATGTTTTTCCAACTCTAGATACTAGCAGTAAAGGTACAGCCAACGGTACCTTTGCCGGCTTGGTGGCTGAGTTGGTTGCGTGCGAGAGTGTGGATCCGAAGTTCACAGGTTCGAGCCCTGCTACAGGCAACGGTCAGTAGATAATATGTCGCTAGAGTCACCGCACAGACTGCATAGGCTCATGGTGACTAGCAAGTTAACTTAAAAATAAATCGGTTATCAACCACTACCTGGAAATTGACTGAGTACGAGATAACATTTACCCAAAATGATTTTCTGAAACCGAAGCCAATAAAGGCTTGGTTGTATTAGGGTAGTTGTCAAGGCTTTGTCAGTATTATCATGGATATCATTTTATGATATACCAACTTCTAGATGAAAAGTTTAAGCTTCGTACTTTTAAATCCACTCAAACTTGAAGTTGTTAGAACTTTCGGGATTTCAACCAGCCGCAAAGCGTGTGAAAGAAATAAAGCAATTCTGTATTTTTGTACTTTTTTGTATTTTAACGACGAGTGGATTTTTGTATAACGAACAGTTTGATTATTATATGTATATTATATAATATGATATGTATCGTACATTACAATGAAAATAACATATTTCGTAATAGCATTTAGTCATAACTGTGTCATAAAATAATTGTATATACAATGTTGATGGAATCTAAAATGGTAACAATAGGTTTACACGAGTTTGAAAAATAAACGTTTCGTATTATTATAGTGATATGTATTGGTAACAATGTAGAATATAACACGGTATGATAATTCAAAACTCTTAGATCGATAAGTAATAATCCTTGACGTAAAAACTGTTATCGCGGCCGACACAAAGCGCCGATAGACCATTGCTGAAGGGTGGACAGTCGAAAGCACCTGGACAGGTGAATTTGATATGTATCGTTACTCTTATACTTTACTGGTCAGAGGACAAGCGTACAACTATACAGTAGAACATGACATGCTAAACTATAGCGAGTTAAGAGAGGAGAGGGGACATAACAAACTGAGACAGAAAGAGAGAGAGAGAGAAAGAGCATGACAACAACAACAACAACAACTAAGAGAGAAATAATCATTTTATTCAGGTAAAACAAACAACAATGGAATGGAACCGAGGGTAGAGCGTGCATTTCTAACAGTGGCAGGACCTTAGTATCACAATTATATCAGTGCACTTGTTCGATAAAATAGTATTTATATAACGTGCTAATATAATAGTGCTCCAAACATTGACGTACATAGTCATATATTTATTACATTTATACATTTTTATATAAAAAACATTCACTTAAAAAAAGATTGGTGTATGTGCATCATGTTACACTAGTCTAGTAGAAATGAAAGAGAGTGCGTCAAAGGAACGTACACTGACGAAGGGAACGTACTTTAGATTGTCTACAAACAAAACACAGGAGTGAGTACTGAAAGCGGGGTTGAAGTGGGGTGTGGGGGTAGATGGTGGGCGGGGGGTGGAGACGGCACAGCCTTGAGTAGCACGGTACAGGTTCTACAGCACGTACCAACTAAATTAGGCCGAAATTGTTATCTACTCTTCCCGACAAAGTGGATAGGTTCTGGACTAAGCCCGTCAACGGAACAAACGGTCACGAATAACAATAACAGCGCGCGAAACAACAACTTGTGCTACTTGTAAATAAACACGGTCTGCAACAACGGGAGAACCTGAGAAATAAATGCAAACACTTAGGCCAGGCCCAGTTGAGCGGCGCTGAGGTGCGCGTTGCGCGTGCGCAGTGGCACGGGTGCGCGTTGCGCGTGCGCAGTGCATGGTGCGCGTCGGTACGAACCCCGGAGTACTGCCACTCTCAACCAGTTTATACGCGTTAGGCTGGCGCATAAACTGCTCACACACACACACACCACTTAACACAGCATAGCTCTTATGTACAATTGCTTACATCTAGATCTATAGTAATTACTCTATGGTAATAATACTTTTTGTTACAAAAATAACTACTTCTTGCTGGTTTTATAGTTGTGTTTCATGTCCTAAGTATTGGCTGCGTTTGTTCCTTGAAATAGCAAGTTCAAGATAGTGTTTTGGTATTTTTAGTTTGTTTTAATTGTTTGTTGTAAGTGGAATTTTGAATGAATGCAAAATACTCGAGATGCAGCATACCTGTTGTTAGTGAGGCTTTTTGTCTTTATTATGTTGTGAATTTGTTTTCTCAAAGAGCAATTAATTTCAACAATGTATTTCTATTCATATAACGACTTGCATGCTAACTAAAATGGTAAAATTGTAGCAGATTGAAAAAGAACTAAAACTGGTAATCTTTATGTAAACTTTTTTAAAGATAACCAGAAGATTGTCTGTTATTTTTACATGTTTAAACTCTTTAAGACTCTTTTCATTAGTAAATATCAAAGTTGAAGCAATACGACTTTTAATTGTATCATCTACTAACAATTATTGTTAATGCAATAGCTTACAAACACCAGTATTTAAGATTCATAATTACCACTTTATGAATTGTTAAACTTAGAAATGTTTAGTTTAATAGGGGTTCTTATTACATCACTCCATCTAATTATGAAATACGTACTCCATCATTAGAACTTTGTACTTATAGTTATCTAAGTTTTAATGAATAATTGTAATTTATTCAAAAGTGTTTATCCTAAAATATAATTTCAATTTTTTTAACAAGACGTGAATTTTCAAAATTTACAATTACATTTTCAGCACAACTGAATTTTAGTAAGAATGTTTAAAATTTATTATTCACGGACGAGTTATAATATGACTAAAACCATAACGCAATAAATATGTCCAACTTAGTAAAAACTGAACTTTCAAAACCCAACTGCAACCTAATAAAAAATACGTATAACTCCAACGTCTTTCATCAAACTCTTTTCGTTCGTTCACATATCAAATAGGTTACGAGGTTAATTACAAACCCTTCTGCAGAACGTTTCGGGGGGAAAATGTTTGAAAAAAATTTAGCCTCTACGGGCACAAAGTCAGCCAATGGTACGCCAATGATGTGGGGCGCGGCTGAGGGGCCACAGTGGCTCAGGATGTACACATCTTCCGTGGACCCAGGCCGGCCCCGACCCCGCGCTCTGAGAAAGCCCAGCCCCTTAGATGATTAAATGGAAGTAAGCCACAGGGTAACTGTAGGTAGAGTCTGCAAGGAGTCTAACGTCCCCGTGCCCATCGCAGTAGCGCGTCCGCTAGGATGTCTAGGTGCGCTTTCGTCTGCAACACACCGGAAATAAATAAATAAATGTTGTATAGCGCCAACATTAAACATGTTATGCAATCGTCAAATTACTGTAATTTTAAAAGCTAAACTTTTTCACACATTCTACGATTGAAAACCCAATCAGACATACATTCTTACGATTCAAATTCACTCTTATTCCTTCGAATCGTACCACTCTAACCCTCAGTGTTTTTGCGTTTTCTAAGTCATGTGCCACAAAATCGTCTGCAATTATATGCTTCTGTGGCCAAAACCTTTTTCAGACGAGTTTTAAAATCCTTAAACTCTGGGGCAATTTTTATCGAATTTGACAACCTGTTGACGAGTTGAAATTCTACTTGAGAAGGTAAACGTTCATGAACTGCAGTCCTGTGCCTCCCAGTTCGGTAGCTCTACCTGCCTCTAGTTTCATTAGAGTGAATGTCACTCGATTTGAAAAAAAGACATGTTTCTAAAATACGTATAGAGGCAAGGTAGTGGTAACAATTTCTATTTTTGATTGGCTTGCCTACACGACTCGCTTCATTGCAATTTTGCAATACTGTAGTTCGTATACTGTTTTTCTTTTTTGGAAGAATGAAAACTCTGGCAAAACTTGATTTTGAGCATCCACCGCACTCAAAGCTACTGGTAACCAAAGCTACATTATACTAACCTTGCAAATACTATTGCAAAAACAGTATCTATTTCGGAAGTAGATGGGATTAGATTGTTTGGGATTATGGTTTGAGACCAAGTGCACGTCAACCTTTTGGTTTATTGTGCTGACTCCCTGTTCTTATTGGATTTAAATTGAATACGTTTGTTAATTTGAATTCATGTGTCCAATATTTTTCCAATCATAATCTTCTGACCAATCCTTCAAAAACTAACTTTACACTCTTCAGATTACGCCCAAGCCTAAATCAACCGAATCCTACTGTAATCTTGGGAGATCAAAATATTAAAGAGGTCGATTCAACTAAGTTTCTAGGTCTGTATATCGACAGAGCGTCAACGTGGAGTAACCACATAGACGCAATCTGCTCGCGGATATCTTCCGGTATTTTTGCTTTACGAAATCTATCTAACACTGCCCTCAAAATCTACTATTGATGGCTTATCATGGACTAATATTTTCTCATTTAGCATATGGGGGTCGATTCAACTAAGTTTCTAGGTCTGTATATCGACAGAGCGTTAACTTGGAGTAACCACATAGACGCAATCTGCTTGTGGATATCTTCCGGTATTTTCGTTTTACGAAATCTATCTAACACTGCCCTCAAAATCTACTATTGATGGCTTATCATGGACTAATATTTTATCATTTAGCATATGGAATATCATGCTAAATAGCTCTTTGGGGGAAATAGTTCAAGAGCGAACAGCCAAAGAGTTTTTATATTACAAAAAAGCTATTAAAATTATATTAATCCTAAATTTTAGAGATTCTTGTAGATTATTTTGCATTCCAAGCATTGCAGCTGCTAACCCTGCCTTGTCTCTATATACTTGAAGTGGTATTCTATTACCGATTTAAATGTCAATAACTTCAGGGTAGAGATATTCATGAATACGAGACAAGAGGACAACATAGGACGTCCGCGCACGAAAAATTGCCCTCCCAAGCAGGAGCCAAACTGTTAAATTACGTGCCTCCCCAGATTGCCACTATTACCTCCTCAGAGTTGTTTAAGCGTCTTTTAAAGTGATACTTAATTAATTTAGGCTGTTTCTCTGTGGATGAGTTTAAGAATGGGGATGCAATTTAAAATAGTTAACTTCGTGTTTTTGGAGAATAGGAAAAAATGAAATATGTTTCTAAAAGTGTGAATGATTTTTATTCCTGTATTGTAACTGTATGAATGTCGTATTGTGAGTGTATGTTTTTCTCATCTTGACTTTTGCAATAGATTGTACAGTTTTTACTGCAATATTATTCTTTTTTATTCTCATGTGTAGGCGACACCACCCCCGTTTGTTTACAAAGCTCGAGGATCCCGCTGTTCAGTTCGAAAGGCATGAAAGAAATGGTCCGAGGGCACCAAATCTTTTCATACTATACTATTTATAGTTAGATGTAAAGCAGATAATGTTAGGTAGGACTAAGTTTGGTTAGTAGTACACTTAACTTGGTACAAAGTCTCTTTTACCATTTTGTTTCAACCTAAGCTGAGGGCACCATCCAATAGTATAATAGAAAATGATTATTTGTCGTTGAACTTATTCCCCATATCACTTATCTAGTCACTGATCTTGACTGACCTGTTTTGATAAAACTACTACAAAACTAATGTAAAATTAACTGATATATTCTGTCTGATTAGGTAAACATTAGAAGTGATGTCTAAACCTCATTTAAGCATATAAAATCTTGTTGAATTAAAATCCTTAAATCTAAAGTAAAGTGCTTCGTCATGTTTGATCACACTTACCGTTTTGTAAAACATGCACGCCTGCCTGTCTTCGTCCTCCCCACTGGGGCAGTCTATGAAGCCGTCGCAAAGGACATGGTCGTCTATGCAGCGGTACCTGCCCGTACGGTCAGGTGTGGGACAGGCGAACCTCTCCATGCCGTCTTCCTCCGCGGGTGGGCACTCTGTAAACACGAGACGGACACATTTATCTCGTCCTCAAATTTATGTTTCTGTATTACTAAATATTTAAAACTGCAATTTTGGATGGCAACTTGGATGGTGTCGCCAGTTTTTTCCACAATACTCAGATAGCTACTAGAAAAGCTGAAGAGATATTTGTATTCGTACAATGGAATGATTAAACCAGGCCAAAACGCAGCTAACGTTAAAACGCTGCTGGAATGAGTTAATCTAATTTCCTTAGCAATTTGTTACTATAATTTGTTCCGTTCATAGCCTCGCTCCGGCCTTCGGCATCACACCTACGCCATCCATTGCCATGGGCGATATAAGGCCGTCGGCCTCAGACTTATACGTGTTCTTTTTCTGCAAGTTTTATAACATATGTTGAAGCGATAACACATTTCAACTTTCATTTAAATAGGACTACTCATTCCGTTGTTATAACAAAAAATCAGTTTTTATGAATACGACCAAAGTACATCGTTATTTAAAATGTCATTAAAATCTAATTAAATTTACTGTTTTGTGTTTAGTCCGAATGATCTGTAAATCGAACAGCTGATCTAACGGACACCTACAGCTGATAATCAATCAGTTATGCCAACACGATGGACAAAACAATTATTGTTCCAATTAAAAATTCAAATTGAATAAACGCTACTGGCACTGTTGGTACAACTGATTGTTTTAACTCGATAGCATCACAACAGTTTCAGTCCAGTTTAGTCGGTTTTCTATGCAAATTAAGCGTCATTACGCACATTTATATACGTGCTGCCTTAGTTTTCTTTTAATGGTTAGTTGTAGTGTTCACTTCTGATAGTTTTCTATAAATACTGCAGTTGAAAATCTAGGTCGAACAGGTTTTTAATTACGTTATTTTAGCACTAAATTTTATAAAACTTTCCGTGAGAGGCCCTCGGACCCCCCTTTTTGTTGGGGAGTGCTCTAAACCCCCCAAACCCCTCAGTAGAGCCCTCCCACTAACTATATATATACACGAGCCGCTACTGGGAACACTGTAATACAAAACTGACGAATTTAGATTTTAACCAAACTGTTAACTCATTTAAATTTCAACAGACCAGTAAATCAATCCTTAATATCAAGACAACCGTCAGATACAGAGACGTGGATATGTGTTTTGATGACTAGCAAGATGGAAATAGTCCAGAGTAAAGGTTGCTTTAGATTCACACAACATTCCGCTGAGGTCTGCTGATATACGCTTGTTAAATCAGCTGAACCTTTCTCCCACTAGAGTAATCAGTCTGTAGAGGGAAGCCTTATCTCCTTCTCGACGAAAATAAGGCAACCAATTGTGTATTTTATAGTGTGTAACCAAAGATTATGTTATGCATGGATGAGGCAGGAAAATCAACATAGTTGCAACATACCACACAGAGATAGCGCTGCCGTTTCGTGCCGTCTCCCCCCTTCACGGTTTCACATGCGAGTTTGTCCTCAGTCGATGACTTAAATTTAACCAAGTCGTGCGATTTTCGAGACCGAACAAACTTCGGCGTGCGTCTGTGGCTCAGTCGGACAAACTCGAGCATGTCGAGCCGAGGGGCAAGAGATGGCAGCGTGGGCTGCCACAACTATGTTGATTTTCCTGCCTCAGCCATGTGGCATCTATACGGAATCTATCTACCCTAACATAATCTTTCGTATTACTTTTATTTATTTAGGAACGAGAGAAATCAAAATAACAGCCCATTTTCTAGGTAATGCAGAATGAATAAGATGCACGAAAACATGATCATAGTAAACTACTTGAGACTCTTAAAAAACTCCCTCACAGCACTATCTGTGCTTGGTCTGCCACAACTATGTCAATTTTCTTGCCTCATCCTATTGGCATCTATGCGCTATCCACCCACCATAATATAATCTTTGGTGTAACACACAAAAGATTTATCTAGCCCCTGACAAAAGATCGGTAGTTTCAACATTGTGACCTTCAGTTTGATAGCAACCTATGGGGTTTAAAACGCAATTTCAAATTTCCTCGTTTGTACAACAAAATATTCTTTGTTTTAAAAATACCTGCTTTTTATGAGTTTTATCTAAAGAGTGTTTAGTAATTACGGGATCAAACATCACCGGATGATTTCTCAAGTCAAAGTAAGCAAACACATTCTTATAAAGCATAGTTTTATCTCGTTTGGTTTTCCGCCTCTCTGTTTAACTGTGTTTTAATAAAAGCACATTGTATCTTTAAGTTGATTAAAGCATCAACTTAAAACTTTACAAACCTAAAGTGGAGGGTCCCCAAATTGGTTAAATACAACCCCTTGTGGCACCTCAAATGAAAGGGAATCTCAACACAAATTCAACGACGCAAAGAAAAATGATTTATCTCAACTCTTTTTTTGTTATACCAATATAAAGATGACGCAAAATCAGGTTTAAAATGTCATATTTTACATACAATTTATTTTGAATGACAACATTTTCTTTAAAATACTCTGAGGGAAACATCACGCAACCCAAGAACATAACCGCATAAAGTATTATCATTTAAGAAAATGTTAATGTAAATGTAGAAAATTTCTAGATAAAATGGTGTTCTTTGCGCCGTTGAATTTGTGTTAAAGTTTTTTTCTTATGAGGTGCCACAAGGAGGGTTTGTGTTTAAAAATCACAAGAAACCCTCTCCCCATTTGGTAGGGGTGGGTGAAGCATAGTTCGTCAAAACAAATTTCAGAATCACATAAAAACATTCCAAACAGAGTTTAAAAGTATTTCCTTTTTCAAAAGTTTCTCACTTTAACTTTGAAAAAGGAAACCCGAATGGTAGGGGGTGGGACATTTAAAAGTCACCCAAGTTTATGCTTGAGTTAGTAATAAAAAGTCGACAACATGAGGCTCCTTAATCTCGGATATTGAAAGTTAAACTCAAGCACTGGTTTAGGTCGCTAGTAATTGGAACGTATAACTTGACATAACCACTTGAAATGTAATTTCATCTAGATCTCCCCTTAGAACTACTTTGGAACGAAACTAACTGTTTATGGATGTCGTGTTAGGGCAGTCATTTATTGAAAATCTACCGCTGATAGGTCTAAAGTGCGTATGAATCCATCTCGTTCATGTGAGCGCCCCTTGACGAGATGCTCTTGAAACTAACCGTGCTCTTTGCTGAAAACGTTTTAAAATGAAGTAAAACCCAGCTTTATTATCTCAGTAACCAAAAGGTTAACTAGGTGAAGTTAGACTACAAAGTCCTCTGCAACACTCAGCCTCGACCTCTACCTAGCGTTACTGAAAAGTCACTTAACAAATTGTTAGTGGCGACTGCAGGGATCAAACCCGCGCCACCAGAGTAATGAGCTCCGCCTACGCACGCGATACCATTCCGCTACGAGTCCTCTTACCTACAGCTTATTCGAACCGTTCTCGTTTTCCGAGTTTTGTTTGACTTTTGAGTTATGGCCTATGCTTACATGGGAGGTAAAAGTAGTTTTCGATTCGGTCACTTTTATTCACCATACAAGAGTTCTTTGAAGAGTAATATGGGAATAATTTCCAAAACAACTACATTCCCTTAAGTGATGAGCGCTAGTTACCGTACTGACATAGGAAATAGAACTACTCTTTCTGTCGCCAATGAGTAGGGCCTACTAAACGTCGCACACAAAACAGCGTGCAGTTTTGTGCTTCCAAACACCACTAGAGCCAAGTACTATAGTCTCATCTGTGTCACTGAGGATGTCACATCACAGAATGGGCGAAACGTCTGACACACCAAGGGCGAAAAACAAAATGGCCGACTGGTACTTTGCACTTTTAATTGAATAAGAATAATAAATACACCCTCTATACAGCAGAAAATCTAACTCCCCTTGTAGGCCCCGTTAGAGTAAATTCGCTCCGTTACACGGTAGGGCTTGTATCCTACAGATTGACATCGTAGGGTGGTTGCTCAAAAACGCAACACGCCAGAATTTTCATGTTTAAAAATCCATTCGGTAATCGCAAAAATTTAAAAATGATAGTCGTGCAGGCAAGCTTTTCAAAGTTTGAAATTGTTGACTTTACCTTGCCTCTACATTCATCAAACTTGTCTGAACCCGTAAGAGTAAGTGACATTCACTTTTACGAAACAAGAGGCCAAGAGAACTACCGAACTGGGAGACACAGAAAGATAGTTCATGAACGTTTACCTTCTCAGGCAGGGGGTTAACTAGTCAACCGGTTGCCAAATTCGATCAAAAGTGCCCAAATGTCGAAGGCTTTCACAAGCAAACCTTGGTTACAAAGGCGATTTACAGTACAGACGAGTCTACGGCACATAACTGGGAGACCACAGAAACCACCGACTTACAATAGGGCTAGAGTAGAATAATTCGAATGAATGGGAGAGAATTAATTAATACAATTGATGTCTGAGTGAGACTTCAATGGCAGATTTCATGGCAAATTTTAGTGACAAAAATTATGATTGCATAATATGTTTCCGCAAAACTATTTTCTTTGAAAATAATGCTATTCATTTCTCTCGCCAAATAGAACGAAACGTCGTAGAATGGTGCGGAATGCAGTTTTTCGCTTCCCAGCTCCTCTTGAGTCAAATGGCAAAACTTTACATCATTATATATAAATGAGTGTGTGACCACTCTACAAATCGCATGTTTAGTCCGATATTAACGAAATTTGGAACAATGTTCCTGTTGCAAATCTCTAGGTTAAGTTCGTTGACCAGCTTGGTCGAATCATACGTTTCAAAATGGTGGCCATTTAATGTTTGGATTTCCATAAAACATAGTAGCGATACTATAGATGAACACAACGTTCATCCTGTACGAGTATAGTAGAGTGTTACTCTCTCAATCGATCAAAATAACTCCCGTTGCTCTAGAAACTACCATTTTAAAGTGAATTCAGTTTAATTATTTTATCCGAATTTTTGCACTTTGACATTCAGAGCACTGCGCTCATTTATTTAGCGCTGTTATGTTATTTACTAGCCTATGTTTCCTTGAATACAGAAAGTAAAAAGGTAAAGTTTGGTTTTGTTTAACAAGGTGAAGTTAGGACTACAAAGTCCTCTCTACCACTCAACCTCGACGTTTGCCTAGCGTTACCGTACAGTCATTACTAATGTAACTGGTGACCGCGGGGATAGTGAATTTCGCCTCATTTATAAAAGACAAAATGGACACTTGTTCGGTTTTATTGGAAATTCGCTAAGATTCACAGTAGCGCTTCTGGCTACATGTCGGCTATGTTTGATCCATATTTCAGCTTGATTAGAACAGGTGACGAAGGTTTGTACGGGTCTACATTACTGTATACAGTAAGTTGTTCTCGAAAGCTGTGTACTGTATTCAGTGAGTTGTTCTCGAGTGTTGTGTACTGTATACAGTAAGTTGTTCTCGAGAGTTGTGTACTGTATACAGTAAGTTGTTCTCGAGAGTTGTGTACTCTATTCAGTAAGTTGTTCTCGAGAGTTGTGTACTCTATTCAGTGAGTTGCTCTCTAGAGTTGTGTACTCTATTCAGTAAGTTGTTCTCGAGAGTTGTGTACTCTATTCAGTGAGTTGTTCTCGAGAGTTGTGTGTACTCTATTCAGTAAGTTGTTCTCGAGAGTTGTGTACTCTATCAGTAAGTTGTTCTCGAGAGTTGTGCTCTATTCAGTAAGTTGTTCTCGAGAGTTGTGTACTCTATTCAGTAAGTTGTTCTCGAGAGTTGTGTACTCTATTCAGTAAGTTGTTCTCGAGAGTTGTGTACTCTATTCAGTAAGTTGTTCTCGAGAGTTGTGTACTCTATTCAGTAAGTTGTTCTCGAGAGTTGTGTACTCTATTCAGTAAGTTGTTCTCGAGAGTTGTGTACTCTATTCAGTAAGTTGTTCTCGAGAGTTGTGTACTCTATTCAGTAAGTTGTTCTCGAGAGCTGTGTACTCTATTCAGTAAGTTGTTCTCGAGAGTTGTGTACTGTATTCAGTAAGTTGTTCTCGAGAGTTGTGTACCTATTCAGTAAGTTGTTCTCGAGAGTTGTGTACTCTATTCAGTAAGTTGTTCTCGAGAGTTGTGTACTCTATTCAGTAAGTTGTTCTCGAGAGTTGTGTACTCTATTCAAGTTGTTCTCGAGAGTTGTGTACTCTATTCAGTAAGTTGTTCTCGAGAGTTGTGTACTCTATTCAGTAAGTTGTTCTCGAGAGTTGTGTACCTATTCAGTAAGTTGTTCTCGAGAGTTGTGTACTATTCAGTAAGTTGTTCTCGAGAGTTGTGTACTCTATTCAAGTTGTTCTCGAGAGTTGTGTACTATTCAGTAAGTTGTTCTCGAGAGTTGTGTACTCTATTCAGTAAGTTGTTCTCGAGAGTTGTGTACTCTATTCAGTAAGTTGTTCTGAGAGTTGTGTACTCTATTCAGTAAGTTGTTCTCGAGAGTTGTGTACTCTATTCAGTAAGTTGTTCTCGAGAGTTGTGTACTGTATTCAGTAAGTTGTTCTCGAGAGTTGTGTACTGTATACAGTAAGTTGTTCTCGAGAGTTGTGTACTGTATACAGTAAGTTGTTCTCGAGAGTTGTGAGATCTGATTGGTATTCACGCGGCACTACTTGTAGACTGGACGCCGTTGATTCGCTCCTTCGTTCCCAATCAGTTGAGTGCCTCTCCTCTGTCCGAGCTACTTGTGTATACATGATCACGTGGTAAGGAAAACACGCGAAAAATGCAGATACTCCTTCATTCTCAATCGGGTTTAGTTAGTAGTGAACATATGCCAAAACAAGTTTAATTGATAGGTTTAATATTATAGGTTACAATATTTTGGGAAAAAAGTTATAACTATAAAAAACCTATCCTGTTCTTTTACTATGCTTTTTTCTTCAACTCAGCAGTTTAAAATATACCTGCCTTCAAAATGTTACTGTGGACATTTTCTATCGTAAGTGAGCAAGATGATCACGATCCGAAACAAAGAAGTACATGGCTTTAGGGTTGATAGACTTGTAATTCAAATTAAAAAAGGATTCTTAAACAATCCTTGTACACCTTAACGTTTTACTGCCATTTAAAGTCTTCAAAAATACCAAACAACGGCTGAAATCAGTAACCGGTACATTTGTAACGGTTTTATTTCGTAAGAGCTTACTGCATTCATACGCATAAATTAAGAGTGCACCGTACCGGTCGGTCGTTTTATTTTCGTCTTAAAAGGCAAGCAAAAACAAGCATTTTCTTAGGACACCTCACGTCTACAATGTGTATAAGATTTGTTTGAAATAAGTTTTATTTTAAATATGATTATGTACTTCAATCACTTTGCTGATTACTTGTTTGAAAAATTTATTAGTTTAATGGTAAAAACAATAAAATAAATAACACATTTCTTAAATTTTTATAAATTTACCACAGTTTTATAAATGATACAATTCAAATTTACTTAGAGGAGTCACTAAAACATGTAATACACTTAAACAAAGTATATTTCACAAAAGCTACATGAAAATTGTAAGCTTGAGGTGTCTCAAGAATATTCAGGTTTTTACATGATCGTTCTTAAAGACAAAGTTCCATGCCACTACTGTGCACTCTTAGCTGAACACGTTTTGGCGATACAATTTTTAACAAACAATATGGCGGCTTTTAATTAGGACACATCCAACCATTTCCGTTTAGCACTTTATTTACGGATACCCTGTATACTCGTACTCGTAAATCTATTTCCTAAATTGCGCCTATAAACTCACGCTGACAGTGAACTTCGCTGCGCTCACAGCCTCGCTTCGGCCTTCAGTCTCAAATTTACGGGGTTTCTTATTAGAGATTTTACTGCATGTCGTTAAAGGAAATCTCATTTCGAATGTCAATAGAATCGGACCACTATTTCCAATGGTATAGTGAAAACCCGCTTTTGCCGCCATTTTAAAACGACTTAAAGGATTTTTATATGTATAGTATATTGATGTATAATAACAAAGTACATAGTCTATTTATTTCAAATTGCATTAAAATTGGACCGAGTTTACTATTTGAGATCATCAAACCTCTTTTTCCGTTAAAGGTTCCCCTCAAAAGTTTACTTCCAGAGCCCGGGTGTTCTGGCTAACGAACTTGACCGAGATATTTACAAAAGGAACATTTGTACTGAATTTCACTAAAATCGGAAAAATGTGATCATTAAGTTATTTTAAGCTAACTAGACTTGTTTCTATGCCCTCAAATTGTTACCTGTTCTCTCTTATTATTCTTTAAAAATGTGAGTAAAATATACAAGAAACAACACCATCTGGTTTTAATTTAAAAAATGAAATTCAGCAGAATTTTACAAAACCTTTGGTTACTCCTGGGACCGAAGTATTATAGTACTGGTAATAAATAATATTTGTGCTAATATTGACTTAACAACAGTGTTAGCACATTAATTTAAAACAAATTTTGGACTTTATAGGCAGCATGTTTAAAACTATGTGTTGGTAGTTAAAGTGAAACAGCTATTTTGCCATTAAATGTAAAACTTTCAACTGTAACCCTTGCCTAGCAAATCTGAACGATTTTCTTTATATTTCTTTTAATAATAATAATTAACACTTTCACGCGGTGAAAACTAGCATATAAATCTGGTTGACTGATAATAATTGAACATTTAACGCACACTTCCATTCGTCAGTATATTATACTTGTAAATGCGCACAGAAATAAAACTACAAAACTAAACATTTCCAATGGCCCTATTCAGTGGCCACTTCAGAGAAAGGCTGGATTCGTTTGCCCAAGGAACACACGACACCGGGCACGTAACAACTGGCTAAACAACGGGTCTTCTTTCAACTGATGCGGCCTAACTGTCAAACCAACTGCTTGCAAGGGTTTAAGGCGGCCTGTTTTCACCTTTCAAACTCAATTTTACTGTATTTTAATGAACCTGATATACTACTGATAAACTAGAGGAGTTTTCTGACACCCCGATTTCTCAAAAGCTGTTCAATAGTTTCACAAATACACTTTAAAACACTGGATGAACGGGAGGCTCAAATTGCCACCAACCAGCAGAATGACCTACCAAAGGGCTGGGCGGCCTGTAGAAGTAAATGAGGCTGTTTTACAGGAAAGGAGAAGATGGTGAACAAACAGGCAAATTAAATTGTTTTACTAGAGATAGGAAACTATTTTTGTTTTAATTTTAATTTGCATCTTCCTTAAAGTTTACACACAGCTATGTTAATGAAGCCCCGAGGCGAAGCACGGGTACTCACAGCAGTAACTAATAAAATCTTCGACACTGTAAAACGTGTTTAAAATTAGAAAGTTTTAATTTTGCCCTGATAAATTGAAACCAATTCGATCAGCTTTGTTCTATCGGTTTGATTCTTAATAGTGTAATGTCTATTTGGTATTAATAAATTTTAAAACACACATACTATTAATTGACATACTAACCTATGTACATAAACGTCTAGTCTATACAATCACCACCATGCTAGCATGCCCGACAAATTCCACAAAAGCAAGAATGCACGTTACTTATCTTTTATTTTGAAACATTTTCCTTATTTGAATACAGGGAAATTAACTTAAGCCATTTATATTGGGTCTCATTTTACATTAGTTTAGTTTGTTTGCACTTATCTTGGAAGACGTTGATTTAAACTCTGCTAATACCGCATAGTGAATGTTATAATCATGCTGGATTTGACAAACTAATATAAAAAAATGGATAGGAAAAAAGGAATGAAACTCCCAACCTCGAAATGTTTGATGACTTTCATGCATTTTTTATAAATTGCCTATGACTTTTAAACTGCACTGTGCATACAAATTAAATGCTCAACACTTAAAACTATCATTTATTTCTTTTCTGTTATCAGATGTGTACTTTGCATTTTCTGATCTTACTTCATGAAAGCTAGACAGCAGAAAAGCTAAACAAACTTGACAGCATTTAAAACCCCAATCTTGCAATTACTGCAACGGTAAGGTCACTGCAAGCTAGGGGGTTTCCATTAATTTGCAATCGCTAGGCGATTAAATTTATATAATTAAACTTGTTTGAAGTTTTGATCGCTAAAACACTTTGTATTTAATTATTTTCATGAATTGTATTGGTTTAATATAAATTTATACATACATTAATTTGCAGATAAAAAACTGTCAAACGTTTTGCACTTTCTTGACTAACCAACAAACGAATGTTAATTTTAATTCGTACGCAAAGCAGCATTTCTTAGACAGAGTTTTATAATGTTGGATTATGAGTATGAAATGAATAATGTATGGGACAGCACAGACAATTATCCGACACACCCCTGGTACCCCGAATGCTAGAGCTATAACTATGGCCAAAGACAGTGTTATAGTAGGTAAAAAGCGCATAGATGCCACATGGCTCAACATACTTGAAGCAGCCGACGCACAGAATGCACTGCAAGCGCTGCCGTATCCCCCCTCAGCTCCACTTGCTCGAGTTTACCCGATGTTGACCACCCAAATGTGAATGCCGAACTAGCGCGTGCGTCACTCAAGTCGCAGCGCATTCTGTGCGTGGCCTGCCTCAGCCATGCGGCATCTATACGCTACCTACCCACTATAACAATGTCTCTGCTATGACTATGGATGGCTATGGCTATAACTATGGCTATGTCTAAGCAGCACATGACAGGACATGACAAGGCACCCCGTCTCCTGGGCGAGCTACAGCTGCTTACCTACAGTGGGCAGATGACGCACAGGCCCTTCCGCCTCATACAGCCAACGATCTGCAAACCAAAAAGTGCTATGCAAAGCCCATTAATAGTACAGAGCAACTCCGCAAAGCTATGGCGCAATCAATGACAACCCCGTGCCGATAATGGACATTAACAGCCTCGACGAAAGGGTTTATAGAATCATGCGTTAGGTGATTGATTGTGATAGAGTAAAAGTTGACAGTTTGGGAGAGGGCGAATGACAATGAGCTGAGGTCAAAAGAAAAATATTATTTTCTTGAGTTTTGCAGTTTACATTAAATGCTTAAAACTAAAAACCCATTTCCTTTACACTTTAACACATAAAGTAAATGTCAGTCTTCGAAATAACAATGTGTACCATAAAATAAACTGTCTTTGACATGTCAAGCTGAACCGTAAACAATTTTCCGAGCTTACCTTCCCAGACCAAGCAAGCCCACCCAAATGTGCCTGGGCTGGACACTAACACGGACACTGATGTCTTTATAGAAACAAAGACAGCCGGCTTTTCGCCAGCCCGTACTGATCAAAAATCAATAATAAAGTCTAGTAAAACAGCTAATGAAACTCATGTAATTTTTCTTCGTTTATAGATAGTTCTGTTTAATAAAAATTACTTGAAAATATTTCTTAGTTGAAAGTTAAGAATTCTTCTGAAGTATATACGTAACTGTTCTGTTGTTGAGTAATAATATTATATTTTTATATGTTTCACAATGTATTGTAACATAATTGATACATGTTAAAACCCATCTGATCGAACTAAGGCTTGCGCCTATTTAATACTTTTAGATTTGAAAAAAACTTCATATAAGTCTAGACTGGAAGGTTATTAAGACTATTAAAATGTTGGATTTTCATCAACTGAAGAGTTTTTCTATTTATATGTTTGCAAGACTATAATCTAGTTAATCCAGTTCACACCGCGTCAAAATATCACGACAATTAGCTTGAAATGTTAACCGTCCAACTGTGGATTACCATCTTCAGTTCGCGGAAGAACTAGATGATAGTTGGGACACCGGCCGCGAAAGCCTAAGACTTAATGTTTGCAAGACATCATTTTACCCCTAATAATCCCACTTAGTGGGTTACACAAATCATATTGGTAATCTACAAGTCAGAAGTCAAGCCAATTAAACCTCTCTGAATTCATTGAGAGGATTGATCACCCCAGAATAAGTTGCCTTAAACGTGAACGTATCTTTTGGTGTAGGGATTGGAAAAGTTGTTTTTCATGTTCGCAAAAGTTGTCTCTAGATTTGTGCAACCTGTTTTTTTTTTAAGAAACCTTACGTCAAAATTAGCAAAAAATATAAAAGGTGGCCGAAAATAGGCTTTTTAAAAGTGCGTTTTCTTTTTTACTAAGCATTTTTGCCTGTTTTGTGTATAAGGACCATAGAACCACTACTACTCTATCATATACATCCGCATTTGTATGTATCGGCCACGGAAACAGCGGACTACGAAACCACGTTTTGCCACCTTTTGAGTGAGCAGAGCAAAGTTGGAATATCGCTACTACCATTTCTCTTGACTGGCAAGATCGGTGACACGGGCGACTCTTCAAAGAACTGAGCCAGACAAGACTAGATCCGATGTTTATGAAACAGAAGATAAACTGTGATTTCCACCTATCCCTCGTCCACCGTAGAGAAATAATCAATACTCCACTATTTCAGTGGGTTCTTGCATGGTTGAAAAATCCTCTTAATCCAACAAAAAATCGATAAAGACAACTGAAGAAGAGTTTTTCACTGCAACTTATGAACCGACTATAAAGCCTGAGCGGCTGTGGATGACGGCCTCGCTTTGTCTTGAGTTTGACAATGAAGCTTGGTTATTGTTATTGTATGGGGGATTTATGCCGTCTCGACAGTTATTGCCCACGAAATGAACTCATCGCCAACTTCAGATGGGTTGCTACCCTGGAGAAATCAGATGACGAAGTTTCAAATGATCTACTGACTGTACCTGTGTCTATGTATAACATGGTGTTTCATATACAGCTGTTGTTCATTAGTTCGATATGTTTAAAAACATTGCTGACCGCAGTCACCACTTACATTTGTAATGTGACTATACGGTAACGCTAGGTAAAGGTCGATGTTGAGTGGTAGAGTGGACTGTGTAGTCCTAACTTTAACCTTGTTAAACAAGACAAACTTTACCTTTTTACTTTATGCATCCAAGGAAACATAGGCTAGTAAATTATATATCAGCTTAATTTATGCCCAGTGCTCTGAATGTCAAAAGTGAAGTTAAATTCAGAATTCGGATTCAGAATTCAGTTAAATGTTTAGAATTCGGATTAAATAATAAAACAGAAATTACTTTAAAAGTGTTGGTTCTAGAGCAACGGGGGTGGTTTTGATTGGTTGAGAATTTCAACCCCTACTATACAGAGTGAACCTTGTATTCAATTATGATATAGCTACGATTTGATAGGTGAATCAAAATTTTGAATGACCACCATTTTGAAACGGACTGTCCGATCTAGCTGGTCCGATCAAACTTAACCTAGAGATTTGCAAAAGGAACATTTGTACCAAATTTCGTGAAAATCGGACCAAAAATGCGACCTGTAGTGGTCACACATGGTGTCGGGAAGCAAATAACTGTAAACTGCACCTTTCTACGACTTTCGTTCTATTTGGCGAGAGAAATTAATTGCTATATTTTCAAAGAAAATTCGCTAAAAATACATCGATGGAACAGGTCAAGTATAATATCCTCTTTTAATATTCTAAGCTATAGTTAAGATAGAAAATCAACGTTATTAACGATGAAACTATTGAAACTTTTCCTTTAGCATCCATTTAATATCATCACTTGATCTTGATCATCACTACTAAGGGTAATACTTGTATACGAGTACTTTGGTTTGAGACACTGACCACTATTAGAGGGTATTTCAATGTGAAAATGGGATGAATGGTGATTCTGATGAATATTTTAATAGATGGTAAGGCGTAGTCTTGTCACACAATTGAACCGACTGTTCCCCAGATGAGGTAGTTAATTAATAGCCCAACGACCAATGGAATTGACCAACGGTTTTAAGGGCGGTCGCCGCAGAGAAAGGCTGAATTCGTCCTCCCAAGGAACACATGACAGCGCGCACATAACAACGGGCTTTCTTTCAACTGATGTGGCCTAACTGTCAAACCCTTTGCTTGCAAGGGTTTCGTAGAAAGTAGATAGCGCTCTTATATGTAGGTCAAATTCGGATATGTTAATCTTTATAGACACAGAAAGAGTTTATCTGGGTTTGCCTGTGATTTTGATGAACCTATTTTTAGCTTCTTAAAAACACTGTATATTTTCAAAACTTTAACCGTTAAAACATTAAAACTATAATAATTGAAAATGAACTACAGGCAAATTTAGATACAATGTTTATCTTTCATTTAAGAGTTGTTTTGTCAAAATAGCATTAATACAAAAGTCTCCATTTTGTTTCCCGCAACAACGCTCTCCCGAGCAGCTGAGCCTGATCCTTAACGTGACTTGCGAACCACGGGGAGTGGCCACCGTGAAAAGTTGTTAATACAGCGCCGAGAATTGAACCTGGGCCGCTTCGGTGCGAAGCACGCACTATTACACTGAGCTATGGCCACCCCTTATATTAGATGTGAATATAGGATGTGACATGTTTCAAAATCATTCTGTTATCGAGTGTTTAGCCCAAAAATATGTAAACTAATTATTATATCGATGCGTCGTCAGGATTTTTATGCTCTCGAAGGTTTCCCTTACACATAAAATTTGTACGTTCGCACTAAGAAGTTATGAGATGGTAACAAAACTCGATCATCAATAGTGGTGGCAAAAAAAGTGTTTTCAAAAATAAAGATTTTCTATTTGACTCAAAGTTGTGAGGAAGCTCAAAACTATGTGCCGTTTTTTCTACGACGTCTCATTCTCTCTAGATATAGAACTTAACATTTTCCCGAGAAATTAGCTGAAAACTGCAATATAGGTTCAGACATAGGAATACAGGAGTTTGTACCGATATAGAGCTGTACTCAAAAAATAAGTTCTAGCCTACTTTATCCTGAAGCATTTATAATCCAGCCAGTAGTGCGAGGGTTGAAGGAATTATCAAAGCTCCTCATTAATAATGAGACTTGAGTGGAATGTTTTATCAAGACAGAGGGGCGGGGGAGGGAGTGAATGTTTCCTTCAACTCTGAATGGACTAATTAATTATTTTGAAAGTTGGTCGTTTTGTGAGCGCGCAGGGCGCTTCCATTGATCGTTGCAGTGACGTCACTACGCTGCTATTCCAGAGTGATGACAGCTTGCATGTTCTCTTTACCGTATCGTAAGAGATTCGCTAGGGTTCACGGTAGCGCTCACATCATAGGAAATTCGGGTACAAAATAGACCAAAAGTGAAATTGTTGATCCCTCTTTTGACACGTGTGACCATTCTACGGGTCAGATTTTAGTTTAATTCACACGAAATTTTTAAGGACTTTGTAAAATAAAAGGTCGAGTTCCTTGACCAGCAAAAATGGTCCATCAAAACTGCCTTTTTTGGGGGAGGGGCCCATTTTCGAAAATGAAAATTAATAGTTTTTTACCGCCATTTTGTTTTGGCTGAACGGATTTGATTGATTTTTAGTACATGTCTTCGGAACGAAGTCATAATGTGTTAAGCCTAAAAATCCATTTTTAACCAACTTAACTTAGAGATTCACTAAAATCATCTTGTGTACATTGGACAAAAACACGACATGTATAATAGTCACACATAGAGGGTTAGTTAAAAGTCTGGAAACACCCCTTTTTGAACTTTTGAAAGAGGAAACATTTTGAAACCCCCTTTAGGGAATGTTTTTACAGAAGTCTAAAGTTTCTTTTGACGTACTTTTCATTACTTTTCGTTACTTTTCAAAGACGCAAACTCGTTGATACCATTAAACAAATTTTATGACGTTCCTGTAAAAAATGGCGATTCAAAACGTTTTTCATTAATTATAAACAGATAAATGGATGCTGTCGCTATATTTTTCAAAATTTAGAAAAAAAATTACGGACGTAATTTTGTTTCAAAGCTTAAAAATTATATGTTACAAGATAAATTTTGCAATCTTTTAAAAACTGCCCTTTTTTCAAAAATCGTCAATTTTAAACGTTGAAAATTTATCTTGTAACATATTATTTCAAAGCTTTGAGAACCCAAAAACTAAATAAGTAATTTTTTAAAGGTTCTTAAAAATATAGCGACAGCGTCCATTTGTCTGCTTAGAAAATGAAAAGCCTTTTGAGCCGCCATTTTGTACAGGAACGTCGTAAATTTTAAATGGTATCAATGAGTTTGTGTTTTTATATCCTTTCAAATATAAGGTGTCACAAGGGGGGGTTCGGATTTAAAAATTTAGGTGGGCCTTCCCTCCCCCCCTTAGTTTTGGGTGAGGGCGGGTAACGAAAAGTACGTCAAAACAAACTTCAAACCCCCATAAAAACAGTCCCCAAAGGGATTTTCAAAATGTTTCCTCTTTCTAAAGTTAAGGGGGTGTCTCCAGACTTTTAATTAACCCTGTATATAAATATATAGGGCTACAAGTTTCGTCATTTGACCCAAAAGGTCTTAGGAAGCCCAAAACTGCAAACCGATTCGTTCTACGGCTTTTTCTTCTCTCTAGTGGTCGAAATGGATAGCTATATCTCAAATGGGAATTCGCTAACAAAGCGAATCTCTAAACAGACGATTTCATTGGACAGGTGGTTTTTTATGGTTCTGCTCGTAATCATATACTCTGGCCTCCAAGGTCCCCCGATATATCGTCTTTCTTTTTTTCTTGTAGTGGTATCTAAAAGGTATATACAAGGAAAATCCACGTACCCTAAGATAATTGAAACAGGCAGCCATTACAGAAACGTACTAACCGCATTCCTCAAGAAATTGTTTAACAACATGCGTATAAGCTTTACTGTGCGAGAAGAAAAATGCACTGAATCAAATAAACGTCATATGGATCATCTTAAATTTTAAGCTTTCGCGGCCGGTGACATCAATTATAAATAAGGCTTCCGGTTTACACCGCGTGACAGTTGAAATACAAATACTGCTAAACGTTTCGACCTCGCTGTGGAGAATCACCCTCAGTAGCTTGTTGACTGGCTGATATGGATAATGTTATTTTCAAAACACTCTCCTTTTGAAGACCAATAAATGTTACTCATCTAAAAAATTAACAGAGCTGTGGTTTTTGTCAAAAACATTACTGTACTCTGTACGACTCTGTATAAATAACAAAACTCGTGTATTTGAAATCCACAAAGTAATTACCAATAGATTGGTTCTATTCACAGGTTGAATATAATTTAGGAGAAGGCAACGATGATCGCGTAGGAGTGATTGGCAGCTTGTCTAAACCGTTTCGGGAGCTGTGGCGGTTCCGACCACGTGTTGGGGAGGGTAGAAGTGGTGGGGATGGTGGGGAGGGAGGGGGTGTCTTCCCGCGCAAATCTCATTTGGTTCTGTCACAGATCTGCTTCCACAAATCCCCGAAATCATTCCCCATCCCTTACAATGTCACATGTCTTTCAGCGATACCTCCGCTTTAGGAGGAGTCTACAATATATTTTGACAACATAATTCAGTAGAAAAAACGGCACATAGTTTTGAGCTTCCTCACAACTTTGAGTCAAATGGAAAAACTTTATTTTTGAAAACACTTTTTTGCCACCACTATTGATGATCGAGTTTTGTTACCCATTTTTTCGTACACAAGTTCGGTGTGGTAATAAGAGTTTTTACCAAATCTCATCATACCAAAGTCAGATCATAGATTCATCCGAAAAAACCTTTTTTTTGGAAAACGCCCTTCTTAAGGCGTAATTCTTAAATGAAACAACGGGCCATTAATATTTTGGTGTAAATTATCCCTATATTAAAATTCGCTAGCATTCACGTTAGCGTTTGTAGCTACACGCCGGATATGTTATTACCTTAACCTCTTTTTGTTATTCATGGGTAAACATTAGTTGTATATGTTTGTGGTAATTTGACAACTGTAAAAATAAGAAGAGATAAAATTTTCAGCGTACTGTGATGATCTTGACTTGGCTTATGTTCAAAAATAAGCTTATTCAATGTTTACCAAAGGATAAATAGTCTATATATAAAGAGCTACCGTGAATCCTAGCGAATTTATAATAAATGGGGTGGAAACCACATCGGAGAGCGCGCTTTAGACTCTAGTAACCACTCAACACGTAAAACTTTTTCGATTTTTACGAAATTTGCTATTAGTTTTCTTTTTGTAAATATCTAGTCTTTTTTACCAGCTTAATTAATCCACTAGGAGTGCCTTTAAGGGTGGGGGAGGGTTCTTTTACTAAAAATAGGGTTTATCCGGTAAAAACTGTATTTTCGTTCCGATTTCAATTAAACTTGGATTAACATTTATTCCACCTTACCTAACCTGTGAACCAAAAGAAACATAGCCGAAACGTAGCCACAAGTGCTACGGTGAATATACGAATTTTCAATGACACAGAACACGTTTGTATTTATTTATTTATTTTAATTAGCGACATTACTTCATATAATATCCCCACTGTCACTTACATATTTTGTAATGTGACTATATGGTAACGCTAGGTAAAGGTCGAAGTTTAGTGGCCGAGAGGAATTTGTAGTCCTAACTTCACCTTGTTAAACAGGACAAACCTTTTCACCTTCTGTTTCCCAGGAAACATAGGCTAGTAAATTTTACAACAGGTTAATTTATAGCCAGTGCTCTGAATGTAAATGTACAAAAATAAGGATTAAATAATCAAACAGAAATTGTTTTAAAACGGTAGGTTCTAGAGCAACGGAAGTTAATTCGATCGGTTGAGAAAGTTAAATCTTGCTATACAGTGTGAACGTTGTAATCAATTATGGTAAAGCTATAATTTCATAGGTAAATCAAAACTTTGAATGACCACCATTTTAGAAATTCGCTAACAAAACCCGTTCAGGCAGACCAAAATCGTGGCGGAAAAATGTCGACTTTTATTTAGAATATTAATAACTCCAACATTTGAAAAGTATGTTGAGTCAATTGTTTAGTCCAAAAATCTCACAATGGAAACAATTCATCTCTATTGAATCGTACACACAAAAGTTTATTATTCTAAAGTCCACACAACTGTAGCTTGTGTTGTGTTGTGTTGCCTGGAGCAATTGAAAGAAACGATTTGTGTCGAGCTGTTGGCAATGGTTATGGGCGGGCAGGCTTGTGTCACAATGTTGCCAACATTGGCCTGAGGCCAAGCCTCGACCTACGCTCACCCAGGCTGTGCAACACAACAACCAGCCATCAAAACACAATGTGTCAATCAAAACGTAATTTCTCGTGTTTTGTGTTGTCTTGTTTAACGACACTTAACATAGTGTAGAACATTTATCAAATATGCATAGCACTTAGATTTATTTAGACCCTAAATTCAAACACATATTATCATCTCAAAACCATATGAAGTAAATAGATTGAACTTTAGGGCTGCGCAGAAGTGGCTGTGACCTTGAATTTCGTCCCGTAAGAGCAATGTAAAACATGCATTTTTTGGGCCACTTCACGCTACAGCTGCATATATATATATTTTCACGCTTACGAAGAAGCCCTCTCTCGGCCTTTGGTAAAAGACTTTTTAGAGGAAATTAGAATTACGAAAAGCTACTTTGTAAGCTACAGTGTAACGAAGTCACCAAAGAGTTGAATGAAACATGATAGGCTGATTAAAACATGCTCTGCCAACAGGAGATAAAAAGCCTTTGATCATAAAATGAACTGCAGCAAAGCGCTGAGTGATCTCCCCTTAGAAATCTGGATGTTTGCTGAATTCATTCCAATTTGTTCTAAACTTTACTTTACATTTGTAGCTCAACTTGTCTTGTTTAATAGGTTTGGCTGTGTGCTAAAATGTAACATAACCGACACGTAGTTACAAGTGCTACGGTGAATCTGAGCGAATTTACAATAATATAGAACAATTCTGTATTTTCAATTAGACGAAATTCCTTTATAAAGTATATCCGCAGTCACCACTTACATGTGTAAAGTGACTATACGGTGACGCTAGGTAAAGGTCGAGGTTGAGTGAAAGAGAGGACTTGGTAGTCCTAACTTCGCCTCGTTAAACAAAACAAACTTTACCTGTTTACATTCAGTATCCAAGGAAACATAGGCTATATATAACAGCTTAATTTATGTTCAGTGCTCTGAAAGTCAAAGTGGAGAAGTTCCGATTAAATGATTAAACAAAAATTACTTTGATGTTGGGAAGCAAAAATTGCAAACCTCACCATTCTACGACGTTTCGTTCTATTTGGCAAGAGAAATGAATAGCTCTATTTCCTATGAAAATTCGCTAATAAATACCGGTACTAGATTTGTTTGTATGTCAGTTGGTAGGGGGTGAGTTTTTGGACTACCTTCTGTTACTTTACTTTTTAATTTGATAGTACGCTATAATTACTGTTACTATCAAATTATAATTTGTTGTTAAATACCTAGTTGTTGCTATGAGGATGAAAAAGAATTGTTAAAGTTTTGTGTTTACTAGCTTTTAAAGTCAATTCAAATATTTAATTTTGAATCCAAACTTTCTTTGTGATATCTAAGCGTTATACATGATGTCAGAAGTTGGATTTGAAGTCTTTCTAAGAATTTATGTCACAATTTTCACTGCAGGTTTTATCAATCCATTACTTTTGGGGGTATTTTGGACAACTTAATTAAGTAAATTATTTGGATTCTTCACAATTAAACTTCTTTTTTGGACAAAAATCCAACCTCGCATGAGAGAGTGTTATCAACTCTTATAAAACAAGGGCAGAGAGAACTGCCAAACTGGGAGTCACAAAACGGTAGTTTATGAACGTTCGCCCTTACCGGCAAGTGTTCAACTCGTCAACATGTCGCCATATTCAATCTAAAGTGCCCCAATGGATAAGGCCTTCGAAACTGACTTGAAACAAATTTTAGTTGGAGAAGCTTTCTACAGTACAAAGATGATCATCTAGGATTCCACGGTCCCATTTTGTTTTTTGTCCCATGTGAACTATGTAAAAACAAGCATTTCCTTAAAACACCTCACGCCTACATTTTTCATGAAATATTTTTGAAATAAGTTTTACGTGAAACATAACCATTTACTGCAGTGACTTCACAGACCACTATTTGAAAACTATATTAGTTTACCAGCAAATACAAGACATTCAATTAAAACTGCCTTTAGCTTTTGGATTCATGTCATGGTCTAATAAATAATAAAATGAAAATCCAGCTCGACGCTGTAACTAAAACATTTGATGCTCTTTAAAGCAAAGTTTATTTTATGAACATTCCGTGAAAACTGTAAACGTGAGGTGTCTCAAGAAAATGCATGTTTTTACATTGTTCTTACGGAACAAAATTCAAGATCGCAGCCACTGCAACGCACTCTTAATGTACCCAGTGTATTTTGGAAGTGTAAAAGTGAAGAACTCTGGTAGATCCAGAAATAGATTGAGCAATGGTGAGTGTAGTGAGTGTATGTATGAAGAGGTAGCCATTCATCTCTCCCTCCCCCCCACCCACTCTACCACCACCCACCCCCACCACACGGATGACGTCAACTCATCTGGGGTGCGACCTTGTTCCGTTGCCGCCGCTGCGCAACCCACCCCGACTCATTTTGTGTTTCTCTTCCCGGGACTCGGTTGATATCCATGACGTCCTCAACTCGTTTCATCGAACCCTGTAAACAACAACAATCTACAGTATCTGGTTAAAACATAGCCGTGACGTAGCCGCAAGCGCTACGGTGAATTTTAGTGAATTTCCAATAAAACAGAAACGTTTTCATTTATCTATTTCAAATTAGACGAAATTCCTTTATTCTCTATCCCGCAGTCAACACATTTGTAATTTAACTATATATGGTAACGCTAGGTAAAGGTCGAGGTTGAGTGGTAGATAGGAATTTGTACTCCTAACTTGGCTTTATTAAACAAGACAAACTTTCCGTCGTTCCATTTTCCGTCTGTCTGCCTACCTGTGATTTTCACTGAATAAATTTTATCTCAGAGGTCAACCAAGTTGTAAACTTAAAACGTTGCACATTTGTTAGTATATTTAATACAAATATTTAAAAAATAAATTTTACTAATTTTCACTTTCCGTTTAAAATGTCGGTCATATTAAATTTTTTAAATTTAATATCTCAAAACCCTTAAGCTTTATGGCAACATACAAGGCTAACAACTCGTGGAAAATGTTTTAATAAACATTAAGACCAGGTTTGTTGTGCTGCGAAAAGTAACAACAGAGTAATTAAAGTTTTACTGAGCCGACACATTTATTTACATACGAGTGTGTTTCTCAAAAAACTGCAAACCGCACCTCTCTACGACGTTTCGTTCTATTTGGCGAGATAAATAAATCTTCATAGAAAGTTCGCTAATAAACAGTGCTAAAAGTGGAATACTTTATACTTATGGAACTTTTACATAGTTTAAAAGAAATACGCACCAAATGAAGCAAAAATTGTTGACTTGTTGTTGAAATGTCCAATATGGTCTTTCTAAGCTCGAACAATCTAAGCTCGACTAATTCCGTATATATGATGGCCGCGATGAAGGCCTGCCCTGTAATTCGATGGACGAGTATTTAATCTTGAAGGTTTAACGACTTTGAAAGTAACTTTTACGACGAATATAATTTCAATTAAATTTTGTAGTTATAACTAGAACTTGTTAAACATTGTTAACACTAATTTTATAACGCGAGAGATAGAAGAGTTCTTTGTTTTGGACACACCCAACGTTTCAGTGAATAGCCTTTCCGGGAAATCCGTATGAATCCAGACACTTTAAATAATTTACTATTTTAATTTCTTTGCGCTATTGATCTTTGACTTTGTAGTGCAATTCGGTTTGGCTTGCACAAAACTACTGAATAAAATTAAAAACCGGATATTTAGAGCCTTAATTTTAAACTGGAACAATTAAAACAAGGATTTTCCTTGTCATAATGTGAAGATGTAACTTTTGACGTATTCAGCTCTGAAAACAGCTGCTTTAGACACATGTGTTGACAAGTCATATTTGCATCAGGGACACAAAGGTTTGTTTTGATGATATGTTTCTACCTGTGGAGAGGAATGCAGTTTTAATCATCTTTGTGTGGCAAGGGCATCAGCTGTTCCAATGGTTTCGTTTGGTCGTAATAGTTTATTTATGGTAAAGAAGTCGATTGTTGTATAGGACTAATCTAACTATCGATCTAAATGAGGTTTAGTTTACTATCTGCGAAATGATCGATTCTAAATCGATACTTAGTACTAATTACTGATGATCGATCGAGATGTACTAGTGTAACAACAGCTGTTATGGAACTAATGGGGTGAAATGAGTAGTTAGTTTCGAATTAGTTTAAATTAATTGTAATTAAATAGATACATTAATTTGTTGATTTTATAAATTGATTCATGGCAAAAACGTATCGTAAATCACTCGGCCCAAAGGTCTTTTTAACCCTCGACCATTTTACATCAGCTGCGCCTCGGACCTCGTGTCAAAGAGTGACCCTGAAAAAACGTAAAGTGTATCTTATTTAACGAGGGGAATTCTCTATTTTACTCAACATCGACCTTTGCCTAGCGTCACCGTATAGTCACATTACAAATTGTAAGTGGTGACTCCGGAGATCGAACAGCGCCACCGGAGTGATGCGTTCCGGAGTCACGCGCGATACCAATCCGCCACGGACCCTAGGACCTAGTGATTAAGAATACTATTATCGAGGCGTATTTCAGAACACGAATGTTGTACAAATATACTCATTACTCTTAACACTACACAAACTACAATAATTTTACAAGTTGACAAACACATAAATTAAACGTCTAGGACCTAGTAATGAAACATATTTTGCCTGCGAATATCCGTGGTTGATTTGGTATTACGCGCGACTCCAGAGCTCATCACTCCAGAGCCCCACAGTCATAACTTTGTAATGTGACTATACATTGACGCTAGGTAAAGGTCGAGGTTGAGCTGTAGAGAGGACCTTGTAGTCCTGACTTCCCCAGTGATCTGAATGTCAAAGGGCGGAAATTCGGATTAAATAATTAAACAAAAAATTACTTAAAACCGGTAGGTTTTAGAGCAACGGGAGTTGTTTTAACTTCACCTCGTTAAACAAGACACACTTTCATATTGCCTTTTGCCTAAAAGAAACAGTAAGTAGCCTGTGCAGACAGCTGATGTTAGGTACAGTAGGTACAATGGTTTACGTGCAATGCTCAGTGTTGAATGAAGCAGTTAGCACAGCACAGTGACGCAACAGTCCAATCACTCAACAGTGGATAATCGATGCCTCCGGATGTTTAATGCCAGAGGTGACACCGTGGCCTGTCCACTCACAACACATACTGGCCAAGCGCTACCGTAAATCCTAGCGAATTTTCTACGACGAAAGTGAAATTTTTCAACTCCTATAGAAGTGAAATTTATCATAGCCGATTCTATGCGTAGCTATAGAAGTGCTACCGTGAAATTTCATACATGGAAGTCATCTTTTGACGTACTTTGCATCCAAATAAAATCCGTCGGGAGGGCCCCACAAATTCTTTAAACACAACCCTCCCCCATAGTGACTCCTTTAAAGAAAGGAAATTTCAACACAAATTCTACGTCGCAAAGAAAAACCTTTTATCTCTACTGGTTTTTTGTAATGTCAATTAATAGATTACACAAAATCAGGTTTAAAATGCCACAATTCACACGCAATTTATTTTGAATGACAAAATAATCTTAAAAATACTCTGAAGGAAACATCACAACCATATAAATAAAACCCATTGAGTATTTTGGCGAAGGCGTTTTCATTCAAAATAAATTGTATGAGAAATGAGGAATTTTAAACCTGATTTTATGTCATCTTTAAATTAGTATAACCAAAACGAGTCAAGATAACAAATTGTTCTTTGCTTCGTTGAATTTGTATTCAAACTCCCTTTATTTTGAGGTGCCACAAGTAGGGCAGTTTGTATTTAAAAAATTTTGGGGGCCCTCCCCCTAGATTTCGAGGGGGATCGGGTGACTTAAAGTACGTCAAAAAACAGAATCCTATAAAAACATACCCCAAAGGAGTTTTAAAATATTTCCTTACTCAAAAGTTACGGGGGGACATTTAAAACTCACCCTGCATAATCTTGTTGACATAATTATTAGCCTTTTGATCACGTGAGCTGTTATTTGAAATCTCGTTGATGTGGAAGCGTCTAAAGTTGGTGGGTTTAGCTTCAAAGGTCTGGTCAGCTCTTAGGTTTCCCACCTCATGTTACTATATTATAAAAGGTCTCCCTTGACCTTTAAGCTGAAAAAAGCTTTCTGTGCTGCCTTGCGCTATATTAAGTATCGAATTTCCTTTGAAAATGAGACATTCATGCCGTCAGATGTAAGACTCAGACCCGCGACCGTAAAATGAGCACCTATCCTAACCCTCAGAACGAGTTTTGAGCAATTTTTCAAACCTGTATATACATGTGTATATGCACTTTTTGTCCGGGTTGAAATATGTCTTTTGTAAATATCTCGGTAGATTTCAATGTCTAGAAAAATCAAACCACAGCAAGCCTCCGTTTAGGGGTGAGTTTTCTACAAAAGCGTGTTTAATGCTTTAGAACAATAAATCTCATCCGATTTTGATTAAATTTAAAATAAGCATGTATTTTAAAAGTATCCATCAATATACCAAAGATTATAAAAATCTATATGAGCCCTTAAAAATTAACGGACAAAAAGCTGATTTTTCGCTATACAAGTGTAATGAGTCTATTCCAATGAAATTTAAAATATGTTATCGCTTCAAGATATGTAATAAAGCTTGCAGTAAAAGAACACGTAAGTCTGAGACCACGCCATGCTGTGAGCGTGGTGAATTCGAGTAACAAATTGCAAAGGAAATTCGATTCAGTTATGGCTAGCGGCTGTTGAGCATTTAGCTACGTGTTGGCCTGGTTTACATTTAAAATACCATCAATGTTGTTAAATGTGTGTGGGATCAACATAAAACAACTTAGTCTAAGATGTTCAAACACATTATTTTTGATAGTTTGGATCTTTACTTGTTAATAAAACCACAAATTATAATAAAACCCCTTAATTTAAACCTTTTTTTAGTTTAGGAGTTTTTTGCTATTAGGCGTGGGTTCTGATTGTTTTCTTTTTAATGCAGAGTAAAATTACAACACCTTGATGTTGTTGATGAGAACTTAGTTCTTGAAAGGCCTATTTAACTAATAAGCAAGTTTTATTGGATTGTTTGTGTTCTTAATACAACAGATTGTAAAATGACAGAAATTAAACATGAAAAGACAAATAAATAAAAATAAAATGTTACATGTTTCGGAACAAGTTGTGCGGCTGAAAACTAAAACCAAAGTCCGTAGGGACTGTAAAAAGCCACAATTCTCTCGGCTCTTATAAAGAGGCCTTACATTACGAACAAAAAGTTTGGTTCCAAGCTTGGTTTTTGACTTATTCACACATTTACATTTAAGTTGGGTGTACATTAACTGTTCATATATTTATTACAAAACAGCCTTTAGATATACATATTTTGGGTTCACCTTTTGTTAAAACGGATATGTTACGTGATAGTAATGTACGTGATAGCCTTGCAGCGATGTTTTTTTGTTAATAATATCAATTATTTTGCTGTGTCGGTTGATTGAAAATAATTAAAACATATGGATGAGAATTACGACCGTAAGTGAATGTATAATAGCCAATCACTTCCAGATAAAATCAAGAGTGCACAGTAATGAGTTTGACCTTAAATTTCGTCCCGTAAGAACAATGTTAAAACGTGCATTTTCTTGAAACACCTCAAGCCTGAACAGTTTTCATCGAGTTTTTATAAAAGATACTTGAAAGTGCACAAAATGTTTTAGTGACTCCGTTGAGGCAAATTTCTATTTTATTATTCATTATACCTTGACATAAATCCTAAAATTAAAGAAGCGTTGTATTTTAATGTCTTGTTTTTCCTAGTAAACTAATAAAGTTGTCAACAAATTAGTCACCGGAGTCACAAATTAAGGCTTATTTAAAAAATATTCTATGAAAGTTTAAGGCGTAAAATGTCCTAATAAAATGCTTGTTTTACAAAAGATAATGACCGACAGGTACAAGGGTTCAATGCACTCGAGGTTCAATGATGTGTTTACATTTTTACTTTCTCTACACTCTAAATATGAAAGAGTGAAAACGACTCCCAAAGGAGTCAAAGTCAAGCCCCTCAATGAAAGTGGCTGGGTTTCAACACCCGAAAGAGCGAAATTTCACTCCGCATCAGCTGCCTTCACTCCTTAATATTTAGAGTGTAAAGTACTTCTAGTCACTTTAGGCAATATAGCCCACGATACAATTACACTAACTTCTAACCCGAAAGATCACAATGCCCTCTTCCAATACCAATATATCAGAATGATAAAATTGAACTATTACTTACGATAGACTCATTGCTATTCGAGAAAGAGCCATAGAGCAGTCTGAGCGAGAGTTGGCACGGGTAAAGATGGCGGCTATAAAGATGGCGGACCATATTTGTGCAGTTATCACATTAGCAATAGACTGGTGCAGTGAGCAGAGCGGCGTACAATGGCCTAAGTACCGCCAGACCATGTAATGTGCACGCACTAGGTTGTGTGCCAACACCAGTCACTGCACAATCTATACAGGACGTTTCAAAATTGAAGGAGAGATTTTAGGGCCGCGTCAGCTGCTCGGGAGAGCGTCGTTGCAGAGGTTTTCGGGGAATAAAATGGACACTTGACATATATACAGGGCGTTTCAAAATGAAAGGAGAGATTTTAGGGTACGCAACAGCTGCTCGGGCAAGCGTTATTGCAGAGGTATGCGGGAAATAAAATGGATACTTGACATCTATACAGGGCGTTTCAAAATGAAAAGAGAGATTTGAGGGTCCGCATCATCTGCTCGGGAGAGCGTCGTTGCAGAGGTTTGCGAGACTTTAGTATTAATGTTATTTTGACTAAACAACTAACTCTTAAATGAAAGATAAACATATTATCTAGGTGTGCCTGTTGTTATTTTTTTAATGTCTTTTACTTTTTATGCTATTAACGGTTAAAGTTAGAAAATATAGTGCTTTAAGGTCTTAAAGAAGCTAGAAATAGTTTATCACAAATCTAATCACAGGCAAACTCTTTCTCTTTCCCTAAAAATTAATATATCCTAATTTAACCTTCATATGAGAGCACTATCTCTTTTCTACGAAACCCTTGCAAGTGATGGTTGACAGTTAGGCCACATCAGTGAAAGAAAGCCAGTTCTTTAGCCCGTGGTTACGTGCGCGGTGTCATGTGTTCCTTGGGCGAATTCAGCCTTTCTCTGCGGTGGCAACGGTGGTGGACCCTTAACGTAAACTTCATTTCAAGTTGTATTGTACTTTTTTAATGAGTGTATGTACAGTTTGCCATTTTAATGAGGAGGTTTTGGCAAGTTCCAAACTACAAACAGTTTTGTTCTAAGACCTCTCTGATGGTATAAAAGGAATAGCTCTATTTAAGATTGATATTTGCTAAACAAATGAACAAGTGCATAACAGTATTTTGACATTTATTTCTTCAAATATAAGACATGTATTTGATAGATGCCCTATAGTGTGCAAAAGGATTCAAAAGAAAAAGGCCCCATGGAGAACTGAGCAAATAAGGAATTTAACCAAAGAAAAGAATCGCCTGAGAAATACATATTGGAAGACCAGAATGGTTCTGTTGGAATGACTACAAAAGGGCAAGGAATCAATTAAAATTACCCTTGATCAGAAATGCGAAAAGACGTTCTATTCTGATAAATTCAGCGTAGTTCCGATAATGCGAAAGAGTTTTGGTCATGTGTAAACAATCTAGTATCGCAGGAACCAATGCAAACAAAACTATTCCTCCTGATGCAGTATTGATGAGATGAATAAATATTTTTCTGATATGGGCAGTAGCATAGATATAACAGAGAATTTTGAATTATCTAAAAGAAAGCGCTGAGAACTCGAGCGAAAGAGCACCATTCTCGTTCAAATCAGTATCCGAAAAGAAGTGATCTCGATAATGAATACACTAAATCTAAAGCCACAGGATTGATGATATTTCAATAAACATGATAAAGGCTGTTAGTCCCTATGCAATCAAGGCAATAACGCACTTTGTACTTTTATGCTATTAACGGTTAAAGTTAGAAAATATAGTGCTTTAAGGTCTTAAAGAAGCTAGAAATAGTTTATCACAAATCTAATCACAGGCAAACTCTTTTCTCTTCCCAAATTAATATATCCTAATTTAACCTTCATATGAGAGCACTATCTCTTTTCTACGAAACCCTTGCAAGTGATGGTTGACAGTTAGGCCACATCAGTGAAAGAAAGCCGGTTCTTTAGCCCGTGGTTACGTGCGCGGTGTCATGTGTTCCTTAGGCGAATTCAGCCTTTCTCTGCGGTGGCCACGGTGGTTGACCCTTAACGTAAACTTTATTTCAAGTTGTATTGTACTTTTTTAATGTACGAGTGTATGTACAATGTACAGTATATGTACAGTTTTGCCATTTTAATGAGGAGGTTTTGGCAAGTTCCAAACTACAAACAGTTTTGTTCTAAGACCTTCTCTGATGGTATAAAGAATAGCTCTATTTAAGATGGAAATTCGCTAAAACAACGCAATGAACAAGTGCATAACAGTATTTTGGACATTAACAGTTACTTCAAAATTTTCCTTCGTGGGCTGCTTACATCTTAAGATACAACGCTGAAGCATAACTCATGAGGGAAAACGAGGTTGAGTAGTAGATATAGTACTTCGTAGTCCTAACTTCGCCTCAGTGGTCACATCAGAGAAAGGCCGAATTCGTCCGCCCAAGGAACACACGACACCGCGCACGTAACAACTGGCTGAACAACGGGCCTTCTTTCAACTGATGCGACCTAACCAACCGCTTGCAATAATTTACGGTGGTCTTTTTTTACCTTTTAAAATAGTTTTTACAGGAATACACATGATATGTTTGGAAACTGAGGAGTTTTCCGACACTTTAATAGAGCCCGATTTCCAATAAATTGGTCACTAGTTTCGCAAACAAACTTTAAAACTGCCCAAGTTTTAGTACATTTTAACTCCAATTTGTACACTTAAAGCGCATAACTTCGAAAAACGTACGCGTGTCAGAAAACTCCTATAGCTTCCAAACATATCATGCTTTTAAAGTGTTAATATTATTTTGAAAGGTGAAAAACGGGACGCCGCACACCCTTGTTTTGAAGCGTCGTCATGCAGCTGAGGCGGACCCTTAAACAATAACACTTTGTTTACAATTGTGAGAATTACACTAAAGGCTTATCTGCAGATTTAGGCTTTTGTGGTTGGTGCTGTATATATCTAGTCGTCCGTTGAGATATTTCTCACAGTATTAATAGTCACCGATTGCTGAAACTGTTCCAGCCAATCAATGACTGAAGATGGTACTCCACAGCGCCGAAATATCTCAACCCAGTTATGAAGTTTGACGCGGTGTGAAGCGGAAGAACTAGATTATAGTTATCTGCGATATTACACCAGATGATTCTGCAGGTCGGGTACACAGTGACGGTAGTGATGCAGAGCGTGGTGATATTAGATTCACATGGATATCACCACGGTAGTGAGCGCAGTGCGTGATATTAGATTCACATGGATATCACCACGGTAGTGAGCGCAGGCGGTGATATAGATCACATGGATATCACCACGGTAGTGAGCGCAGAGCGCGGTGATATTAGATTCACATGGATATCACCACGGTAGTGAGCGTGGTGGTGATATTAGATTCACATGGATATCACCACGGTAGTGAGCGTGCAGAGCGGTGATATTAGATTCACATGGATATCACCACGGTAGTGAGCGTGGTGATATATAGATTCACATGGATATCACCACGGTAGTGAGTTGGGTGATATTAGATTCACATGGATATCACCACGGTAGTGAGCAGAGGCGGTGATATTAGATTCACATGGATATCACCACGGTAGTGAGTTGGGTGATATTAGATTCACATGGATATCAGCGCGTATACAGAATGTAAATAGAAAGATAACATCCATATGCAACAGAACTGCGCCGAGGGTGGTTCCGCTCGTTGCTGCATGATACATAGCTCGATTACATACGCCAATTTATTCATTCCAACTGCCTGCTTGTCGCATATATCGCTTCAAACTGAATACAAAATTTCACTATTGTCACTTTTATATATGTTAGCAACTGTTTTAATATTGGTGGGTATGTAAGTTCTGATTTTTTAATGAATGAGGGATTCTTCTAGTGGTCTGACTTCAGATGTATGAGGGATAAACTGCGGGTTGTTCAATATCAGAAATTGTGTAGTTTGCCTCGCAAAGGAGGAGGTGTGTGTCTTTTTGATGAATGTCCCAAAATAAGTTTTAATATACACAACCATAAAGATTGACAATGTATGCAACGTCGGAGTGCTAAAAATATACAAATTAATTAAAGATTTTGTCACTCAATGCAATTAAGAGATGTTGAACGAGAATGCTGGACACACATTTCTTTCGTTGGTGTTAAATAAATAATAAACTGTTTTGTCAACATTTAAAATACATGACAAGATGGTTCAAATGAAAAAGGTAAATTAAGGTTTTGCATAGTCTGGCCATACAAATGGATTATAATTGTTATCCAATCATCATTATCCGAAAAGTGGTTGTGTTGATCTAAATACAAATCCGATTATGAAAATCTAAAAGGAATTATGAATTATGGGGGTTTGCTATAGCAGGGGATTTAGTAGTACGATTACAGTCCAGTTTGAAATACGTTTTCTCTTTTTTAAACCCGATAGCTATATGACATAAATAAATCATTGAAAGTATTAAAAATGTGTTGAGCCCCTACGTAATTGCCTTTTATTTGCGCCAAAATATTGTCGATCTAGCAATACTGTCCACTGTTCTTGAGCGTAATTATTCACAACTTCGATCACACTTCTAAAACTTCCTAACAGAGCGAGCTAGCCAGAAATAGCCAGCATAATGAGTAATTAATATGCCAAGGTGAGAGTAAGGGCAAGTGACAACGGTGAACTGTGGGTTTATTGGCATTACTCAGGGCACTTTGTCCAGTCCTGGCGTACAATTAAGGCAATGAATGAGTAATGAAGTGCCCCTGGGGGCTGTTGACACACACGACACGCACAGGCCGAGGGCACCTAATTGGTTCACCGGTCCACCACTAGAGTTCTCTGACGCTCATAAATACGTGTATTGAGTTTTCTGATTGGCTGCAGCTCGGTTCAAAGGTTTTCCGAAAGTAATTTTACGAAAGCGAACTAATTGTTACCAACGACTCCTCGGGGAGGAGGGTTGAAATTGTATGATGAAAGGTCAGGGTAACTTTGTATTGAACAAAAGTTGCCTTTATTGCCAACGACATTGTTGAACGTTGTTTACGGTAGTTTAAACAGAGATAATGTTATAGTAAGTAGAATGCGCATAGATGATGGAGGCAAGCAACTCAACATAGTTCAGCAGCGCAAGCACAGATAGCGCTGCGAGCGCTGCCGTCTTTCCCCCCCCCCTCGGCTCCACATGCTCTAGTTTGTCCAATGTCGATGACTTAAATGTGATCAAATCGTGCGGTGTTCAAAAACGAACGAACATGCGCGTGCGTCACTGACTACTTAAGACTCTCAAAAGAATTCCCTTGCAGCGCTATCTATGCTTGGGCTGCCGCAACTATGTTGATTTTCCCACCTCAGCCATCTATCTACGCGTAATGGTTTTACATTCAGACACTAATAAATCATCTGGCTGTTAGCTAAATAATGAGGTTTGCTAATAAATTGCCTAAAGTTTTAATTTTAGTTAACCTTTAAACTATGAAGTTTAAGTGTGCGCTATAGTGGTTGTGACCTAGAATTTTGTCCCGTAGAAACAATATTAAGACAAACATTCTCTTGGGACACCTCACACCTACAGTTTTCATCAGATGTTTATGAAATAAACTTAGTTTTAAAGCGCATTGAGTTTTTATCTTATTATTAATTTATTAGACCGTGACAACAACCTTAAAATTAATGTGTCTTTGTGTTTGAGTGTTTTAATTTTATCAGTAAAATAAAAAGATAAAAAAGTCCTCAGCGAAGTCACTGCAGTATATTATTATCTTTAAAGTAAGTTTTATTTTAAAACGATCTGATAAAAATTGTAGCTGTGAAGTGTATTAAGAAAATGTTGTTTTTACAATGTTCTTATGGGGAAAAAATAAAATGGCCGACAGGTACTGAAACAAAGACAGCGAGTTTGTGTAAATATCGCTAGAGACGAAGAGTGGGCTGTAGGAGGGATGATAGAGAGGGAGGGTGAGGCGTGGGTGCCACCGGAGCCCAGTAGCGCCAACATCTTGGCACATGCTTCTCAGTGCATCCCGCTCTAGTACACTCACATTACCAATCGTTCATTCACTACATACCGCTATTCGTTCTACTGAATAATATAGCCGACACGTAGCCACAAGCGCTACTGTGAATCTTCGCGAATTTCCAATAAAATAAAAAATGTTTTTATTTATGTGTTTCAAATTAGTCAAAAATCTGTCAGACATACACCGTTAGTATTTGTTAGATTTAGCTTTTAAGTTTCGTCCTATTTACTGTGTGGTTCGAATTAAAATAAATTTGTTTTGTAATGCTTATATTTCAAAATAAACAAACAACAGCTGTTTCAGTTTTATTTGTTTTCAAAAAAGAAATTTTTTTTTTGGTATCCTAGAAACCCTAAATTAGTAAATTAAGCTAATTGAGGTAAATTGTTTTCTATAAATTTGTTATAACTGTTGTTGCATAAATGCCGAGTGGCTGGGGCGGGAAAATTAACATAGTTAGGTAGCCCACGCACAGATAGCGCTGCCGTCTCTTGCCGTTTTTCTCCCCCATCTGCTCCACACGCTCGAGTTTGTCCGATGTCAATGACTTTGTGACCAAATCGTGCAATTTTTGAGAACGAACGACGCAAACTCTGAAATGAATTGTCTCGCAGGCACTCCGTGCGTAAGCTGCCACTACTATGTGAGTTTTCTGCCTCAGCCATTCGGCATCTACGTACTATCCACCTACCATAACATTATCTTTGGTTAAAGACAGGAAACTCTCGGTGGGAGGTGATAATACTTCATGATGAGATGATCATTGTCTGAGGAAGATTAATTGCAGAATCAACAGTTAGGTCGTGATCAGTCTCATTACGCTGCCACGATATGCAAGCGTCGGTTTAACCTGTTAGATTTTATTTCAGATAACATTCCTTTCCGAGTGGTTTTGAAAAACACGCGATCCATTTTATTACTCTGTTAGTATCACGTGACCAAAGCTTTGGCTCTAGCGAGACTGTTCAAGTAGCAGTTCTAAAATAGTCTTGCTGAGTTTTTCACTGTAGTTGTATAGGTGTAAAATCTTTGAAGCATATTTTGTTTAAAGCTTTTTGTTGACGAGTGAACAATTTCTGAGTTTAAAATATTAATATGGACGTTTTCTGTGATTTTCGAGTCGATACAAGTACGCGACGTTTCGGGATCTGGAATCTGATCCCGTCTTCAGGTGACAAGTAACTAAAACACAATATAAAACATAAACCAAACCTTACCTTACTGTTTCTGTTTATATTTTATAACAGCTTATAGTCTGTATAAAACAATACATGTGAAAAGCTTTACGAATTAAAAAAAAAAAACAAGTAATTAAGCACGTCCACGGCCAGTGACAACTGCACACTGACTGCTCCCTGATATTAGATTCACATGGATATCACCACGGTAGTGAGCGTGGTGGTGATATTAGATTCAATATGGATATCACCACGGTAGTGAGCGTGGTGGTGATATTAGATTCACATGGATATCGTCACGGTACCATGTGGGTGATATTAGATTCAATATGGGATATCACCACGGTAGCGAGCTAGTGATATTAGATTCACATGGATATCAGCGTATACAGAATGTGTAAATAGAAAACATAACATCTATATGCAACAGAACTGCGCTGAGGGTGGTTCCGCTCTGCTGCTGCATGATACATAGCTCGATTACATACTAATTATTCATTCCAACGCTCGCTTGTCGCATATATCGCTTCAAACTGAATACAAATTTCACTATTGTCACTTTTATATATGTTAGCAACTATTATCAAGGACGCGTGAGGATAATAGATAACTGTTCTTGAGAGTAATTATTCACAACTTCGAATTTCAAAAACTTCCTAACAGAGCGAGCTAGCTAGAAATAGCCAGCATACGAGTAATTACTACGCCAGGAGAGTAAGGGCAAGGACAACGGTGAACTGTGGTTTATTACATTACCTTGTATACTGTCCGTCCCATGCCATTAAGGTAAATGAATGAGTACTTAGTGCCCCTGGGGGCTGTTGACACACACGACACGCAGCCCAGGCGCTCGATTGGTTCACCGGTCCACCACTAGAGTTCTCTGACGCTCATAAATACGTGTATTGAGCTTCGATTGGCTGCAGCTCGGTTCAAAGGTTTTCCGAAAGTAATTTTACGAAAGCGAACTAATTATTACTAACGACCCTCGGGTAGGAGGTTGAAATTGTATGATGAAAAGGTCAGGGTAACTTTGTATTGAACAAAGTTGCCTTTATTGCCAACGACATTGCTGGAACGTTGTTTACGGTAAAGCCAAAACAGAGATAATGTTATAAGAAAGTAGAATGCGTGATGATGGAGGCAAGCAACTCATAGTTCAGCAGCGCAGGCACAGATAGCGCCGCGAGCGCTGCCGTCTTTCCCCCTGTGGCTCCACATGCCTAGTTTGTCCATGTCGATGACTAAACGTGATCAACCGTGCGGTGTCTAAAAAACGAACGAACATGCGCGTGCGTCACTGACTTACTTAAGACTCTCGTGCACCCCTTTGCAGCTATCTATGCTTAAATGCAACTATATGATTACATCATTCACGCTGCACATATTTGACCTCAATAAAATTCATTCTAAGAAAGAAGCAAATACTTCAGCTTGCTTAACAAATTGCCCAAAGTTTTAATTTTACTTTAACCTTTAAAACTATGAAGTTTAAGTGTAAGTGTTATAGTGGTTGTGACCTAGAATTTTGTCCCAGAAAACAATGTTAAGACAAACATTCTCTTGGGACACCTCACACCTATTAGCTAACAGATGTTTTACAGTAAACTTATGACTAAAATTAGGTGAAGTTACCTCCTCAAACAGTTCAAATTGTAAAGGACTAGTTATTAACATGTTTCTGACGAACGTCATCTTCAGGCTGCATTAAAATCTTCTTCTTATTCATCCATGTGGACTCTGCTGAATAGACATTCACACACACACATCACGAAAAACAATTAATAAATAACAACAACACGGAAACGATGAAAGTTTACAGTAGGCCTACCACACATACGGACACGAACTAACAAACACGACGACAAGCGGCAGACTGACGCAGTGGCTTAGGTGACAGCTGAGTTTATCTGTTATCAGGGAGGGCCGGTCAGCTGGTCTGCGTTGGTCCTTCTATGATTACATTGAACAGCTGATGTGACTTAAAATGTAGATTCACTAGAATCTGTCTTTATTGTTGGTTAATTTGAAAGACTTGTAGATTTCATATTCTTCTAGCGTGTTGCTTATGGCTCTAAAGACATGCAATATTTCTAGGCTACTATCTACATCATTTTACAGAATGGTTACTATCAGATTAAATGCTAGCAAATGCAGATTTTTGGGTGACAATTTTGGGTTTGGTCTGTGTTCAATGTATCGGGTCAGGAAAGAACAATTCGTTTGCCCTGTATATGTACTTAGCAGTCTGCACACTTGAGGCGGTAACCTGTAGTCATGTCCATTTTCCCTTGAATCTGGACTCCAGACAGCACTTTTTGTTAAATTTGGAATTTTATTAGTTGTCCGAAAAGCAAGATGAATATTATGTTTTTCAGTTTTTGTTGATTGTGTGCTGAATATTGTATGTATTCGACACATACATATTTTCTTATCTGTATGATTGATTTTGCTTGTGGGTTTTTTAATCTAGAAATCAACTTATCAATCATAGTCGTTTTTGAAACCATTTTATTACAGCAATATGTTTTATTATATTGAGTTCCTTGGGTTTATAATTTTCTTTTCATTCAGGGTACGTTTAGAACCTGTGTACCATTGAGTTATAGGCGGCAGTTTTGTGAGTAAGCAGGATGAAGTGGCGTGAATAGTTAAGTCAGAAGTAGTAGCTGAAAATACTGAAAACCAATTTCGTCACTTTCTCGATTGTTAGGTCTAAGAAATTTATTTTATTAAAAAGACTCCAACCTCTAGTGTGAATTAAAGTTTTGCGCTTATGTTATTTAAATAATTTTTCAGAATTCCAATTGTCTGGTATTTCCTTTGTAGATCAAAAGGTGTCATCTACGTACCTCTTATACATCACAATTTTGTTTTTGCGTTTGTTTTGTCAGAGAAAAATGTGTTTGTTTTCTATGTGGTTTAAGTATATGTCCGAAAGTATTCCAGATAAGGGGAACCCATAGCCAGGACCGTCATGTTGTATGTAGAACTGTTTTCAAAAGGGAAGTAATTTTGTTTCAACACTTCTGACAATACATCTCTCATGGATGGCTTCAGGTAATAATTTTGATTTTTCTAGATTTTCTGACTAGGTTTATGGGTCACTGGAACGTTTTGTGTACAGGTTTACTACATCAATGATGTTAAATCTCGTGTATTTCACCTCTATGTCCTTTAATTTGTCAATGTTCATATGAATTTTTCACACCGTAATTATTTTTTTCAATCACAATTTCCGTTTTAGAATGGTTTCAAGTTTTTGCCAGTTTATAATGATGGAGCAGTCGTATAGTTTACCAACGGTCTGATGGAATGTCATTTGTGTACTTTTGTAGGCCACGAAGAGAAGGCGCAGCTGGTTTCATAGTTTTAGATATTTCATCTCATTTTCATTAAGAATTTTGCTGCCATTTATGAGGGTGTTAATTTGGTGTTGAACTTTTGTGTGGGATCTTTTACTGATTTCAGTTATTTCATTATTAGTAATAAATTTATTCACCTTATCAACGTATTTAAACATGTAGCTAACTGATCCAACTACAAAAATTTTGAACTGTTTGACGGAGGTAAACCAATTTTAGACATAACTACACATTTCACACCTACATTTCAAATGTTTATGAAATAAACTTAGTTTTAAAGCGCATTGAGTTTTTATATTATTATTTATTAGACCGTGACAACAACCTTAAAATTAATGTGTCTTTGTGTTTGAGTGTTTTAATTTTATCAGTAAAATAAAAGATAAAAGTCCTCAGCGAAGTCACTGCAGTATATTATTATCTTTAAAGTAAGTTTTATTTTAAAACGATCTGATAAAATTGTAGCTGTGAAGTGTATTAAGAAAATGTTGTTTTTACAATGTTCTTATGGGGAAAAATAAAATGGCCGACAGGTACTGAAACAAAGACAGCGAGTTTGTGTAAATATCGCTAGAGACGAAGAGTGGGCTGTAGGAGGGATGATAGAGAGAGGTGAGGCGTGGGTGCAACCGAGCCCAGTAGCGCCAACATCTTGGCACATGCTTCAGTGCATCCCGCTCTAGTACACTCACATTACCAATCGTTCATTCACTACATACCGCTATTCGTTCTACTGAATAAAATATAGCCGACACGTAGCCACAAGCGCTGTGAATCTTCGCGAATTTCCAATAAAATAAAAATGTTTTATTTTATGTGTTTCAAATTAGTCAAAAATCTGTCAGACATACACCGTTAGTATTTGTTAGATTTAGCTTTTGTTTGTCCTATTTACTGTGTGGTTTTGTAATGCTTATATTTCAAAATAAACAAACAACAGCTGTTTCAGTTTTATTTGTTTTCAAAAGAAATTTGTTTTTGGTATCTAGAAACCCTAAATTAGTAAATTAAGCTAATTGAGGTAAATTGTTTTCTATAAATTTGTTATAACTGTTGTTGCATAAATGCCGAGTGGCTGGGGCGGGAAAATTAACATAGTTAGGTAGCCCACGCACAGATAGCGCTGCCGTCTCTTGCCGTTTTTCTCCCCCATCTGCTCCACACGCTCGAGTTTGTCCGATGTCAATGACTTAAATGTGACCAAATCGTGCAATTTTTGAGAACGAACGACGCAAACTCTGAAATGAATTGTCTCGCAGCGCACTCCGTGCGTAAGCTGCCACTACTATGTGAGTTTTCTGCCTCAGCCATTCGGCATCTACGTACTATCCACCTCCCATAACATTATCTTTGGTTAAAGACAGGAAACTCTCGGTGGGAGGTGATAATACTTCATGATGAGATGATCATTGTCTGAGGAAGATTAATTGCAGAATCAACAGTTAGGTCGTGATCAGTCTCATTACGCTGCCACGATATGCAAGCGTCGGTTTAACCTGTTAGATTTTATTTCAGATAACATTCCTTTCCGAGTGGTTTTGAAAAACACGCGATCCATTTTATTACTCTGTTAGTATCACGTGACCAAAGCTTTGGCTCTAGCGAGACTGTTCAAGTAGCAGTTCTAAAAATAGTCTTGCTGAGTTTTTCACTGTGTAGTTGTATAGGTGTAAAATCTTTGAAGCATATTTTGTTTAAAGCTTTTTGTTGACGAGTGAGCAATTTCTGAGTTTAAAATATTAATATGGACGTTTTCTGTGATTTTCGAGTCGATACAAGTACGCGACGTTTCGGGATCTGGAATCTGATCCCGTCTTCAGGTGACAAGTAACTAAAAACACAATATAAAACATAAACCAAACCTTACCTTACTGTTTCTGTTTATATTTTATAACAGCTTATAGTCTGTATAAAACAATACATGTGAAAAAGCTTTACGAATTAAAAAACAAATAGAGTAATTAAGCACGTCCACGGCCAGTGACAACTACACACTGACTGGCTCCCTGACCAGCCGCCAGAAAGCTCCATTGGCTGGCTCGGAGCAGCGGACTACCAATCAGCCATGACATTACAGTATGTGTACAATGTAAAGTATACGCATTATTGTACCAAGAAAGTTGTGTAAAAAACTGAAAAAATATTTACTACAACATATATTAATGAAACTATCTGCTGCTGAGTAGAAGTGCTTAAATAACATGAACACAAGTGTCACAAACCTAAATAATAACAAAAGACTGGGACTCTTGGCGTGGTCCTGATGGAGGTCAGGTTTTGAGGATGATAAAGGTCTAAAGCGGCTCAGATAGTCTCAGTGATCATCTGATGATACCCGCATCAACTCCCACCATCGTTTAGACATATCAGACCGTCACCTGCGTGGTTCGGAAGTCACGTTAAGCCGTTGGTCCTTGTATTACCATTGGTCATTGGGCTATTAATTAATGACCCATTCTAAGGAAGAGTCGGCCTTAGTTTGTAACAAGACTTCAACTCATAACTCATTACTACCACTCATCACACTCATCCTTCACCACATACTTGCCTTAAAATACCCTCATGAGAGTGGTCGACATCTCAAATAGTGACATAATAAAAAGATAATAAGCAAAAACAAAATAACTAGAAGTATTACAAGGTAATTATTGTTTAGGATTAAGTTTTGTAATATCGACTGCTGTAAGCAATAACTGGCAATAAATTACCTGACAACAAACTACCTGATTAACCGACGTAATTACATCTAGGTGTTAACTCTATTAGTAATTAATGTTCAGATTTAATACAGCTATAATACTTTAATCTCATTTAGCTTTGGTTATTGATGGTTTATATAATGAAGTAGCTGCGGGTCGATTTAGTTTTGTGTTCAAATGGGACGAAATTTCTTTATACTTATAACAGACATTTAGTATGGCACCATTAAATATGGCGTAACAAGGTACAATTGAATTGATCGATCTGCTGGCCACGCCCTTGTACAATGTGAACACTGTAATGTGTGTTGTGTCACACCAAAGACAATGTTTCAGTAGGTAGATAGTCCCAGGCAGGTCAACATAGTTGTGGCGGCCCACGCACAGAATGCGCTGCGAAGAAATCCTTTTTATAGTGTCAAGTAAAGCAAGTGATGCACTTGCAAGTTTTGTGCTCTCGCTCGTTTTCGTTTTATTTGGGTAGTCAATCTATGCGCCTATCTACCTAACATAACATTATTTTTGGTCTGACGCTGTGTCATCGTTTGTTTAACTTATCAAAGTCCTATTTGTCCCATTTGAGAGTGGAAATATCCCTAAAAGGTCTAAAATATTAGGTAAATTTTAGGTTAGTTAAATTTGTACAATTTCATTAAATAATTATACAGGGTGAGTTTTAGATTTCCTCACACCTTAACTTTTGAAAAGGAAATATAAAATTTAAAACCCATTGGGGAATGTTTTTATAAAATTCTAAGGTTTGTTTTGACGTACTTTGCGTAACCCACCTCCCACCCAAAACCGGAGGGAGACCCCAATTTTTTAAATACAACCCCACTTGTAACACCTTAAAAGAAAAGTAATTTCAATACAAATTCAATGTTTTTTATCTAGACTCGTGTTTTTGTAAAGTCTATTTAAAGATGACAATAACTTAGGTTTAGAATGCCATATTTTACATACAACTTTTTAATGATATTTTTTTAAATCCCTTGAGGGAAACATCACAATCCTATAACATAATCCCATAGAGTATTTTGAAGAATTTCGACAAAATCAATAATTTCATTAGCTTGATGACAATCTCTTATTCGAACACGTCGATTTCTTTATTTTAACCGACCCCCTTTTTAGTGATAGCCGTTCCTTTACAAATTTTTAATAATGAAATGTATCATTAATTTAATATGATTAAAGGTGCACTGATTTTATTTATGTTTTGACAAGTTGTTGTATTTCAAGGTTCAATGGAATTTTAAGGTAAAAGCAATTAGTATATACGTGTTTATTTTAACTTAATTATACTAATCAAAAGCAAATGTAACATTGTTGAAGTTATTGGATCGAAAATATTTCATGTAATAAGGTTGTGTATATGTAATTAATCCTTTGAGCTAGAAAATCCAACCACCTCATTAAGTGCTTTGTTGACATCAATTTAAATCATGTTCTCCTCTCAAAGCCCACGCGAAGTTCGTGGGATTAATAATTTAATACGAGTATAATAGAAATTTGATTGTTCCTAGCATTCCAACGGCCTATCAAAATGCAGTGTTTTTCAAAAACGCAACCAGACTTTCAAACTGTAGTAAGTCACTCTTTACGAGCAATGCATATGTTTATAAGTTTTAATCATTGGTTTGATCGCTTCAGTATCTATCTGCTGATATGTATTGTTGTCGTTTTGATTTCCTAATTTGATGTTACTGTGAAAAAACGAAATCATGGTTTTTAGCAACGATCAAAGAGTGTATATTGCTCAAGAATACCAAAGAACAAGATCAATTTCTTTGTGTCAAGAGGCGTTTGAGGTCAAGTTTGGAGGTGTGAGTAGGCTATTTGTTGTTGCTAAATTCTTAAAGATCTTTTAGGGTAATCTTCTAAATTAATCCTAACATCTTCCATCACTTCTTTATTCAGCACAGTCCGCCTTCTGATATGTTTTCAGTTCCTTACAGAGTCTGTTTCATTAAACTTATTAACAAATCTGAATGTTAGATTTTTTTAAATACCAACACCTTCAAACTTTACCCCAAACACCCCTTGATGGAAAAAACGATATTATCTAATGATGTAAGACTGAGGCCGAAGGCTGAAGCGAGCCTTTGAGTGGAGCAAACAGCCTCGTAGGCCCGTGTTCACACAAAGGCCAAGTTGAGGCCTAAGGCCGAAGTAAGGCTATGAGCGTAGCGAACACCCTCGTAACATCTGTGGCGGTATAACGGCCAAATATTAAAGCAAAGCTGTGAACGGAGCGAACAGGAGTAACAAGTGCAAAGGAAATTCGATTACCTCATGCAACCGGAGCTGCGTGTCGGCCTGTTTTGACTAAAAACTGCTGATTTGAAAGTATAACCCCAAGTTCGTAGAAAATAGAGAAAAATTAAACAAAGGTAAATAAGGGAAAATATGATGTAGGAGTATATTATCAATTGTTGGAACAAAGAAAAGGAAGGTAGATGGTAAAGTGTTAACCGATCACACCAAACGGTTGATGGGGTCATTGATCTTCCCGCAAGACAGATCAGCTGTTACATCTCAATCTATCTTCACAGCTGATCTGCAGAAGTGACGCAAACCGTGAAAAATAATACTGCACAAGTACAAAGTATTGAACAGCTGATTCGCTGTAACAAGTACGTTTAGCGGACCAGTGGCAGGTTGGAATCGCGCGCGACTCCAGAGCTCATCACTCCGGTGGCGCGGGTTCGATCCACGCGGTCACTACTAATAATTGTAAATTGGCTATTCGGTAACACTAGGTAAAGGTCGGTAGATTGAACGGTAGACTTTGTGGTGTTAACTTCATCCGTAACATTGTACGTAGGGTTGGCCTAATCACAAGGTCGTGACATATTAACACCCATATTAACTTTTAAAAACGGAGAAATTTTGAAACCCCTTTTGGGGAAAGGTTTTATAGGATCCTGAAGTTTGTTTTGAAGTACTTTGTGTCACCCACCCTCAATCCAAAAACTGGGGCTCAAATTTGTTAAATACGACCCCCTTATGGCATCTCAAAGAAAAGGGAATGTTAACACAAAGTTAACGACGCAAAGACAAATTTTAATCTTAACTCTTTTTATGCTATGTCCATTTAAATATTACACGAAATCAGGCTTAAAAGCCACATTTAACTTACAATTTACTTTTACTGGCAAATTTTTCTTCAAAATCCTTAGTGGGAAACGGCACAACCCTGTAACAAAATCCTTTAGAAGATTTTGAAGAAAGGTTTGTCAGTCAATATTAATAGTATGTGAAATTTGGCATTTTAACCCAATTTCTTGTAATCATCAAATGGGTGTAACTAAAAAAAACGAGTGAGATAAAAAAAACTGTCTTTGCGTTGTTGAATTTGTGATAAAATCACCTTTCCTTGATGGTGCCACAAAGGGAACGTTCGTACTTAAGAAATGCAAGGGTCCCCCCAGTGGTTTTCGGGTAGGGCTGGCTTAGCAAAGGACGTCAAAATCTATATTTAATCTAAAATCAACCAAAATTCAACAAATTTACCCGACGGTAAATACACTCACATCAATATAAACAAAATAAGACTTTCGTCATCTGTACATTGCAAAGAATCCATAATTTTTTGGTTATTTGGTATTCATATACTTTGCATGGACCGACACTGACGTCAAAAAAACTCCTGTCCGTCTGTCGGTCTGTCTGTCTGTAACGTTTTTAAGGCATCTTGGACCACTAGTTACTCAGAATCGACAGAAACTATGGCGGTGAAACTTCGTTTAAGGGTTAAGCCCATTACACAGTGTGTCTTTAGCTATATTTTATACCCATACAACATCCACAAAATAAATGGCGAGGAACCAAAGTGGGCACTGAGCACCTTTTTAGACGTTTTGGACCACTTACAAGTCAAAATTGGCTAAAACTATGGCGGTCAAACTATTTTTAAGGGTTAAAACCACCACGCAGTGTATCTTGAGCTATATTTCATATCCATACAACATACCCAAAATAAATGGCAACACTTATAAGGTGAAGATGGTGAATTAACAGGCAAACAAAATAATTTTCTAAGGATATACGAGGAAACTACTCGTATGGGAAACTATTTTTCTTATTCTATATTTTCTTATACACACAGTTATGTTAATAAAGCCTCGAGGCGAAGCGCGGGTACTCTCAGCTAGTCAATTAGCATAAAATCACCGTTGTATATCACCAGCCATTGTTAAAAGTGCAAAGCCGTGATACTAAAATAATAACCCTCACATAATAAAAAACGGCAAAAGATTCTCGAGGGAAACATGATTTGTAATTTATTTTGCCGGGATCTAAGTGAAACACGACTCCCCACTGAGCCCTTCTACCCCCCCCCCCTTGTCAACCGTCTGTGTGGTCGGTAGATCAACATTACCGCTATTGTCCTGGTGAGCCTACGTCTTCTATCTAGCACAATGTAGACTGGTTTATATATATAGCAGTGTTTTAGCGAAACAATGAACACATTTGTAGCGATATTTTCCTTCTGGTTTAGTTTCAGTTAAAGATCTTAACTGAACATTTTAAGGTTATGTGAGAATTGCAACCGTGGCAAGGTACGAAATGAAAAGAAGATTCTGTCTCATCCCATGAATTCATAATATTATTTATGAAAGTGTTTCCGCTATTTATGTTAAAGGTTCGAAAAACACCACACAATCTCTAAAGGTATGGACTCTACCTCATTTGGACTTAGGTCCATGTCCAATAAGATCTAAACTGTTGGTCTCATATATGCAATCCCTTAGATTGGTGAATTTTTAGGATTCGTTTGATAAAACTGTTTTCCTACTGTTATGCTCTTTCTTAATAAACAATTATAATTTACTTTACTTGACACACCGACCACTCATTGAGGATATTTTAAGGTGAATATGAAATTATGGTGAGTGTGATGAGTGTTTTGATGGATGATGAGGTGTCTTGTTACAAACTAGGGCCGACTGTTCCCTACATTGGTTCATTGATTAATAGCCCAACAACCAAAGGAATGGACCAACGGGTTAACGTGACTTCCGAACCACGAAAAATAGTCATCGTGAAAAGTTCTCACTGCGCCCGGGAATCGAACCAGGCTGATTTGGTGCGAAGCACGCACTATGTTATGACTCTTTATTTTCGTTGAAAAGCAAACTACGTTCTTTTTTTAAAACACGTGGTTTGTCCGAACAACTAATGATAATCATGTATTTTTGTAGTGGTTTCACTACAAAGCAACAGGTGTGGTGTGGTGACAATGTGGGCTGGCAAGGGGACAATTACCAGGGCTGTGGTAAACCACATCATGTTAGTACCACACCATACACGTGTTCTTTGTTTCAAGTTTGTTGTTTACGATGGGAGAATTTCAGAGTTTAATTAAACTATTATTGCGGACATTTTCCATCGTTAGTGAGCAAGATGATGACGACGTTTAGGGATCTGCAATCCGATCCCGTCTTCAGGTGATTCCGCAGAAACCAATCAGCCAATCAGTGATTGAGGATGGAACTCCACATCGAGGCCGAATATCTCAACCTAACTATGAAGTTTGGACGCGGTGTGAACCGGAAGAACTATACTATAAAATGTGTACTGTAGCAGAACCTTTGAACCAAAAGTATATTTTAGGAATATTTTAGGGAAACTTATGTTTAGGAATATTTTTGAAGCACTTTTCGGTTTTGATTGACATTTTATTCAAGCAAACGCTTAACGCGACGGTTACATCAAGTTATATAAAATTTTTCGGGCAGTACTTATTTATACAGTATAATCAGTTTTTCTCTCACAGAACGCGTAGTGGCATTGGATATTACCGGGTCAATTAATAATGTAATACATGTTAGAATGTTTGCGTAATCCGGTTAAATCTAGTTCATTACATCAGAGTCCTTCTGTAATGACACAAGATTATGTACAACCACTGTTACGGTGTTAATATTAGTAATATTTACGTGTTTCAACTTGTTTGCCACAAAACGTTAAAATAATGCTCGTTAAAACTATTGTACTGCCTGACTTTCTGTTTTAATAATTATTTGATTTATTTTTTTACAACAACAATAACAATACGTTAGTGTCAAAACTTGTACGGTAAAATTGTTTTTTTATTACAGTAAAAAACATACTATATACCACAAGTAAGACCTCGAATCGTAATTAAATAATAGTTGTAGTTGAGTTTTAAATATTCATGAGATCCGCAATACTATAAAATGAATTTTGAGTCAGGTAGTTTTGAAGGTTGGTTTTGAATTTTGTCGTACAGCAACTTTTAACATTGTCGCGAAGTTTATTATATAATTTTCTACCGGCTTCAACAGGAAGTTTGTCGTACAGTTTAAGCCTATAGTAGTTTGGTGGAATAAAATGTTGATTCGTTGTATTGTATTGTTTAATGTTCTCGATAATTCTTTTGTCAGTTTTAAATTTTGTTTCACATTACCTTAAATTGTTGTATATATTTATACATTTATTATTATTTGTTGGTATAAAGGGTCCGCCTTAGCTCCTCGGTAAAGTGTCAATGCACAAGTTTAAAGCGGCCCGTTTTTTAATTTTCAAAATATTTTTCATTCATAAGCGAAATATATTTGGAAACTAGAGGGGTTTTCGACATGTGTATTTCAGAGTGCAGCCAAACCACGAGTATCTATCAGTCGTTAGCTTGCAATATACAAGTTATCTGCGCTATGCAAATAATCCTCGTGTGAAGTAGGCTTTCGATGTCAGAACTGATGAATCGAACCAAAGCACGTAGACAGTTGCCTAATCTAGTCCCTAGTCCCTGTGCGCTAAGATCCACTTGCCACAGTTTCATCTTTTATAAATAACTATATAAAAGGTAAAGTTTGTCTTGTTTTAACGAGGCTAAGTTAGGACTACAATGTCCTCTCTACCACTCAACCTCGACCTTTACCTAGCGTCACCGGAGGATCGAACCCGCGCCACCGGAGTGATGAGCTCCGGAGTCGCGCACGATACCAATATGCTATCTAGGTATTATGTTGTAATTATCTTTGTAAAAATGATATATTTAGTCTTTTATGATACAAAGCAAAGTCTAATTGTAAAATGTACAGTGATTTTTCAAACAAGATTTTTAAAACTTGACAATTTAGTGTGGAAAAGTCTTGAGTTTCCTGGAAGTGATTTCCTACACACTCTGTATACAACTACTGCGAGTTAGATTACCACTGGTATCGAGCCAGGCTAGTTTCTACGAGTGGCCACGATTATGACTACGAATTGTAGTCATCCGGCAAAATCTGCTCTAAATATCGCTCGTTTCAGCTCGGTAATGCAATTTAATGTTGCATCATTTTGTACACGTGGACGATAATTAAGTCTGTTATTAATGTTTGCTATTCTGTAGGCTGCAGATTATACTTTAGTGTTTGGTTCAATACTGTTTAGCAGATTGTTAGTAAAAGGTAAAGTTTGTCTTGTTTTACGAGGCGAAGTTAGGACTATAAAGTCCCTTCTACCACTCACCTCGACCTTTACCTAGCGTCACCGTAGTCATATTACAAATTGTAAGTAGTGAATGTGGGGATCGAACCTGCGCTACCGGAGTGATGAGCTCCACGGTCGCGCGCGATACCAATCCACCACGGGTCCGCTAAAGTAAGACATTGACGTTTGTAAAACAATGTGTATAAATATTAATAAATCAGACATTTTTAAATATTGTATGTATGAATTATTACATGTATAAATATTATTGTTTACAAAACAAGCATTTTGAATTTGAACATTCTTTTGAATAACCCTGTACTTTTAACCCTTCGAGATAGAAATATTCTCTAAACCAATATTTTAGCTAAACAAACCGTGTCTAGTAATTTGTCAGTGCTGCTAGGTAGTGCTATAAACCCCGCTGTTATCAAATGAGTGATCCATTACAGGATGGAAACTGTTAAGGACGGAGGGTTTCTCAGCAGGACTTCAGTTGAGAGCTGTTACCATAATGCTAATAACCACTTTACCGTTTCTGTAATAGTAATGCCTTCCGTCGTTAACTTGGTCTTGTACACTTCACTCACCCTGTATAATGTAGGTTTAGGTGTACGTGATTTTCAATCGTTTCAAAGTTATAAAGACGACGATGTACTGCAGTGACTTCACTGACCACCTTTTTCGAAAATGTTACTAGTTTGATAATAAAACAAGAAATTAAAAAAATTCTTAATTTTTTATTTCTGGCACAATTTTATGGGTGAGAATTTGTAAATTTGGCAGCGTAGTCACTTAACAATTTGAAACTAAGTTTCATAAAAATCCGATGGAAACTGTAGGCGTAAAGTAAACATTCAGTTTTTTTTTTTTTGTTGGTGGGCAACTGTCACTGGCCATACTTGGTTTCTCTTATGTTTTTTTGTATTGTTTCTTTAACTTTTTTGTGTATTTTAGCCAGTTTTTGTGTATGTTAGCCAGTTTTTGTGTATGTTGGACTGTATTTAAGCTAGTAAATTTAAAATTGAATAGAACTTGCTGTGTTACCGTTAGGTATTGTAGACCCCGTTGTGCAGGACGCACCAGGCGTTGGAGCGTCCAGGCGACCAGTTCTGTGAGAGGTACTGTGCTACGTGTATTATCTGGTGGTGTGGTGTTTGTTTATAGAGGTCCTGCCCGTACCTACTTGAACCCTGGAATAATGCCCAGCCGATAGTAGGCTGAGCTGTCTGTGGCAATACATTTATTTATGCGAACCAAACTCTTGTTCTAAGAGCAGAAATGTTTTATGAAAGTGTACAAAAAACTACACAAAAATTGAAGACTTATGTTATTTGAGAGGTGAGTGACTGGTCAGCTTGCGCTGATTAATTTTAAGATAGTTCACTTCCTAATGATTTGTGTTGGGACCTCAGAAAAAGAAATTCCCAAAAAACCCCACCAAACTAATAATCACTCCGTTTCGTGCACTTTAAAGTGAGGGTTACAAGTCCGGCAATTTCTTAGCGATCTACTTTTCTCTTGAAAGGAAAATTGGAGCAATTTGAAAGGTGATTACAACATTGTAAATTCATGGGAACGAGCTATAAATGAAGCGTGTCGCGTGTTTCTATATATAACACTAACAAGGTATGGTGGCATGTCCGACAGCCGAGTAACCACATGTTATGTTCCAAGTATTAATCATTGCGTCACAAACTCGGCACGGGTACACGACATTTTCGACCTAGAGGACAACACGAGAACTCACGGTGTATCTTTGGAAGTAGGAGTTGTTGGAAAAAGTAGTGTTTAGTCCGGTTGCATGGATTAGGTAGTTGTAATTGATTATGATAGAACTCAGTTTTAAACTTCAGAAATTGACAAACATAGTCGACACGTAGCCATCAGCGCTATACGGTGAATCTTAGCGAATTTTCAATAAAACAGAACAAGTTTTTATTCGACCATCTTGAACTAGAGGACATTTTTTACTATTTCTGCAGTCACCGCTTACATTTGTATTGTGACTATCCTTTTGAGGATGATATAGGTCTAAAGCGGCTCAGATAGTCTCAGTGATCATCTGATGATACCCGCATCAACTCCCACCATCGTATAGACATATCAGACCATCACCTGCGTGGTTCGGAAGTCACTATAAACCGTTAGTCCTTGTATTTCCATTGGTCATTGGACTATTAATTAATGACCCATTCTAAGGAAGAGTCGGCCTTATTTTGTAACAAGATTACTTCCATAACTCATTATTACCACTATCCTTCACCACATATTTGCCTTAAAATACCCTCATGAGAGTGGTCGGCATCTCAAATAGTGATTTAGTGATTTATACGGTAACGCTAGGTAAAGGCCGAGGTTAGAAAGTATAGAGAACTTTTTAGTCCTAACTTGGTCTTGTTAAACAAGGCAAACTTCACCTTTTTACTTTCTGTATCCAAGGAAACGTAGACCAGTAAATCATAAATTATAACAGCTTAATGTATGCCCAGTGTCCTGAATGTCAAAGTGCAGAAATTAAAATTAAATAATTAAACAGAAATTACTATAAAACGGTAGGCAACGGAAGTGGTTTTGATCGGTTCAGAAAGTAAAACTCTACTATACAGGCATACTATAAAACCATACATCCGACAGATAAAGGAAATGCCAACTGTTGACCCTGCTTGATGAGTGAGCGAAGGGATTACAACGTCGAGAGAGAACTAATCAATCAGATTTCCTCTGTGTTGAAGTGAAGGCACAAACACGATTGTTGTAGGCAGGCCACCTCGTCTCCGGCCCCCTTCACTCCTCCACTGATGTTCCACCCCCTCCGCCTCACACGGTACGCATACGGAGTGAACAACGACCAAGCCGACACGCAGCTACGTGCTTTAGCGCCGCTTGCACGAGTGAATCAAAGTTCGCTACGCTGACAGCCTCAGACTTACACTGCAGGTTCTATTACATAACGTGAAGGTAAAATGTATTTCAAATGTTATTGGGATCAGAAGCTGTTATAGCAAAAAATCTCTGTTTTGGTCGTCATTTTGAAACGACTCCAATTATTTTCATAAATTTTGGTAAATTGATGGATACCATTCAAATACATATTTATGTCAAATGTCATCAAAATCTGATGAAATGTACTGTTTTTAGATCATTCAAGACCCTTTTTGACCAAACTCCCCTCAAAAGGGTACCGGTAGCCCGACTATGCTATTGAAATTGACCGAGATATTTACGAAAGGAACATTTGTACGAAGTGTCATGAAAATCGGACAAAATGCGACCTGTAGAGAGTACACACATATATACATAAATGTATATAAAGTCTTGTTAAAATGCTCAAAACGTGTTCTGGGGGTCAAAATCGGTGCTCATATCACGGTCCCGAATCAGGGTCTTACCATGCTGACGGCTTGAATATCTCATTTTTCAATAGAAATTCAATAATGAATTTTATTTTTTAAACTTTAGATTTGTTTGTGTACAAACAAGGCAGGAACACGATTGTTGTCTCCGAGTTCCTTATTCACCTCACTGCTTCCTTGATGTCAAACTCCGCCTCAGCTTTTGCGTCGCAAACTTTTAATTGCACCGTTGATAAAAGCTTCGCTGATCATTATCCGAGCTGAGAAAACAACATTATGAAATGCTTAGTTGTTGCTGAATACTGGCAACTGAGTGGTTAGTTTGGCGGTGTTTGACACAATACGTTTGTTAATAAAATACAGTTAATGTCAAGTATTACACTGAAAGAGTGAAAACCACTCCCAAAATAGTGAAAATCGAGCCACTCTTTAATGAGAATGGCTGAGTTTCTACACCCAAACTACCGAAATTTCATTTTTCTGATTGGCATTCACTCCTTGAGTATACAATACAAATTGCTTTTGGACAATAAAACAATATACATTTTACAATATATATTTTATATACCACAAATAATACTTCGAGTCCTGGTAAAGTAATTTTGGTTGTTTGGTTTTACATTTTCCTTTTTTTAAATCTATAATTGTATAACACGAATTTTGAGCCAGGTAGTTTATAAGGTTTGTTTTGAATTTTGTCGGTACTGTAACTTTTAACGCTTTCGGGAAGTTAATTGTACAGGGTAAGTTTTAAATGCTCCCACCATACCTTTTGAAAAATAAAATATTAATAAATGCATGTTTCTATAAATACATACCCCCAAAGTTTTCAAATATGAATCCCCCCTAATGGCACCTCAAAAGACAGGGAATTTTAATACAAACTTAACGACGCAAAGGAAGACTTTTATCGTTACTCTTTTTTTTGTAATAGCAATTTAAATATTACAAGAAAACCGGTTTAAAAGACCATATTTCACATGACATTTTTTAATGACAATTTTCTTTGAAAACCATCTGAGGGAAACATTACAACTGTATAACATAATCCCATAGAGTATTTTGAATACACATTTGTCATTTGTCATAAAAAAGAACTTAGGCATTTGAAAAATTTTCAGTCATTTTTCAATGAAACCAACAGTACGGAATTCAGTTTTACCTTGGGAGTACTTCAAAAGCGATCTTTGAACACAACTTAAAAATAACAACTAAAATGCAGTTTTATACTTACACTTAGCGTTAAGAAGGTCAGTGTTCTTAAAAGAAGTGCATTTTAACGGGAAGAAGGGAACAGACGGAAGTTATGGCAACATTAACCATGTTTAACCTAAGTCTCGGCAATAATGTTGGGTTACAACGCCTTAATGCAAGGTCCTGTAATACTAATGTTCTATTATCTCAAAGCCAGCATCGCCAGGCTTAGTTTTATGTTCGTACCTTTACCGTTATTCCCGAGCTAGTGTTTCTGTTTTAGATAACGATGAAAAGATAACATATCGCTTCAAAGAAACTAAACTAAAGTTGAATACGTATTCTTGGATTGCAATTGAAGTACGTTTGAGTGTTACGTTGCTTTTAAATGTGAAATTTGGATTGAAATGTTTGGTGTAAGTGGACCGGACCTGTGGCGGGTTTGTACAGAGTACATTATTCGGTTGTATCCTCACTGTCACCAATTAAAGTGACTAAGTGGAAACGCTAGGTAAAGGTCGATGTTGAGTGATAAAAGGTCCTAACATCGCCTCGTTAAAACAAGACAAACTTAACCTTTTTACCTTTATATGTGTAGTGACTAAGCGGAAACGCTAGGTAAAGGTCGATGTTAAGTTGTGAAAAGGACTTTGAAGTCCTAACTTCACCTCGTTAAACGAGATAAACTTATTCGTTTCTTTAACCTTTAAGCACAATAAGCAATACTAATAGTTTAGATGAATCAAATAAAACTAAAAATTGACCTCTTTTTAAGTTTGGTAAAATTTGGCTTGCTTAACGAGGCGAAGTTAGGACTACAAAGTCATCTCTACCACCCAATTTCGACCTTTACCTAGCGTAACCGCATAGTCACCTAACGAATGTAAGTGGTACCTGCGGGGATCGAACCCGCGCCAGCGGAGTGATGAGTTCCGGAGTATCGCAGCAGCCACGGGACCGCTAACAATTATTGTTTAAGACTAACAATTTGTTAACAAGAATTTGTTCAACAAGCACAGATTGTTGAAGGCCAAGTTTTATTTTTTAGTTGAAGTTTATCAATGTTTAAAATATAAGCAGGACGAAAGATAAATTGAGCAATCAGCATTTATCGCTGGAGGGGAATATTTTGTTGCAAGTGCAAATCTAAGTCTCTCAGATTGAATAAAGTATGAGTTCTGACGTAAACAGCATCTCTGAATCAACATTTCCTCTGAATGTCAACCTTTGTACCTTTGTAGTACATATTTAGTGTTTATAAATAGTTTCCTTATATTAAATAGTTTAAAATACTCGCAGTTAAATAGTGTTTTTTAACCAACTTCCACTTAGCATTTGAAAAATACGCAATAAGACTTCATTTTGTAACAAAGTAAGAGAATGGTTACTAGCACAAGAAAATATTAGCTATTTAAGTTATGTTGTAATATAATTAACTCATTTTTTAACATTTAATAGTTGAAATAGTTCATCGCCTTTAGAGTAGATTCAGAATAAAAATGTAAAATGTTTAAATTTATTTATACTAGTACTTTAAGTTTCTCTTTTAAATTTTTAGAGTAAACATATTAGAATAATTATTACTCACTTTTGGTTCAATTATGTTAGTTTTTGCAAACATGGTAGGTGGCGTTTTGTTTTTAACTTGTGGCTAGACTCAAAATATTTTATTATATTGTTTACACTTTACATAACTGTGTAAGTGTTCAGTCTTTTTTCCAAATGAAAACGTGTTTGTAAATATTTTATTAGTATTGGAACATAAACTGTTTATTCATTTATTCCATTTCCATTTGAGTATCTGAGATGAAAATATAATCACGGACGTTATCCATGAGTGAACAAAAAGTACACGAGGTTTCGGGAACTGGAATCTGACTCCGTCTTAACCAGGTTACTTTTCACCTGAAGACGAGGTCAGATTCCAGATCCCGAAACCTCGTGTACTTTTTCTAGACGCGTATTTCAGATCTAGACACGTTATTATTCGTTAAAACAATGTCCACTTCGTATTTCTCTGTTTTGTGATCTAAACTAAAGAAACTTACGAAATTTGAAAGAAATGTTTTTTAAACCTTGGTTAAGTTTGTTAATTAGCGTAATTAGTCCACCGGAAGATGCCTTTTGGTGTTTCCACCAAAAATGAGTTATAACGCTATAAAAACAATTTTTACTATCCGGTTTGAGTTTAATTTAGTTTAATTAATTTTAGTACCGTAACTAACACGTGTACTATAAACCAAAATGGCGGTAGAGATATTTCGGCCTCGCCACCTTCAGTCACTGATTCGACCAATTAGTGACCGAAGGTGGTACTTCCACAGCGAGGCGGAAATAACGCAACCTAATTATGAAGTTTGGACGGGGTGTGAACCGGGAGAACTAGATTAAAGCAGTTACCTTTCTTTCGCCTAAGAAATATCAGGGTTCTTCTTTGGGCAAACTGCTTAAGTCCAGGGATGGTTTGAGGTTTAACTTTGCCTTTAAGTCATCCGCCTTTAAAAATATCTCAAAGGATCTTTAAAATACATATGAATTATTTTCAAAAATGTACAAAATAGCGGATTACGGCAAAACTAAACCGAAGTAAAAAAGAAATGTTAAAAGACATTTTCGACTTATTTTTGTACGTAGAATCCAGTTCTGCATGGTGCGCTACACATTTTTGTGACACCCTGTATATTTTTTCTCCACTGTCATCAAACCGAGTTGATACGCTGATAAGACATAAATGTGTGTAGGTGTTAGGGCGCGCGTGTTGGCGGGAATTAAGGTCACATTCGCGGAATTAACCCAGTTTATAGCGCTGCAGGCTCGCGTCGATTTAATATCAGTTTATGACGCGTTCATAGCTCCGGCGGCACAATGCACAATGGCCCATTGTGCGATCCAAGTTTTATCATCAATAAACTAGTCGGATATACAACATTCTGTCAACTTATTCTGGTAATGATAACATACCCTGGTAGCTTTTAGCGTTCTCATGACGTTTTATAATATTTATTAATTTTATGCCCAGGCTCTGAATGTCAAATTGCAGAATTTCTGATTAAATAACTAAACAGAAATTACTTTAAAACAGTAAGTTCTAGAGCTACGGGAGTTGTTTTAATATGTTGAGAAAGTAAATCTCTACTAAACAGGAAGACATTTGTATTCAATTATGATATTGCTACAATTTGATAGGAATCAAAACATTGAATGGCCATCATTTTGAAACGGACTATCCGATCTAACTGGTTGACGAACTTAACCTAGAGATTTGCAAAGGAACGTTTTTACAAAATTTCGTGAAAATCAGACCAAAAATGCGACCTATAGAGTATTCACACACACATATACATATAAAGTTTTGCCATTTGACTCAGGAGGTATTAGGAAGCAAAAACTGCAAACCCACGAAACGTCGTAGGTTTCGTTCTATTTTACGAGAGAAATGAATAGCTCTATTTTCAGAGAAAATTCGCTAAAAATATAAACATTGTTTACTGAGTAAACAAAGCGATGTTTTGTTGTGCGTTCACTTGGAAAATGCAGCTCGGTTGCGGGTTTGACAGAAATTGTTATCTGTTCACGGTTTATAGCGGGTTTGTGTTTATCAATAAACCTCTTTTCCTTGCAGCTAAATTGGTTTAACCTTTTCATAGTGATGCGGACATTAACAATCGTTATCAGAGAAACATATCGAGCTAGATTTAATTCGGTTCAAAGTTTGTTATATTGAAAGGCATTCTTTATAATTGTGTGTTATGCATCATGAAAATGGGTGTGAATTTATTGTGGAATGTGGCTTTAACTTCTTTCTATGACTTTAGGTACAGATCAAATAATTTACTGCCGTTGATCATAGTTTTCATAAAATCATTTTCAATTATTCTTTTAATATAAAAGGTAATGTTTGTCATGTTTAACGAGGCAAAGTTAAAACTACAAAGTCCTTTCAATTTGACAATTTTCTTTTGCCGAAGCTAAAATTAGCCTTTAAAGGAACACTTATGACAGCGCTGCACACATCAAGGACTGTGTGACGAGACTCATTGGGACAATTCCGAAAAACGGGGTAAAATAATCCTTGTTTGTGTAAGCTGAACGTACCGATATATGTGTCGATTCAAAGGATTATACTCGTATTTAGAATAATCTTTTCTTTTTTTTTCAACAATAATTAACACTGTATTTTTTTCGGAAATTTCCGTTACGTCTCAGATACACAGTGTAAATAAATAAATGTTTTATTCCATAAAAAACATACAGTAGTATTTAAATTATTTTAAAAGTTAAACCTTTTTCATACGTCTTACATTGAGAACTCGATCATACATACAATGTTTACAATCATACTGCCTCATCAATTTAAAATCATCCACTTAAGCATCCGTACGCCGGTTGCCATTTCTCACTAGGGCTCTTAGTGGTGTGCCAAGAACTCGTCTGAACTATTCAAAGTGTTCCCGGTCAAAACGGTTTTCAGACGAGATTTGAACACCTGTGGCGTTAAAGCACATTTTATAGTATTTGGTAATATGTTAACAAAACGGACTCCTATCTAAGAAGACAAACGCTTGTAGACAACCGTTCTGTGTCACCCAGTCCGGTAGTTTTCCTGTCTCTAGTTGATTCAGAGTGTATGTACACCTTTTATTTGATCGTATCTGGCATTGAAGAAAACGCATGTCTCAAGGACGTAGAGACAGGAAAGTGCCAATAGAGGTTTTTGAACGCTGGTCTGCACGACTCTCTCTATTGAACTTTTGCAACAGATCGCCTTGTTAGCGAATTCTCTATGAAAAAATGTTGGCCTTTCGAAGTTTTGATTTACCTATGAATTCATAGCGATGCTATAAACGAATACAAATTTCACGCTATACAGTAGGGGTTTGCTCCCTTAATCGATCAAAACAACTCCCGTTTCTCTATAACCTACCGTTTTAAAATAATTTATATTTCACTATTCAATCAGAATTTCTGTACTTTTACATTCAGAGCACTGGGAATAAATTAAATGCAGTGCTCTGAATGTCAAAGTGCAGAAATTCCTTTTTATTTTATTGGAAATTTGCGAAGATTCACAGTAGCATTTGTGGCTACGTGTCGGCTATGAGTGTAGGTAAAGGTTGACGTAGCTTGTAAATTGCAGTGACTGTAAAGTCAGTGACTGGTGCACAGGCACAGTTATTATCAACTCCACAACTACGCTAGATTGTTGTAGTTCTATTTATAGACGTCACGCGACTCAATTTGCCACCTTTAGCTCACAGCAGCATTCTTGCACGAAGCCGTTGCTACAAGTACGAACTTTCTGCTTCATTTCTGCTGCCGTTTTCAAGGCTCAATGTACGAAATGTAAACTTAAACTCACTTGTTTGCTTTGTTAAAGAGAATACTGTTTGGTACACTCACAGCCTCGCTTCGGCCTTCGGCCTCAGGCTAAGGGTGTTATACTGGACGTTATACTAAATATCATGAAAGAAAAGCGCAATTATAAATTTCAACAAAATCGGACCACTCATTCCGCTGGTTTAGCAAAAAATCCCTTTTTAGGCCACCATTTTAAAACGACGTATATTTAGTACATCAACATAAAATCTTTTTCATTTCAAATTTGAAAGAATTTAAATGAAGTTAACTGTTTTCAGATCATTAAAACTACATCTATTTTTGCTAAAAAGTCCCCCAAGTTTTTTATTAGTTAACGAACTCCACCGAAATACTTACAACGTGAAATTTTATGAAACACGTGACCTGTAGTAATGGTACACCTATAAGGTATACATCTAAAGATAAAGTGTTGAAAACTGATCGAAACTTGTTCTGAAGGCCAGAATCGGTGGAGGTCATTTCATGGTCCCGGGCCTGGGTCTCACCGTTCTGATGGCATGAATATCTCATTTTTCCAAAGGATATTTGATATATCCCTGGACTCAATATGACCAGACAACTCATGTCTTTTCGGTCAAATTACGTATTCTTGAACATAAAACCGGCATCATTCTAATTAAAGATGAGGGTAGGCATACCTACAAACAAGCAAGTGCTGCATCGGAGGAATTTTTAGAATAATACAAGCTTTACTTGGACGCTCTCATTGATCAATTTCTATCGATCAACCAATGAACATTACAGTTCAGGTAGTAATACAATCTGGTTTCTAAGCCAACACATCTCTTTAATTTATAATATGACTCTACGGTAACGCTAGGTAAAGGTCAAGTTTGAGTGGTAGAGAGGACTTTGTAATCTTAACTGTTCAAAAAGACAAACTTAACCTTTTTACTTTCTGTATCCAAAAAAACACATGCTATTAAATTACACAACAGCTTACTTTATGGTCAGTGCTCTGAATGTCAAAGTGAAGAAATTCCTACTAATAGCCTAATTAAACAGAAATAACTTTAAATCGGAAGGCAACGAGAGTTGTTTTGATCGATTGAGAAAGCAAAATCCTATTATTCAGGGTGAGTCTTGTATTCATTTATAGTAGAGCTAAAATTTTATATATAAATAAAACTTTGAATTACCACCATTTTGAAAAGGACTGTCCGATGTAGCTGGTTATCGAACATAATCTAGACAATACCAAAAGAAACATTTCTACCAAATGTCATTAAGATCTGACCTAAAATGTGTGCGTGTATATACATATAGATATATAACGTTTTGAAATTCAACTCAGGAGGTGTTGGGAAGCTCAAAACTGCAAACCGTTTTTTCTACGGCGTTTCCTTCTCTTTGGCGAGAGAAATGAATAGCTCTATTTCCTATGGAAATTCGCCAACAACTTACGCGTAGCTCAAGATAAATAAACCGTACAGAGGAGCGGCAAATATATAAACGTCAGAATTACTGACATAAGCCATAACCAACAACGCCCACGCTGGCGTCGAGTGTTAAGGCAAGTAATCAGTTACTGAAGCTATCAGTGTATAACTGAACATGTCTGAAACAATAATGTGTCTGAAACCGTTGTGTGATGGTGTTGACGAGATAATTAGGATGAATAACAGGAGTTCGGCGTCGTGTAACAGTGCCTCGCTCATTAGACTGTTCCCATTTGTCGGGTGGAGTCTCTTTTTGCGAAATAATTAGAGATGCGAGACTTTGTGTTGACTCTGTGTGGGCGTTTCAGAGGGCGAGCCTCAGCTGCGCGGGTGAGAGTCGTTGCAGAGGCTGTTTTAAGATCTTTTTACGAATCAAAAAAGAGGTTTATCAATAATTTAATCACAGACAGATAAACTCGTTTTTCTTTCCATAACATTAACATATTCGAATGTAACCTTCATATAAAAGCGCTATCTACTTTCTACGAAACTCTTGCAAGCGGAGGGTTTGACAGTTAGGCCGCATCAGTTGAAAGAAGGCCCGTTGTTTAAGCCGTTGTTACGGGTGCGGTGTCGTGTGTTCCTTGGGTGGGTTTAAAAAGCCTTTTTCGCTTTAAATTTTTTTTATTTATAAACATGATGTATTTGGAAACTAAAGGATTTTCTCAACACTTGTATACTCGTTTAAAGTGTACAACGTGAGTTTAAAAGCACTAAAACTTGTACAGTTTCAAAGTTTATTTTCAAAACTATTAAACAATGTATGAAAAGTCTGCCTCCATACTTGTATAGGAAAACTCCTCTCGTTCCCAAATATATCATGTTCACTGATGTAAAAATTATTTTCGAATGGTAAAAACGAGCCGGCGTAAACCCTTGCAAGCGGTTGGTTTGACAGTTATAGGCTAGCCTACGTAATTTGTTGTTTGGTTGTGCTTGACTGGTCAGCCACGCTGATTACTTTAGGATAGCTCGGTTTCTAGTGTTCTGTGTTATGCTTTAGGTTACTTTTCACCTGAATACGGGATCAGATTGCAGATCCCAAAACGTCGTAATCATCTGGCTCATTATAGACGGAAAGTGCCGTATAAGCTACGAAAGGTTAAATATAAGTATGTATATTAATGATTGGGCCCAATCAGCCAAATCGTTGGGGCGAAGGACACGGCAGGTTGAACATGACATCAATACAGCTGAAACATTGAAGACAACGGGCTATTTTTAGAACTCGGTCTATTATTGGAAAACCTACTGAAATATTAACCGCAGTTGCAACGTTTGGTCAATACATAGCCTCACTTGCCGAGACGACTTTGCATACAAATAGATATCTATTCCTGGTCCTAAGTCTTTTTATACTCAGACAAACCTACGTATAACGTACTTGGCTTCGGAAACTGATATATTGTTGACGTAGTAAATCGTATAGCAAATCTCTAGGATGAGTCCGTTTCAAATGGTGGCCATTCTAAGTTTTGACTTACTATTAAATTGTAACAATATCATACTGGAATACAAAGTTCGCCCTGTACCAGGATACCAATCCACCATTAATCCGCTAATTGTATAACTAATTTTACGAGTATGAGATTTTTACTGCTGGGTGAATTTAGTGGTTGCGTTCATTAAAGTTCCTGTCAAAGTTTGCTGGTTGAAGAGTTGAACACGGGTTTAGATAAAATCTCATGGATATGACAAGCTTTAAGGAAATCTAAGGTGTAATGATAATAAATTAAATATAAGTTCAATATTTTGATCTTTTAATGACATTTTTATGGTTTAGGTCTTTCTGTCCATAAGCATGGAGTAACCTCCAAAAACGGTCGGACTTGTTATAACATGTTCAAAAGGGGGTCGTTCTTTATTTTTTTATGAACTAAACGTCAACTTCAACCTCATAAACTGCACAAGCCGTCATTAGTGATTTAAATTCATAAACATTCTCAACTAGAATGAAAGTTCTAAAATTTGCAAACAAACTGAAAACTTGAGTTGGGTTTTTTTCATTTGACAAAGACCTTTATTTTGTCGAAACATGTTGTGGAATTACATAAAACTTGTTTGCAATTTTCGGAATGTTTATTTTACATTAGTATATTACTAGGCCCAGTACTGCAAACAGAGGTAACATAAATAAAAATCATAAACATTCGCGTTATAAACTAACTTTATCTCATGCCAAAAGTATAGTTTAAACTGTATTGTTTGTCTGCTATAGACCTCTATCTAAAGCCATGACGCGATATTTTTACACTCTAAAGTAAACTTGATTACGTTGTAGGTAAATATCTGATAAATGCTCCATCTCATAGGTGCATTTTCTTTCACTCATAGGTTCACTCACACAGTCGAGTCTAACAACAAAAACTCATAATTAGGAGGAAAAATGAGGAAAATGAGCTTCTAGCTCATAATTATTGATTCACCGCCCAATACAGCATTTTCCAACAGACTAACCCCTAAATACGCTAATTTCAGAAACTGTGTACTGTATCCAACTGCTATACCAAAATTGTTTGCTACCAATAGACAATGATAGACAAATTTGGTGCGTTTTCTTTTATAGCTTATATGCAAGAGAACAGTATTGATCTTTGCGTCATCTTGTGTTATTTGTTCTAATTACATCATGTAAGTATAACAATAGTTTCCATTAAAAGTTTTTAATAGTTCTTATTACCATGCGAAAATCTTAATTGAGTAACTTAAATTGTATTGAACTCGATTGATTTTATTATATTTGTTATAAAGCCACGTTATTCTATTACGCCAATTATATTGAACATTGTTTCCAGTTTTGTGTGTAAAAGATCCCTCAATACAATATCTAGAAATTAAATCCAACAAAGAAACACATTTGAAATGGCTGCGAAGGGAGCGCCTGCAATACAGTGACTGGCAAGACCCGCAGTACATCTATGTGCTATAATCACACTGAGCGCCCTGCAAACGCCGTACTCCGGTAGCTTTCCTGCCTCAATCAAGGGTGAAGCCAAAGATTATGTTATGGTAGGTAGATTGAGCATGGATGCCACATGGCTGAAGCAGGAAATCAACATATTTGCGACAGCCCAAGCACAGATAGCGCTGCCATCTCTTGCAGCCTTTCTCCTCCCTCGGCTCCACATGCTCGAGTTTGTCCGATGTCGATTACTTAAATGTGACCAAATCGTGCGATTTTCGAGAACGAACAAACTTGCGCAAGAGTCAGTGGCTCTACTTGAGACACAGTACCTGTCGGCCATCTTGTTTCTTGTCCCATAAGAACGATGCAAAACAAGCATTTTCTTGAGACATCTCACGCCTACAATTTTCATCGGAACTTTTTTAAATAGGATTTGTTTTAAAGATAACAATGCACTGCAGTGACTCTGCTTACCATATTTTTGAAAATCTTTTTATTTTACTAATGAAATAAAAAAATAAAATACAAATATTCTTTAATTCGTCACGATTATGTAAGTGAGAACATGGAAATTCGTCTCAGCGGAGCCATTTAAACGTGAACTTTAAAACAAAGTTAATTTCATAGAAATCTGATGAAAACTGTAGAAGTAAGGCGTCCCAAGAAAATGCATGTTTTTACATTGCTCTTATGGGAAGAAATTCAAGGGCATAGCCTCTTGAACGCACTCTTATAAAAATTCCTTGCAGTGCTATCTGTGCTTGGGCTGCCGAAACATGTTGACTTCGTTTTCTCAGCCATTTGGCATCCAAACGCAATCTATAACCTTTGATAACGCCTATCTGAAAGGATAAAGGCCTGGTTGAGTTTGTTGGTGAACTGTACGAGGTTGGGTGCCTGGCAGAGCCGGACTTTATGCCCGGAACCACTGACATTTATTGTGAACCGGCCCGTGACGCTTAGATGAACACTTTACGATGTCCACTCCATTCCTTTTCCACAGCCTCGTAAATACGGAGTTTTAAATGCCCCCCCTTTAATAAAAGGAAATTTTTTTAAACCCCCTTCAGGGAATGTTTTTATAGAATTCTAAATCTTGTTTTGAAGTACTTTGCGTATTTTTTATGACAATTTCTTTCTTCAAAATACTCCGTGGGATTATGTTATATGGTTGTAGTGTTTCCCTCAGAGGATTTTCAAAACAATTTTTCATTTTAAAATATTGTATGTGAATTGTGCCATTTCAAACCTGATTTCTTGTGATCTTTAGATGGGTATAAAAAGCGAGTCAAGATAAAACATTTTTCTTTGCGTCGTTAAATTTTTGTTTAAATTCCTTTTCTTTTCAGGTGCCACAAGGTTTTGCCATTTGACTCAAGAGGTGTTGGGAAGCCCAAAACAGCAAACCGCACCTTTCTACGACGTTTCCTTTTCTTTAGCGAGAGAAATGAATATATAGGCTTAAATTGTAAAATTATCTGTTTTAACAACAAGAGTTTATTTTCCCAAGAAGTGATTAAGTGTCATAATTAGTCGTACTTTACTCGCTACTGCAATATAAATTTGATTCGCCCCATCCAAACCAAATGTAAAACATGAACACACGGTGCCTATAGAATAAGAGGGGTTCCTGTTTGTGGTGACGGATGGGAGGGTTGAGCAAGGAAGTTTACGTGGACCAAGTAAGGGTCATTGACCCCGTGGTGGACTTGTTGCTCTTCTCCCCCCCCACCCACCACACACCCTGACCCAGAGCCCCACCCTCCCCCAACCAGTCGACCTCGCTAGATAAACTGATACTACTAGTGGTGGTCACGCTTGAGTAGCTGTTTTAACTGCGCTCTTAGGCTTTCTCAGCCAGTGCCACAACAATAATCTACTTCTTCCAGTTCACATTGCATTCAAACTTCTTAACTAGGTTGAGATATTTCGGCCTTGATGTGGAGTACCATCTTCAGTCAGCAAGTTTAATCCAATCTGAAGATGGTACTCCACAGCGAGTCCGAAATATCTCAACCTAATTATGAAGTTTGGATGCAGTGTGAACCGGAAGCACCAGATTATAGCTGTTTTAACTTCTCTTTAAACTCAAAGGCTTAAAGGGTGTTTTGATTATTATAATTATGAAATTCGAAACTGAATTGCTTAGGAGTTCACATTGCAGTTGAATGTCTCACTTTTGCTACTTGTGTTTTTACTAGTCAAATAAGACAAGAGAAAGCTAAGTTTTACTTCTGTAGTCGCTTGTGATTTTCTACAATCATGTTAGTATCTTCTGTGAATTATGTTGTTTTACCAACACGAATTAACCTGTACTGTGATGAATAAAATGTCTTTAATGTTATAAACACAGAGTTGAACTATTATTACGGACATTTAATTTACCACTGTATTTCAAAACTAGATTTGAGATATTCTTAGATCAGTAATTGTCAAGATAGGCAAATACCTGTCATAAAAATGTACCGCATTTATTATAAGTATTAAATTTTGTTCACTGTCCTACCTACGTTTATAGAAGTTGTACAAAATCACTTTTGTTTTATTAATTCACACCCTTAACCAAAATTAATCAGTTAATGGTTAAAAGCTTCATACTCTAGAGATAGAAAGTTGTAAAACAATAAGTTGCTTCACTTGGGGAGAACAACAAGTAATTGATGTTGAGAAGAATGATGAGAATGTTGTTGTTGGGGTGAGGGGGGATGGCAAGGGGGGTATAATCAAGTTACAGGTGATATGAGCCGAGTGATTGGCTCTATAGATATATCCCCCTCCCCCCTCCAACACCGCTACCTGCCCACATGTATTCCGGTACAAAATATATCAGAGGTTGCTCGCTCGCTCGTCCATCAATACAGTCCATTAGGGAGAATCGCAGTGTTCGTTTTAGACTGAAATGAAAATAGAAAAAAGAAAAACTTGAAGTGGCGAGTGAGTGTAGTGGAAATTATGCATTTTATAAAATATGTACATGTATTTAAAGGTTATGCATAGTCGTGTAGTTAAAAGTTATCTTTTGGTGAAACTTAGTTTTTTGAAGGAGGTTAAATTATCTGTAGACATTATTAGGCTGCGACTGTGAAGGTATATTGGAAATTTAAATCTCAATATGTTTCGATACCTTAAAAATAATGCCTATATATAATAATTATAATCCATCTGTACAAACATTCAAATTAAACTAAAAATAAATTTTGTAAAATAATTTTTTTAAACCTTTAATATATCTTATAGTTATTTTTGGAGAATTTATTTAATAACATCCAAATTTAAGTTTCGTAGAACGTAGGTTGAATGTGGCCATTTATCAACTCACATAACAACAGTAATAACAGTTTGTTGAAATTTCGAAACATGTGATGTAATTAAAACATTAACAAAGGTTTTGAACAAGTATTAATATCACAGAATCAATGAAAGGTTAAATGCAATATCGGATCGCCATCCTGTCAGATTGTTGTGAAAACACTGACTTAATCCCCAGTATTGCTTGAGTTAACGTGACTTTATTGCTTTATTTACAGAATAATAAAACACCAGGCCGACACGCAGCTAAGCGCTAAAGCGCCGCTGGCTTAAGTGAAACACCGAATTTCCTACCATAATTTACTGCCATATGAGTAACGTTATTTTTTCAACAGAACTAAATACCGACAAATAAATACAATTTGTCTTATTTTAAACGCCGTGGTTTGAAACAAAATCCTAATAAATATAATAATGTAATACTAATAATAAAATACTAATAATAAGTAAAACGTATGATAAAATTAACGTTTGTAACTAAACAGTCTTCTGAGACTATGTATTTATTATAGTTCTGCGGTCAGTTCCTCCCGGACTGTCTCTAGCCACTACTCTGTGTCTCGCGACTGAAACCAGCTGATCGATCAATAATGGTTCAGTGTTGTTTAGATCTTCGTATTTCAGTAAAATCTACGCAGTTTGTTTTATGTACGTTTGTGTTATTCGGGAGTGTTTTTCATTTAGTTTAGTATGTAGTGTCCTGTGGGGGGAATATAGTTATGTTTGGATATCGGGTAAGTGTTGTAATATATTTGTAGCTTCTAATAGAATCATGTTTTCTCTAGCCTTGGTCTAAACGTGACCAGTGGCTGATCGACTGAGTTGACTGAACTGTACCATAATGTATATTTTGTCGCGAAATCTTTCCGGTTTATATTTTTCTGGAGTTATTTATGCTAAGTTAAGTAAGTTTTGCAGACTTTCGATAAAAGAATCGCTGTAGACCTAAGTTTCACTTTTATCAGTTGGTTGACTAATGAAATAACTGTTCAGCCTATTTCTTTGTTAAAACTCTGACATAGGTTTACTGTTTTGAGTGACTAAAAAACCTATTCTCTTCCCAGCTCTTTTCGATTTAGGCTGGTTAAATTTTCAACAAGGTAGTAATTAATGACCTAATCTTGGGAACAGTCGGCCGTGATTCGTAACAAGACCATCAAAAGACTCATTACGTTTACCATTAATCCTACATTCACCTTAAAATACCCCCTTAAGGTTTTCGGTGTGTCAAATCAAAATATGACCTCTTTTCTGCGTGTGTAAAAAAACGTAGTAAGTGTTTTGCAATATTATAAAAATTATGTAGATTTGTTCATAAAACATTTTTTAAATAAAGTTTTATGCTTGACTTAGTACTAACAGTTAATACAGCTACATTTTTATATACGCTTAGAATTCGATTTTACTATTTCAAGAAAAACTGCTCTTCGCTGTTTATAACTACCTTAATAAAAAAACATAGCCGGCATATAGCCACAAGCGCTACTGTGAATCTTCGCGAATGACCAATAAAATTAAAAGGTTTCCATTTATATATTTCAAATTAGACGAAATACCTTAGTACACTATCCACGCAGTTACCACTTACATTTTAATGTGACTATAAGGTAACGCTAGTTAAAGATCTAGGTTGAGTGGTAGAAAGGACTTTGTAGACCTAACTTTGCCTTGTTAAACAAGACAAACTTTACTGTTTGAATTTCTGGATCCAAGGAAACATGGACTAGTAAATTATATAAAAGTTTAATCTATGCCCAGTGCTTTGAATGTCAAAGTGCAGAAATTCTGATTAAATTATTAAACAGAAATTACTTTAGCTTTATTTTGTAACATTAACCGTGTAGGCTATACCATAAAACTCAAAGACATTTTGAATAAAGAACTACAGAAAAGTCTAGATAATTTGCTTGTCTTTCATTTAAGACTTGTTTCGTCAAAATAGCATTAATACTAAAGTCTCCATTTCATTTCCCGCAAACCCCTGCAACGACGCTCTCCCGAGCAGCTGAGGCGGACGCTTAAATTGAAACAGCCACCATATAGTGTTAGGTCAACTTATTGAGGTGAAATTTGCGACCTAAAACTAACGTTGCGGTAACAACGTCCTTAAATTTAACGTGCAACACGGCTAGGTATTTTCTACGAATGCTTACCTTTTCTTGTGAATCCTCCACCGTAAAGTTCACCACTTGTCATATCTATCTTTATCTAACTCGTCTGTAAGGAAGATTCCACTGGAATCTACGTCATCAGACACTTATCGAGCTATTGTAGTAGCTATTTAACAATCTTCCATAAAAATCAAAAGTGGAAATTTTAAAAAGGCATTAAAAGAGCTGTTAGATAAAAATCGTATTTTACCATGACGACAATAGATGTTTGAATTTCTTAAAACTCTTATACACTTTCTCTACCAAAATAATTTGTGTGGGTCAATCAGTACGCGCATTGTCATGGGATTTATTGATATAGATGTACAACAATAGTCCGCCCATGCAGGTAAAGAAGGTGTGCTCTGACGTGCTGTGTCGACATCTACTTGATATGCATGGAGTTGCCTAGCACGTGATATATGTGATAACCATTCCCGCCCGTTATAGCTTATCTTTACCTATACCTGGTACACACACATATACCAGTTTGTTTTGACGTACTTTGCGTCACCCATTTCCACCAAAAAACCTTGAGGGGAGGGAGGGGAAAGCCCCCCAGTTTTTAAATACAACCCCCTTTGGCACCAAACGAAAGAGAATTTTAATACAAAATCAATGACGCAAAGAAAAACTTTTTATCTCGACTCGTTTTTTGTAATACCAATTTAAAGATCACAAGAAGTCAGGTTAAAAATTCTACATTTCACATGCAGCTTGTTTAATGACAAATTCTTCTTCAAAATTAACTATGGGATTACATTATAGGGTTGCAATGTTTCTCTCAGAGTAGAGGGGCGACATTTAAAAACTCACTCTGGATACAAAATGTGCTTTAAAAACTTCATGTAAGTCAATTTACCCTATTGTAACTTCCTCAATTTTTAATATTCTGAATTTACTGGTTCTTGCAAATATTTTCGCTTATTATTTAAAACAAAATTAGAAGTACAGTCACTTTCAAAGTATGTACAGACCGCGCCAATTAGGATGAATCCCGAAGAGGAAAGTATACAGTTGTGACGTAGCCCCCCACCACTTTTCCCTTCACGCGGCTTAGTATAGTCCGTTCCCAACAGAATCCAAGATGGCGGTTTGTTTAAAAACAACAATTATTTCAATTATCTTGTTTATTTTACATTAATAGATATTTATTTTTATCGTTTGAATTCAGTTTGGTTGATTCTGTTGTATTATTTCTAACCGTTGTTTTGCATTGAGTATTAAAGCTAAATCCACACTTATGTTTAAAAGCAAACGAACAGCAAGATGAGGTTATGTTATTTTTATTTGTTGTGACAGCTACAGCGAGGTTTGCTTGTCACCGATTGTACTAAGCGGATAGGAGAGGGAATAGTGATCTACACGCATGCGCAAGTCGCGCTTCATGCTAGTTGGCACTAACTGTAAGTTTATTTTCAAGGAACACGATTGTTGGTTTTGTCTTGAAAATAACTTTACTTGTATTATTTATTATATAATTGTCCTTAATATATTTTAAAATGACTTACTACGGAATAATTCATTCCCATCAGTCTTACGAAATTAGTTTTTTGGAAAACTGCTCCAAAACAAATATTAACTCAAACCAGGGGAAATTAATTTTCTTTTATTACAATTTTGCTTAAATGTATTTTGACAATAAACAGTTAGTTTTTATTATTTCTAGCTGTTCTACATCAAATTTAAATATTGGGAAGAATGTTTGTAAGGAATTAAGCCGTTTTAGACATCGAAACCCTCAAGTCTTCTAAATTAGCTCACTACTATGATCTCACGTAGTTGGTCTCCAAACCTTACGCGAGGTATATCTCGTATGATATAATTTGTTGGGGTAACTCATCTGATGCGTTTAAAGTATTTCAAATTCAAACGAATATCATAAGACTCATGAAGAATTCACAATTATTCAGGGAACCCTGTAGAGAGCTCTTTTCAATCGGTTAGAAACACTCCACCTTCTTTGTCTGTATATTTTCAAGTGCCTCCTGTTTCCTTAGACACACTCAAAAAAGCTTTACGGTAGAAACCACACGTATCATCATTTTACTCGAAACTCCGCTCTTCTGCAATATCCTGGTCATCGCACAACCTTTTTTAGAAAAAATACCGGGGTACCCTTGCACAAATTTCTTTAATAAACTTTCAAACCACCTGAAAATCGAGACCTCTCCTAAATCATCCAAACAGTCATCATTACAATTTTTTTATTCACTGCTTTTATAGTGTTCCGAAGTGCCTCTCTTAGTCATCGGGACAGTCCACATAGAAAGAGCTCAGGGTTTGCGAAACTGATTTTTTGTTTCTTTCTTGCCTACACAATGTGTATTTCAAAATATATTTAACTTAAAAATCTTACACAGTTGTGTGTTTTATAATTTAATGTGCTTTCACTGCATTTTTAATTAAAGTACTGTACATGTAATTTGACAAAATCACAATCAATATAAATGTTGTAAATGATGAATCGCATGCCAACCTTGAAATGTCACTCGAACTTGAAAGAAAGGTCTCGAGTTGTTTTGTAATTGGATTGTGTTGCTTTTGAAGAGAGGGTCTGCGAACCCTCCCGAGTTGCTGCGAGATTAGGTTAGACCCTCATTCAAGTCGGAAAATCTGTTCAAAGACCCAACTCCAAAGAAAAGCCCGAAGGATCAAGTCAGGCTAGTCAAGATAAACTTTTAAACGTAAACTTACTACCCTTTCATTCTGTTTCTTACGCTGTGGTGTTTCCCGAATCGTAAATTTTTCAATTTATAAAACGTAATACTTCAAACCTAACTAGAAAATTCAACAGTTTATTTTAAACTTGTTTTGTTTATATGTTTTTCTTCTTTTTCAAATTTGGCAGTTTTTGATGGACAATATTTTAGAGAAATTCGTTCTGTGTCATGGTTTTTAACATGTCTTTAATTTAAATATATTAATTTTAGTCATAAGTGATTGTAAATAAGTTTAAAACTACTAAACATTCATAAATATATAAAACACAAAACTTTATGTTAGTACTTTCTTTAAACAAATACCACATGAGTAGCCTACCACCCATTTTTGGCTTTCGAAAAATATTTCTTCAAAACTGGCTTTTTTGATTTTTTTACTTGATTAAGACTGTTTGTACAGTATAATTATGTACATGAAATTTAACATTTGTTTTTCCTTGCTTTTTCAAAAGTTAGTTTTCTGAATATTTATTTTTTGAGCTATTAAAAACAAATATTAAAAAGATATTACATTCACTTTTAGAAATTTAGGTCTTAATAGAGTACAAAAAGTAATGTATACTATACAGACCACTGGGATTGAAGAGGCTGATAATTTTCACGATGGCCGATCCCCGTGGCTCGGAAGTCACGTTAAGCCGTCGGTCCATTCCATTGGTGGTGGGTTATTAATTAATGACCCAATCTGGGCCTACGTCGGCCCTAGTTTGTTGTAAGATTTCACTTCATCATACATCAAAAACACTCAACACACTCATCTTCATTCTATATTCACCTTAAGATATCATATAGGAGTGGTCGGTGTCTCAAAATCAAAGTATCAAAGTTAAAGACTGAGTATTTAGCATAGTAGATCTTCCCCAGATTTTAACTACATAGGATAAATGAGAAACAATCAAACCGTGATATATGGTCAAATGAGCTTTTGAATCACAAAATGACAATAGGTTTTTGAAATGTTGTAACTAATTGAGTTTGAGTGTAGGTGAAATTTCAAGCATTGGTCTAAAGTTATTCCTGAAAAAGTTCTTTCAGTTGATTTGTCCGTAGAACTTTCATTCAACATGATGTTCTGTTCTTGATTATTACTTTTTATTTGAGAAATCAATATGTTTAGAATATACTCGTAGTTCTTCCGGCTCAAACTGCGTATACACATTATTATAATTAGCTTTAAATATTTCAGTCTTGCCCAACTCCAAAGAAGTCTTGCCTAACTCTTTCATATGCGTACTGATTGGCTAAAACTGTTTTAGCTGATGCTACTCCACAGCGAGACCGTAATATTTAAAGTTAATTATAATGATGTTTTGACGTGGCGTGAACCGGAAGAACTAAATTATAGTTGCAACACCGGCCGCGGAAGTTAAGTAGGCCTATATATAAATTTAGAATGGTAAACAAATTATCCAATACATGAATTAAGTATACGACATAATGAGGGGACGGTGCACAGGGGTTGCTATGTGGGGGGGTTGAGGGTAGAGCTGGCACACGCTCAAGCTCTGATGACGTCACGGCCCTTCGTCCTCTATTATTACGTTAGGGACAAATGCAAGACACAGAGTTCCCAGCTTTATCAAAGGATTCTTCTTCTTTGTTCAGGTAAGAACTTCCACCTCATTTCTCTTTTGATTTATAAGTATTCCTTTGTCATGAAACAGGGTTGCTTCGTTGTAGTCTATATGTGCTGATACACTATACTGCGCAAGGATAAGATAAAATACAAAGTTGCTTTGTTAAATATATTTTTATTACCGTCCCATTGAGCGTAATAAAGGTAAAAAAGGTAAAGTTGGTCTTTTTTAACGAGGCGAAGTTAGGACTACAAAGTCCTCTCTACCACTCAACCTCAACCTTTACCTAGTGGTAACGTACAGTCACATTACAAACTGTAAGTGGTGACTGTGGGGATTGAACCCGTGCCATCGGAGTGATGAGCTCTGGAGTCGCGCGCCATACCAATCCGCCACGAATCCGCTAAATCTACTATTAGACATACATGATTCGGAAATATAAATAGACGGGGTGTTATAGTTTAGTTAAATCAATTCATTTGGTCATTAGTGTTTCTTTGTTTGAAGTTTGTTGTAGACAATGGTGAAATGTCTCTGAAATTAAAATATCATTTCGGACTTTTTCCATAAAAGTTTTACAGAACGAGAAGAAAACTACAACAACAAAAAAACACCACTCGCTCGATAAAAAACGCCGTAGTGGCCAAGGCATTTAAAACTCGTCTGAAAACAGTTCTCAGCACTCAAGCGTTCTATAACACATACGAGTTCATGGCGTATAATTGAGAGACCGTATAAACTGGCCGACTAAATCTCTAAAAGGGCCTAGAATTGTTCTATTCAAATGAATGGGAGAGAGAATGTACATTTTGTATGTCTGAAAGGGATTTCGATGGAAGTATGAAAGGAAAATTTTAGCTAACAAAAACGACTGCCATGCATTTCATGTAAAAAATATTCACGCAATAAAATATTGATTTATTCATTTGTAATATGATTGCGTCTTCAGGTAAAATTACTGTAATCTAAAGCATTTCCTACGGTTTTAGGCTACTTTTTACCAAGAAGACGAGATTAGAGTCCACATCCCGAAATGTCGTGTTATTCTGATTTACCAAAAGAATTCTTGAAAACGTCCATAATAATATTTTAACCTCGGATATTACTGAGTTTCACGGAAATACCTTTTTCGAACAAATATATAAGAACAAAATGCTTCAACAGTTTGAGTACATAGAACACACATCCACGTTAAAACTATAATGCGAGATCACTCAGTATAAACTACAATTATCGTATAACTTTATCAGGAGAGAATTATTATCATCCTAAATATTTTTTTCACGTTGTAACTACAACCATATGGGCAGATATTCTAATTAGGAAGATTAAGGGTGCGCCTCAGTTGCGCGGCGACACATCAATGCAAAGGTTTACGGCGGCCCGTTTTTCACATTAAAAACTATTTTTACAATACAATAAACATGATATATTTAAAACTAGAGGAGTACTTTGACAGGCGTATATAGCGTGTTTTCCAAAATAATGCGTTTTAAGAGTATACAATGGAGTTGAATAGCACTCAAACAGGGACAGTTTGTAAAACTATAGTATAAGAGAAATTGGGCTCTATGCACGCATCGAAAATCTCCTCTAGTTACCAAATAGGTCATGTTTATTAATGTTACAACTGTTTTGACAGGTTAAAAAATAAGCCGCCGTTAACCCCTGCAAGCGGACGGTTTGACAGTTAGGCGGCATCAGTTGAAAAAAGGCACATTATTTAACCACTTGTTACGTGCCCGGTGCCGTGTGTTCCTTGGGCGGACGAATTCAGCCTTTCTCTGAGGTGACCACTGAGGCAAAACTTAAGCGTGCAACGTTTAAAATTTACTTACTTTGAAAACTTGTGAACCAAAGTGGTCTGTCTTGTAACGATTGGAATTTGGAAAAATGAGATATTCATAGCCGTCATTATGGTAAGACCCAGACCCGGGACCATGAAATGAGCACCAACCTTAACCCCCAGAACAAGTTTTGAGATTTTTTTAGTGCATATGTACAATATATATATACAGTTTTTGTCCGATTTTCAGGAAATGTTCCTTTTGTAAATATTTTGTTCAAACTTGTTAGCCAGCAAAATCGGACAACCGGAAGTATCTTGGGTGGGGGTTGGCCAAAATCATAGTTTCAACTATCTCAAAACATGAAATATCATCCGATCTAAATTAAATATAAAATTAATATTTTAATCTTATTAATTATTGGCTAAAAAAGTATTGAAATCCTTTGGGTCGTTTCAAAATGGCGGATATAAAAGTTATTTTTTACTGTAACAGCGTTATGATAAGTACGATTTAAATTAAATTTGAAATACGTTTTTCCATCACGACATGTAATAAAACCTGCAGTAAAGGAACACGTAAGTCTAAGGCCGCAGGCCGAAGCGAGGCTGTGAGCGTAGCGCAGAGTCTCATAGCGCCCGTAGTAATGGAACGGCAGAATGCGAAAGTGAGGCGGTGAATGGAGCGAATTGCAAAGGGAATTCGAGCGCTTAGCTGCGTGTCGGCCTGGAAACTGTGGACTTGTCTAAGTCGGAGGCAGCGGTTAATTAAATGTCAGCGGAGAAGGAGCAAGTGAACTGTTTGACTGAGTTCTGAGTTTGGGTGGCATTATTGATTCTCTGTTTCAATCCGGTGTTGAGTTCGAGTTAATCCAACAGTTCTCCAAACAATGTTAGTCAACATCTTTTCACTGAATTTGTCGTAGAAAATATGATAACATTATTGATTGCAATATTAGGATTGTAGTATAAGACTGGCTAGTCAATGTGAACTTCCGATTCAATAATTTGAATAAATCGGGTTTCTACACCTCCGCTGTCACACGAATCTGGGGATTAGCAATAGGCTCAATATGTTGTATAAAAACACCATATTTGAAAAAGGTTAGAAAATACAAAAGAATATGTATGAGAACCGTGTATCCCCTTTTATTTTACTGTACTACAATGTACAGGTGTACAATGTACAATGTAATTGGTGTCGCAAATTTCATCTAGTTCTTCCGGTTCACACCGCGGCAAAACAACATAACTAGCTTGATATATTACGGCCTCGCTGTGGATTACAATCTTCCGTCACTGATTGGCTGAAACTGCTATAATATACACACCGTTGTATACAAGCTGAAACCGTAAGGCTGTTTCAGCCAATCAGCGACTGAAGAATATCCACAGCGAGACCGAAATATATCAAGCTAATTATTATTATTCACATTTAGGCCCGGTCACCTACGTAAAGTACGTCAACGCCGTTTGAAAACTTAACTCTTAGGCTTTCGCGGCCGGTGTCATAACTTTAATATAATTCTTCCAGTGTATAACCCATCAAAACATCATAATAATTATTAGTTTGTAAATAGTTAAGATAGCACATAGAACTGAACCTTGTGGAACATCATAGGTAGACGTGCCTATTTCACTTTAAGTATTTTAAACAGTCACACATTGTTGTCTACAACTGTCATATCTTTTGAACAATTTGAATTGTATTATTACGATTACAATAGAAATAGAGTACAAAAATTTACCCTTGTCCAAGATTCACCGCAGCGCTTGTGGCTATGTCGGCGATTTTAAGGCGTTTCTGTAGAAGTCAAGTCATAGTATGAGTAATACTTTGAGATATCATCATAATCCAAGGTTCTGCCTTGTTATCTATGTTTAGAGAAACGTAAAAACTCTGGAAAGAAGGGAATGTAAATGTATTTTAGAAGAAAGAACGATGAATAAAACATAAATCTCGTTAGGCGAGGTTGTACTTTATTTAACTGCGCTTTGTCCTCTAATACGTTCTAAATGAAACGCTTCCTTTTCATCAAAGCGGATAACTTTGGCGTTGTATTAGTTTAATATCGTTATCAATGTCGTTACGGTATTTATGGTACTTTTCTTTTGCTTTGAGACACCGATCACTCCTAGATGGCTTTTAAGGTGAATATGGGATGAAGAGTGAGTGTGATGAGTGTGTATAATGAATGAAGAGGTGTAGTTTTTTCAAACCAAGCCGACTGTTCCTAAGTTTGGATCATTAATTAATAGCCCAACGACTAATGGCATGGACCAACGGCTTAACGTGACTTCCGACCACGGTGGTGGCCATCGTGAAAAGTTATCACTGCGCCCGGGAATCGAACCCGGGCTGATTTGAATACAAGCACGCAATGTACCACTGAAATATGAACACTTAAGGTACATTGCTCAAATCAAAATATAAAATATTGTCAACGCGTAACCATAAGTGCTACCGTGAACCTTAGCGAATTTCCTGTAATGGGGGGTTGATTTGTACGGGATGTGTCCAATTGGTGGGGGTCCCAGAAAATGGGGTTTTATAGCATAAAAACGTATAATTAGATTTCTACGAATACTTTCCATCGTACCTAATATGTGTATATAATCCAGTTTTTCCGGTTCACACCGCGTCAAAACATCATAATAGTTAGCTTGAGATACTTCGGTCTCGCTGTGGAGTAACTAATTGGCTGAAACTGATATATCCTATTGGCTGTCTGCTATCCTATTGGTGCCAGGGCTGTCGATTGGAGCAGGGATGTCAACTGTTGACGTTCTCATTGGCTGTGACACTATACTGTAACTTTGTTGATTTTCTATCGATATTTATAAGGGCCTACCTTGGTGTCAGTAGACAGGTAAGGAAATTCGCTACAAAAAATTCCACAGCAAATTTCATCGTAAAACTCACTGCTCAGGTGTAACGCCAAAAAGTCCCTAAAATACCACAAAATAGCCACCATTTTAAAATGATAAGCTAGATCAAGCTGGTAATTCTTTCCTTAAATGGTCGTACTTAGATACAAATAATATTAAGTTTGAGTTAAATCCGATAAGTTGTGTGAGAGAAAATAAATAATTAGTGAAAAAAAACGAAATGACCAATATCTGGTAAACACATGGTTTTGGGAAAATGTCATTCATATTTTTTTCTTATTTCGACCCAATAACTCAACCCCACAGATTGTGACACCCTTTTACGAACACCCTGTGTACATTTGGTTTACATTAACACGCTTCTATCGGTTAAATCTTTTTACAATATATACTTCTTTAACACTTAAGAGACCGGGAAATTGTGTCTAAAGCTAGAATTGGAGCGGGAGAGGCAACTGCTTGATTAAACAGTAGTTAGCAAGTGTCGTCACTACAAGCACTAGCTCAGTCTACTCTAGCTTCCATATTCATTACCAAGCACAGTGCTTAGTGGCAATCTCTGTGCTTGAAACGCAGCAAGGTGGACAATACTCAGATCAAAGGGTCTATAGTCAGCAAAATTCTTCGACCTGGGAATGTCATGTAGAATGTGTCTGTTCAAAATTAGCCTGAGGCACTTATGTTTTGAGGAAGTTTTGCCCAATTCAGGTACTGATCTACATAATCTACCCGCACCTTTCCTACGGATTAGCGTATAGTGGGTGGATGCTCAAAATCAAGTATTGACAGAGTCTTCATTCTGGACAAAAACAGTCCAAACTTTGGCGTTGTATTAGTTTAATATCGTTATCAATGTCGTTACGGTATTTATGGTACTTTTCTTTTGCTTTGAGACACCGATCACTCCTAGATGGCTTTTAAGGTGAATATGGGATGAAGAGTGAGTGTGATGAGTGTGTATGATGAATGAAGAGGTGTAGTTTTGTTACAAACCAAGGCCGACTGTTCCTAAGTTTGGATCATTAATTAATAGCCCAACGACTAATGGCATGGACCAACGGCTTAACGTGACTTCCGAACCACGGTGAGTGGCCATCGTGAAAAGTTATCACTGCGCCCGGGAATCGAACCCGGGCTGATTTAGTGCAAGCACGCAATGTACCACTGAAATATGAATGCACCGTGAATAAATAGTACAATTGCTACATTGCAAAATAAATATAAAATTGTCAACGCGTAGCCACAAGTGCTACCGTGAACCTTAGCGAATTTCCTGTAATGGGGGTTGATTTGTACGGGATGTGTCCAATTGGTGGGGGTCCCAGAAAATGGGGTTTTATAGCATAAAACGTATAATTAGATTTCTACGAATACTTTCCATCGTACCATGTATATAATCCAGTTCTTCCGGTTCACACCGCGTCAAAACATCATAATAGTTAGCTTGAATACTTCGGTCTCGCTGTGGAGTAACTAATTGGCTGAAACTGATACTATTGGCTGTCTGCTATCCTATTGGTGCCAGGGCTGTCGATTGGAGCAGGGATGTCAACTGTTGACGTTCTCATTGGCTGTGACACTATACTGTAACTTTGTTGATTTTCTATCGATATTTATAAGGGCCTACCTTGGTGTCAGTAGACAGGTAAGGAAATTCGCTACAAAAATTCCACAGCAAATTTCATCGTAAAACTCACTGCTCAGGTGTAACGCCAAAAGTCCTAAAATACCACAAAATAGCCACCATTTTAAAATGATAAGCTAGATCAAGCTGGTCTTTTCCTTAAATGGTCGTACTTAGATACAAATAATATTAAGTTTGAGTTCAATCCGATAAGTTGTGAGAGAAAATAAATAATTAGTGAAAAAACGAAATGACCAATATCTGGTAAACACATGGTTTTGAAAATGTATTTTATAATTTATTCGACCCAATAACTCAACCCACAGATTGTGACACCCTTTTACGAACACCCTGTGTACATTTGGTTTACATTAACACGCTTCTATCGGTTAAATCTTTTACAATATATACTTCCACTTAAGAGACCGAAATTGTGTCTAAAGCTAGAATTGGGCGGGAGGCAACTGCTTGATTAAACAGTAGTTAGCAAGTGTCGTCACTACAAGCACTAGCTCAGCTACTCTAGCTTCCATATTCATTACCAAGCACAGTGCTTAGTGGCAATCTCTGTGCTTGAAACGCAGCAAGGTGGACAATACTCAGATCAAAGAGGTCTATAGTCAGCAAAATTCCTCGACCTGGGAATGTCATGTAGAATGTGTCTGTTCAAAATTAGCCTGAGGCACTTATGTTTTGAGGAAGTTTTGCCCAATTCAGGTACTGATCTACATAATCTACCCGCACCTTTCCTACGGATTAGCGTATAGTGGGGTGGATGCTCAAAATCAAGTATTGACAGAGTCTTCATTCTGGACAAAAACAGTCCAAACTATTGCAAAATTGCAATGGAGAGAGTAGTGCAGGCAAAAAAATTTGAAACTGTTGATACTACCTTGCTTCTGTATATTGGAGTCTTCATTCAAACTCTTATGAAACTAGAGGCAGGAGAACTTCCGAACTGGGGGACACAGAACGGCAGTTCATGAACCTTCTCAGGTGGAAGTTTAACTAGTCAACAGTTTGCCAAATTCGATTAACAGTGCCCATGAGCTTAAGGCTTTTAAAACTCGTTTGAAAAAAGGTGTTGACTGCCGAAGCAGTTTACAATACAAACGAGCTGTTTTTACGGCATACGATTTGGAAAACACTGGCTGCCTAGTGGATTGTAGTGGTACAATTCGAATTGATGAGAGAGAGTGAATGTGAAAAATGTATGTCTGATTGAGATTTCAATGTTGGAATGTGAGAATAGTTTTAGCTTTTCAAATTAAATGACGTTTGTATGACATGTAAACTGTTTACACAATAAACTATGAATTTATTTATTTATAAGTACAAGTAGGATCCATAGTACAAAAGATGTACTTTACGTAGAGTATAGCAGACCACGTGTCCGTTTGATCTTGCTATTGTTTTATTGATCTGCTGTTTTCAACCCTTAAAGAATCCGGAAACATTTTTGTTTAGCCTCATAACTAGTCCCCAACGGGTATCGTTTGGAACTGTGCCAGTTGTTGAGAATTATTTAAATTCAAGTTTGCTTTTGTATTTGTTTACGCTAAGTGATTTGAAGTCCTGATAGGTATTAACGCTATAATACCTTCAGCCTGGAGCTCACAGTAAAATAAATAAATGAATGATTTATTGCGAAAACAAATGGACTTCTTATGCAATTGTCGTTTATATTTTGTACTAAAGTTAACCATGCAACATGACATTGAACTCCCGTTCCAACATATATTTTGTTCATTCAATCTCTCTTATTCATTCGAATTGTTCCACTCTAGCTCAATTGTAAGTCGGTAGGTTGTGCAGTTTCCCAGTCATGTGCCTTAAACCCGTCTGTACTGTGTCCGGCATGTCTCTGTGCCCAAGATTTGTTTTGACGAGATTTGAACGCCCTTGGAATTTTTGATTGAATTTGCCAACCGGTTGACTAGTCGAACTCCTGCATGAACTGTCGTTCTGTGTTACAGTGTACACGGGTAGTGATGAAAAACAACGTGGATCCCGCAGTTAACAGGGTCCAGCCCCACGCTGACATGAGTGAAACGCATTTCCATTGCAGTATGTTACTCTAATGTGCTACGCTTGCGGCCTCAACTTTCGTGCACTTTTACCAAGGGTGTTACGAGGCTTTTCAATACGCTCCAAGCCTTGCTTTGACCTTCGGCCTCAGTTTTGTCTCCTGTATGATCACGGACAAACGAGGCTCGATCTACGGTGTACCAGCCTGTTATAACAGTACTCAAGGTTTTACGAGAAGTCGGGAAGAGATGCTACTAGTTTTCTATTATGAGCCATCCCCTTGTCGAGACATCACCATCCCACTGCAAACAACCAATTACAAACTCTTCAAACTCTACGAACTTATTTCTATGCGTAATTTTAATAGGCTTACTAAAGTAACCTAACCTTCATTCGCAAGTCGAATATTACAGCCATAATTATTACTATTGTAACAGTGAAATAATAGTACATTTCATCACTAGGTCCTTAAGGGTCCGCCTCAGTGGTCACCGAAAGAGTAATTCATCCGCCCAAGGAACACACGACACCGTGCACGCAACAACTGGCTAAACAACGGGCTTTCTTTCAACTGATGTGGCCTAACTGTCAAACACTCCGCTTGCAAAGGTCTCGTAGCAACCCAGTTTTTGGGTGGGGGACGCAAAGTATGTCAAAACAAATTTCAGGATCCAATAAAAACATTCCATATAGGGGGTTTTAAAATGTTTCATATAGGGGGTGGAACATTTAAAACTCATCAGCCTGTATAAATATGGATTATTACCATACATTTTCTCATAGTATAAATAACTAATAATATTGCATACTTCTTTGTTTCTGTTAAGGTAAATTAATTATTTATTTGCATTTAACCCAAAAACTTCCAGTTTTGGAATAAAGACGGAATATTAAAATTATGAGAAAAAACAAAGTGATGCGTTAATTTTGTCCAGGAGTGTATTTATTTTGAGATAGCACTATAAAAAGTAGCCAATTTACACGATGAAAGATGGTTCACATTAGTTTGAAACATTTATAAAACTAATTTGACTAAAATGAATCTTTGTTGACGTTTTAAGCAGCAGAAGTTTTAAGCAGAACACAGAGGGATCTAGAAACAGCAAACAACTCGCAGATTATAATCATGATATGAGTTTTTGTGGGAAGAAAGCAAACTTAGCTAATGAAATCGCTTCGCTTAAGCTTTACTCGTCACAGAAAATATGCAGCTTTTTACTTCTCCCTAATTTTGTCATGTGACATTTTACAACAAAGTGACATTTCCGGTCGGTAATTTTATTAATAGTTTAAGTATCATTATTATAAATCAGGGACAAAGATACATTGGATAAAACTGAAAAAGTAGAAGAAATCTTTAATTAGATTAAGAAGTTGCATTGAGAGGATCATACTAGTAGCTCAAGAATACTTTAGATGATACCTACAGGTGCGAGAAATTCATTAACTGCTAGCTTCGGCTCCTTTTTATTTATTTTAACGTTGTGTTCTTCCTTATTTTATCTTGGACCAAAGATAATGTTTTGTACGTAGATTGGGCATAGATTGCCTGAGGCAGGAAAGTTAGCATAGTTGCGGCAGCCCAAGCACAGATAGCGCTTCCATATCTTGCCGTTTTTCTCCCCTTCAGCTCCACGTGCTCTAATTTGTCCGATGTTGATTACTTAAATATGACCAAATCGTGAGATCTGCGAGAACAAACAAACTCGCGCGCGCGTCAATGAATCTCGCAACGCTATCTGTGCCTGGGCTGCCTCAGCCATGAGTAGCATATATGCGCTATCTACCGACCACAACATAAACATTGCCAGTAGACGTAGATGAGACTTGTTCGTTGATTAGCTTTCAGAGCTCGAGTAGGAGACAAGAAGACTCGACTCAATCAGCGCGTCCGAAGTACCTAATTCAATTCCAGTACTAAGCCTTCTTTAAAGCTCAGGATTGCTTTTCCGATGAACCTTTAGGAACTAACGACTCTTCAACATAAGCCTGGAGTGCCGGACATGTTCACTTAAATTCTTTTCAGTTGAAATAAGTATGCTGTGTTGAAAATCACTTACAAACTTGTGTACAATCATGGTTGAGTTGCAGTTTTACATTGCTCAACGAGCGCTTTGGAAAATTGTAAATGAAAAGTGTGAAAAATCCAATTTACGCTCAAAAACAAAACAAAAGTTGATCGTATTTTTTGCATTTTTAACCAAACGTTTACTTCAAATCCTCTAATAACGTAACCAGGCTGTTGCACGTTGCTGGCGTGAGTGAAGCGAATTACCTTTACAATAATCGTGTTTGCCGTTATCCACTAACTGTAACTTTAATTCACTACACTCAAAGCCTGGCTTCGGCTTTCAGCCTCAGATTGACATGTTGTGTTACTGTTTAATACGTAACGCGTATTACAAGTTTCATTAAATCGGAAAACACTTTTTAGGTCGCTTTTTGAAACGGCTCAATGGATTTATGTAGCTTATACTACATAAGTTATGACATATGATATTGAATGAAAACCTAGGCCGAAACGCAGCTAAGCTTTAAAGCGCCGCTTGCATGAGTGAATCGAATTTCCTTTGCAATTTTTTCGCTACGCTCACAGTCTCGCTTCGGCCTTCGGTCTCAGACTTACGTGTTCTTGTATTGCAAGTTTCATTACATACCGTGAAGGTAAAACGTATTTTGAATTTTATTGAAATCGGACTAATCACGACGTATTTTCATAATACATACATCAAAATCTGATGAAACGTACTGTTCTTTGATCACTAAACCAACTTGTTTGACCGAAACCCAAAGGGAGGTTCCGGTTTCCCGACTTTGCTGGTTAACGAACTTGACCGAGATATTTACAAAAGAAAAATTTGTACCAAATTTCATGATAATCGGACATAAAATGCGACCTGTAGAGTACACACATAAATACATATGTATATACAGTTTTGTAAAAAAAATGCTCAAAACGTGTTCTGAGGGTCAGGATCGATGCTCATTTCACGGTCCCGGGTCTGGGTCTTACCATTCTGACGGCATGAATATCTCATTTGTCCAAAGGAAATTCGATAACATTTTAATGACACAACATGAAATTATCTAAATCCAACTCTCCTCAGTTCTACGTTACAGTAAACAAAACTATTTTTGCAAGAGTGCAGTGAACAAATAGGTGGTTAAAAATAATATAAGTTATGCAAAATTTAGAGTTAAAGCTGGAGAGCAGGAGAGTGTGTGAAGTAGATTCGGTAACCAAGGCAGCAGGTCGATAGAGACCGAACCTGACGTAAACAACATTCAGACAAACAAATCTAGACAGTAGACACCCCGGCCGGCTCTACAATTCGCATCATTTCTACAATTTTCATGAAACTTAGTGAAATTAGCCTCAGGCATTTATGTTTTGAGGAAATTTTCCAAATATTGCCCCACTCAGGTACTGATGACGGCTTATTATGGTCTAATCTACCCACACCTGGCCTACAGACTAACGTTTTGGGAGGCTGCTCAAGCACACATTTTTCCAGAGTGTTCATTCTTCAAAAACAAGCAGTGCGAACAATCGCAAAACTGCAATGGAGAGTCGTGCAGACCAGCATTCAAAATATTAAAAGTGTTGACTTTACCCTGTCTCTAAATTTTAGAAACGTGTATTTTTTCAAATGTAAATGTGACCTTGTAAGAGGAATTGATGTACACTCTTATGAAACCAGAGACAGAGAGAACTATCGAACTGGGAGACATAGAACGATGGTTCATGAACGTTCGCCCTCACAGGCAGGAGTTCAGTTCGTCAATAGACTTCCAAATTCGATCAAAGATGCTACAGAGCTAAAGGCTTTCAAAGCTCGTCTGAAATCAATTTTGGTCGCAGAATCATTTTACAGTATAAACGAGTTTTTGACATACAAGTGGGATATTGGAGAACCAGACTAACAGGGGTAGGACTGGAAAGTTCGAGTAAATGGGAATAGTACGAACGTAAGCTATGTTTGTTTGAAAGGGATCTAGATGTGGATGAATGCAAAACCTTAGATCAAATAGTGGACGATTTAGATACATGCTTGTAAACATTTCAATTCAATAAAATATTTATTTATTTAAGTCTTCCAAAATACTTTGTTAAGATGATTGATCACCCCAGAAAAAATGCTCAAAACATGATGCTCTCATAGTCCCCCATTTTTCGTGTAGGGACTAGAAAATTTGTCTTCCATGTTCTCAAAAGTTGTCACTAGGTTTATATAACTGGGTTTAACAAAATAAGAAAAATGTAACAGTTAGCCAAAAATAGGCAGCAGTTGTTGTTTTTTTCTTGTATTAGAACATAGAACCGTTTCATATAACCCCTAAGGCTATCATACCCTACCTTATCATATAAACCTGCATTTACACGTTTCGGGTCATAAACGGCGTCGAAAACAGGGGACTTCAAAACGACGTTTTACCATTTTTTGAGTGAGCATTGGCTGTGACACTATCGAAAAGACTTTTTCAGGACTGGTTGCCAGCTTCTGTATAGATTAATGCTGCCTTCTTCCTTGAAGGTATTAACTTTTTATTAATTTCACTAGCTTCTCAGATGACTCTCGGGTATTAGCAAAAATTTACCATTATTACCCGAATGTTATCCAAAAAGCCATTAAAATAATAAAAAAGATAACTTGAACAAAGAAGTCAGAATTTAGCTGGGAACCAGTCCTGAAGAAGACTTTTCGGTGTAGATACAAATTAATGTTTAAGTGAAATCCGATAAGTGGTGTGGGAGAAAAATGAATAATTAGTGAAAACCAAATGGTTGATATCTGGTATACGTCATGATTTCTTCTTTATTTTACCCCAATAAATATAACCCAAAAGTTTTGACCCCTTTTTATGAACAACCTATATAATGTTAAAAAGCATGTTAAAATGTGTGTCTGTATATTTTAACTTAAATGTACGCTATTATTACAGTTATCCTTAATTTCGTTGCATCTTCAAATATACTATAACATTCCAAACTCCCAACACCTTGGGACTCACAACTTTCAATATTATGCATAATTGTTAACACGACCACTAAGGTCGTATTTGTATAGCACCTTTTTTTAAAAAGGCTTTTTAAAAAAAGTAAAAATAGTTCTCGTGATAAATCTACCTGGTTTGATTTTGACTTATTTAGTTATTATGTTGGGCTCATTGGAACTCTAAATCAGTATGTATCAAACGTCAACGTTTGATCGAAAAATCAAGCACGAAAACTGTATATTGACAGATTGATTTGTGTTTGACTGACGTAGCTTAATTGGAACTGCTGTCAATGTTCAGCCATATTTTCATGCCTAAATATATTTGAGTGGAGTCAATTTGTATTTCCATTTGAGCAATTTGAAATTTATTTTAAAGGAAGCTGGGTTAAAAAGTGTCATGCATACAAGTAAGAGTTTTTGCCTACGCTAGAATTTCTATTCATTCATATTAAGAGTACGCCTCAGCTGTGCGGTGACACTTCAATGCAAAAGTTTACGGCGGCCCGTTTTTCAGCTTTCGAAAAATTTTACATTAAAAACTTGATATATTCGGAAACTAGAGGAGTTTTTCGACACGCGTATGAGCGTTTTGTTTGTTTTAAAGTGTGTGCGTTGAAAGGCTAGTAAATGATATAACAGCTAAATTTATGCCCAGTTCTCTAAATGTCAAGTGCAAAAATACGGATAAAATAATTAAACAGAATAACTGTAAAACAGTAGATTCTAGAGCAACGGGAGTTGTTTTGTTAGATTAGGAAAGTAAAACTCTACCGAACAGGGGAAATTTGTCATGTATTTAAGGTATTGCTACAATGTTGTAAGGAAAGTTTGAATGGCCACTATTTTGAAACTATTTAGCTGGTTAACGATCTTAACCTAGATCATAGCAAAAGAAACATTTGTAGCAGATATCATGAAGATCGGACCGAAATTGCGACCTGTAGAGTGGTCATAGATATATACCGGGTGGTCACGATAAAGTGTCCTAAATGGATTACAGGAGTACTATTAGAGCTACAAAGATGAAACAAACTTTTCTATCTGGAAATCGTACATGGAGATTTCAGGAAAAATATTTTTAAGATTCTAAGTATACAGGGCGTGTCAATACTGAAACTCACGAGGTCAAAACTCGAGATTTTTAAATACAAAGGTGGGTCATATTGTACATAGTTTTAACCCGTATCAGCCCAGATACTCTACATGCTGACATGCTACACGAGCACTCACATTCTCAGTGTACTGTGTCCATATGGCAACTCTAGGCACTAACGGGTTAATCAGAAGACAATTCTCGACATTTTGGCCAAACAACTTTTTTGATATGTTGCGCCATAACAAAGCTAGAGCTATGAAAATGAGTCGCGTAAGCTTTTACGGGACGCCCTGTAGTTAAAATATAAATTAGATTAAAAATATTGAATTTACGTATTATTTATCAGAATTTGACGAGCCACGAGAAAATGGTATGTAGTACAAGCATGTTTTCAAAACATTTCTAACCTCAAAATCTATGTAAACATTGAAGTTGCTATTTTCATGAATAGGTCAAAAATATTAAATAGTAAGATATAGCCTATTGCACATCATTGTAAAGATAATTTAAATATGTACATTTTTTGTAAGAAACATAACTTTGTATCTTAACTCGTTTAAGAGCTATAACAAAAACCAATTTTAACCTTGATTTTGCCTGTATTTTAGTAGTTTATACGGTCGTTTGACTTGCTTGGTACCTAATTTAAGAGCCACAATTCTAATAAAATAGTTCTTCTTGGTAAAAACTCATAAAATGACATAAAACAACATAAATAAGAATATAACAATAATTGTTTGTAGCTGTTATAAAACAGAGTTGGGAGAGAAAACCAGTTGTCGTGGTTATGTTATTGCGCACTTTGCAATATTTTATCTGCTGTGTTATATCAGCTGATTGATTTCTCAAGCTGTTGTATTGTTTGTATTTCAAATGAGTATTCATTTTATTTGACACGTAACAATGTAAAGAAATTTTAAATACAGCAATACAACAGCTTGAGTAATATGATGTGATTGTATATACATTTATATACAAAGTATCAAGTTTACCATTTGGCTCAGGAGGTGTTGAGAGACTCAAAACTGCAAACCGTGCCTTTCTACAAATAAATATATAGTTTGTTGTGTTAAAAAATTACATGTCATACAAACATGTTTCAAATGTTCTATTTTCTTTTGAAAAGCTACAATTTTCCACACATTCTAACATCGAATTTCCAATCAGACATACATTTTTGGCATTCACTCTCTCTCATTAGTTAGAGTTGTACCACTACAATCCAGTAGTCAGTTAGTGTTTTCCCAGTCGTGTGCCATAAACTCGTTTGTGTTGTAAAATGCTTCGGCGGTCAAACAAGTTTTAAAAGCATTAAGCTTTTGGGCATTTTTAATATAATTTGGCAACCTGCTGACAAGTTGAACTCCTACCTGAGAAGTTACACGTTCATGAACTGCCGTTCTGGGTCCTCCAGTTCAGAAGTTCTCCCTGCCTCTAGTTTTATAAGAGTGAATGTCACATCCTCTTACGAGACCGCACTTAAATTTTTGAAAAAGACAAGTTTTCAAAAAATAAAGTCAACAATTTCAAATTTTTGAATGCTGGCCTACATTACTCTCTCCATTGTAATTTTGCAATGGGTCGGACCGCTTTATTTTGCAGAATGAAATCTCCGTCAAAACTTGATTTTGAGCATCCACCCCACAAGGCAATCCGTAGGAAAGGTAAAGGTGGATTATCACGATGGATTATAACTTCTCTCTGGCCAGAGAAATGAACGGCTCTATTTTCTTAGGAAATTCGCTAATAACAAACAAACCCAAGAAGGATGTAAATAGAACAGGGCTAGATAGAAAGTGGTAGTAACGTAATCAATAGAGGGGACGGAGGGGAAAAACCGACGGAAAACCGCGACAAGGCGTCTGATAACAACAGTAAAATCGATAACGTCTCATGTAAACAAGATCGCAACTGTGAACCTGTGGCTGAGGTTCACAGCCCCCATAATCCCCACCACAACCACATACAGGGTGGTTCTGAACTCTCGGCGGACATGACTGGGACTCGTGGCGTAGTCCTGTAATCCAGCTTCATGGAGGTCAGATTTTGAGGATGATATAGGTCTAAAGCGGCTCAGATAGTCTCAGTGACCATCTGATGATACCCGCATCAATTCCCACCATCGTTTAGATATATCAGACCATCACCTGCGGGGCTCGGAAGTCACGTTAAGCCGTCATTGGGCTATTAATTAATGACCCATTCTAAGGAAGAGTCGGCCTTAGTTTTTACGAAGATTACACCTCATAACTCATTACTACTACTCATCACACTCTTCCTTCGCTACATATTTGCCTTAAAATACCCTCATGAGAGTGCTCGGCATCTCAAATAGTGATTTAGTGACATTTTGTTTGTGGGTCAAAATATAGTAAAAATCCTCAGTTTTTCATACTAACGTGTTTTTAGCAAATTTCCGAATATAGCGAAACCGATCAAAACAACTCTAATTTCTCTAGAACTTATTGTTATCAAGTTATTTCATATTCATTATTTAGCCGGAATTTCTCCACTTTGACATTTAAAGCACTGGGAAGAAATTAGTTTAAACTAACTTCTAAACTAGTTAAATAAATTTACTAGCCTAGGTTGCCTTGGATACAGAAGGTAAAAACTGTCTTACGTCAAAACAAATGCAACTATTAACAGCTGTTGTTTATTTACTCCACAAAACCATAAAATAAATACATAGGGCAAATATTAAAAAGTAACTGTAAAATTTACTAATAAAGTATAAAATATAATTTAAAATATATGAATAAAAACTGTCCTGTTTTATTGGAAATTCGCAGAAATTCTCAGTAGCGCTTGTGGCTACGTGTCGGCTATGTTTTGTAATTAGTTTTACTGAAAATGGTTATACTTACACAACCTTGTATTTTGCATCATTTATTACAACAAAAATAATGTAAGCATGAAACCCGAAAGGTCTCTCCAAACCCACTAGTCTACTAGCTTGAAACTTTCACGAAGTGTTCTTCATGAGTTCTAAACAAGCACTGATATGAAATTTATTACTAAAATGAGTACAAGTGTTCAGAAGTATTATCGCTGGTTCTACTCTTGTGAAAGATTACATATCCGATGTTTATTGACCGATTTGCTTCAAACTTAACTCAATAAAGACCTTGTATGATTGTTTTTATTTTTATTTCAGTATGGCAGCCATTAAGTTTATGATGGTGGATGTGTAGTTTAATGGGAAAACATCGTTATACCACATATTTGGGGGCGTAATGCAAAACATGCTGTGAGGACTACTGTTTGCATGACTCTTAATTATTGCAAGGGTAGTTGGCCTCGTAAAATAATTACAAATTATTAAGGTCTTACTTTTCACATGTTTCGTTTGGTCATATACAATATTATGTATATACAATATCATATACGTTGTGGAAATAAACTCCTCTATCGAAAGAACTTTGTAGCACAACGTGGCAGATTTGGATTAATTTCTTTTTAAAACATAGTCACGAAAAAGGTACGAATAATTTAAGTTAGGTTAGTAGCTCAGGTTAGGCTGAGTGCGCTATTGTGGGATCCGAACAAGGGCGAAGATAGTTTCCGTGAAGTCTATATTTAGCGAGGACCACGATATAGAAAGTCAATAGCCGGCGGCAACAGGGTGTCCTCCCTTACCCATCCCCGTGCCCTCTGCTGCCACCAGAACCCAGTCTCTACAAGGTACGCTTCTCAGTCCTTATACCTATCCTGGACCTCATATCTGCCCAGTCCTCATATCTGCCCTGTCCTCATATCTTATCTGTCCTCATCTGAACTGCTACCACTAGAACCTAGTATGTACAAAGTATCCTCCCAGTCCTTATTCTTTGCATGGGCCCTATGGCGTTCCATCATCTCCACAACCACCACTAGAACTTGTCCGGTCCTTGGTTATTCGTGATAAGTACGGGCTGGCGAAAAGCCGACTGTCTTTGTGTATACCAACCCAGGAACGCTTGGTCCGGGGAGGTGAGCTCGGGAAAATGTTTAAGAATCAGTTTGACAGGTCGAAGACAGTTAATTTTGTGTTCCATCATATTATTTTGCAACCTGAGCTAAATCAAACAATGCAATAAAATTAAAAAAGTTATTTTTAGTTTATACAACATATGCTTTTAGTTCTTAATCCTTTTCTGGATCTTATAGCTTCTCATTCTTCCACTACAAAAAACATCAGCCAAAGAGTATTCGTTGAATGTGTCCGCCCTTACCCGTCACTACGGTACTTCACGACATAATTGCAATTACTGTTCTTTCCTTCGGTATCAGCCTTGACTTACTCCGCTTCCTTTAAAATTACCTCTGCTTCAGTAATTCACCAATATATACCATGTTTTCCTTTTAGCTTTTGGCCTTTGAATTTCACCCCGGTTTATAATACACTCTAATCGTCCTGTGTCTTCAGTATAATATCATCTCATAATATTGAAAACGTCCTGTAATTTCGGTTCAAAAATGTTTAGTGTTACGAAAAATATATTAAACAATAAAAACACAAAGATGGCTGCCAATTCGTAACAGTTGCTAGAAATGCTTCAATTCGAACTTTGTTGAATTTTGTAGAAAAATTCTTCTACTTTGGCCAAATATGGCCAGATTTCGAAAGACGAAAATTCGATAATTTCATCCTGTTTACAGGGTGCAAAAATACTCGTTCTGTACAAAGATTATGTGTGCTGTGTCAGTTACACTAGTAAAAATATATTTAAACCAAAAATGTATTTTGTTTTCACTAATCCGAATCAAAACATGACTTGTTTAGGTAACAGCAAAGATAATGTTATGATAGGTAGATTGAGCATAGATACGTTGTGGCTGAGGTAGGAAAATCAACATAGTCGTAGTTCGGAAGCCCAGGCGCAGATAGCGCTGCGAGCGTTACCATCTCTTGCAGTATTTATCCCACATGCTCGTGTTTGTCCTATGTCAATGATCTAGATGTGACCAAATCGTGTGATTTTCGAGACCGAACAAACTTGCGAATGCGTGAGTGGCTCTCCTTGAGACTCTTAAAAGAATTCCCTCGCAGCGCTATCTGTGCTTTGGCTACCGAACTATGTTGATTTCCCTGCCTCAGCCATAAGGCATCTGTGCTCAATCTACCTACCATAACATAATTTTTGGTAACAGTAATAATTAAAAGCAACGAAAAAAACATTTAAAATTTACAGTTACATAACTTTTACAGAAATTTACATTTTCTTCTTTACAAACCAAGAAAGGAAAGTTGACATTTAAAGCAGAGTGACTATTGTAAATATTTCATCCCTTCTTTTCTGCTTCAATCAAATTATTCCTTCCATTTAAATACATTACAGGTGTCAAGACAGGAGTGAATTCCATGCCTCTCTCTTGTCAAACTCAATACACAAGACTTCATTAATAGAATTACAAGTTCAATAATCATCGACCTCTCTGACCTTTCCCTCCCTAGAGTGCAGCACTTTATAAATTACTGTGCCTTCGACAATCAGCCGGGCGCTAATACTTACTCTAAATAGAACCTAATTGCTATCTCGAGTCTGTAATTTTAATTTTTATCCAATTTCCTTTGGAAATATGAGATATTCAGGACGCCAGCATGGTGACACACAGGCTTGGGACCGTAAAATGTGCACCGATTCTGATCCCCGAACAGTTTTAAGCAATTTTTTCAAAATATATACATATGTATATATACTAAATAAATTTGAAGACAAAAATATTTGGACCGAACTGGGATTTGAACCCGGGTCTTCCGCTTGCCGGGCGGTTATGCTCACCACTACACCATCCGGCCCAACTATTTCTGCCTTCAAATAAGTAATTAAATCTGAATGTTTATATATGTATCATCTGTATAGATCGTATTTTTGACTGATTTTCATGAAATTTAGTACAAATGTTCCTTTTGAAAATGTCTCGGCCAAGTTCGTTAGCCAGCAAAATTGGGCTACCGGAAAGAACCTTTGAAGAGGGAGTTTTCACCGAAAAAGATGTTTTAATGATCTAAAAACAATAAATCCGATTTTGATGAAATTTTAAATAAACATGTATTTTGTTGTTGAACATCAATAAACTAAAAATAATGATAATCCGTCATGTCGTTACAAAATGGTGAACGAGCATGTGGAGCCGATGGGGGAGAAAGACGGCAAGAGGTGACAGCGTTTCCAGCGCATTCTGTGCTTGAGCTACCGCAACTGTATTTTCTTGCCTCATCCATTCTATCCTTCATCACCTACCATAACATACTCTTTGATTGAATTTAGCAGTTTTAGATACCATTCGAAGTTAACGTTAGAGCTTATAGCACTGGAACAGTTCAAAACCCAAGATAATGGATACATTCATTGATATTATACCTGCATCTTGACAAAAAGTAAGATTCATTACTTGGTCGAAAAGGATCTTTTTTACTTAACGACACAACTCGTTGTGAAATGTAGAGTAGTGAGGATAAGCCGTGAGTGCGTTTATCCAGTTATGCCAGCAACAGCGAGCGTGGCGGGCTTAGCCAAGGGCTTCGGCACGCGCTACCCGCACTGTACAAACAAACATACATCCGCTCTTTCTCCACCCTCATACTCACGTTTCGGCTGTACAATATACAGGGTGGTTGAAAAGTAACTAGGCAAACAAGAACTGTAATAATTCCTACAACAATTATTTAAAATTATTAAAATACCGTACACATACGCTCAACTACATAAGAAAATGAGAGATAGTTTTAAATGTTCACATTTCGCAACGGTGTTGTTCGCCAATTCCTCCAAACAGCCGAGGATACAATTCCTACTTTACTGAAGGAATTCAATTGGAATACTAGTAATATCTTCTTAAATGCGATTTTCCAATTTGTTCTCTGTTTAGGCTTGCACGAGTACTCTTCTTCCGTACATAATCCCCATAGGAAAAAATCACACGACGTTACATCTGGGCTTCTTGCAGGCTATTCATGGCGTCCACGCCATCCCGGCCAACGTCATCCAGGAAACATTCCGTCCAACCACTCACGAACATTTTCAGTAAAATAACGTTTAACAATGAACCGACATTAGTTATCAAAGGAAACCTTATTGAACACTCAGTATTATAACACTATTGCCTACATGAAATTCATAATGTTGCAGAATGTATGTTAAAACAGTATTACCTAGTTACGTTTCAACCACCCGGATACTATAAAGTATAATACATTACTCAACATTAATTTATAGCTTTTCTGCAAATAAATTGGTATTGCCGATGCGTGACCTCAATCGGTGATAGAAGTGTAGAATTTCCTATGGATATATTCTAACAAACTTTTTGTACCGTATAAGCAAAGATAATTTGATGATAGGTAGATTGTTCATAGATCAACATAGTTAGGCAGTCCAAGAATTGATAGCGCTGCGAGGGAATTAAGAGTCTCAAGTAGAGTCACTGAGCTTGTTCGTTCTCGAAAATCACACGATTTGGTCACATTTAGATTATCGACGTTAGGCTGTCTTTCTCCTTTCTCGGCTCCACATCCTCGAGTTTGTCCAATGTTCATGACTTACATGTCACAAATTCGTGCGATTTTTGAGAACAAACGAGCTTGCACGTGCGTAAACAGCTCTACTCGATATTCTAAAAAAAATCTTCTCGCATATCTGTGCTTGGGCTGACACTATGTTGATTTTCCCGCCTCAGCCGTTCGGCATCTATGCGCAATCTACTAACCATAACCTTGGTATAAGTATTAATTTTTTTGTTATTCAAAACCACCTAGTTGGAAATTTAAAATAAATGTCCAATCAAAAATGTATTGTTGGCTTTACAGTGTCAATTCGCAAAACTATGAACGTTTATAATTCGTGCCAAGTTATAAGCGCGACCGCTACGGTTAAGAGTGCGACTCACAAAACAAGACCTCATCAGAGAGCACTTGCAAGTTAGCGGGTTGCGGGTTATCTGAACAACGCCTGCAGCAGCGTTCCCGCCTTGCTGAGATATTAGCTTCTTCAAAACCATAATAACAATCTCACAGTGGTTGACTAATGGTTTCAGTGCCGGCGGCACAACGGCTCGTAGTGGGAGTATATCTACTGTCGAGACTTTAATAACTGTCTCGGTGTTGGAGAAAAAAATACCGAGTGTACAAAATGTTTGACCAACCCCCTACTTTACTTTTAATGAATTAAAATGTTTGACAAATGTGTTAAGGGTCAACTGAAGTACTTTTTGGCATGCACATTTCGGTGGTTTGCCCACCACCACAAAAAAAGTAGTGGGGGTGATTATTTGACATTTTTATTCATCCCAATCATGTGATCCCTCATTTGAAAGAATATAAAATACAAACTCATTCATACCATTAAAATATTTTACGATGTCCCTGTTCAGCATGGCGGCCCAAATTTGTAATTTTGTAATGTGACTATACGGTAACGCTAAGTCCGAGGTTGAGTGGTAAAGAGTACTTTGTAGTTCTAACCTCGCATTGTTAAACAAGTCAAACTTACCTCTTTACTGTATCCACGGAAACATAGGCTAGTAAATTATATAACAGCTTAATTTATGTCCAGTGCTCTGAATGTCAAAGTGCAGAAATTCGGGTTAAATAATTAAACAGAAATTACTTTAAAAAGGTAGGTTCTAGAGCAACGGGAGTTGTTTTTATCGGTTGATAAAGACATACTCTATTATACAGGGTGAACTATGTATTCAATTATGATATTGCTACAATTTGATAAGTAAAACAAAACTTTGAATGGCCACCATTTTAAAACAGCTGATCTGATCTAGCTGGTTAACGAATTTAAACTAGAGATTTACTAAAAGAACACTTGTACCAAATTTTATGAAAATTGGACTAAAAACACAAGCAGTAGAGTGGTACATATATATGACTTAAGCAAGGAGGTGTTAGACAGCAAAAAACTGCAAACCACACCATTCTACGGCATTTCGTTCTATTTGGCGAGAGAAGTGAATAACTCTATTTCCTATGAAAGTTCGCTAATAAAGAAATTAAACACGCCTTTGCGAGGAAACTCATTCCCTGATGTTTCAGAAGCATGACTCATTCATCTCTCATCGCTTTATACAGTAATCACGTTAGCGTCAATATGATGAAATTTCCGGAATATCTTGCAACACTTTCCTGCTTCGCTCTAAGGAAATTATCAGTTCTCGCTTACACCTTGCCCTTTAAAGAGAGAAGTGCTCTTCGTTGTTGGAAAAAGTTCAAAAGCTATCTTTTCAAACTAAGTACTTGCAGCTTCCAAACATGTATTGAAAGATTGTATCGTTCCTACAAGCGTTTTAAAAATGTACGGATTGAGATGTTTATTAAACTCTCACGCCATTTACTTATAGTTTACTTTCAACTATTTGTAATAAATTATTGTGAAATCTTTTCACTGAGTTGGGATGGAAAGCTCTAGTTTCCACTATTATTCTTCTTTAACCAATACCTTTATAATGAGGTTGCACTCAATGGATCTTACTATTTAAAACTTTTGAGCTGCCCCCCGAAATTCCCATTTAGGGGAAATGGGCAAGTATTGATTAAAAAGTTCTATTTAACTTTCTCTAAGGTTATCCTGAGTTTCATTTTACTATTTTATTCATTTAAAATTTAACAGTGGGTTACCATATTTTTAACTCACCCTGTAGTTCATTGATTGTTATTAAAAAACAATCCAGCATGGAGTACCTTTGGCTGTTTGTCGCTAGGTTATTCAAAAGTTCAACGCACTTACTCAATACAAAAATGTTATTGGATGTTTACAAGCATGTACCTCAAATGTCAATTTGGTCTAAAATTTTCCATAAACTCATTTGTAGATCTCTTTCAAACATATGTAACTTACATTTGTACTATCCCCATTCCCTGTATTTTAACTGTAAAAAGCTTCTACGACCATAACTGATCTGCAAAACTGATTTGGCACTGAGGCACTTATGATCGAATTCGGAAGTCTGTTGACGAACTGAACAAGCCTGTGAGGGGAAACGCTCATGAACAACGTGTTGTGTCTCCCAGTTCGGTAGTTCTTCCTGTCTCTGGTTGCATAAGAGTGTACATCAGGTCGCATTTACATATAAAAAAGACACGTTTCTAAAATGTAGAGGAAGAGTAGTCTTATAGTTTGTAAGTTGCAGATTTTCTTCAAACTAATACAGTAGAAAACTAGCTAATATCTTTAGAAAAATTAGCTTTTGTGTATTTTTCTACTCTTATACTGTACTGAGGTAAGCTCTTTGGTGTTATACTTATTGAATCGTCTACACACAATAAACCATGAGTGCATACACGTTTAGGTAACTTCTTAGCAAGTTCTAAAATCTGTCAAAACATTTCGTGTCTGGTAAATAAACAACTAACAAGAATAATATAGTTTTTTAAATAACTGAAATACGGTTATAAAAACACCTATGTATGATACGGTTACCGTTTTGTCTTTAAGTAGTAAGAAGACTATAAAGTTCTAACTTCGCCACGAAAATAAAGACTTGTTTACATTTAATTTATATAGAAACAAATATGATGGTAATTTAGTTGATATTCAAGACTTCGGTATAAAGATTTAAACTGGATTTATTTTGCTTTTTTGGAAATGTTAGCATTTAAAGCACAATATACTGGCAGAAAAAGTATTAGAGTGGCAGTCCAGTCTTTCCTACAAACCGTTAATAGATGTGGTCGAAGATTAATTTTCTGTAGTACAGTTTTCCAACTTTCAACCGAACTCTTTTTCAAGATAATTTACTTCAGCAAAACATGTCTAGCTTGATGACTTCACTCTTAGTGCTTTTATATAGTAGATTGGGAGATTGGTTTTCTGATTCTTTTAAATTCTGAAATGAATATACCATCACAAAAAAATCATTTAAGTTAAAATATTTACCAAGTACAAAGCAAACTACAATCTTTATAAAACTCTTCTACAGTCTTTATGGGTCTTTATAAAAATGCCTCTGGTTTACACTGCTTTCTTAGGTGGTGTACTTATCATTTCTTTTTTTCTACGACGGTATATTTTTAAGACTTGCTTCGTTAGTCGGAAAAGCCTACCGCACCTGTGAGGCGCATGCTCTGTGGGTTAAACAACTTCTGACTTCAAAAGATTGTGGCAACCCTTCCGGGTGTAATGTATTTATATTTAAAATTGCTGTGAAACTTTCAGGTAAATTATTAAATAAATACAGGGTTATTCAAAAGAATGTCCTACTTTGAAACAACTCCCCTTCATTAATTATTACTTAAATATAAATTAATTTAATACTAGTAAAAAACTTTTAAAGTTTGTCTTCCTCGGTACACTTCTATAAATGCTCACCATGTCCTCCACTGACTAGTCGATCGGCAAACATCTAGCCGATAATCAAACTCATTTCCTGTAGATCACGAAGTTAATATTGATTTATGGAATTGACTGCAGCTCTGGTACGGTTCCGCAGGTCATATAGATTTTTGTCAGAGTGAACACGTAAACCTTCACCCTTACATAGCCCCACAAAAGAAATTCACGAGGAAACCACAAATCTACGACAAACTCTCGCTGATCTGAACTTACTGGCTTTTTGGAAATTCAAGAACGCAAAATATCTTGTGTTAAATGGGCAGCCATCTTGTTTGTAATTTAAAGCAGAAATGACCTCTCAGTATAAGTAAACAAAACTTTGAAACTTCTTCTTTTCAACCATATGTAAATTATTTATGAAGCACTCATTCTATAAAGGTTATACAGAAGAATGTAAGTAGGACATTCTTTTTGAATAACCCTGTATATTAACTCGTAACCCATATGAAATAATATAAACTGATAGGAATTCTTTTATCATCTTTAAAAATAATTGTACATCAACAAACTTATTATACTCGTATATAGAGAAACTATAGAGGAGCTTTCTTACACGCGTAAATTACATAAAAACGCGTATAGAGGTTTTAAATTATGCGTTTTAGGTGTACAAATTAGAGTTGAAAAGAACAAAACTTGGAAAATTTCAGAAAACGCCTCTAGTTTCAAACTATATCAAATTAATTAATGTAAGATCTATTTTTTAAGTTGTAAAACATACCACTGCAAACCTCTGCAAGCGCTTGGTTTGACAGTTAGGCCGCATCAGTTGAAAGAAGGCCCGTTTTTATCTAGTTGTTACGTACGCGGTGTCGTGTGTTCCTTGGGAGGACGAATTCGGATTTTTTCTTAAATAACTACTGAGGCAGACCCTTAACGAGGGTTTAAATTTACGTTGCATCAATTTAACGTTTAATAGCAAAGCAGTTGAAACTCGCTTAATAGTATGTTATATAAACACCGTATCGTTAGCTGTACGTAATCCAGTATCGTTACAGTACTGTGTTGTAATGAACTAGATGACTCTGAGGTGATCACTGAGGCGGACCCTTAAGCTGTTTTCGTAGTAGCGCGAGTTGTGGCCGCCGCATACAGTACTTGATAAAGACAACGTCATGAAACAAGTGGCGAGGCGGTAGCGTGCGCACTAGGCATTAGTTTGTGTGCACTGCCTTCAATCAAACTGAGGGTTGACAAGGTTCAAAGCGACTTGACAAAGCTCAGCAGTTGCGGTTAGTTGTGACACACGTGTGGTGTAAACAGGGCTTGTGCGCTCGTGTGAACAGGGCGCGCAGTCGCGACAAACGTTCTGCGGTTCACGTTTGACGCTAGCGTAGTTGTGCATGGTCGACTTTATTTTGTAGTCAACGGACACGGGTTTATTTGACATTTCCGGTTTGAAAACTATGAGGTTAGAATATTATTACTAACGTTTTTCATCATATTTTAGTAAACAAGAAGATTACGACGTTTCGGGGTCTTGGTTTTGACCCCGTTTTCAGGTGAAAAATAACACAAAACATTTGGCAGTTAGCTAGCTTAGATGTAATCAGCAAGAAATGACCAGTCACTCACTACCAAATAACCTAAATGTTTTCCCATTAATCTATAAAATCCGTTAACAGTCCAGAAAACAACACAACACGTACAAAAACTTAACGAAATAAAAAACAAATAGAGAAATCACGTCCTCGATACCAGTCTTGTGTCCGTTGTAACTGTCCAAAAGCAATTAATACACATGTTACCTTTTACATCCTATGACATAATTGTTTTCGTTTTACGAAGATTATTCGGATTACTTTTAATGCAATTTCAACCGCTTTCTAGTATACACAAATCACTGGGATATAGATTTGCTAGGTTCCAAGTCATGACAATGGTGACATCAGCTGTTCGGACAGTTTAGAGAGAGGACATTTCCTCCCCTGTGACGTCACGGGGGAGTTTGACAGTTGTCAGTATCAGCTGTGAATCCGACCACTCACTGACATCACTGCTAATTGCTTTGCTGCAGGCTTTCTGATGTCACTCGTTTGTTAGAACTAGTTTCAGGGCTGACTGAGAAACTATTCTTTTGTATTTTCGTTCCGAAAACAGCTTTGCTGTTCTTAAGTTGATCTTTTATCCCAAGGAAAATAACTACTTGCTAGGGAGCAAAAGATCACCCTAATTTTATTTTTGTGCCATGGACATCAGCTCTTTTAAAGAGTTTGCTTTGAACTTTAACTAAAAATATAAAAATAAAAGCAACAGCTGCCATTTCTTAAAAATAAATAAATAAAAAAGACTGCAGCGTTCAAAACGATGTTTACCAAATCCATTTTTGGAAAAAATTTGAAAAGTTGTAAAAGTAACTAAACTGTTCAGCTTTATTTCTTATAAAGGTATCCTGAGTTTTTTCTATCTGTATCCATACGAAATTCAAAACGGGGTATCCATAATTTCAACTCACCCTGTATATCTGGTTACAAGGGCGTATGAATGTAGGGATCACACAGGCTGAGGTATGTGAGAGCTCCAATTCAAATAAACTTTGCCGTTGCTAACTCCAACACTGATGTCCTAACTCAAACCTGGCGGCTTTGCTTTAGTATGTTTCGGCTTTAGGAAACTTTCATCAGATTATCGGCTGTTAGTTCACACCACACAACTTCACGGAGATACAGTTAGTGTCAACTAGCATGAAGCTCTTCCCTTTCCTATCCTCTTAGTCTCTGTAATCGGTGACAAGCAAATCTCGCTGTAGCTGTCACAACAAATACACATAACATAGCCTTATCTTGTTGTTCGTCTGCTTTTAAACAAAAGTTTGGATTTAGCTTTAATACTCATTGCAAAACAACTGCAAAAATAATAAAACAGACTCAACCAAACTGAACTCAATCGATCAAAATAAATAGCTATATGTTAAAGAAACAAGATAATTTGAATAGTTGTTGTTTTTAAACAAACTGCCATCTTGGATTCTGTTGGAACGGACTATACTGAGCCGCGTGAGGGGAAAGTGTACCAGTGAGTGGTGGGGGGCTACGTCACAGCTGTTTATATTCTCCTCTCCGGGATTCATGCTAATTGACGCGGTCCGTAACTGTTTGTCATTTTGTTTTAAAACAGCTGCTGTATTGACATAGCTTCTTCAAGTGAACATTACTCAGACTAATGGTTTCAAATAAATAATACAATAATAAATAATGTTAATTATTTTAATTATTTTTAATACGTAATGATTGATATTATCATGACAAAAAGTATCGTTCATCACTCGGCTCAAAGTGACTTTTTGCTCCTAGTTCATTTCATGGCCCCGGCCGTGCCTCGAACGTCAAACTTGAGCTGCTATCGAAAACTTCACTTAAGGTCATAGTGATGAACTACACTATCGGATTAGTAAAATCTCAAATCAAAATCATTTATTGCAGAAAGACAAATATACATTTGTATTACAAACGTCAAAAGATTAACACTTAAATTCACCATGAAAACTGAAATAAAACATCCTTGTCAGTTAAGATTAGTTTATAGATTATAAAACAAACAAGGTTAATACTATTAATACTATTAATTACTATTATAAAACTAGGTATTGGACAATTATTCAAGTAACTTTGAACTATTCTATACATTTATTTACATTATATAAAGTTAAGATGAGTTGAGGAATTCAGTTACAGAGGAAATCTCTGAAAATAAGTGTTTGCAAGGGACCAACAAGTTGAGTAATAGTTTAATTAGTTTCAATCGATCAAGATATTTTGGTATTATACCAAAAGTGCCAACAACGATAACCATAACAGTAAATTAAAAACAATAAGTCCTGGCCATATTCAGTAAAAGTTATTTAGTTTTGTCATTTTTCAAATATATATTCATATTAATGTCCCTAGATACACAATAATGCTCTCAATACTTGTTAACTGAATTGGTAAAGTCATTGTTTGTTTAAAAGCGTTTTTAGCTTTAATGAATCGTCGACACGGTTATCTTTTTAACTCATTGAGTCGACTTAATAAAGAAGTAAATCAAAATTTCTCATCTCTTTTCTTAGTTAATGAGATAACTTAGTAATCCCAAGTGATTTCTGAAGTTGAGTTTTGAAAGTGTTTCGGCTATCATCGTTCTCTAAGTAATAATACGCTTAGCGCATTAAAGTACAATGATGGAATTTTGCCCTGTTATGGCTACTAGTGTGAAATTATTTTTACGTATTGGTCTTTCAAAAATAAGAACCGGGCCGACACGCAGCTAAGTGCGATAGCGCCGCTGGCAAATTGTTATTCTTATTTGCTAACTGTAACTCTACTTCACTACGCTCACACCCTCGCTTCGGTCTTCGGCCTCAGACTTAGTTTCCTGCAAGATTTACGTTATATCCTAAAAGGAAAACGCATTTCAAATTTCCTTAAATTTGGACTACTCGTTCCGCTGTTATAGTGAATAATAAACTTTATGGCCGTCATTTTGAAACAACCTAATCAAAATCGGGTAAAATTTACTATTTTTAGATAATTAATCTGATTTTTTGGGTGAAAACTCGTTTCCTGAAAGGACACTTCCGGTGGTTTAATTTTGCTGACTAATGAACTTGACCGAGGAACAAGGTTATTTAACAAAGGAACATGAGTACCATTTTTTATGAAAATCGGTTCTAAAATGCGACCTATAGAGAGTACACATACGACACCATGCAGACGACGCGTATACGAGTATTTAATCTTTACAAAGGAAATTCGCTAATTACATAAATTCGATAAAAATACTGTAGGCTATACATTTGAAAATCGGTAGGTTAAGCGGTAATAAAGCACGAAAAGCTGATGCCGAAGGCCGAACGAGAGTTTGCTATAAGCGTAGCAAACTATAGTTACAACTAGCGAATTAGTGTAATGAATTGCAAAAAGAAATTCGCTTCACTCATTCCAGCGGTGCTTTAGTCTGGTTTATTTTTCAGTTTTTTTGCTGATTAACTGAAATATGTTAACATGAAATCTATTGGGTAATAACTGCAACTATAACTGTATAACAATAGGAGTTTCTCTCGTGGATATGAAATGTATTAAAGATTTACTGAAAATGCGTAAAACATAAAGTAAGTTTTGTTAATTGGAAAAATGTTGTCAGTTTTGACTTGTTTCGTCAAAACTAAGTTTATTTTGAAAATATAAATTTCGTTGTAGTAAAAACTGTTTGGTCAACTCAGCTTTGCTGTAATGTGTTCTTTAAACCAATTAGTTCGGTAGAATTGACAATGATTGTTTTATTGAACAAAACATTGTTTCAGAATTACGTGTTTTTATTGTTTTAACACTTTGTTTTCATTCTTTTGAGATTAGTTGTATTTTATATTACTTTGTCTCATATAAATTTATTACAATAGGAGAGAAATTGTGTTTTTAATTAACTTATATAACCAGCCAAATAGTTCAAAATTGTTTTATTTTACTAGAGATATTACCAAACAATAAAATTGCAAATCAGAAGAAGTTATTTGTCGTGGTTTTCAACCCAATTGCTATTAATGTGTTATCATGATATTTTGTGATTAAATTTTTAAAAGACTGATTATGTGATTGCTTTGGGCTAGCTCAATTTCTAATCTTTTGAATTATTATTTAAACTACTTTAACCTGAAGACGGGATCCAAATTCAGATCCCAAAACGTCGTATTAATCTTGTTTATTAGCAATGGAAAATGTTCGAAAAAAATATTTAAAAATCAGTAAGTCCAACAATTATAAAATTGCTCAATTGAAGTGGTCATACCTTTGGAGGGTTTTCTATAAAATATATTTTTTTGACAATCGCCTTAGAAAATTGCGTGAGTTTTCTACAAATTATATCCTTAAAGTTTCAACTTTCGATTTAATAGGTAATGTTTACGGGACAAAGTTTTAAAACGTAACGTTTTTCAAATTTTAACGTGATTCAAAATGTTAGCTAAAACTTATTTCTACCGTAGTACCGGGTATTTCAAAAAGAACTTTACAACTTTGAAAATTGAAAAGGTACAGAGCTGGTTTTGGTATTATTTTAAAGAAAAACACTTCAAGCTTTTTACCTTAAACTAAAGATGTTCTGTGTGACTTCCGTTGGTTATTCTGCAGACATCCCATCGGTAGTCGATTTCTTCCCAGACTTGTACTAGAATTTCAGGTGTAACTTAATCAGCAGCGGCGTAAGTTTTTGCTCTAAGTTCACGTAGAGTGGCCGGCAAAGGAGGTACGCGTGCACCATATCTTTCATGAAACCCCGGAAGAAAAAATCAAGCGGTGTCAGGTCTGGGGAACGGGGGCCGGGGGCTGCGAAAGGCGCATCACGGCCAATCCATTGACTTGGGAAGCGGTCATTTAGAAAATCCCGGACGTCAGATAGTGTTGTGGTGCACCATCTTGCATAAAGAAAACATTTCGTTCTCGGTCATCCTCATCGATCTGTGGCATGAGAAATTGTTGCAACATATCAAGGTACAATATACCATTGATGGTTCTCTTTTGGAAGAAAAGGTGTACCCTCTTGCTCAACGCACAAAAATCGTTCACTCTAGGGCTATCACGAACATGTTGTAATGAGGCACTAGCGGACTACGCGAGTAAAAACTTGAAGTGTTCTCCTTTAAAACAACACCAAAACCAGCTCTGTACCTTGTTTAATAAAATGTATATGATGAAGTTTCAAAGTTGTAAAGTCCTTTTTGAAACACCCGATACTCGTATTAGCTTTTGACTATTAGCAAATACAGCAGTCTTTATAAAGAATCAAACAAACCAATAGCTAGATATTCTGTAATATTAATTAATATTTATGGGAAGACTTTATATTGATTATCAATTCTAATTTTTGGTAGAATCTGCGTTAAACTTCGTTCCTTTGGATGAATACAAAGAACCAGTTTAAGTTAAACGTGATTTTTCTTTTATTCTTGTGTTTGTGTGGTGTTTCATTTGTCATGTTATTGCAATTCACGTTCTGGATTAAAATACAAGATTAGTAATAATTGTATTTGTCGATCCATTTTTATTATTGATGCATTTTCGTCTTTGAATACCCTTTTAGTTATTGTTATTTATAGTATTTATTTAATGTAGAATCGTTATCTATTTACGTACTAGATCTCTTTTTATTGGTGATCTTAAACTTACTTTTCCTAAGGCTAAACACAATATTCCAACGTCAAAATAAATATCTCAGTTTCCCAATTCATACATCTTAGCGTTACAGCCTCACTTTTTATAGTATGTTTCTATAAACAGTATGTGGTATGATACTAGTTTTTATAGTAGTAAATCAAAAGCTCATGCATTTAAGTAGTTTGTCAAATTGAAGCAGTATGTAACGCCAAAGATAATGTTGTGGTAGGTAGATCGCGCATAAATGCCACGCGGATGAGGCAGCATAATCAACATAGCCAAAGCACAGAAAAAGCTTGCTGCCATCTCTCGCCGTCTTTCTCCCCTCAAGGCTCCACGAACTCGAGTTTGTCCGATGTCGATAGCTAAAATGTGACAAAACCGTGCGAATTTCGAGAACGAACTAACTTGCGCTTGCGTCAGTGGCTCTACTTGAGACTCTGAAAGAATTCCCGCGCAGCGCACTCTGTGCGTGGGCTCCCTCAGCCAATTGTCTGCCTGAGCCATTCGGCACCTACTCGCTATCTACCCACCATAACATAACGCTGTGAAGTGTTCGGTTTAAAGGCGTCTCGTAGGCACAAGGCTGTGTGTGAGGAAGACTCAACACATGAAATGTTGCTACTGTATATAAGATACTCTCTGGAGAGGATGGAACCCGGCCAAGAAAGGACTGTTGTACACTTACCAATTTGTGGAACGTCGTACGGCCCGTCTCTGCCGTGCGGCACTGAAACGAAACAAGTCTATAATAGTCACGTGATCATCTATATACTGTGACAGTACATGATTACATAAGAATATGGTCATAACTTGATTAGCGAATTTTCTTTGAAAATATAGCTATTCATGTCTCTCGCCTAAGAGAAGGTCACGTCGAAGAAAGGCGTGGATTGCAGTTTTGAGCTTACCTATAAAATTGTTTTACCTATAAAATTGTAGCGTTACCATACACGAATACAAAGTTAACCATAAACGATTAAAACAACTCTCATTGCTGTAGATCCTACCGTTTTAAAATACTCGTAATTTCAGTTAAACTATTTAATCATAAGTTCTTCTCTTTGCCGTTCAGAGCACTGTGCGAAAATTAGTTTTGACTTATTTCTAAACTGGTTAGTTAAATATACTAGCCTAGGTTGCCTTGGATACAGAAACTAAACAACTGTCTTATTTCTAAACAAATACACCTATTAACGGTTGTTGTTCTTTTACAATACAAAAAAGTAAATAAATAGGGCAGATCTTAAAAATAAAATTGTAAAATTACTAATAGTGTATAAAATAACTCTGTCTAATTCGAATTGATGAATGAAATCTTTTTCTGTTTTATTGGAAATTTGCCAAGATTCACCGTAGACAAGCGCTTGTGGCTACGTTTCAGCTATGTTTCTATTTTATTCCTACGTTACAATACAGTATTTGAGCAATTTAAATGCAAAATTACTCGTATTACATGGACGAAGTCTTCATTAATGGGTATCGACTTTTTAACACACTTTCACTTCATTATAACATCATTGAATCTGTTGAACTTAATGGCAAGACCATTCGTCAAAACTTAACGTCCCTTTTAATGTACGAGTATTAACTTTGCTACTAACATTCGAGGGTTGTTTTTAAATTAACCTTCGTTTAAAAATACCAAACTTTACATAATATTTTGTAGAAACGCTATATTATTGAGCATTCTTTTAACTTTACTTTGGCGTGATTATAAAATTTGAAGCTCTTATCAAACGAAGGCACAAGGTTTTCTACGCCTTTGCATGACATTGTCATTGTCCATAACGAAAAGCGGACGCAATTCACTCTTTAACCTGCTTTTGTTCGTAAAACGGTGAATTACACAAAACCTTTTAATGCTAAAAACGACAATTAATTTAGTTTTACTAAACAAGGGGAACATTTTATGTCAATTTTAATTTTGTTTTCGTTTATCCGGCAATAATATTAAGAGTAGACTACGTTTCATTTGAATTCAGAAAAAATAAAATCACAACCTAATGTCAAGCATACTGTTGGTTTCGCAATGGGTCAGGCTATCCAACAACGTATTATTTTATTTGCACATATGCAGTATTTTCACTCATCTACTAGCTATACAAACACGGGAGTTAATTTATTAAGAGCCCTCGCACAAGTATATTTCAATACAATTTTTCCAGAAAAATTATTTTAAGCCGTTTTTGTCAAAAGTATTATATTAAATGAAATTAAAATGGCAATAGTCCTGATTGTGAAGATTTCATTTTATGCTTTGGTGAGCCCGTATATTTCAAGAGGCATAGTAACTGAAGAAATATATTTTAGCTGCAACAAATTCACTAACTAAAACAAGTCAAGAGAACAAAACATATACAGGGTGAGTTTTAAACGTCCCCTCTTAACTTTTGAAAAGAAATATATTTTTAAAACCCTTTGGGGAATGTTTTATTATAGGACTAATGTTTGTTTTGCGTACTTAGCGTCACCAACCCCACAACCAAAACCAGGGGCCCAAAACCTTTTAAATACTAATTCCTTTTTTGTGGGACATCAAAAGAAAGGACATTTCAACACAAATTCAACGACGCAAAGAACCCTTTTTTATCTTGACTCGTTTTTTTGTCACACTAATTTAAAGATGACACAAAATCAGGTTTAAATTGTTACATTTCACATACAATTTGGAAAATCACTACCCTATAGCAAAATCACATAGAGTATTTTTAAGGAAATGTTATGTGAAATGTACACACCTGATTTTGTGTTATCTATAATAAATAACTATAACAAAAATTCAGTTGATATGATAAATTGTTCTTTGCGTCGTTGAACTCGTTGAAATTCCCTTTCATTTCAGGTGCCAAATTTGGGGCTCCCAATTTGGGGGTGGTGACGCAAAGTATGTAAAAAAATATCAGAATCCTAAAAAACATTCCCTAAAGTGTTTTAAAAAATATTAACTTTTTCAAACGTTAAGGTGTTATGTTTTTAACGTCAAAATTCACCCTGAATACACTATTATAGCTTAAACCTGTGAAACCCGAAAAGTCATTGAATATTCAAGCATTTCAATCCCACAAAGCCCCATCTCGATACGAACTAACTTTCTCTTTGTGCAACAACATCTAACCTGGAGAACTTGAGACTCATACGGTACCGCAGTGTGGCCTGAATACTAAAGATGCAAGCAAAGACAATGTTGTGGTAGGTAGAACGTGCATAGATGCCACATGGTTAAGGCAGGAACTCAACATAGTTGAGTCAGCCCACACACAGATAGCGCTGCGAGGGAATGCGAGTGTGCAGTAGTAGCTGTGTGACTTTGAATTACGTCCCATAAGAGCCAATGTAAAAACATGCATTTTCTTGGGACACCTCACACCTACAGTTTTTATCGGATTTTTATAAAGTAAACTTTTTTTAAAATGCATAAAATGTTTTAGTGGCTCCGTTTAGCCGAATTTCCATTTTCTCGTTTATAAAATCGTGACATAAATTCAAAAATTAAAGAGTCTTTGTATTTGTATTTTTTTATTTTACTGGTAAAATAATAATATTTTCAAAAAACTGGCGAGCAAAAGGAGTTACTGCAGTACATTTTTAGCTTTAAAATAATCCATCCCTATTCCAAAAAGATCCGATTAAAATTTTATGCGTTATATCTATACTAATACTAATAATATATAAAAATGAGATGGTGTGTGTCTGTTTGTCTGTGTGTCTGTCTGTTCCTCAATCACGCAAATACCACTGGACCAATTTTAATAAAATTTTACAGAAATGTGGCTTATATACCTGGTTAACACATAGGCTATTAACATGTTTGATAATTTTATTATTTTCAAGATGGCGGTCATTAATAGGACCTCACTACATGTGAAAATTTATAACCCCAAAACTGTCACGTAAAATTCAAGAAAACCCGTAAAAGATATTTTATTTTTGACAGCCGATACGAGCTTTAAAATTTAATTTTCTACAAAATGGTTTTGAGCACTTTTTGTATCTTCAACCGTTTGCTCGGAAAGCTTGCTTCAGCGTGGAGAAACAGGCTCATGATGCGCGCCGCTACACGCTCAAACTCGGCACTTCCACGGGTTACACCTCTCCTCGGCGCGTCAGTACGTCCGACCGTCAGTGTTTGTTGACCATGTTACTTACGATTCATGCTTTACAGCGTGCAAACCAAATAAGAGTGTTGTACTATAGCCATGTAGTTTTCCATTTTCAACAAAACAAAATTAGTTTATTTTGGACTTAAAACTTATGTGGTTTGTCATGATAAATTTACTTCAGTACGCCCGACCGTCAGTGTTTGTTGACCATGTTACTTACGATTCATGCTTTACAGCGTGCAAACCAAATAAGAGTGTTGTACTATAGCCATGTAGTTTTCCATTTTCAACAAAACAAAATTAGTTTATTTTGGACTTAAAACTTATGTGGTTTGTAATGATAAATTTAAAATAACTTTTGTACTATAGCCATGTAATTTTCCATTTTCAACTAAGCAAGAGTAGTTAATTTTTGATTTCAAACTTATGTGGTTTGTCATGATGAATTAAAATAAAATATGTACTATAGCCATGTAATTTTCCATTTTCAACTAAAGAAGAGTAGTTTATTTTGGATTTAAATTTATGTGGTTTGTCATGATAAATTAAAATACAGTAAAGTTTTACTATAAGGCAGCCAACACTTATAAGGAGAAGATGGTGAACTAACAGGCAAACTAAATGGTTTTTCTAATGATAAATGGGAAACTGTTTTGTTTACTATTAAATTTGCAGTTATATTAAAATATTCACACTGCTATGCTAAGAAAGCCCCGAGGCGAAGCGCGGGTACTGCCAACTAGTCTTTGAAAAAATGTTTGTTTTACATTGTTCTTATGGGACGAAAACAAAATGGCCGACAGGTACTGTGCACTCCTAATAGTCTCGAGTAGATCTACTGACGCACGCGCAAGTTCGTTCGTTCTCGAAAATCGCACGGTTTGGTCACATTTAAGAAAGAAAGAAATATTTAGTACGTGATCTACAAGATGTATAGGAAAACAAAACATTGAAAATAGAACAACTCAAATCAATAAATGGTAAATAAACCAAGAAAACAAAGCTGATCGTCACATATTACTTTCAATATGTATTCGTGTGTGAGTAGAAGACCTTCTTCAAGAGAGACTTTTTAATTTTGAAACTGAAAATTGTTGATACTTCTTGCTTTAAATTATCTGGAAGTTTATTAAACAATTTCTATGCATAGTTTGTATTTTTAGTTCACAAATTGGAATTGTGAATCGGTATTTGAATATTTTTAATTTTAAATCATCGACGAACTCAAGCATGTTGAGCCGAGTGAGGGGGAAGACGGTGAGGACGGCAGCGCATTCTGTCCGTGGACTGCAGAACTAAGTTGCCTCAGCATGCATCTATACGCTATCTACCTACCCTAACGTTGTCTTTGATGCAAGCCTTATTCAAGTTGTTCACGATAAGATATAGAGAGACGTAAAGAAAGCACAACCTCCACCTTACATGCTATAAAGCGAGTTACAGCTGTACTCCTTGTGTAGCGGGTTATGTCGTTGTTTATGTCATTCCTTCAGCCCTTCAATCTTGAATTCACTCAGTGAAAATATCCCAGCGTCCCAGTATTTATAGCATACCTTGTTTTATTCTGTTTACTGAGTTTCGTTCCGGTTTTGTTTTCGTTTTTATTTGCTTTGCTTTGCGTGGGTTAACGTTCGAAATCGAATTGTTGAGAGTCTTTAGTCCTAACCACAATTCACTAAATTATTAAATTGTGCATTAAACTTATGTGCAGTGTTTATTTTTGGAATTTTTCATCCGACCAAGAGCAACTAGAACTGTATTCTCCTGTTTTTCTCCTAAGAGGCCAGATAGAGCGGCCGCGAGACCCACTCTGGGTACGATTAAAACATGGAGTAAAAATTGTAAACGATGTTTTAAATTGCTACTAAAGTAATCGCCGATACTTAAACAAAAAGCTGTTTCAATGGAAGCATACAGCTATTGATGCTGCTGCATATAAATTCTTAAACTTGTACTTTCGTAAAAGAAAAAATTAATTATTAATTATTGCTTTGATTAAAACTTAATTTCCGCATAAAAATATAGAACTCGAATTTTTGTAATAAATATTTTGTTTGTCAAGGCAGTTTTACTTTCTTGCTTTTATTTGCTGCAGCATGAATGGCTTCATGCTTCTATTGAAACAATTTTCCCATTTTAGTACACTAATCAACTTGAAACATATCGTTTGCAATCTTGCCCATATTAAATTTCCTATCCTTAATAGAGGCCGCTCGGGGTCTATCCAAAGGCCACTCAAAAACAACAAAAACGAAGGAAAACTTCGTGTCGTTTGACGGTGAGTGACTGGTTAGCTTACGCTGATCACTTTTAGGCCAGTTCATTTCCTAATGTTTTTCATGTGTTTTAGGTTACTTTTCACCTGAAGACGGAATCAGACTCGAAATCCCGAAACGTCGTGTTCTTCATGTTCAAGACTTCAACAATGCATGGGATCTTCAGTCCGAGTTCAAGGTAGGCCTATTTCGTTAAAACAAACAACATTTTTATCATAGGTTTTAAGTTATCCGTATAAAACCCAATTATCGATGTTAACAAATTTCAGGGGCCTAGTATCGTATTCGTCCCAATCACACTTGCTCCCTGAAGGCTAGAAAAGTGAGTCATCGATATTAAAATCTTTTAGTAGTTCTTGCTGTTCACCGGTAAACTTTGTAAAAATTTTCCCGTTTTTCTTGTTTTGTTAATTTGCGTGTGTATCATATATTTTATGTTTGTCTGATTTGTTGAGAAACGAAAATCAATAAGCACATTTGGTATTAGAGCCGTATTTTATGTTTTGTATATATTTTATGAGTGTTATGTTTAATTTTTGGAAATTTAATACTTACGTGAAATCATAACCAAGAAACATATTCAACAAAACTTGACACCATATAAAAATTCATTATTTTGTGGTTTTTAAAGTGTTTAGATGTTGTTTTTAAAGTTAAAAGTATCGAAGGACGCATTTGCTACTAAAGTGAATAAAATGAGCCATTATTCATTAAAATGTAAAGTGCTCTCGTCAAAAACACATGTTCTTGTAACCTCCCGTTTAGGATGATGTGTTTTGGGTTAGAGATCAAAATTGTTATTTTCCATGTTCTCAAAGCTTGTCTCTAGGTATTTATACCCTGTTTTTATTAAATAAACTTAAGCCAAAATTAGCAAAATAAATGTTAAAGTTTGACAAAATTAGTTTTTAAAGTTTATTTTAAATGTGTATTATTATACATTTATAATATAAATGTAAACCCGAATCATATAAACGCGCATTTGTACGTTCCGGTTCATAAACGGTCGGAACGGTACTGTTTCAGTCGGAAACAGGGGACTGCGAAACTACTTGTTGCACTTTTGAGTGAGCGGAGCAAAGTTGAAATATCGCTACTACCATTTCTCTTTACTTGCGAGGTCGGCGGCACGCGTGACAGAAGAAACTTGGATTTTTACCTACCCCTCGTCCACCGGAGGGAAATAATCAATACTCCGCTATTTCAGTGGGTTCTTGCTTGGTTGACTAATCCTCTTAATCCAACCTAAGATACAGCTCAGTTTCAAACGCAAAAGAATTTCATGATAAAGATGACTTCCTCCGAAGAAAGTTAGGTGTGTTGCGGCAAGGTTATGAGAACGTAAGGAAGAAAGGGGCAACACTATCAATTCTTAATTATGGCGAGATACTAAGGATGTTTAGGGTCTCACAATAATGTGTGTTGTATTTTTAAGGTTAAACATGGTTTCAACAGTACACAGCCTAAAGATTCCATTAGCAGTTTTGTGCGGGATGAATTTTAGCCGGTAAATTGATCTCACGGTTTGGCGCTACGTGGTCAGCTCGACTCCCGGACTTTAACTGTTGGCTGTGCGGATGTCTTAAAGCAAAGTGAAACCTCAAACTATTCCTCAACGCAAGCAGTTTACCCGAAAAAGAATCCTGTAATTCTTAGGCGATAAAACGTAAAAGGATAAAGTTTGTCTTATTTAACGAGGCGAAGTTTGCATGTCATCCACTCAACCTCGATCTTTACCTAGCGTCACCGTAAAATCACATTACAAATTGTAAGTTGTGACTGCGGAGTCGAACCCGCGCCACCGGAGTTATGAGCTACGGAGCCGCGCGCGATACCAACCCGCCACGGATCTACAGGAAGGTAACTGCGTTAAAACCCTCATATTAACAAAACATAAGAAGTCAGTAAAAGCGTAGCAATCACTTAAGTGATATGGTTTTTCATCAATAAGAATGATATTAAACCAATTAATAGTATTTAACTCAAATACTATTTTGTTTCTAAGTAGTTCTGTAATAAAAACTGTCAGGATTTTGGCGCACGCTGTAATTTTAAAAGTGTTAAAGTTCAAAATACATTTTATAACATTTTAATGTAAACTTTCGTGATTTATGTAATCTGGGCTACAACAAAATACACAAGCAAACGCGGATGTATACAATTACGGTTGCATCGCAATTCACTTAGTATGAAGTTTTATCAAATGCTTTATAATGACTAAATTTATTTTTGTTTTCAAAATAAAACCCAAATCACTCATTGAGTCAATTAAATTGTTTGCTAAACCTTTTATAAAATTTTCAGCACCCAGCATTTTACAGTATTTACACTAAATAATAACCCAGATATTAGTAGGAAAGATAATATAAAATAAAAAAGCTAAATACCTTTGTATCATGGTTGACCGGTTTCGAACAATTAAAATAAACAATGATAAAAGAGTATTTTATATTTGTTTATTTTATATTATATTCAATATCCCTTCTCCATAAATAATCTTCCAACATTACTAAGAAAGAGTTAAGTTGCACTGATATACTTTATTATAAGCTATGTTATTTTAAATGCATTATTGTTAGTTTCAAAATGCATTGCCAAATTTTGAATTTTTACTAATAATTTAAAACTTTTTGATTACATTTCATTTGGCTTTTGGTAATTTAGGATGGTTGTGAGCAAATAACTCTTTTAATCATTTAAATATTAATCAAAATATTTAATCAGTGATCTACCAATATTCCTGTAAACACTGTCCTAAAGATTATGTCGGCCAAACCTCAAATTCAGTACGGGTTAGAATGACCATGGTGAGAATGACTATTCAGTGTAAACCACGATTACACAAAACCCGTTGTTCAGCATAGTTCAAGCTTAGAAAATTGTCATAATCTATCTTCTTTACACAAAATTGAATCTTCCTCTAGCGTAGCTTTTAACCAATTCACTCTACGAAATTCTGAATTGGCATATCAATTGGTTTTAAAATCAAGAACTCCTTTCGGCTTAAATTTAAGATAATTGCACCTTTTTGTTATAATGTATTTTTGGTATTGTATCTTTGTACATAGTTGTCTTAAGAAAACATAGTACATATGTAGCTTTACATCAATTGGTTTTTCCAAATTCTTTTTAAATATTTTTGTTTTTGTTTATAATTATTTTACTAACTTGTTGTTCCTTACCATTTCCTCTTCTTTAGCCTGAAAACGGTTTTTACAACGAAATTTTGCTTAATACATTCTCTTATTTTTCTATTATATTTTTAATACATGTGGCAGCCGTTTGGCGACTTAAAGAATCATCGTGTAGTTGTATTACGCAATACCATTTACCAAATTGAAATTTGGATAACTTTTGACACATTTGTCGGAAAAAGTGCGAAACGTCATATTGTTGTGCAATAACCGAGCGCTGATACGTTATCAACTAGGCACTCACCCATCTGATGCATGTCGTGATGCACGTCGTACTGGCGGTTGCCCCTGCGCGCTCTGACCAGTGGCTGCCCTCCGCCCTCAGGCTCGTGATGGCGTCTCCTCCAAGGGGTGACGCCGCGGACACGCGAAGGGTGCGACTCTGCCAGGGTGAGACATATACAGCAGCAGACGGCCAGCACCGACACACCGTACATGCAGACCGGGCTCATAACTAGGCTGACTCCTGTACACTACACATGGACACGGCTGGCTAGCCTCCCTGCCGCTCCATGGCCTACTGGTCTCGCGGCTCCCACGCTAGTGCGCGCGCACCCTCTAACCTCCCTTACACCCCCCAGCCCCACCAGCCGACCCTTAACTAGCCAAATGACCCACTTGTATGCAGTTTCTTGAGATTTATAGCGGTAATGAATTCGGGAGGTTAAGTACTCAGAAAGAGTCTAAATTAATTAATAAATAGGCCTACAGTTTTATTTCGTGAACATTTAAAAATAAAAAAGGCAACAACGCAAAACTTAGTTATTGGTTAGATAGATGTACTTCCTACCTTTTGTAAAAGTGTCATTGAGCTGCAATAAATATTAAAAGGCTGTAGACATTTTAAAGTTGATTCTTGGTCCAATATGGTGAAAAAACGTTTATTTCAGACTTTTCTTACCTGCAAATTTTACTAATGTAATGTTTACTAATTGATTTATATTTTCGTACGTAAAATTAAACATAGAAATCATTGATGTGATCGCCATAGTTTTACTTTTAATGAGCTGCTGGCAGCGCCCGGTCAAACTCGAGTATATTGCTTTTTGAATCCGTTAGTAACCTCCCTTCGACCCCTTGTCCTTCTAGCCGACCTTTAACTAGCCAAAGGACCCACTTGTATGCAGTTTCTTGAGATTTATAACTTAAAACAAAAAGAAATTAATAAATACAATTTTATTTCGTGAAAATTTTATAGTAAATGCATATTAATGGTTTTTTCTAAAGTTTGGTGTTCATTCTGGCATTTATCTCCCATTCAAACATACAATTTTGACTTTAAAATTAAGCTTTTCAGTAGCCTACAATGAAAAATAGTGTTTAATTAAACAAAATGTGTTTATTATAATATGATAATCAATATCAGTTGTATAAAAAAGAATGAAAAGAAAAAGTTAAAATAGAATAATTATATACTTACAAGAAAATAATTTGTTTTATTATGTTCAATACTAAATGTAAGAAAATTAATTAGATATTTTTTCTCAACGGTATATAATAATTATTAACCGATGATGATAATAATTGTAGTCTAATCAAAACAATATGTGTATTAAACACGTTTTTTTACTCAAAATTTATTTTAATTTATTATGACAAACCAAATGAGTTCGAAATCCAAAATACAATTTTTATATTCTTTCTGTCCCACTCTCTACCACTCTAGTCCCTAGTCAGTCAGCCAATATTAAGTCTTCCAATTAAATTACAGAAATCTGTGCTACAGAACGCTTGAGAGATCAGGCAATCTGTTGACGAAGTGAACTCCTGTCTGGAAAGACCACTTCATAAACTACCGTTCTGTGTCTCCCAGACCGGTAGTCGTCCCTTCCTCTATTTTCATATAAGTGTTAGTCGCTACCTGTAATGTTTTTTTAATTAAAAAGATACACGTCTCCAATGCCTTTTAGAAATTTGATAATTGCCTTCAATAGATAAACCGGGCCGACACGCAACTGAGCGCTAAAGCGCCGCTTGCGTGAGTGAATCGAATTTTCTTTGCAATTTGTTACTCTCATTCGCTACGCTCACATCCTCCCTTCGGTGTATCATATTGCTTTGGACCCAGTACATCATAAGAATTTGTGTAGCTTTGTAATATTTTGAGAAAATAAATCATGAGATTGTAACTTTACGTTATTTGAATAAAAACGTGAGAAACGATCTGGAATCAAAAGTCGGAACAGAGGAAGCAAAGGTTTGTAAACAAAAAGGATTCGTCAGAGACAATTTGTATTGTCACAGATTCCTATTCAACTTCTGCATCGGTGAATTTCACTTTCTGTGAACCGTGAAACGTTTAACATGAATTTCTACTCTTCCTGGTATCGTATTTAGCTTAAAGATGTTTTGTCTCTATTAGGTTAGGAATCAATCTATGAAAACCTAGCTCCTTCCACAAATTAAAGGATTTGTAGGGTTCAAACATACTTTCCGTAATTATTTGAAAGAGATTCAAAAGTTCTTTGTTTGAAGTTTGTTGCTGACGATGGTACAGTTTCTGAGGTAAAATGTACGTTTTCCATAGTTTTTAGTGAACAAAAAGTACACGATGTTTCGATATCTGGAATCTAATTTCGTCTTCAGGTAAAAAGTAACCTCAGACATTACGAAATGCTTTAGATTACTTGTTTTTATAAGTATATTAGTTTTGGAATGTGAACATTATTTTTTTAAAGGTGAAAAACGGGCCGCTGTAAACCTATGCAAGCGCTTGGTTTGCCATTCAGGATGCATCGGTTGAAAGAAACCCCATTGTTTAGCCAGTTACGTGCGCGGTGTCATGTGTTCCTTGTGCGGACGAATCAGCCTTTCTCTCAGGTGACCACTGAGGGGGACCTTTAACCATGTTATTTTAAATGAGCTTGTGACTTAAAACTTAGTTAAACATAAAAAACTTTTGAAAAGTGAAAAACTGGACATCATAAACCTATGCAAGCGCTTGGTTTGACATTCAGGATGCATCAGTTGAAAGAAACCCCGCTGTTTAGCCAGTTGTTACGTGCGCGGGGTCGTGTGTTCCTTGGGCGGACGAACTCAGCCGTTCTCTGAGAAGGCAACTGAGGCACACCCTTAATATTTCTGAAAGATTGCATGACACTATTCTAAACATACATGTATACTGTACACTGTACGTGCCTTGTCTAATTACGCGCGCACAGGTGTCTGCGTCATTCCTAGATGCACTGTATGGACGCAGATCTTCCGCCAGACTACTTTGTCCGTAGAGTGACCTAACATCTCTCAGTCTGTATCACTCTCTAGTGATTATAAATCTCCGGAAGCACTCATTACCTAGAGCAGTGCTAAGCTAACAAGGCCGCCGGCGCAAGTTACAAGAGCACCCTTGAGTCGAGTAATCTTGCTCCCCTTGTTGTCGCAACAAGTATCTACTCCCTCCACATACGTTTAAAAACATAGCCACAAGCGCTACTGTGAATCTTCGCGAATTTCCTATAAAATAAAAAGGTTTTCATTTATCTGTTTTAAATTAAATAAATCTACACAAAAAGTACAAACAAGTATTTTTCCAATTTCGTCCTATTTACTTTGTGAATTGGAATAAATTTATTTTGTAATGCTTATATTTCAAAATAAACAAACAACTGCTGTTATATAAATAAAGAAACATAAATAAAGAAATACTTTTGGATAAAAACCACTGAAAATGTTTTAATTATTTATACACAAAACCTTTCGCCTTAACTGTGTAAGACATCGTCAGTTGTAGATAAAGAAGAGTATAAAAATATATATACTCCATATACACATATATTCGGTTAGTTATTAGATATTTGTTTGTATACAGTTGATAAAGGCAAAGCCCGAAATACTCGTATACTGAAATAGTTTTAAAGCATCTTAAAGTTTTGGTAGATTTTTGAAAAGTCGAACGGCAGTTTTTATGTATTAATATATAAATTTATGTATATATGTATTAATATAACAAATTATAATTATAAATTAAATAATTATAGTTTGAATTAGCTTTGTTGACATTTTTAAGGTAAATATAATTTTTGTACTAGCTTACACCCGAAGATGAAGTCACCTTCGAAACCGATCGTATAGATTAAAAATGTCAAACCAAGGGTACTTACTTAGTTGTCCTTTCTTCAAACTCAAATATACAGTAACCCTCTTAAGTAAATCTTCTCTTTCTCAAAAAATATATAAATTTGAAATTTAGAAATGTATAAGAAGTATAAAAAATCATAGTTAAAATGATTCCCGAATTATTGAAAAGTACTCGTATATATAAAGTCAGAAGCAAAAAAACTGGAAACAGCACCTTTCTACGACGTGTCCTCTTTGGGGAGAGAAATGTGCTAATAGATTGAAAATTGAAGAGAACAAAATGTAGTTGACGCGTGCCTACAAGCGCTCACGTGAATCGTAGTGGATTTCATGTAACGGGGTAAAAATTACACGGAAATTCCCTTTTTGACATTTTTTGGAAACTTGTGACCACTCTACAGGTCGCATATTTTTTCGAAATTAGGTACGAATGTTCATTTTGAAAATATCTACATTAATTCAATTAGAAAACCGGACTTTTCCAGCCGATTCAGGAAGAGACTACTTCCTACGTTTCAGGCAGTTGGGAAACTCCACTTGTTCTCAAAGGCCTAACCTAAAACTAACGCTACATTATAGATAATACTTAGCCAAACCTTAACCTATAGGGACAAGATAAAAATAAATTTTACTAACGACAAATATTTAAAGAAGGGAAATATTTACTATCAAATACAAAAAAGGAAAAGTCCAGTTTTTAATTAAATTGATCTCTTCCATGAATTAGTTCTAGCATCTATTAGCATCAATTAGAATAGCATCTACATTAAGTTCGTTATCGAGCAAAATCGATCTACTGGAGGTGCTTTTAGGTATAAGGGGGGGAATTAACCTAAAAATGGGTTTAAGACTATAAAATCTGTATTTATGATCAGATTTCGATTAAAATGGATATCAACATTTATGGTATTTTCTAACCATACCATTTTTTGTGTTTATCTAACATGTGTGATTTTCTACCGCCATCTTGGTCTGGCTGGACGTGTTTTGCTGAATTGGGGACACGTTGGTTGAATGTTTCTACCAAGTTTGATCGAAATCATATCATCAATGTATTTTTAATAGTTTTAACAGATTTTTTGGTAAAACGCCAAATAAGAGAATTTCTGGTGGACGGATTATAGTGGATTATATATTGAACAAACTTAACGTAGAGATTGGCAAAGTTAACACCTGTACCAAATTTCGTGCAAAAAGGAAACATATGTCAGAGTTTAAATCAGTATTTTTTTAAAGCCATTATTGGGGTTATTTTCCATCTTTAACTAGCAAGATGATCACGACGTTTCGGGATCCGTAATCTGATCTCGTCTTCAAGTGGAAAGTAACCTAAAGCATAACACGGACCATTAGAAAACTAGCTAGCCTAAAGTGCCCTGCATAAGCTGATCAGTCAAGTACAACGAAACAACATTGTACCTAAATAAACTCTGATTTTTTGGGCCTCACTCACCTTAAGGTTAGCGGAAGACTAAGATGTCTTGAAAATTGTAGAGATATTCACGTCAAAAACACACACATACACATACAAAACACACACAGTCTTCCGCACTTCCCAAATAAATATAGAACATTGTAGCTGTTAAAGTCAAAGTACTAGTAGTATACTTCAGTACAGGTTACTTTTCACTTAAAGAAGGGATCGTTTGCAGATCCCGAAAGGACGTGATCATCTTGCTTACCAAGGTTAGAAAATGTCCGCAATAATACGTAGTTTAAACTCTGAAATTTTCCCATCATTAACAACAACCTATAAACAAAGAGAAATATGTGGCCTGAAATATGGTCATATATTTTGTTCAAACATAATCATCAAATTCATCAATTTCTTTACATCATACCGAATAATGAATTTACTTTTGAAACTTAAAACAGCTTTGCCATTTGACTCAGAAGGTGCTGGGAAGCTCAAAAATGCTAACCATTTTCTTCTAGGACATTTCGTTCTCTATATATACAAACATTAATAGCTCCAATAACCTATAGAAATTCACTAATTAAAAACACGTAAACATATCTGGTTGCCAGTATAAAAGTTATTTCGTGTTTCAACTAAAGTGAAATGAAGTAGTTGGTTAAGATATTCACAATCGTGGAAACCACAGCACTGTCCAACTTGATATTCAATTGTTAATCTTGTTATTACAACTCTGCCTCTTGCATATTCCATTTCCGAGTAGGAAAACTGAATATTTCAAGTTCCAAGATAATGTTTCAATTGAAGAAATTACCTAGTATATATGGTCGTGCTATTTCAACGGAATTCTTGGAATTTGTTTTAAAATGAAGGAAACTTAATGATTTCTATTTGTATTACATAACGAAAATGTATTAAATCTTCATTTTCTTGGTATCGTAAGCTGCCTGGTAACAAAGAATTTTTAATAATATTTTTTTAATTGCTATATAAATGATGTTTTATGGGGCCGCCTTCGTGGTCACCACAGAGAAAGGCTGAATTCGTCCGCCCAAGGAACACACGGCAACGCGCACGTAACAACGGACATTCAACATTCAACTGATGCTGTCTAATTAACTGTCACACTCTCCGCTTGCAAGGGTTTCGTAGGAAGTAGATCGTGATCTTATGTGAAGGTTAAATTCAAATAAATGTTAATTTTTACGGACAAAGAAAGGGTTTATCTGTATTTGCCTGTGCTTTGATTTTTGATAAATCTATTTTTGGCTTCTTAAATAAGGTCTTAAAACACTCTATATTTTTTAACTTTAACCGTTGATGTATAAAACCAAAAGACATTTTTAAAATCAACTACAGGAAAACCTAGATAATGTTTTATCTTTCAATTTAGAGTTGTTTTTGTCAAATTAGCATTAGTACTAAAGTCTCCATTTTATCTCCCGCAAACCTCTGCAACGACGCTCTCCCGAGCAGCTGAGGCGGACCCTTAAATGTCTTAAGTACGTAGCTGACAAACACTACCGTGAATACTAGTGAATTTCCTGTTAACAATTATACTGTCACCCATCGAGTGTAGTTTCGAATCTATACAAGTTGCTGTGGTGTTTGAGTTCGATACTTTTGTGCTGCTCAAGTTTTAATAACAATTGTAAAGATTTGTGCAAATGGAATTTAAAATGATTTCCATTCTCATCGTTCCCGTGTTTACAGGAGATTTAATAATTCGGATTAAGTTAAATCGATATTAATAATAATAATTTAATAGTCAATCTACAAAACGGTGTTTGTGTTGACAAACAAACATACTACAAGTTTGTGTCTATTTAACAAAGTTAAGACCACTAATAACGGCAAAATATATAACAATTTAAAAGTAAACTAAATTTATGACGTTGATTAACTATTTCGATCCATAAACTCACCTAAACTGTAGAAAGAACCTATAACTTTATTTTATTTTGCAGTTAGCGTTGCAATACAATACACTTCTCTTTATTTAGCTGATAATATTATGTCATCACTTGGTCCTTAAGTAAAGCTGTGGTTAAGTGGAAGAGAGGACTTTAAAGTCCTAACTTCGCCACTAATAAAGTCGTTTTTCATTTCATTTCATACGAACTCATGTTAAAAATCAGAGTCACGACCGAGGACGTCAAATAAGCAAGTATCAAAAAGACACTTTTAAACCGAGTGGTGAACGATATCTTCGTCAGGATTTAGGTATAGTATTAATAAATTAAACTATGTATAAATTTAAAATAATTCCAATTTAACAACTCATTTACACCCATTAGTCTCACCATTTGAGTTGTAATGTTAACTTAAAAAATCAGCTGTTGTACCCTTTGCTTAGTATCGATTTAAAATTGATTAATTCTCAGATAGTATACTAAAACCGATTAAAATCGTTAGAATTGTTCAATTTACAACAGATGACTTCTTTACAGTATATGAACCATGTCTTTACCTCATAAAGATCATTAAAATATACATTTCTCTGGAAATAAAAGTGCAACTTTAGCTCGTCAATACACGTCATGTCTAAAGCGGCTATTTTAGTGCGAAATGACAAAAAGGCCATTTAGCAGTGAAAGGTTCGACCTTTCCCCAGCCAAGGTTTGGTATTTTCTGGTAAGTGAAGGTGGCCAACCTCGGGAAGTGTGTCGTTAAAAGGCGCCATAACAGCGGTACTTACCTCGCAGCATATCTTAGGCCTACTCAACGTCACACATTACACCCCTTAAGGCCTATTCCCACGAGGCTGGTTCACAAGCGCTGACGGTCAGCGCTTATAAACCAGCTCAACGTGCCAGCATGGAAATATGTATATTTCATGTATATTTCAAATTTATGAGAATGTCGGAGTTAAAATTTGAGGAACTTTTGGAACTAGTAACTCCTATTACAACTCAACAGCAACTAAAAGCTAGAGTAGTCCGTTTCCACGGTGCTTGTCTCACGCTGACTTCTCAGCGCTTATAGATCACGTGACCATTTTCGCCTCTTCAGCGCTGACAATATTAAACATGTTCAAAGTCACCAGATTGCTGGAAACTGTCAGCTTGCTGGTGTCTGCCAGCGCTGGCGCTGTATTCTCACGTGGCTGATTTGGGGCTGATTTACTAGCGCTGACGATCAGCGCTTATAAACCATCCTCGTGGGAATAGGCCTTTAGGCCGCTTTCAGACGTTACTTTTCACCTTGTGCCGGATACGGCATAATGACAAGCGGCCTTACCCGGCACGTCTGAACAGCTCCATATGTTGCCATTGTAATCAAACTCACTTACGCCGTGCCGTATCCGGCGCACGGCAAAAGATGTAACGTTTGAAAGCGTCCTTATACCTTCTACTGATCAAGTATTCACTGAACGGATCCGTGGCGGATTGGTATCGCGTGCGACTCTGGAACTCATCACTCCGGTGGCGCGGGTTCGATCCCCGCAGTCACCACTTACAATGTGTAATGTGTCGTAGGTAAAGGTCGAGTGGTAGAGTGGACTTTGTAGTCCCAACTTCGCCTTGCCAAACAAGACAAACTTAACCTTTTTTACCTTCTACTTATCAAGTACACTACACTCTCTGAGGTTCAAATATTATTACGGACGTTTTTATTAAATTTTCCTTAGACAATTGAAATGGTTTAATTTTTTTCATTTTCAGATTTCTTATGAAAAATGAGATATTCATGCTGTCAGCGTGGTAAGACCCACTTAAATAAAATGAGCACTTCAGAACACGATCTGAGCATTTCTTACAATTTATATACATATGTATGTAAGCCTATATGTACATATGTGTGTACTCTCTACAGGTCGCATTTTTTGTCAGATTGTCATGAAATTTGGCACAAATGTTGCTTTGGTAAGAATTGCCTCGCTCCGCTATCTGTGCTGCCGAACGACGTTGATTTTCCTGCCTCAGCCGTTCAGCATCTATGCGCAATCTACTTACTATAACAATATCTTTGGTCTTAGTGACTAATGTAAATGTTTATTTCCAGATCCTATCAACCGAAGTAACAACCTAACAACCCCACTTAAACCTAACCTAATCAAGAAACGAAGCAACCACAACTAGTACTTCAGGGGCTGCATGGCACAAACCTAGCCCGCTTTCGCAAAATAGAGGAAAAAATATCTTTGGCTTTACTAAAATCGCGTACTACAACTTCATTTTACACATGTTTAACGATGTTATGATCAGACTTAGATGTATACAGTGTACAGGTTCATTGACTACAGCAGACGTATACAAATGTGTACTTAATATTCAAGGTTCAGCGTACTTTGTTGCCACGCAAACTATAAAAGATACGACTCGGAGAAAGGTGTCGGCAGCGCTCGTGTTAACGACCTTACTTGACGCAACAGTTTCATCCCCTCCCTCTCTCTCTCTCTCTCTCTCTCTCGTCATGTGTGAACACTACACTGAATATATCTAACAAATCAGTCCTTAAGGTCGTTGTTCACGGGGTCAGTTGTGGCTTCCAATTCCGGTGGGCATTAGTGGAGATCACTATTTTTACGCTTATATTCGAAGTTAATAGTGGCTTCCAATATTGTTGTGGTGTTCTTTTCTTGACAAAATAAATTTAATAAATATGGAGAGTGACAGTGAGTTTGAGGAGTGTTTTGACGATGCGATGAATACATGTGTTGTAGTTTCAAGTGAAGAGCCTAAAAGAATTTTAAATCAACAAAGAGTATAAACAAACAAACGTAGGCTAAACAAAAACAGAGACTTCACCAAATAAAACTTCACTGGCGACCATGACGCTGCCAATCACCGGCTGTCACTAGATCACGTGACCTGGAACTGGCGTTTCACTGGCCACTAAAGTTGAACAGGTTCGACTTTAATGGCCGAGAAAAGCGCCAGTACCCTTATACAGTACAAAGGCCAATAGTGCGATAACTGATAGTGGCTAGTACTAGCCAGTGCAGTGGACGTCACTACTGACCCATGTACAACCTTTACCATCGCAAAATTGCAACGGTAAAAGTCGTGCAGGCAAGCATTCAAAAATTTGAAATTGTTGACAATACCTCACCTTGGCTTTTCTATCCGGTATTATAATCCGGTATTAATCTAGTTCTTCCGCTTCACACCGCAACCAAACTTCATAAATAGGTTGAGATATGTCGGCCTCGCTGGGGTGTACCATCTTCACTGATTGGCTTAAACTAATCAGATGACTGCCAATCACTTTCAACTGTTTCAGCCAATCAGTGACTGAAGATGGTACTCCACAGCGAGTCTGAAATATCTCAACAGTCGACCTAATTATGAAGTTTGGACGTGGTGTGAACAGTAAGAACTAGATTATAGCTACGACACCGGCCGTGAAAGCCAACTGTCGAGTGAGCTGGGGCACTATCGAGAAGACTTCTTCTAGACTGCTTGCCAGTGTCTTGCAAGTTTGATGCTGTCTTCTTTATTGAATTTGTATTTATGTTTAATCGTAATTATTATAAAATTTCGGCCGTGCATCAATTGACTGTTACTTTTGTAAGACTTATGTCAAACTTTAGACAGGGTAAGTTTTAAAGGCCCCCCACCTTAACTTTTGAAAAAAGAAATATTAATGATACCCTTCGAGGAATGTTTGTATAGGGTTTGTTTTGACGTACCGTACTTTGCGTCACCCACCCTCATCCCAAATCCGGGAGATAGTTCCCCAAATTGTTTAAATGCAACCCCTCCACCAAGTGGCACCTCAAAAGAAATGGTATTTGAACACAAATTCCACGACACAAAGAAAATGTTTGAATCTCGACTCGCTTTTTTGCTGTTTTACAAAATCAGGTTTAAAATGTACCATTTCGCATACAATTTATTTTGAATGACAACATTTAAACACTCTATGGGATTACGTATTTTGAAGACAATTCGACAAACTTAAGAATCCTATAAAAACGTTCCCTAAAGTGTATACAAAAATTACCTTTTCAAAATTTAAGGAGGGGGACATATTAACTCTTGCCCTGTATAGTATAAACTACTCTGACTGAACTCGTGCTTGACGAGAGCATGTAACGTGCTTGTGTGCTTGAACACGAGGCGGTGTGGTGCTCTTGAAATGCACGCTGGTTAAAGAGCACAGTTTCACTTTGAGGCGAGCTAATTTTCGCCCATCCAATCCCAGCCCACTTTGTAACTTCCCCTTCTCTCGGCCCTCTCCCGTATATTTTCCATTCAAAGTTACTCTCCATTTAGCAAAATCTCAACTCTCGACTTCCTCTTAAAGCTTTTTACTGGATAAAGCTTCTGAGAAAACATTTTTGCAAGTGTAGGAATAATATTATTCTTCCATTCGGCCAATTATATTCATCACTATGTATCATACTGATAAATTATGTTTTCTATTACATAGTATTTATCACCTTGTTTTCTTATCTTATTAAATACGTCTATGTCGTTTAGGCTGCGCGGAACGAATGGGAAAAGTCGATGCAAGAGGGTTGCAGTCAAAAAAGCGTCTTTAATATAAATATTTTGTGCAGGAGTGTACAAGGTTAATTGAAACGTCTTTAAAGCGGATTAGAAGCAGGTTTCCGTATTTAAGCTTGAATTTGAGAGAAACTAACTTTATAAAACATACCCGACACGTAGCCACAAGCGCTATCTTAGCGAATTTCCAATAAAAACAGAACATGTTTTCATTTATCTATTTTAAATTAGACGAAATTCCTTCATACAGTATCCTCGCAGTTACACTACTTACATTTGTAATGAGACTATACGCTAGGTTAAGGTCGAGGTTCAGTGGTAGAGAGACTTTGTAGTCCTAACTTCGCCTCGTTAAACAAGAAAAACTTTACCTTTTAACTTTCTGTATACAAGGAAACACAGGCTAGTAAATTATTGTATAACAGCTTAATTTATGCCCAGTGCTCTGGATGTTAGAGTTCAGAAATTTGGATATAATTATTACACAGAAATAACTGTAGGATCTAAAGCACCGGGAGCTGTTTTGGTCGGTTGACAAGTAAAACTCTACTAAACAGGGTTAATTTTGTATTCAATTATGGCATTGCTACAATTTGATAAGTAAACCAAAACTTTGAGTGGCCAAACGAACTTAACCTAGATTTTTGCAAAAGGAACATTGGATCCAAATTTCGTAAAATGTTTTAGTTGTTATTGATGCCACAACAATAACAACACGCGTATAAATATAACAACAATAACAACGTGCCATATGTAGGAAATATTCGTACGATAAAATATCTATTTTTTCAGTGGGTTCCATTGCATTTCTCCAGTTTTCCCGTAGCTGTATAAGTATGTTTTGTCATGTATCATATATTTCATCACTAGGCCTAGGGGTATAGTAAAGCTAAGTAAAGCTGTTCGGTACGAGCTAGCAAACACGTTATTAAATTCGTAAATCATACCATACTGTAAAGTATTGTTGTGAACATATGTTTTGCAAGTTTTCTGTGCCATTTATAAACTTTTTTTTTTATAAAACAGCTGTTTTTTATAATTGAATGGCGTGCTAAAGTACACTTTTATTCCCAGGGAAATAAAGGTATGTTATGATTACCTTTTACTCCTTAGGACGTAATGGGTCATTTTTATGAAGTTTACACTAGAGGGACGGCAGCTGTTTTAATGCGTTTGCTTTTTATCTGAACACCATCAACTGTTTTTTCTAAGATGCTATTTAGCAAACACCGTTTAAAATTTAGTTAGCAAATCACGTTATTATTTAAACTTGAGTTTAAATCAAGATTCCTCTACCTCTAAATTTACTTATATACAATAAACTACCGAGTTTAAACTTATTTCTTTATATTATTAGTACAGTAAAGTTTAATACAGTCGTTTTAAACTTTAGATTGTATAAAAACCCCTTTTTAGAATCGAGTAACGGAAAAACGTCATTAGTTAATGGCATTAGTTATTTAATGTTCCTTTAGCGAGTCTCATACTGTACATAATGTATTATTTACTGGCAATGTTTGTATTCTAAATGAGTTAAGAAAGTAATTCTTGTGTATAGAAAGAATTGTTTTGTTTTGTTTTGACCTGGCTAATACAAAGGTTTGTTTGTTAGTTTTACCTAATAAACGACTTTGAATTCGTTGTTAGCTTGTGACATGAAATTTATTTCCAAGCTAGTTTTTAATAAGCTCTATAGAAGCTTTACCAGCTCAAAAAAAAATGCCAGAGGAAGATAAAAACATAAACATTGATCCTAGAACTTTTAAGCCTTGAAAACGTGGTAGTCAATTAGACCTGTACAAAATTGGTCTAATAAAAAGCTTTTACCTATAATCTCACTATCCGGACGATGCGGAACTCGTATTAATACTACATTCGATACGGATTGTCTACTTTGATCAATTATATTGTGAAATATAAATGTACTTTTCAGTATTTGCATCGCAAATATTGACATGATTATCTAAGTTTTAAAATTATCAATATTATTTTAGTTGAAACCGGTTAAACTAAAAGTGTAAATTCATTCCTAAATTTGCTTATCTCTTACATACTGTACTTTAGAATTGAAATACGCTTGTCGGTGCAACAATATACCAAAAAGAGAACTACCAGCTTTTCTTCAACTTGGTAATATAAATATGGTGTCCCTATTGGCCTTTTGAGACCCGTTTTGGCTCATGAACAACAACGATGATCTGTTGGCCGTAGTGATCTGAAATGGCTTTTCTAATTACCGATACTCAAATACCAATATTTTTTGTGACAAGTGTATCCCTTTGTTTGAAGTTTACTGTTGATGACAGTAGAATTTAACCTCATAAGGTTAAAATATTTCTAAAAATTGTGAATCTTCATTTTGTGAGTTGTTACTCAAGACCTGATCTTCGGGTATTTATGTTTTGAGACAGCTATCCAAATACTGCCCTACTCAGATACTGATGACGGCGTTTTATGTGGGGAGGCTGCGCCAATACAAATTTTTCCAGAATATTTATTCTTCAAAAAGAAGCAATCAGAAACATTTTAAATCCAATGGAGAGTCGTGTAGAGCAACATTTAAAAATCTAAAGATGTTAACGTTCCCTTGCCTCAACACTTTGGAAACATCTTTCTTTTTCGAATCAAAATGTGAAGCTATACGAGATTGCGACATACATTCTTATGAAAGTAGAGGCAGAAAGAACTACCGAAGTTGGAGACACGGAATGGTAGTGCATGAACGTTTGCCTTCACAGGCAGGAGTTCAGTTTGTCAACAGATTACCAAATTCAATTAAAGATGCCACGATACCCGAGGCATTTAAAACTCGCCTAAAGGCCGCGTTAATTTCAAAAGCGTTCTCTAGTATAGACGAGTTTTTGGCACACAATAAGGAAATTGAATAAAGTTTAGGGCAACTGTGGTAAATTCGAATCAATGGGAATTTGGGTGAATGTACTTTATAATGTAAGTTTGAATGGGATTTCAATGCAAGGAGTTCAATTATAATGTAAGGAGTGAATGCAAAGTTTTAGCTATATTTTCCTATAACTTTTATTTTTTTGGCGATTACGATGCAAAATACTTTTATTATTTATTTATTGTTATGATCATGTGCTACCTCAACACTACAGCTGAGCCGACTTGGCCGGGAGCTCGGCGCTAGGCCTACCTTCTATATCATTCCTTAGCCTCTCTCTACACCTTTGCGTACACTCTACCATCACACTGGGCCAGTATCACGACCTTGGCCTAGGCCTAGAATCGTATTATTTATTCCCTTATCCGGCTGGAGTACAGTCATTCATGAGTGGCCCATTGAGCTCAGGTAGGAGCCATGACGTCAAGCAGGTGATATTGATCTACCCCTCCTTCCCCCACCACCACACCCAACCGCCCTCCTTTTCCACAACGCTACAATATTTATTATTGTTCCATCTTTAATTTGAGGTAAAACGCTCGATATAGCTGAATTAACTGTAAATGTACAGAAAATATTAAGGGTTTTAATAGTCATCGTCGGAAATATACTCCATCACTTTTACTGCTACGAAAAGGTTTCATCTTTGCAGAAATGACTTTATCTTATACCCCTCTTGCATCAACATATTTCTTAGAAATTTGACTCGGTTCAGAAAGAAAACCTTCGATTCAAACACGTTTTCACGACTCTAACGACAACTGAAAAAATCGCCAATATCATACAGTCACAGATAAAAATATATGGTTTTTATTATAAGTATTGTAAATCTACAAGCATAAAAAGAAAGTTTAATCCCTGATTTTAACACTTTTATAAAACCGACGTTGAAATGAAAGCAAGGTATGTCTGTAGTTTAGTGAGAAAAGATTTTCGAGATGATGTTAAGAGTGAAGCCTTAAAGGTTTACCGCTTCCCAGTAAACATCCCGTTCTTGTGAAGGAGTTAAACAAACAAACGTCCAAAAAGACCTCGGTTTTTCGAAACTCCCGAATTTCCGTTCCGAAAATCAGCTTGAATTCTGCATTTGAGCATAAAATACAACGATTACGTCAAGAGATTTTTGCTTGGATTCAGTTCTAAAATGCTGTCGAAGAACACAAATTTATTAAGGTTCGTTGTTAGAGTTTATGTTTGAGTTATGGAATTTTGAATGTGACTAAATATAAACTATCCCAATGAGGATTTGACTGCCACACGCCAAACAGCAAATGCAAATTCACCTATTGTTAGTTTGAAGTTTGTTGTTGACGTTGGTATACAATTTCTGAGGTCAAACATTATTTTGGACATTTTCCATAGTTAACAAAAAGTCCACGACGTTTCGGAATCTGGAATCTGGCCCCTCTTCGGTTAAAAATAACACAAAACATAAAAAATGTGCTAACCTAAATGTAATCAGCACAAGCTGACTAGTCACCCACCCTCGCTTTTTATTCATTTTTAACCTATTAAAATTCTATTATAATTGGTTTGTATTATAATAGGCTACTGGTTTGTAACATTTAGCCTATAAATCAATACAACATGTACATTTATGTTATATGAGACTTTACGAATTTAAACAACGAATGGAGAAATCAAGCACGTCCTCGGTAAGTGATAGCTGCTTGGATTGGCCTATTGGCTGGCTCGGAGCAGCGGACCACCAATCAAAGCCATGAATCATACTGACCAACTGAAACATAAAACACCGAAATAGGCTACCTATTTATGCACAACAAATGGAAGGTAAGTTCTGGCTTACCATTGGGTGAGCATTAATAGGGTTAAGAGTTGGCCAGTTTGATTCGCGTCTGTGATTGGTCGTCTGCTGCTCCAAACCAGACTATGGGGCTGTTTAGTGGCTGGCCAGGCAGTCAGTCAATGTGCAGCTGACAATGGCCGTGGACTTGCTTGATTTCTATTTGTGTGTGTTTTTTTTAATTAGTAGTTTTAAAATTTGTTTTTACGTTGGACTACTAGTGTAAAATTTAAACAGTTTAAAGAAAAAAGGGGGCTGAAAATAAGGTTGCTTGGTGGTGGGTGACTGGTCAGCTTTCGCTAATTTCTAGGCTAGCTCATGTTCTCATTTTTGTGTTATGTTTTAGGTTAATTTTCACCTGAAGACGGGGTCAGATTCCCGATTCTGAAACGTCGTGTACTTTTTGTTCACTTCAAAATAATGGAAAACGTCCATTATAATATTTAGCCTAAGGAATACCTCCAGATATTGTGTAAAAACTCGGGTACAAACAAACCAGATTTTAAATTAGTTTTTAACATCTGAGCTATTTTTAATAAATTTGGTAGCTTTTTATAAAATAAATGTAAAGTAATGGTTAGAAGGTGTAATTATGGTTAGAATGTGGATCTAGCCTTTAAACTGCACAATAATCTAACGCATACTTTTATAAAAACAATATTCTACTGATTTCTTTCCAAACACATTCCAACAACATTGGATTGAAATTAATTATACAAATTTTATGTTTGAAAGTGACTTCTGTGTACGGAATGCATATAGATAATGTTCTGTCTTTTTAAATATTGTAGAAGATTGTTAGAGTACTACAGAGAGAGACAAAGACAACAAACAATGCTGACTTTTACTCACTGTTACAGCACAACTTTACCCATCTCTTCTACACTTTCAACTTACTGTCTTCACAATCCCTTAAACCTGGGCTTGGACAGACGTGCTCAGTGTATTAGCCAACATCTCATGTGTCCAAGACCTTCCTCTAGTATTTATGTTACGAGGGGTTTGTTGATTCTTAATGTTATATTTCAGTGATGTCACCAAAGATTATGTTATGGTACATAGATTGTGCGTAGATTTCACATGGCTGAGGCAGAAAATTCAACATAGTTGCGGCAGCCCGAGCACAGATAGCTGCAAGGGAATCTTATTGGTGCTTTTTGAATATAAGATATCTTGTGTTGACGGGTGACCATCTTGTTTATTTATTTATCATTTGTCGTAAGCAAAGAATTTTCACGGACAAATTCACAACATTAAAAAATATATATGTATAGCAAGGTGAGTTTGTTTAATTAGACGATGTTACAGGAGTCTGTGCTAGCAGTGAATCAGTTCCATGTCCACGTATTCTCCTCTGTACCTTGTCAGTGCCACGACACTGCAGCTTCGTGTCACATTAGGTTAATTAACACAGATTCCAAGTGTAGATTCATCATCCCTCTGTTCTTGTCCATGTATCAGTTACACTTTGTACTGTATATCAACTTGAGTTTCACTTTTATTACTGTATACAAGGTGAGTTTGTTCAATTAGACGATGTTACAGGAGTCTGTGCTAGCAGTGAATCAGTTCCATGTCCACGTATTCTCCTCTGTACCTTGTCAGTGCCACGACACTGCAGCTTCGTGTCACATTAGGTTAATTAACACAGATTCCAAGTGTATATTCATCATCCCTCTGTTCTTGTCCATGTATCAGTTACACTTTGTACTGTATATCAACTTGAGTTTCACTTTGTATTACGTGTATACAAGGTGAGTTTGTTCATTAGACGATGTTACAGGAGTCTGTGCTAGCAGTGAATCAGTTCCATGTCCACGTATTCTCCTCTGTACCTTGTCAGTGCCACGACACTGCAGCTTCGTGTCACATTAGGTTAATTAACACAGATTCCAAGTGTAGATTCATCATCCTCTGTTCTTGTCCATGTATCAGTTACACTTTGTACTGTATATCAACTTGAGTTTCACTTTGTATTACGTATATACAAGGTGAGTTTGTTCAATTAGACGATGTTACAGGAGTCTGTGCTAGCAGTGAATCAGTTCCATGTCCACGTATTCTCCTCTGTACTTTGTCAGTGCCACGACACTGCAGCTTCGTGTCACATTAGGTTAATTAACACAGATTCCAAGTGTATTCATCATCCTCTGTTCTTGTCCATATCAGTTACACTTTGTACTGTATATCAACTTGAGTTTCACTTTGTATTACGTATACAAGGTGAGTTTGTTCAATTAGACGATGTTACAGGAGTCTGTGCTAGCAGTGAATCAGTTCCATGTCCACGTATTCTCCTCCTCTGTACCTTCAAGAGACTCAAGCGATCCTTATCTACATCATCTGCACCCGAGGTAAACACATGTCACCGCCAAGTACTGATAAGCAATCTGCTCATGAGCAGCCACCAAGTCACCTGTCGTACGGGCTGATGTCTTTAACAGCTTAGTGGGAGAAATTGACATCTGCACTGAAAACCGTTGTCGATGAGGCGGTGCAGGCAGCCTTGTCTCTGCAAATCACCAGATTAAGGTGCTCACGGAAGAAGTGACCAGCCTCCGTCAAAGAGTTGATCAGTACGACGAGAGAATGAGAGAGAAGTGTGATGAGCTCGAGCAGTACCAGCGGCGTGACAACCGGCCATTGGGGTTCAGAGAAGCAGGCAACACGGACACCCTGTGCTTCAGCTGTTCAAGGACAAGCTCGGCGTGCAGTTACCTGCGGAGTCACTGAGTCGCTCACACAGGGTCGGTAGGCAGCCAGCAGCGTCAGCCGATGGCAGCCAGCGTCACCGGCCGATCATCGTCAAGTTCGCCAGCTACCGGTTCCGGAGGATGGTGTTTGACGCAAAGAATAGAATAGAATGAATGAATAGAAGAAGAAACTGAAAGGCTCAGGGATGACGGTGAGGGAAGACTTGATGGCGGCACGCAGCACTGTATCACGAGGCGGTGAAGAGGTTCGGCATCAGGAGCACATGGACCAACGACGGGCGGATTCTGTGGATGGACAAAAAATGGTGTGAAGGGTAAGCGACAAGGATGGCTGATCTGGACGATGCGTAAACTGTACATCATAACTATCCAAAGTATGTATGTTTATAAATATTTAATTTTGTTGTTTAATAGTATTGTTGTTGTTTAATTTCCAGTTACCGATGCGTTGCAATTAATTTCAGAGAACTTATAACATTATAATTAATTATAGTATTTATTTTTTGCTTTGAATTTTTAAAATCAATTACACACAAACCTCATGTTTTGCCCAAGTTGTTAAATAATATTCAATATTCAGAACTAAGCTAATTATCATATTTAAACTTTATAATTATTATGTTACCTATAGTCGTTTTTTTATTGCATGTCGAGAATTAGCTACTTTTTAAGGAGTCGATTGTACTACATATCCAATAAGTATGAGTTATGATTTATTCTATGTTATGTTTGTATTAATATCTAAATCTGTGTGTGTGTGTTTGTGCGTTTGTTTTTCTGTCCGTTTCTGTGGGCACCTTGGCCGGGGTGGACTGGCGGGTCAGCTGGTCCAGGATAGCAACACAAAGTGACGTTCACAACACCGGCCAACCACTACCCTCCCCACACCCCTTCAGCAACACCGCTCCACAGCTGATATCTTATCACGCCTCTATCTCCTTACCAAAACACCTCAAGTTGCACATATAAATGCTCAGTCCTTGTTGGGTCACATTTACGAGTTTAGGGAAATATTTGGGTATCAAAGCTTTGATATAATTGGAGTTTCTGAATCTTGGCTTAAAGAAAGTATTAAATCAAAAGAAGTGGCTTTGCCGGGATACATTATTTTTAGAAATGATAGGCTAAATAAGGTTGGGGTGGAGTTTTAGCCTACATAAGAGAGGAGCCCGGCCCAAATTGGTATATACTCACCATCTGAGTACTCTGCTAAGCCTGAGTTTTTGTTTATAGATATTAACTTATCTGGCTCAGGTTCTCTGTTGCTTGGGGTGTGTTACCGCCCTCCTAAGGTAGGCCATCTAGCAGATTTTGAAAACGCTCTTGTACGATTAATGCCTGGATATAGTCGAGTTTTGCTCATGGGTGACTTCAACGTAGATCTACTTCAGGATAAGCAACGTTACGATTACAAATTACTCACTACTATGTTCGAATCATGCAACTTGACTATACTGCCACTAGAACCAACGCACCACACCGCCGAGGCAGACACTCTACTCGATCTCATTGTTGTTTCTGATCTCAAGACATCGTTCACCACGGGCAGCTTCCAATCCCATCCGTATCAAAGCATGATCTTGTGTATGGTGTGTCTTCTGTTAAAATTCCAAAGCTGTGACTAAGTTTATCAAGTATAGAGATTTTAAGCAAATTAATGAGGTTGCTTTTATTACCGACGTTGTAAATAGCCCATGGCACAACATTGAAGCGTTGCAAAATGTTGATGACATGGTAGATGTTTTAATCAAACTATTGTATCCCTATATGACAAACATGCCCCAATTGTTACTAAACGAATTTCAAAACGATATCGTGTGCCTTGGATCACTACAGAAACCGAAGTCTCATGGCCAAACGAGATTCATTGTACAGAAAATCAAAAGGTTAAATAATGATGAGATAATGGTACAGTACAAACTTGAGAAATAGAGTTAAGCAGCTTCTGAGAACGCCCGGCTTCGGTACACTTATAGCCTTTTCAAGATCAAAACAATCTTCGAGAGTTGTGGCGTAAAGCCAGGTCTTGGTTTAGGCAAACACAAGGAATCTCTTCCAGTAAATGTCCCATTAAACGAATTAAATTGTTTCACTTCATATGGTCAAACTAGAAGGCAGGCTTCAGTTGATCAATATATTCAAGAGTTTGTTGATATGCCAAGAGCTAGGCAAGGTGATTTTGATGTTTTTCCTTTAAACCTGTAATTCAAAATGATGTGTTAAAGGCTGTTCGCCGTATCACAAGCAACGCTGTAGGTTCCGATAACATTCCAATTAGTAAAAGATATCCTGTTTGTAACGTTGCCTGTTATCACACACATCTTTAACAAGTCACTTAGAAGCTGCATTTTCCTTCTCAGTGGAAGTCTGCTCGTCCGCCCCTTACAAAGACCTCAGCCCTCCACATGCCAAGATTTTAGGCCGATTAGCATTTGCCCGCTCTATCAAAAGGCCTTGAGAGAGTTTGCACTGTCAAATGATGGATTACCTAACAGAACGTAACATTATTAATGCTAACCAGTCCGGTTTTCGCCCAAATCACAGTACTGAAACTGCACTTATTCGCATCACCGACGATATTCGAAAAGCAATGGATTCCAGACAGGGTACGATTCTCACTCTATTTGATTTCTCCAAAGCCTTCGATTGTGTAAATCATCAGCTCCTTCTACTCAAACTAAGGGCCATAGGGTTTTCTGATCACGTTATTTCTTGGCTGAGGTCATATCTGTCTGGCCGGCGGCAACGGGTGCAAGTAGGCGAGGAAGCATCAGACTGGGAACCAGTTACTTGTGGAGTACCCCAGGGCTCAATACTTGGTCCTTTGTTGTTCGTCCTCTATGTTAATGATATATCTACAAGCATTACTCACTGCAAATATCATATGTATGCCGACGATCTTCAAATATACATGCATTTCGACCCTATCACCGTAAATTATAGTATTCAGATGATGAATGCTGATATATGTAACATAGTGGAATGGACGATAAAGAATGGTCTCAACTTAAATAGCAGTAAGACAATGCCGATTATTATCTGTCACTCGTCTAAAAATCAATTAACTTTGACTTCCTTCAAAATATAAGTGTAAATGGGCAAATTATACCTTTTTGCAGTAAGGTGAAGAGCCTTGGGGTGACCATCAACACAACACTCACTTGGAACGAAGCCGTAGTTGAGACCTGCAACCGAGTTTTTGCTGGTATGCATTCACTGAAAAGACTTCAGAATTTTTTACCTAATGAAATTAAACTTGTTCTCATCAAACCCTAATATTTCCATACTTTACTTACTGTAATGCTGTCTTAAATGACATGACTGTTTCTCTGGGGGATAGACTGCAACGGACTCAAAACTACTGTTTACGTTTTGCTTACAGCGTACGACGAGACGAGCATATAACTCCATGCTATATCCAATCCAACATTTTGAAACTAGCGGATCAAAGATCAATCATTCTATCATTAACACATTCGTTTATGCATACAAAATTACCAAAATATTTCTCTGATGAATTTGAATTTGTGGCCCAAAGGAGTACAAGTGGATCAAGATCTGGATCATCTTTGTTACGGATGCCTCACCATAGAACAGCTGTCTATGACAAACTTTACCGTTTCAGCATGCCGCCTATGGAATTTCTATTGAAATTACATCGATTCCTAGTCGTTCCCGGTTTGTGGCGTCACTGAAGTTATTACTTGGAGCGGATGATTGCGGCTGGTTCATCTTAGGTCTTGTGCTTTGCTGGGATGGGCAGATAAACGAACGGAGATGTTTGAGAGAGTGAATGAGAGAGTGAATGGGAGAACTAGAATACTGAATTGTAAAAAAAACATATGAAGATCTTTATTAATTTAGTTATTTGATTATGTATCAAGTTTATTTTAATTTCATATATTTTATATTAGGCTATAATTGCATTTATGTTACAAGTCTTTCTTTATTTTGTAAATGCTATTTATATATTACTATAAGGTTATAAGAAAGGGCCATGAGGCCCTAACTGCCTTGTTTGTAAAAGAAAACTTGCAAATAAAGAGATTTCTATTCTATTCTATTCTATTCTGTTCCTGTCAGTGCCACGACACTGCAGCTTCGTGTCACATTAGGTTAATTAACACAGATTCCAAGTGTAGATTCATCATCCCTCTGTTCTTGTCCATGTATCAGTTACACTTTGTACTGTATATCAACTTGAGTTTCACTTTGTATTACGTATATACAAGGTGAGTTTGTTCAATTAGACGATGTTACAGGAGTCTGTGCTAGCAGTGAATCAGTTCCATGTCCACGTATTCTCCTCTGTACCTTGTCAGTGCCACGACACTGCAGCTTCGTGTCACATTAGGTTAATTAACACAGATTCCAAGTGTAGATTCATCATCCCTCTGTTCTTGTCCATGTATCAGTTACACTTTGTACTGTATATCAACTTGAGTTTCACTTTGTATTACGTGTATACAAGGTGAGTTTGTTCAATTAGACGATGTTACAGGAGTCTGTGCTAGCAGTGAATCAGTTCCATGTCCACGTATTCTCCTCTGTACCTTGTCAGTGCCACGACACTGCAGCTTCGTGTCACATTAGGTTAATTAACACAGATTCCAAGTGTAGATTCATCATCCCTCTGTTCTTGTCCATGTATCAGTTACACTTTGTACTGTATATCAACTTGAGTTTCACTTTGTACACGTGTATACAAGGTGAGTTTGTTCATTAGACGATGTTACAGGAGTCTGTGCTAGCAGTGAATCAGTTCCATGTCCACGTATTCTCCTCTGTACCTTGTCAGTGCCACGACACTGCAGCTTCGTGTCACATTAGGTTAATTAACACAGATTCCAAGTGTAGATTTTTCATCCCTCTGTTCCTGTCCATGTATCAGTTACACTTTGTACTGTATATCAACTTGAGTTTCACTTTGTATTACGTATATACAAGGTGAGTTTAAAATTCGGGACCCCTTACATTTTTAAAGAATAATTATTCTGATATATGTTTTGACAACTTGTCTTTAATTTAACCATATTTTATTACGAAATGCTCAGAGTGAAATGTTAAACCTTGCTAGGATCACAGGTGCTGGTGCTCTGCTTTGTAAACTGCATATGTACATCACTAACACTGACGACCCTGGACCGCTGGAGGTGAACTGTGGATGGAAGTGGAGGGAAGTTGATAATGTCCGTCATGTCTGGACCGGACGATACAGCTGGGCTGACACTGTTGGGTCTTTGGCTGCGTAACTTCAAACCTTTGGATTTCCCTTCGCAGTTTGCGTACAAATCCAACATGATGCAGTCCATTTCTTAGCACCCTAGAAGCTATCTGATCTTTTGTAACTATAATAACTTCAGCTCCCGTTGATTGATGGAACTTTATGATGTTGGTAACAAATACGAGTAACCTAGGGTCCACCAAATCAAGGACGCAACCTATGGGAGAACAAATCAGAGTTTTTAAATTTTTCAATTTACAATCTTCCGTCAGCTGTTGAAATGCTTCACTGTAGCTTGCACTCGTGGACTTTTGATAATACTCCGGCTTCGTCACCAAGCTGTAAGTTTTTGCACCACCTTCTAAATCTTGACAAGTCAGTCTACCGTCGACGAAGTCTGAGGGGTTAGGTCTTCCAAACGATGTTCTAAAGACGACCGCTACACCAGCACTCATGTTCCTGGGTGTGTCTATATCAGCAGATCTTGTGTGCGCAAAGCCAACTGTTAAATCTTTCTCATAACGCTCAATAATACTCTTCATATCTGCTTCATAACGCTTCCTTTTTTCAAACACATGTTATCTTCAGTTGAAGCTTGTCGCGGACTTTTGAGGATTACTTCCTTGATCATGCGAGCTATCATTCTCTTTCCTGCTTTGTTGAACTAAACTCCTTCCTTTGTGTGTAACTTGCGGCAGATGTCGCCAAGTGGCAAGACACGAGCATATTCTGTGTTGTTCACTATCTCTTCAAGCTCCATATTCACATAGCTCACACGGTTGTTCAGTCCAGGCATGGGATACTTGTAGAGTACCCTGTTACAATGACGTTTGTATGTGCAGCTTGCTTAACTACTCTAGTAAAAGTGTCATTACTTCATCCAATAATAACGTCATAATCTTTCTTATTAAAGTATTTTATTTCATGTTTAAGATTTGCTGTTACTTGTGACAGTACAGCATTTGGCTTGAAAGTACACACTATACGCGAGCTTTTATCAGGCCAAATGTCTGCCAAGTTTGAGGAAAGAAACCTACCACTACTGCGCACTCTAAAGTCTACTCGATAGAAAAGCGAACACTCATTTCAAGTGATTGAAGCTTAGTTGGAAAACGAGGCCGACGACAGTTTAGCCAGGAAACCGCTCATTACAGCTAACCATTCAGTGCTGAACGGCTTTTCCTTGTTGCTAGCAATCTCAGGGCTTTCCTCATCAAGTTCAAGACTAACTTACTTGATTCAAACATAAACTGAAATTTCGTATTTGCTTTGAGGTTTGCCCCTGCACCACGTGTTTGATCGTAAGGGTTATCTGTAAATCTAATAAACGATCGAGCTAAGAGGATTTTTCCGTTTGTTCTAGATGATAAAACGATAACATGTATCATTGAATGTAGTATTTGTATACATTACATTATATTATCAGCTTTGGTACTTTGCTTTGAGACACCGACCACTCCTAGATGGTATTTAAAATGAATATGGAATGATGGACAAAATAGGGTGGACTGTTCTCCAGATTGGATTAAGTAATATCCCAACAACCAATGGCTTACCGTGACTTCAAACCACAGGGAGTGGCCTTCGTGAAAAGTTATCACTGCGCCTGGAAATCGAACAATGGCTTATTTAATGTGAAGCATGCACAAAGATACGTTTGTCCTTCTTCCCCTTAACTTAACCACTGAATAATTAAACTCTATTTAAATAAGAAATACTAATTTTGCCTTATTTTGTTGCAGGTATGTGTGAAAACGGAGACTGAAAACGAAACAAAACAAGTGTTTCACTTATCAAAAGCCAGTTTTTATTTCGGTACTAGCGGACCCGACAGACTTTGTCCTGTCAAAAATTTGTAATGTGACAGTTTGTTTTAGTTTTTTTTTTCTACCGTACATATGTTTTATAAAAATAGGGATATCAGCTGGCAACGAATAGCAATAAAGATCAAATTGTTTACGTTTTAGTTAGAGAACGTTTGTATGGGAAAAAGAAAAGAGCTGTTTTAAGGAGTTTTGCGGCAATTATTCGACTTTTTCTCGCCGTAAAAACCGTCCTTGAACTCAAACGAAAATTTAAAAAGAAAATTGGCCAAATTGGTCCAGGCATTGTTGAGTTATGCGCTTAGCAACACATTTTGCGATTCATTTTTATATTATAGTTTAAGGTAAGTCAAATTCACTGCATGTTCTGAAGGTAGAACAAGGGTACTTGTCACCATGCGGGGCCGATCTAAGGATACACCCAAAAACTATAATTACAAAAGCTTTCTTTTAACTTTTTAAATTTAAGTGCGCGACAACGCTTTAACGCTAGGGTTTACGGTGGCCCATTTGTCACCTTTCAAAATAATCTTTACATAATTATAAACCTGATATATTTGGAAACAAGAGGAGTTTTCCGATACGCGTAAAAAGCTTTTTTCTGCGATTGTAGTGTCCAAAAAATGGAATTGAAAAGCACTAAAACTTAGATATTTTCGTTTATTCGTGAAACTATTGAACAGCTTATGAGAAATCTGGTTCTAGACACGTGTCAGAAACCCCTTCTAGTTGCCCCATACATTTCCTTGGTTTGACAGTAAAGCCGCATCAGTTGGTATAGAAGACCCGTTGTTTACCAGTTGTTACGTGCGCGGTGTTCTTTGGGCGGACGGATTATTTGAGGTGACCACTGAGGCGGACCCTTAAAGCTTTGAACTAAATAACACATCTTACGATGGACGAATCTTGAATATAGTTCAAACCTAAAGTCACCGAGTCATTTGACCGTTTTATAACCTACGAAATGTGAAGTTCTCAGATAAGTACCGTATTTAAGAGTCAAGCAATCGTGACAACATCCTATGTTTACAGCAAAACCAATGTTTACCACTTAAATAGCGGAGAGTTGATTATTTTTCTCCAGTGGACGAGGAGCAGGTGGAAATCCAAGTGCATCTTCTGTTTAAAAAACATCGGCTCTAGTGGGTTTGTCTTGTCTGGCTCAGTTCTTAATTAGAAGAGCTGCGCGTGCCGCAGACCTTGCCAGCAATGGTAGTAGCGATATTTCAACTTTGCTCCACTCATTCAAAAAGTGGCAAAACATGGTTTCCAATATCGTTTACGAACCGAAACGTAAAAGTGTGTAAAGGTTTTGTATGATAGGGTAAGAGTGGGTTTGTTTCTTCTACAAGAAAAAGACAAAAACTGATTGTACAAAAAATGTAATTCACTTTTAAAATAGCCTACTTTTAACCAACTTTAATATTTTTTGCAAATATTGGTGTAAAGCTTTTTTAATAACCAGGTTATACAAGTCTAGAGACAACCTTTGAGAACATAAAAAAACAACGTTCCTAATCTCTACACCAAAACAAGCGTCCTAAACGGGGGACTACGAGAGCATGTGTTTTTCTCGGTTGATCAATAATTCTCTTAACCGTAAAAGCGCTGAAAGTCAGCGTTTGGAGTAGCTACTGAAGTGGGAGTTTTAATGGAGTGTTATTGAAGCAAAGTTGTATCGGGTATTGGAAAAGTTGCGAGTGTCTTACCAAGTCAATACTGATCATGATCCGAGCACAGCAGTGTGGGAGAAGAAACTTCTCCGCAGTTGTTTGAGTAAGGAATGAATGAGAACTTGCTGAACAGATGAAATGCAGGAAACTTTGCGCTGTAATTGGATAGTTTGTATTGAGCTGAGTAACTCAAAGCATTTGGTATTCCGCTGTATATTATACCAAAGATAGTGTTATGGTAGGTAGAAAGTGTAAGTATTCCACATGGGTGAGGCTTGGAAATCAACATAGTTGCGGCAGCCCAAGCACAGATTTTCGTTACGATCTCTTGCCGTCTTCCTTCCCCCTTCGACATGCTTGAGTTTTACCGATGTCGATGACTGAAATATGACCTAATCGTGCGATCTTCGAGGAAGAACAATCTTCTGCGTGCGTCAGTGGCTGTACTGGGACTATTAAAAGAATTCCCTCGCAGCGCAAAAGTAACTTAAACTTGGAAATTACATAACGAATAAAATGAAAAAGGATAACATCTATTTACCGGGACAGGTTAAACCGAATGAAATTAGTGTTAAATTAAACTTGTATCATATTATCTTACAACTTTGATTACCCAAAACCTAAATCCGTAATTTGTTTACAAAATTTGGAAACCCGAAAGTGACCGCGTCCATTTATCTGATAACATAACATAACATTTTATTGTCACTATTACAAAATATTTCATTTTGACAATAGTAGTAATACAGAAACTAGAAACAACAACAAAACTAAACCAATTCACCGAAGTAAAAACCACTGTTAACAAATAAGGCCTAATTTATACTAATATAATAGAACTAAGTTATTCAAAGGCGCCAGAAGAATTCAGAAATTCATCTATGGTGTAGTATGCCAGGAATTCCTTTAGTAAGTTTTTAAAATTAACATTCGCCTTTTTTTAGTTTTAAAGTTTGTGGAAGATTATTGAATAATTTTATTCCTGCATATTGAGGTAGATTGTGCGACATTTGGAGCCTGTGGTATTCTTTTCTAAACTGATAATTTTGTCTGGTGCGATAATAATGAATATCAGCTCCTGATATCTTATTGCACTTATTTAAACAAAATAAAATTGTTTCATAAATATAAATACTAGGTAGTGTCATAATTTTTAAATGTTTGAAAATGTCTTGACAGGACTCGCAAAATTTTGCTTTAGCTATTATTATTATATAGCTTTTTTTGTAAAATGAAGAGCCGCATAAATCTGAGTTCTAAGCATGCTCCCCAAAGTGTAATACCATATGATAAAAGATTTTGAATTAAGTTACAATAGGCGATTCTAATATGCTCATTCCAAGATAGTCTGCAATCAACATAGAGCTCGAGAAACTTGGTACATTGAACTACTTGATCAAACAATGAAACACATTTTGGGCCGCCATTTTTAACAGGAGCATTGAAAAGCTTTGAAATGATATATTTACCAATGAACTTATGTTTTATACCCTGTTAACTAATGGGGTAAAATCATAGAGTAACATGATATGGTTACATGATGGGGTAAAATAAATATTTCAAATGGTCAAAACCGCTACTAACCCTATTTTGGAGTTGGGAGCGATTCCCCAAAATACGAGTATTCTAAAAGTACTGCAGTTCACCCTTATCTCGCTAATTAGTAAGGTTGATTTCACTAAATTTTGTCTGATTGTGTTTTTCACTAAATAATTTGTATCTCCGAGATCAACTAAGTTATTAAAAGCTGTGCACAGTTGTTAGTATATTCAAAACTACTTTTCCCTATGATGTCAATGACTTATTGTTTGTTGAGTTCTTGTGGTACATCTTTCACCCCGTTAGTATTGTTGAGAGCAAACAGTAATTTAATCAAATTAACGGAACAAAACTTTTAACAGATTGTTAAGCAGAAATTACATTTAATCTTTGACATTTTCAAATCAGATTACTCCACATTCAAACTTTCAAAAGCAGATTCTTGTTGTTTTTATTTTATTTCACCCAGAAACTTCTCGTAAACCCAACTAAAATAAACGTTTACCTAATGTTTTCTTCATTTAAAGTACAATACGCATCACTTTAAACAAAATGTCAACAACAAACGTTCCTGCGAAGGCAAAACTTGGCTGTTTACCCGTGTTTCGCTACGGATAACAATATGACTGTGAAGTTGACTTTATCCTAGTATAGTACTCTTTGAAAAGAATACCATAAAACATTGGTAGATGGTTCTCTAAAGTCTAAAGCTCTAACTTTGACCTCTGTGTAACTTTTGTGTGGCAATAAAGTTATTTGGTTTTGATATAAAATGTAGACAGCTTCCACATTTAATTCCCCGTTCAGTGTTTTTGCCCCTAACCAGTAGCAGAGCCAGGATTTTGGAAAGGGGGAAGGAAATTGCCAGGTGCATAGGGTAATTTTTTCAACATGAAAACCCCCCTGAAGAGGGGGTCCGGGGTACTCCCCTGTAAAATTAGCTAAATTTAAATGTGACATGGTGAGTTATGAGGCGTTTTGGAGAAAGTTTCCTTCCAAAGATTTAATACGCTGATTTCGTAACAACGCAGTAGTCGAAAGCAGAACATACAGAACCTAACATTTGGGCCAGATAAAATATAATAATAATAATAAAATAATTTATTTCCAAATTTGATATTTACAGTAAAAATTTTTTAAATATCATATAAATTAATATAGCCTAATTACATTGTTTTAAATTTATAATTATGGAAATATCCTCCCTCGTGGGTAAAATTACCTGTGTGAGGGAGGGTTTGTCAGTCTGTATTAAAATATAATTTTATAATTTTGATTGTGCAATTATTTTCTAGTTTCTAATTAAATAATGATGGTATAATTTATGTACAATTTGGATTTAACAAAAAAGTGATATAGGCGGAGCTATACATTACATTTTGGGTATTAAATTATGATTCAAGAGTATAAGTAGTTCGTATTAATATAATCATTGACAGTGTGTATGTCAACTTGTAATAACCATTGATTAATTTTCATTTTGTAATGATGAGGCCTACACGCAGCTTAGCGCCATGAATAAAACAAATTTCCTTTGCAATTTGTTACACTTCTTCACTAACTTTAACTCTAATTTACTCCTAAGTATTGGAAAGAGTAATTAAAAAATAATTTAAAATATCAAAACCAATATTTGTAACTTTTATTTAGGACGAGGCCTTTCACAGGCAATCCCTTCATGTTCAGGTTCGTTAAAAATTACAAAAAATAAGGTTTTAAACATATTTAAAAACATAAAACAATAATAATCATGTGTGTAAATAAATCATACTTAGTTAAATAGGATTTAAAAATAAAATTATATTATACAGATTGTATTATACAATTTTTTCTTAATAAACTAAAAACTTGAATAGATCCGTATTCATTATTTAAAATGTTGTTTTCTTCAGCTAAATTTATAAAATATGTTTCCCATGCGTTTAAAGGTTTTGCCGAAGAATAACTTTTAAAAATGTTTAAATTTTAATCGGAAATTTAATGATTAGATTCTTTACAATGTTCTGCAAATGCTGATTCCTCACGACGATTAAATTTTATGTGAGCCAAATTTTTTTCGTATCTTGTATGGAGGTTTCTTTAATTTAATCGTTGATATTGAACAGCTTTTGAGAAATCGGGCTCTATACACGTATTGGAAATATTCTCTAGTTTCCAAATATATCTTGTTTATTAATTTTAAAATTATTTTAACAGATTAAAGACGGGCCACCGTAAACGGCCCTTGCAAATGAAGGGTTTAACAGTTAGCGCGCATCAGTTGAAAGAAGGCCCGTTGTTTAGTCAGTTGTTACGTGCACAGTGTCGTGTGTTCCTTAGGGGGAAGAGTTAAGCCTTTCTCTGAGGTGTTCACTGAGGTGGGCCTTTAAACCCACATTTTTAAAATAACCTTTGTTATATTGGCAAATTGAAAAATGCGTATGAAAACTTCGATACGTGCGAAATTGAGTAGTGTTGTTTTAAGTGTGTTGAGTAGAAATTCACTTTGAAGCAAGGCGTGCTCATTACTTAACCAGTGATATCAGTTTTCCTCGAGCCCTTAGCGGCTCAGAGCCAGAGCTTTCACACGCAGATTGAAACACAGGCTTACTTCAACAATTTCGCATTCAGAAAGCATCACATTACTTGCTTGTTTTTCAACTCTGCTTTTTTCTGTAGGATGATATATTATTACGGATGGTTTTTATAGATTTTAAAGAGCAATAAGAACAACTTTTCTGGATCTGAAATCTAGTCCCATCTTCAGGTGATCTAAAACATAACACAAAACGTTAAGAAATGAGCTATCATAAAGTTAATCAGCGAAATTTGACCTGTCATCAAACAAAATGATTTTTTTCTTTTAAACTGTTTTCATTTAGAAAAAAGCTCGGGTTGTTGTTGGTGGATAATGATCTTTTATACTGACTGAAATTTGTTACTATTGGCAGACACTGCTGTTGCTGTCTATTTTTCCATTTTAGGAATGGGTTTACAGAAAATCTCAGTGATATTTGCTGCTTATGCGTTTTCACAATTTGTCAAACGTAATTCTTCAAACTCCAAAACACCATTTCTCTCGGCCTAATTTTCTTCCATAACCACTTCATTAATTATTAATGCACCTCCAAATTGTCCTTCGTTAGCTTTTTATATTCCTTCCTACCCTATTTCCGTATTGTTTTTTTATCTACAAACTCATATTCAAGAAAATGTATATTTATCTCCTTCTCAATATGTAAGAAGGTTTCACCAAAGATTATGTTATGATTGGAAGATTGTGCATAGATGCCACATGACTGAGACAGGAAAATCAATATAGTTCGGTAGTCCGAGCACAGATAGCGCTACGAGGGAATTTTAAGAGTCTTTAAATAGAGCTACTGACGCACGTGCAAGTATGTTTGGTCTCGAAAATCACATAATTTGGTCAAATTTAAGTCGTCGACACCGGACAAACTCGACTCGAATCAAGGGGGTAGAAAGAAGATGGCAAGGAGATGGTAGTGTTTGGGCTGACGCAACTATACGTTGATTTTCCCACCTCAGCCATGTGGCATCTATGCCCAATCTACCTACCATAACATTATCGTTGGTTCAACATAGCGGATTTGTCGTTTCTTTTCATTCTCAATGAACTTATCAAAACGTATTTCCTTGCTAGCACGAGATCTAGCTCTTCTGCTAGCAGATCAAACGAAAGAAGCCTCAGGAACTAAGAATCCTTGTATCAACGTTACTAACTACACAAAGACATAATCTTCTCTCTACAAAGGACTTGTGTGTGGGAATACAACCTGCCAATAAGGTTTCAGTTTTCCTATCAGCTGATTAAATAGAAGCTTCAAGGAGCGAGGCTAGCTGCAATTGACGTTCACTCTAACATTCAATTAACTTAGTTACGTTGTGTTTGTTAAACTTGTTAAAGATATTTTACTGACAAGTTTAAAAATAGTAATAGTTACCTTAAAACTGCTAAAATGAAGAATTGTATTTTTAACGTTTTACTCCTAGAGGGTACTTTGAGGTGAATATGAGATCAATGATGAGAGTGATGAGTGTTTGTGATGGATGTTGAGGTGTAGTCTTGTTACAAACTAGGGCTGACTATTCCCGAAATTTAGCCATTCATAAATAGCGCAACGACCAATGGAATCGACCGTCGGCTTAACGTGACTTCCGAACAACTTCCAATATATACTCCGGAGCTAAGCTGAATTTATCAGAATTGAATATTGTTTTTATTTTATTTCTTCTGAGTTTTTTCCCTTCTTTGTTTTGTTGACAACATAAGGCATTACTTGGCAATACTTGTTCGTGTATGGTTCACTCCAGCTGTATTTGTTTTTCCCACTGCGATGTTTGTTTTGAAAACTCAAAGTAAAGCTAGTAGACTTTGTTTTACTGACACTTGTTAAAAAGTAGCACGTGTATGAGTGACAGCAGTATACAAAGTACAGCCTCCACTCCCCGTCTGTCAGCTTACCCTCCTGCATTCGTAAGTCTGATCACCACGTTCATCCAGCAAGCCGAGGACGCGGAGATGAGGGCTCACAAGGCCCTGGTGATACTGCAGGCTAAGGACCTCCAGGTGCACCAACTCCAGGAGAGGATGGACACTCTGGAGAAACTCGCCTCTAGGCTGGAGGAGGTCATAGTTCCACCCCTTGAGTTGCCGCAGTCAGCACCATCAACACTGGCAGAGGACAGTCCCCACCCTCGTGACCACGTTCCTCTAGAGACACTGTACGAGAGAGTGCAGCCTCCTAAGCAAGATCCAGAGTCAGATCTAGGACACAACTGCTACTTGCGGTGTCAACACTTGATCGACGGCCTGGAGAGGTCGAACCAGCAGCTGAGGGAGGCTCTGACGTCAGAGAGTACGCTGAGGGTGAGGGACCATGAGCAGTACGTGGAGACCATCGTCCAGGTGACAGAAGCTGTCAAGCAGTGGCAGAGCTGTGAACAGAAGCAAAAACCTGGTCCTAAGCAGGCGTTACAGACGAGCGAGGATCAGCCAGTAGGAGTAGATACACTAGGCGCTGGAGACACACAAGGGAACTCTAGACCACGTGACACAAACCTAACATCGAGAGAAGGAGGCGACATGGCGGTACTAGACCGAAAAGATCTTAAAAAGTCCTTGGAGAAAGCTGAACGCATTATTATAAATTTAAAACAAAGATTTGAAAACAATGGAAGGCAACCAAACTACAAAAGTACACTTAATGTTAAGAAGTGTTCTGGCGTTTTTAGCTCGAGAAGTTCAACAAGCTCGTACCATACGCCTGTGTCTTCAATTTCTTTAAAAGTTAGGTCAAAATCGAAACATAAATCTTTGAACAGATTTTACTCGTCCCTCAAAAGAAAGAATACGAAATTAAGACTGAAATATGAACACATGGGTCAAAAGTTCAAGGAGTGTTTAAACGTTTGTGAAAGGCTGCAACGCGATGTGGTGAAATTGAACAGAAACAGTAGCAAAGTACTTCAGAGTTCAACCAATTGCGCTGCGGTATCAACGCAGACTGACAAAGCAACTGATGGTCTTTACAAATCTCTAAGTGGCCGAACAACAAACATTCTACAAGGTCGTTTGGACGCCGCTGCTAAGGTGATGGCCAAACAGTGCAAACACATTGAAAGTCTTCAAAAACAACTAAACGAAAGTTTAAGCAGTAATGAAGCTCTTAAAAAAAGGCTGTCGAGGGCTGAAACTGCAGTCACAGGAAAAGATGTTCTAGCAGAAAATAGCAAACGAGAGATCGATATTTTGGAAAATAAAAACTCCCTTTTGACACAAGAAATAACAAATCTAACCAACGTCACCAACAGGCTGAAACAAGACTTATCAGCACTCACAGAAGCAAAAATTAGCAGCGAACAACAAAGAGCCGCTTCCGATCAACAACTTGAAGAGATGAAACTGACAATGGAATCCAAACTGACCTCTCTGAGTCAAGCTTTGCAAGAACGCGAAGACATGAGCGAGAAGGCAGCTGAAGAGCTCGAGACCAAGCTGACCTCTCTGCGCACGCAGTTCATCAGCCACGTGACCGTGGCCAGGGACCGGCTCACGACAGCTAACGACAAGATTCACGAGTTATACTCCGGAATTGAGATGTTCCTGAAGATGCTGTTCAACAATGGACGTCCTCTGACCCCGTTGTCTCCAGAGTCTCAAGCCGAGGCTGTGCAGAAGGCTAGTGATATTCTACAGCTTGCTCCTGGCCAGGTGCAGGACATCCTGGTGTCCTCTCGTCAGGAAAACCTGGCGGTTACCAGGTGGCTGAAAGAGCTGAACCACCTAGTGCGTACTAACAACTTCTCCAACCCTCTCGCGCATGTCTTGCTCAGCGCCGTCACTGAGTGCTACAGGTACCGTTAGTTTGAATATGGAACATTTTCATACTATCCGAGAAAACATAGTATCTTAATAAGAATGAAAATCCTAGTAAAGAAGACGCCGGCTTCAAAGTGAGCCTATTCATTAAAATAGTCCACGGAAGACAATTGAGCTCTTTTCTAAACATTTGAATTTATCCCTAAATTAATATGTGCACGGTGAGGAAGACATTATTTAATCGAGTTTTCTGTAAACCGTAATACCAATGAATATATAATAGTAAAAGATTCAGAGTTTAATTGCAATTAAAAAAGTAACAAATGTTTTAAGTAGCAGCTTTTAACGTATCAGGTTAAGGACTTAACTAGCATCAACCCTTTGGATTCAAAATTTTGACAAGCAAGGTTTTTTAGTCGTATATAATATGAATATACAATTAAGCCGGTTGTATCGGTGACTGGTGACTGAACGAGTAAATGTTTAGGCCCTTCCCGACATATAACCCTTTAACTACATACTATTTTTGAAGCTCTTGATGTGAAACCATCGGGAAAACTGAAAACATTCTTTTTATAAGGCTCTGACAAGTTAGCGGCCAATGAAGATAACCCTTGTACTTGGCCGATATTTTACATCATAGCGGCAAAACAGTTGCTCGGATCTTCAATCTAATGAAAAATTGTTAGTGTGGAAACAAAATATTTCCTAGATCTTTTGTAATTAACAATTTCTCCCACCCCTAACTTGTTGCTACATTGGTTTGAAGTTAAATTGTCGATAATTCAACTTTTCGCTGTGTTTAGGGTTTTAGTTACGGTACTTATCAACCCCCCAGACTTATAAAATTTAATGCCCCCAAAATACGAGGCTGCAGGAAGCTGGCGCAGCCCCCCAGCGAGCCCGTAGGGCGAGTTTAGAAAAAAAGAATGTTATCGAATTTAAGACGACGAAAGCAACAAACATTTTTTTCCAGCAAGAATTATAGTTTTAACGCCAAAAATTATTATTATTTTTTTTATTTAATTATACAAGTTATTTTGTTTTGGTATTACAATAAAAACAAAATACGTTGAAAATAATTATATCTAAATTAAATTAAAATTATGTTTGTAGGCCTATTTCATTTTTGAAATTTAGAAGTAAATCAGCCATCAGAAACAAGAAATAAACAGAATACCTAATGAGTGATCCAATTACCAGTCAGAAAATCATCAACACTATAAAATCTTAATGCGTAGGCTTGAGCGGCCAGAGTCATCATTAATTTCAAGGCTTTCGGTGTCAGACCGCGTCAGTGGACTAATTTCTAAATTGTCAAAAGTTTCGCCCATTCTAAGATGTGGCATCCTCAGTGACTGACAGTCACTTTCTCAGCTGTGCAGTCACTGAGGATGCCACATCTTAGAATGGGCGAAACTTTTGACAATTTAGAAATTAGTCCACTGACGCGGTCTGACACCGAAAGCCTAGAAAGTAACACTATAAAATGTTTTTGAAATTAAAAAGTGTTTTAAATTAGTTTTAAATGCTTTGAATTGTTCGTAATTTTTCAGACTGTTAGGGAGTTTACTAAAAATTATTAATGTTACACCCTCCTGTGAAGGTAGCTGGGAATAAATGTTTAGTCTGTGTTGGTTTGTTCTAAAGGAATTGGCTAATCTAGTATTATGACAATGAATTTCTCTACCTTGAACTAAATTACATTTTGAAATGCAATATGTTATAGTTTCACAGATATAAATGGACGGTAGTGTCAAAATTTGTAATGTTTCAAATGCAAGTCTACAGGAATATCTGTTACCAAGACGGCAAATTATTCTTATCACAGGCTTTTGTAAAATTAAAATTCCTATTATCCTGTTTTTGAAACAATTCCCCCAAAAACATACACCATAAGACATGTAAGGGTAAACTAAACCATAATATGCTGTTTTCAAAATTGTACGTGTGCAATATTGCGATAGACTTATTAGGCGAAATATAGATGAGCACAATTTTTACTCACAAAATCAATACAGTATGTGATTCCCATGTAAGTTAGTCATCTAAATGTATTCCTAAGAATTTGATACTTTTATCTAATTCAATTATTTCATTTTTCAATACAACTAGTAGTGACTGAATCCTATTCGACTTACTAACATCCAACATGATAAAGTTTGTTTTTTGAAAATTGATTTTGAAATTGAGTGATTCAAAATATGGTATACACACATTAGTTGATACATATGTTTTTTCTTCTAATGATTGAAGCGTTGAACCTGATTGAAGTAATGTAGTGTCATCGACATATTGAACAACTGGTTGTAGCCTATTTATAGAATGAGTTTATTAACGTACATTATGAACAAAAAAGGACCCAAATAAAACTAATCCTTGTGGAACTCCACATTTCAGTGAGTTTTCTATTAATGTATCATTTTGGTAAGAAGTACGCTTATGCCGACCGGAAAGTGGTAACGTGGGATGTCTGACTAAGCAAAATGTCCAGTAAATCCCGACCCTTCATCTGGAACGGTTTGACACATTACACAAGGATGGGGTCTTTACCTCAACCCACGCCCCGAGGCGACATTCTATTATCCTCTATGTAATATTCAGTTGTAGGGATCTAGATCTTAGCTTCCTCTTTGTTTGCAATAAATCCTTGGCTTTCTGAACTCTCTGATTGCATGCAAGCCTCAACCAGTTAAATGAGCACACTTATTATAATTTTATTTCTTAACAGTCGAATTCCTTACAATAGATCGTACAAAACCATTACAACGGCTGATATCCTTGCCTCTTAAAGATAATTAAAATGATCTCCCTGTGGCTATGGTCATATGGTTCGCTACGCTCACAGCCATGATTTAGCCTTCGGCCTTAGCTTTTCTAGTTGTTTTACGACGAGTGTTACGAGACCATAACTTATAATCGTTGAGGAAAATAACTTTTTTGTCCGCCATTTTGAAACGACTCTATAGATTTTCATATTTTCTTTTATATTGATGGGTACCGTACTATCAAAACACAAATATTTCATTTCCAATTTCATCAAAATCAGATGTGATTTATTGTTTTTAGTTAGTTAAAACCACTTTTGTGATAATACCCCACCAAAAGGCTACCTCCGGTTGCCCAATTTTGCTGGCTAACATACTTGCCAGCAATGCGACCTATAGATACGATAAACATATATACATATCTATATAAAGTTTTGAACAAATTCTCAAAATTGGTGCTCATTTCATGGGTCCAAGTCTGGGTCTTACCATGCGGACGGCATGAATATCTAATTTTTCAATTAGAAAAGAAATTCGCTAATGAAAGTGCAACTTTAGCTCGTCGATACACTGTCAATGACAAAAAGGCCATTTTAATGATCTTTATGTGGCAAGTACATTTGCTTTTCTAGTTGTTTTCTTTGATCGAAATATTGATGTATTATAAAGATCAACGTACTACTAACCGATTTTCATGGTGTTGTTTGGTATAATTGTTTTTAATATTGATGGTTTGAATGAAATATTAAGAATTAACAATATTTAAAGCCTTAAAAATATTGTATCAAAATGTAAAACCGCTCAATCTAAAATCTCCCCTTAACCCTACTTAAAACTACCAACGCTCAAAATTATTGGATTATAATGCACAATTACGTATTCTAGGAAAATTTCTTGAGATGATACAAGTTTGAAAGTTTAGTCACTTTATAACTTCTTCCAACTAAACTTTTGGTTCTTTCGCTGAATTTTAGTAATTCTTGTTTGCCCATAAATCTGGAAACTTTCTCCCTTGTCTACTGCTTGGATAACAACCAGTGGCACAAGTTGTGCTTTTCCTCAAAACACCCTTTAATTACAGCTAAATATTTAACTAATAGGCCTACTACTGTAAGTGTTCGTAGTATGATATTCAACATGTAGGCAAAGACAATGAGATGGTGGGTAGATGCCACATGGCTGAGGCAGGTAGCTCAACATCGTTGAGGCAGCCCACGCACAGAATGCGCTGCGAGGGAGTCACTAGTATAGAGCCATTGACGCACGCGCAAGTTCGGCTATTCTCGGCCGTCGCACGCTTCGGTCAAATTCGGGCAGTCTACAGCAACGGGCAAACTTGAGCATATCGAGCCGAGGGGGGAGAAAGACAGCAGCGCACTCTGTGTGCGGGCAGCCTCAATTATGTTGGGCTGCCTGCATCAGCCATTCGGCATCTATGCGCTATCTACCTTCTGTAACATTATATTTTTGCAAGTAACTGAGTCTCAGCTGTGTAGTCACTGAGGATGTCACATCACAGAATGGGCGAAACGATTTAGATAGTTTTAGTGTTAGTTTTCTGACGCGGCATGATACCGGAAGCCTTGTAGCTCTGACAAGTACACCGCTAGTCCACTTAAAATATTGTTTTTAAGGAAATTGTAAATTCTCTAGAGAACCCCTGTGAAGCGCCTTATACAGAGTTAAAATTCAATCATGTGAGATGGATTTCAGAGAAAGTGTCAGTTGATCACATATGATTGCGTTGAAAGCTAAATTCACTGTCAAAGTACAACCCCTGTAAAGAGTTCATCTGTGATCTAGGAAGCCCCTTTCGTGTTTTCATAAGACATTTTGGATTTATCCTCCAAATCCTTGGGTTTTGGGCGTGGAGAAAACCCGGATCATGACATAAATACTAATAGCATGTGTCATAGCCCGTTTAACGGGGTTTTCTGTTAAAAATAACTTTTTTTATAGTATTAAAAAAAATAATTTGCATAATAATAAGTATTTTATTGAACGAAAGTGTAAACAAAGCATATATGTATCTTGATGGTTAACTTGATCTAAAATATTGCATTCAATATCTTTCATGTGTTCTATATCCTTAATTGCCCCAGTCTACCCTGTCAGTATGTTTGTTTCCCGAGTCTCTCAATGTTGCCCCATAACCCTGAGAGCTTTTGCGATCAAAACTGATTGGAATTGAGCTTTAAACGTCTTTGGCACGGAGACACCTTTGATAGATTTCGGCATTCGCGAACTGAACTCCGTTTGAGAGAAAAACACGTTCATGGACCACCGTTCTGTGTCTTCCAGTTCAGTTGTTCAGTTGTTCACCCTGTCTCTGGTTTCGTAAGAGTGTACTACCTCGTACAATGTCGTATTTATACTTGCAAAATACAATTTCTAACAAAATTAAGTTCACGACCTTTAAGTGTTTTTTTCTTCTTAATAATGTATATCAGCCGCGAGTACGGGTTTCATACGGGTAATGAGTGCGCAGTAGTGGCTGTGACCTTAAATTTCGTCCCCTAAGAGCAATGTAAAACATGAATTTTCTTGGGACACTTCACACCTAGAGTTTTCATCCGATTTTCATTAAATAAACTTGTTTTAAAGTGCATTAATTGTTTTAGTGACTCCACTGAGCCGAATATCCATTTTATCTGTTATTAAACCGTGACATAAGTCCAAAAATTGAAGAAACTTTGTATTTGAATTTCTTGTTTTTATTCGTAAACTAATGAAATTTTCACAAATGTGGTCAGCGGAGTCACTGCATTACATTGTCATTTTTCAAGTACAGTAAAACTTATTTCAAAAATATCAGATAGGAATTGTAGGCGTGAAGTGTCCCAAGAAAATGCCTGTTTGTGCATTGTTCTTGTGGGACAAAAAACAAAATGGCCGACAGGTACTGTGCACTCTTAACCTGCATCCCGACCATTTCGACGTCTCGCGTTTCTCATTTTGTTAGATTATTCAGGGTAAACAAGTCGTGTTTGAATTCTTTATTGATTCAACAGGAGCACACGTGTGCAGGCAGAGCGCTCTCGCGGAGCTTGGTGGAACTACGCGTGGTTAGTTCCAATGAATGCCGCTAGAGCTGCAGCACTGACGGGGCCACTTGTTGATCGCTGTTGCGTCACTGTTGCACAATACCCCCGGGACACGGAATGTGATGATAAAGTTCATGCCATCCCGGATGATTAACTAACTCAACATTTGTTCTACGCTTTTACGTCCTTTGTACGCCAAAACGCCGAGATTCGAAGCAATGACCAAAGATTATGTTATGGTAGGTAAATAGCGCATGGATACCAAATGGCTGAGGCAGGAAATCAACATACATTAGTTGGGACCCCCCTAACAAAAGGGGGTCCGGGGGAAAAAAATTTGAAAATTCACATCATTTGAGGTGCATTATAAGGCTCATTGGGTCAATAGTTTTTATTCAATAATAAAATAAGAACCAGATGTAGCTTGGTAAAATTCACGCATATTTCCCAGCAATATACACATTTTCCCGCTGCAATTCCACTGTTGCAGAGGACCGTTTTATGAATTATGCCCGCAGTTTGTACCAATTCTCGTTTGAAGTCCGCGACCCTTCCCGATCGCTGCTTTACGCCCGCGATACGTTCCTTTTTAAACACCACAATACATTCGAAGAGCCGTTTATTGCCCGCGACACTTTACGATCGCCCTTTTACGCCCGTGGTACGTTATAAGGGATGTCCAAGACCTGCGGTACGTTCCAATCGCCTTTAAAACCCACGGTACTCTCCGAAAGCGGTTTCGCGGGCGCAATACGTTTTTTACGGTCGTTTCATACCCGCGGTAAGCTTCGAGGACCTAATTATGCCCACGACACGATATAAGGGCCGATTTTTCCCGGTTATAACTAGAATTCACGCACATTTCCCGGTACTTATAATTCCCGGTTTTCCCGGTCTGTGGCCACCCTGTCATTCCTAAGGAAGGGGATATATCCCCCTGATCCCCCCGTACCTACGCCAGTGGCTCGGGCTACCGCAACAATGTTGATTTTCCTGCCTCAGCCATCATCAATGCTTTATCTACCTACCTAAATCGTCATAATCTTTGCCATGACCTACAGTTCTACGTATTTCCTGTTTATTAAGGTACTTGAAGCTGTTTTTCCTGCAATCCTCAGGTGTAGATCAAGTTTGTTTTATCTCTTTAGGTCTATAGTGGTTCGTCTGAAATAGCTGTTATACATACATGTTAATACCACGAGTTGGTTTAACTAAATCGGCCCATGAATAGATTAGTTATACCATAAACATCCATTTTTGGGGGCCAACGCCCCCCTCCTGTTCTTGTTGTTTTGGTATTCCTACCATAACATAATCTTCGCTGTGATAAACTAAACTGGGTTGAGTTATATCAATTAACGAATAAATTAATCTCTATTTATTTATTTATCTGTAAGTTGTGAGCCTGTGATACGGGATTCTGAAGGACTACACACTCCAGCATTGATTGCGGACCTGAAGGTTGTTGGTCTTTGGGAATCAGGAAGGACTGCGTTTTTAGACTACCGGATTGTTAATCCAGACGCACCTTCCTACCGTTCCCAAGACTGGACAACAACTTTAAACCACCATGCTAGAGAAAAACACTTGAAATATGACCGTGCCTCAGAAGACATTCGATGTTCATTCACCCCAATGGTGTGCTCGACAGATGGCGTCCTTCATCTTGAGTTCAAGAAAGTCCTGTCGAAATTGGCCTACACGCTTTCACTTAAATGGAACAAATCATATAGTGTTACCAAAAATTTTGTTACAGTTCAGACTCAGTTTTCAATAATCAGGGCAATTTCCTTAAGACTTCGAGGGACAAGGAAACAAATCAAATGTTTGCCGTATGAAGATGAAGCCATCCTAAATTAAAACTTTAAATTTTACATTGAAATTTTACAGTAATTTAATTATTTATTGTAATAATAAATATATTTATTTGTTGATAAAATATTATACGAAAAATTAAATAAAAATTTATGCAATTGATTGTGAAATATATACAATGAACGCTAATTGTTATTGTTACAGATTTATTAGAGCCATGTACAATGTGTATAAAATATATCTACTGCTACTGGTAATACAATGTTCAATTCGTGATTAAACTATATTGTGAAAGTATTACACTACTCAACTAGTAAACATCTACCTGATTAAATATGTCAAACATTAGATTATTACAGTTCCCATGTATTACAACACTTACGCCGTATTATAGTGACTAATTTTAATTTCTCCCAAAATTTTCTGTATTTATGAAAAATTTAAAATCTATAAAGCTAATTCTGATTGTGCATTGTAAATCAGATTTTAAGCTGATCTTGTTTTAGTTCTAAAGATTTAATCGTGTTTTCGACGTTGTTGCCCTATACTATATTCCCTTATATCTCATATCTCTAGTGGCTAAATCAAGACTTTGGATAGTGTTTGATTCACTCAATTTCATCATTTGGTCTTTAGAAAAAGTTGGCATTTCCGTAGTGGAAAAAGAACAAACATTTAATATAATCGTATTATAAACCAGCATTGGCTTTAGAGTTATCCAGGACTCTTCGTTTTTACTAGCAACACAAATGTTTTGTAGTGAAATGAACTAGACATGAAGATCAGACATTGCATTATTAAACGGTTGGGTCCACCTCACTTGCGCGATGACACTCAGTGCAAGGGTCTGCATTAATCCAAAACACCCCGACACTATTGAAGTTAAGATTAAGTATTTTCGTTCTTTCTAAAGCTAAGAGGATTACCTATACGGGTATGGATTGGTTTTTTCGGAGTTTTGTGTTTCAGGTGTACAAAATTGATTTAAAAAGCACTAAAATTCGGTTAACCTCAAAATATATTTAAAAATATTAAGCCACCAAAAAAATTGAGCTTGGAAATCTCCTTTAGTTTTCAAATATATCACGTGTATGTATGTATGTAAGAATTAGGTTAAAACGTGAAAGGCTGTCCACCGTAAACCCTCCAAGCACTCGGTTTGACAGTTGGGGCGCATCATTTTAAAGAAGGCCCGTTGTTTAGCCAGTTGTTACGCGCGCGGTGTCGTGTGTTCCTGTAGGTTTTCTATGAGGTGACCTGAGTGGTTGGCGGACCTTTAATAGATTGTACATGAAACCCACCTCTATAGAGCACCCCAGTCTCAGCCCTTAAGAGGATTAGTCAACCAAGCAAGAACCCATATTTACCACTGAAATAGCGAAGTATTGATTATTATTCAAAAACAACGATTCCAGTAGGGTTAATTGTTGAGATTTTCTGGCTCAGTTCTTTGAAGAGTCGCGCGTGCCGCCAGATTTGTCAAATCAAAAGAAATGGTAGTAGTGATATTACAACTTTGCTCCGCTCACTCAAAAGTGGAAAAACGTAATTTCGTAGTCGCCTGTTTCCGACGCTGTTTTTGAACCGAAACGTACAAATACGAGTTCATATGATCGGGCAGGAGTAATTCTATGTTCTTTATACACGAAAAAGATAAAAACGGCCGTTGAAAAAAAACACTTTTAAAACAGCCTACTTTTAGCCAACTTTAACATTGTTTGCTGATATTGGCTTAAAGTAAAAAAAACAGGTTATAAAACCTAGAGACAACCTTTGAGAACATGGAAAACAACTTTTCTAACTTCTACACCAAAAAGTAGCGTCCTAAACGGAGGACTACGAGAGCATGTTTTGAGCAGCTTTTTCTGGGGTGATCAATCCTCTTAAAACTCTCTCAAATCAGTGATATGAGGAAAGTTTCTCATATCGGAGCTGTTTTTGAGCACGAAACATCACACATTACTCAAGAATCTTCTTAGGAGACCAAGGGTACACAGGCTTGACAGTGACTCGTCTGTTCTCTGTAAGCACGCGCACTTGGTTCAGGAACTGCTGCTTATATTCCACCGTCACTTCCTTTTTCCTGATGTAGATCCGCCCCATCACTCCCAGGGTCAAGCTCACGTCTTTGTTCTCGAACAGAAGTCGCTTAAGGGCCTGAAACAGTATCAATAGTACTTAAAATTACAATCCTCTTCTTCGTTGACCACGATGGGAATTTACTGTGTCATAAAAATTGAATATATTGGAATGTCACTGAATTCTAAAGCAAGATGGCGGTTTGGAGTGAGTCACTGTTCAAAAATATCCAGAGTTCACTGAGGTTGCCACATCGGGTGACTGAAAAAGGCCACCGAAGTACTTCTGTCAACTGGCCTCACATAAATAAATAAATATTTTATTGCGAGAACATTATAAAAAATGTATATCAATCGTCAAGTTACCTATAAATCGAAAATTTTCCATTCATCCAAATTGATAAACCTTTGAGACATATATAATTTATACGTTTACTCTCTCCATTAATTCGAGTTATCCCACTCTGCACCCCGTCAGTCTCCCAATTAATGTATAGTCTCCCAAGTGTGTGTGCCATATATTCAGGCGAAAGGTTTAATTATCGTGAAGACACAAGTTGGAATGACTTGAGAGTTTGACCAGAGATAAACTAATCTGTGGTTTGACTCGAGGAATGTTTAGATGGTCCCGGTGTCTTGTGTTGTAGTTATGAACTCGTATCTGGTGTTCAGAAGGTGGGAAACGTCTTGTATACTACTACCAGTAAGATTAAGTTTAAACATGTTGTCGCTTAGGTTGTACTACGTTGTATTAGCATACAACATTTTTTAATTACCCTTTTTTTATCCTCTGAGTTTGTATTTAAAATATTTGGGCCCCCTCGATTTTTTAGTGTGGGTTGGGTGACGTAAAGTACGTCAAAGCAAACTTTAGAATTTTATAAACACTTTCTCTAAAGCGTTATTTAATTTTTTTCTTTTTAAAAGTTAAGGTGGAAGGGGAGTTAAAAACTCACTCTGTCACTCACTCACTCACTCTGTACAATATTGTACATTTTTAGACTACATTCTTAGTTTTTACCTGCTCTTTGAACTATATCCTACCGAATTTACAGAATTTGATCAGGCGGTTTTAGTGTGTTGACGATTATTACAGGTATTATAGTCTATACCTGAGTGATTTCCTGTACGCATGTCTTGACCAAGGAACGTTTCAGCCCAGCCTGACTAGCAACTCCACCGTAGTGAATCATGTGACATGCCACCTGAAAAATAAAAGATCCAGACGATTGTATGGACATAATTTGTAACTTAGACTGACACATGCAACTAAAATATTAAATCTAGGCCTACTCGCAGCAAAGCGCTAAAGTGCCGCTTGCATGAGTGAATCGAATTTCCTTCGCAATTTGTTACTCTAGTTCGCTACGCTCACAGCCTCATTTCGGCCTTCGGCCTCAGCTTATCCCCCTGTTTGATCACGAGGGCCTTCAGCCTAGTATTTACAGGATTTTTTTATTGGAAGTTATACTACATATCATGAAAGGAAATCACATTTTAAATTTTAATAAAATCGGACCACTCATTCCGTTGTTATTGCGAAAAATAACTTTCTTAGCCGCTATTTTTTAAAGGTTTTCCTAATTTTTGGTATATTGATGTATGACAACAAAATGCCTATTTAATTATAATTTCATCAAAATCGGCCGAAATGTACTGTTTAAAAAGCATTAAAACCCCCTTTTTGGTGAAAATTCTCCACGAAAGGGTACTTCCAGTTGCCCAATTTTGCTGGCAAACGAACTTGACTGAGATATTTACAAAAGAAAACCATTAGTACCAAATGTCATGAAAATCGGGCAAAAATGCGACCTGTAGAGAGTACACATATAAACTTTCTACATTAGACCACTCTACTCTGTCAAGGAAGTTTTCTCCAAAGATGATTCTGAGAAAATCTTGATTTACCGTCATGTAATGCACCTAAGTATTGGTTATTTGTTTAGTTAAATAATTTTGGATGAAGTCTATCCAGCTATGCTGATCATCGATGGGTACACGGTATAAAGGCATAACTGAACACTATGATCTGTTTAGGTACAAATGTTCAAAAGGAAGTGGTTTTGGTTTTCTTCTCTGAAGCTTTCGCGGCCGGTGTCATCACTACGATCCAAATTCCAAAGGCTTCCGGTTTACACCGCGTCACGGTTGAATTATACATACTGCTAAACGTTTCGACCCCGCTATGGAGAGTCATCCTCAGTAGCTGGTCTCAGCCAGTCAACCAGCTACTGAGGATGACTCTCCACAGCGAGGTCGAAACGTCTAGCAGTATTTATAGTTCAATTGTGCTGCGGTGTACATCGGGAGCCTTAGATCTTGGTTACCTCGTTGGAAGTGTAAACGTGGCGTTGACGAATGTTGAAGGATTGGACTAGAGACTCTGCCAGGAAGAACGCTGGACTGCAGATGATCAAGGGTTTGCCCAGGCCAGTGTCCAGCGCCCACTCAGACAGTGTGAACACACCCAGGCCAGGCACGAGCACACCCTGTACAATAGATGTATGGTTATAATCTGTCTTAAAAAGCTCGAATCATTCGATTGAGATATGGATTCCTTGGACTAAGTAGTTTTATTGTTAGCGAATTTCCATAGGAAATAGAGCTATTCATTTCTCTCGCCAAAGAGAAGGAAACATTGTAGAAAGGTGCGGTTTGCAGTTTGAAGCTTCCCAACATCTCCGGAGTCGAATTTCTAAAATATGTTTGGTCCGATTTTCATGAAGTTTATTACAAATGTTCGTTTTGCAATTTTCCAAGTTAAATTCGTTAACCAGTTAGGTCGGATAATCCGTTTCAAATTAGTGGTTACTCAAAGTTTTTTTTTACCTATAAAATTGTAGCTTTTCTGTAAATGAATGCAAAACTCACCCTGTGTACTAGACCTTTTTTTCTTTAGACTTACCTTACCTACCATTTTAATTTCTGTCGGAATAGTTCTTCACTTTGGCATTCAGAGCACTGGGTATAAATTAAGCTTTTATATGATTTACTAGCCTTCGTTTCCTTGGATACAGAAAGTAAAAAGGTAAAGTTTGTTTTGTTTAACAAGGAGAAGTTAGGACTACAAAGTCCTATCTACCACTCAACCTCGATCTTTACCTAGCATTACCGTATAGTCACATTAGAAATGTAAGTGGTGACTGTGGGGATAGTGAATAAAGGAAATTCGTCTGATTTGAAATAGATAAATGAAAACTTATTCTGTTCTATTGGAAATTTGCACAGATGCACCGTAGCGCTTGTGCATGACTTTGTGTCGGCTATATTATATTTGATGTCAATTTAGCCGAACAATATATTTATTAATAATTGTTATTCTATGCTTTAGGTAAGTGCATGATTTTGGATTACACACTTTAAGACTACGCTCTCTTCTTGGCTGTAAGTTAGTTTGGTTTAGTTTTTCTTTATTGTTTTTAAATTTTCCATGGCTGCCAATACTAAGTGCATGAGGAGCCTAAGTCTCAAGTATGAGTAGATCTATGTAGGCACGCTTAATTTTGTAAGGTGTAGAGGTACTAAATTACTAAGTTTTATATCCCTTCGTATTAAGCCTGATTTATTTCGATTGACCATGAAATGAGCACCGACTCTGGCTCCCAGAACTCGTTTAGCTCATTTTCCAAAACTGTTTACATATGTATATATAGTACTCGCCAAAATAAACAGTACTAAAAGTGTTAGACCTTATTTCCATGAGGTTACTAACATATAAACACACAAAATGAAGAAAAAATCCAGTCGTTTCGGGCTAGAATATGTTCAATATGTCCTCCGTCCATTATTGGGCAACGTTCATATCGTTCTTGAAGGATTTGGGTCATTTTGTAAAGAGAGGTTGTGAGGTTACTCACACATAGATGTATTTTTTCTTTAAGTTGGACGATCGTAGTTGGTGGATCCTCGCGGAAAATTCTCTCTTTTAACATTTTCCAGACGTATTCATCAGGTGATGTTAGATCCGGCGAGTAGGCTGAGTAAGAAAAGGTTGTTCTAGGAGAGATGAGGCGGTTGAAAAACGCTTCCTTAGGAAAAGCAATGTTGTTTATGACAGTATGGCTGGTTGCACCATCTTGCTGGAACAACTATTGTAAACGTTAATTCGGGTTTCGAGCACGACAAAATCTTCCATGGTAGTAGTCCTATATCTTTCCTGATAAACAAGACTAACTGTACCTTTTTACTTTCTGTATCCAAGGAAACATAGGCTAGTAAATTATACTGTATAACAGCTTAATTTATGCCCAGTGCTCTGAATGTCAAAGTGCAGAAATTCGGATTAAATAATAACAGGAAAAACCTTGTTCGTTTATGGCTTTGCTACAATTTTACATGGAAAATAAAACTTTGATTAGCCACCATTTTGAAACGTATGATCCGACCAAGCTGGTTAACAAACTTAACCTACAGATTTGCAAAAGGAACATTTGTTCCAAATTTCGTTAAAATTGGACCAAAAAATGTTATAAAACGTGCAGGATAAGGCCACGTAAGTCTGAGGCTGTGAGTGAAGCAAACGGCCTCGTAATTTATCTGGTGATGAGGAAATTCGCTTCACTCATGCTAGCGGCGCGTATTTCTTACTATGAGAAGCGAAGGAAACGTAGTTCCAAAATAAGGTCGTCAGCCAGTTCCATGAATGGGACGTCATGTTTTATCAATGACCTGGAGTTTGTTATTCCAGAAGGGTCTCGGCAATGGTCTAATGTTATTCGACTAAAGGGGTGGCGCGTGATTTTACTGTTGAACTTGTTCCTGAGTTGCCACCTCAAACACGTCCTTTCTATCCCCACCACCCACTCGACCACACTGCTATTCAGATATACAACATTCATTTTCATTCATAAATTTTGTATTTAGTTACATTTTTCTTAAATTTAAAGCTACTTGCGTTCGTTAACTATCGTGCAGTTTCTTTTCTTTGTAAATTTGTCTCCGGATCTTAATTTAAATAAATTTTATAACCCTCTAAGTAAGATTTTTCTTAGCACAACCTTAAAACATCAGACTGTTTTTGTTTTACTACCAAGTAAAAATACTAAGTTCTGCCAAAACGTAGATCATACATAAAGCAATGGCGTTCTTAAAAGCGATGTCTGTTTTCCTGCGGCTGTAATATATTACGGTAAATAGGAATTTTCACGCAATCAGGTGAGAACGGCTAACACCCCTTAGGAAAGCACTCCCATATGATTACATTGAAAACATAAGTTCACGTTTATACTCGTATTACGACCGATAAATCGCGGTCACCGCTTCCTATGTAACCAAGCTTCCTTTGTTTTAATGCAATCATGTGAAAGGAGCCACCGTTCTCTAGAAAGCCCCTCTCGTATAATAATAAACAAAATCACCTTTATATTACGGCCTTAATATAGCAGTAAATTCATCCTAGGTAACCTAGCTTCACGTTTGTGTTCAATGCAATTATATGGAAGCGGGACGCTCTCTATGAAAACACTCGTAAATGTTTATATTTAACCAAAAGTTCACCGTTGTATTACATTCGTAGTATATGGGTGCGTTTTAAATGCCCCCCTTAATTTTAAAATGAAATATATTATTTTAAAAACCGCTTCGGGCATGTTTTTAGCAATTTCTTAAGTTTCTTTTACGTACTTTGCGTCAACCACCCCCTCCTAAGGACAAGGGGGAGGGTCCCCCAATGTTTTTAAATTTAAACCTCTAAAGAAAGTGAATTTTAGTACAAATCCAGACGCAAATAAAACTAGTTTTCTTATTTTGACTAGTTTTTATGTAGTACACATTTAAAGACTACAAAAAATCAGGTTAAAAATTAATTCCTGCATTAAGGAAACCACAATATTTTACACCACTGTTGCATTCTGCCGCTCAGAGTTGAAGGCGCCAAGAAATGTCCACAAACCACTCGAGGGTTCAATAATTAAATCACATGTACTCTGAGTAATACGTCACCTGACGTCATCACAAGAACCTCTCCTGATTGGTCGAGTTAAAGCACGTCATTTGCTCTTTAAGAGTGCGCAGTAGTGGCTGTGACCTTGAATTTCGTTCCATAAGAGCAATGTAAAAACACGCATTTTCTTGGGACTCTTCACTTTTCATCGGATTTGTATGAAAAAACTTTGTTTTAAAGTGCATTAATTGTTTTAGTGCCTAAGCTGAGCCGAATTCCATTTTATTTTTTTAGACCGTGACATAAATCCAAAACCTGAAGAAACTTTGTATTTGAATTTCTTGTTTTGATTCGTAAACAATTGAAATTTTCAAAAATGTGGTCAGCGGAGTCAATGCATTAGGCCTACATTGTTATCTTTACAATAAAACCTATTTCAAACAGACCTGATGGTAACTGTAGGCGGCAAGTGTCTCAAGAAATGCTTGTTTTTACATTGTTTCTATTGGACATAAACAAAATGGCCGCCAGGTACTATGCACTCTTAATCGTGTATTTTAGATAATTAGGAAGAACCGGCCATTTTGCCTTGTTCACCTGTTACCGGCAACTTGTTCTACAAATTTTAATTTGTATTCAAATTCCTTTTCTTTTGAGGTGCCACAAAGGGGTATTTAAAGGATGTGCAGGGTTTTGGGTAGGGGTTGGGTGACCCAAAGAACGTCAAAACAAACTTTACAATTTTATAAAACATTCCCTAAAGGGGTTTTAAAAGTATTTCCTTTTTCAAACGTTAAGGTGAGAGGACCTTTAAAACTCACCCTGTATAGCGGTCACCACTTCCCGTAGGTAACCATAGCTTCACCTGCATTTGACATACAGTTGACCTAAGCATGTTGACATAGTCTAACCGCAAGCTATTAAGGCAATAAATTGAATCGTATCCAGTTACCTTGTGTTGACAGATGTAACCACGAATCCACTCAGCCACTGCATCCAACACCCTCTGAGCATCTGCAAGAGACACACTGTATAAACCATACTATAACCACAGTGTTCTCTGTGGTCTGACTAAGCGGTTGTGTAACGCTGTATGGGGGCAGTATGCACATGACAACGTGACGGTGTCTTCTCTGTGGTCTGCACATTATAAGCAAGTGGTCGTGTAATGCGGTTTGGGTGTCATGCTGAGGTTGACGTTGTTGAGGTGCTTGAGGCTGATACATGACTTGTACTGATGGATTTTGGTGGTTTTATGAGTTGGACAACTTTTGATTGTGTTCACTCTAAAATGAAGGAGTGAAGGCCACTCAGAAGGAGTGAAATTTCGCTCTTTTGGGTGTTGAAACCCAGCCACTCTCATTAAAGAGTAGCTAGATTTTCACTCTTTGGGAGTGACTTTCACTATTTCATACTTAGAGTGTTCTTCTGTGATTTCCTTTACTGTGTCTAACGGTCTGCCTCAGTGGTATACCCGCAGAGAAAGCTTAAATTCGTCCGCACAAGGAACACACGACATCGCGCACGTAACAAGACAGTGGCTAACAACGGGCCTTCTTTCAACTGATGCAACCTAACCGTCAAGTCGAGTGCCTGCAAGGGTTTACGCGGATTTGTTTTTCACCTACAAAAAATTTTCTTTTAATATACACGATATAGTTGGATACTGTAGATAAAACTCCGACACGTGCCTAGCCATTTTTTCAACTCAATTGTGTACACTTAAACGCTTAATTTCAAAAATAACGTTCCATGTAGGTAAGTTTCTTAGTTTTAAAACTAATATAAATACTTAATTTTAACTTGTATGGTGGCGGTGTATTTTTTAGGTGGATTATTGTAGGCCCCTGCATTGAGCGTTGCCAAGCATCTGAGATCCTGACAGGCCGAATGGAAGTTTTTGTCGCGCACGTAAAAAGGAGCTTTAGTGACTTGTAAAGGTTAAAATTGAAAAGCTTGAATTTGGTTTATTTGGCTAAATTTAGTGGATGTAAAAAATGGATTATTATTTTTCCAAATAAGTTTGAGAAGTGTTTTGCTATCACATATTTTGAGTCACTAGGTTATTTTGAATTCAATTTCACACGGCTGTAGAGCTGTCCAAGTCTTGAATATAGTTGTTGCACTCTTAGAAAAATTAAGGTTTTATTATTATCTTTTACTCCTTTGGAGAGAAAGATAGATTTGATGATCTTAATATTGTTAGCACAACAGCTATTTCTATGTTTGTTTTTAATGTTAACATTGAATAAACACCAGTGTTTAACAGCTGATTCTTTAAAAAAAAAACCAGACTGATGATTTTAAAGCATCGTTTACTGTGAGTTTCTTTAATATAACGTAAAACTTAAATTAAAATGTATATATCAGTATTATTTCATCATTACAAAAAATATCTTTGATTACTTGACCCAAAATGTTTTTTTGTTCTCGAACGTTAAACTTAAGCTCGTATCTAAAAGCGTCAGTTTAGGACCTTGTTTCCCATTTAACGGAAAATCAATCTTAAGCATTGTTACATCCGAAGAAAATAGAGAGGAGAAAAGGCCTCGGCGTGATTTTAGCTCAGCATCGTAAAACCTAAGAGCGCAGTCAGCGGGGCCCATTGCCCCCAGGCCCCCCGCACTACCCTCCCCCAACAACAAACCCCCACCACCACTCCTCGTAATTATAGCCCAAGTTTACCAATTACAAACCGTGCTCTACCGATCTTTACAACTTTAGCCACCTTAACAGGCCGCCTGTTCTTGAAACATTAATGAGTATTTATAGATGTTGCTGCTTCTAAAATTACCCTCGATGAGAATATAGTTTGGTTTGAGACGCCGACCACTCCTTAAAAGTACTTTAAGGGGAAATCTTACTGTGTGCTTACAAAGAGCATTCGCACAAGTGATATTTAAACACTAATAAAACCAAGTTTCCGTTTTATTTTAGTATAATTTTCAAGTAACTACTGTTGTAATAACATAATAAGATTTGAAGCTCGTTATTTTTAAAGCTTTATAAAACATATTTATCTATTGGCGAAGATAATTAATTTTATGGTAAGTAGATTGCGCATAGATGTCACATGGTTAAGGCAGCAAAATTAACCTAGTTCGGCAGCCAAAGCATAGAGAGCGCTGTCATCGTTATCTCTCCTCGAATCTGTCTGCTCGAGTTTGTCTGATGTCGATGACTTCAATGTGATCAAGTTCGAGAACGAACAGAGTTGCACGTGTGTCAATGGCTCTACTTGAGACTCTTAAAATAATCCCCTCGCAGCACTATCTGTGCTTGGGCTGCCGAACTGTGTTGACCTCCTGTCTCAGCCATTCAACACTTATGCGCAAACTACTTACCATAACATTATCTTTGTTACTGGTAAATAAAATAAGTGGTTTTTCTGTGCGCAAAGAACAAGTTTAATCATTCTGCAGTATTATAAATTGTTCAACTACTACAAAAATAAGACATTTTAAGTTTTATGAACACCGTGGGTCCGCTTCAGCTGCTCGGCGGCGCTTCATCAATGCAAAGGATTATGGTGGCCCGTTTACCTTTCAAAATGCTTTTTACATTTTACACATGATATATTTGTAAACTAGAGGAGTTTTTCGACACGCGTATATAGAACGTTTTTTAATACCTATGTGGTTTAAGTGTATAAAATAAAATTAAAAAACACCAAAACTCAGATAATTTCGAAGTTTATTTGTGAAAATATTGATCAACTTATGAGAAATCAAGCTGTATATACTCGTACATCTCCGCTAGTCTCTTGGTTCTTTTATCTAAAAACTCTTCTGAAAGGAGAAACACTGGTTGCCATAATCCCCTGCAGGTGCTTGGTTTGACAGGCTGCATCAATTGAAAGAAGGCCTATTGTTCAGCCAGTCGTTTGTTATACGCGTGCGCATCGTGTGTTCTTTAGGCGAGCGCGTTTAGCCTTTGACTTAAAACTTAGTTAAACATTGTATACTGCTAGACTTGCCTGAAATTGTGACTTGCCGACCTATGACTGGTTTGAAGTTGTTGACCGCCTCCGCTACCACGTCTAAAGTCATCTTTCACATCTGCACATGAAAAACATAACAGTTACTTTTGATTTGAGACACCGGACACTCTTAGAAGGTGTTTTAAGGTGAATGTGGGATGAATGGTGAGTGATAAATGGATGATGAGGTGTAGTCTTGTTACAAACTAGGGCAGACTGTTCCCCAGGAAGGTTCTTTCTAAATGCACCGACCAATGTAATGGTTTAACGGCTTATCGTGACTTGGTTTATGGCACGGGGAGTGGCCATCGTTGAAAAGTTGTTTCTGCAGCACCGGAGTTAAATCCACGCATTACACCACTGAGCTATTATATAACTACCCTTATTTTATAACAATATATACCGGTGTTTGACCTTCCCCAACCTTCAAAATGTTCAAAACCTTTAGAGGTATGTTTTATAAGGTTCTGAAGTTGTTTTTGACGTACTTTATGTTATCCACCTAAAGGACGGCGGCGATGGCCCCCTAAGTACTTTAAATGCAACCCCTTTTCCCCTCTCGTGGTAGTTTTAACACAAATTGAATAACACAAGTTTTTATTTACACTAATTCTAAGGTTGTATCCATTTAAAACCAATAAGTCGCGTATATAGTTCAAAACTTCACATTTGTTACAGCTACAGCCACTTAATCCGACCAAATATTATGTTATGGTAGATAGATAGCACATAGCTGATGCAGGAAAATCGACATAGTTTGGCAGCTCACGCACGGAATACCCTGTGAGAGAATTCATTTAAGAATGCACAGTACCTTTTGGCCATTCTGTTTTTGTCTCATAAGAACAATGTTAAAACCAGGCATTCTCTTGAGACGCTTCACACTTACAATTTCCATCAGATCGTTTTGAAATAAGTTTTATTTGAAATATAATGTCATGTAGTGACTCCGCTGACCACATTTTTGAAAATTTTACCAGTTTACGAGTAAAAACAAGAAATTCAAATACGAGGTGTCTTTAATTTTTGTATTTACGGTCTTACTAAAGATAAAATGGAAATTCGGCTAAGCGGAGTCAGTAAATCAATTAATGCATTTTAAAACTAAGTTTATTTCATACAAATTTGATGAAAACTGTAGGCGTGAAGTTTCCCAAGGAAATGCGTATTTTACATTGCTCGTATGGAACGAAATTCAAGGTCACAGCCACTAATGCGCTCTCTTAAGAGGCTCAAGTAGAGCCACTGACGCACGCGCAAGTTCGTTCGTACTCGAAAATCTCACGAGTAGGTCATATTTAAGTCATCGAGATCGGAAAAACTCGTGCATGTGCAGCCGAGGGAGGCGAGAGACGGCAGCGCTCGCAGCGCAATCTGTGCTCCGGCCGCCTAACTAAGTTGATTTTCCATTACACCAAGCATTTTCCCGCCTCAGCCATGCGGCATCCACGCGCTATCTACCACCGTAACATTTTCTTTGACCATTGTACGACATAACACTCGAGATTACAAGTTGGAGGGGACGTGAGTTGACAAGTGTATAGCTTGGGGACAAGTTAAGCCACAGAGTTAAGGTGGGGGGGTGCAGGAAGGAGGGGATGACGGTGACGAATGCGATACGAAGTAATTGACAGAGTGAGCAGTCTAACATGGTTACAACTTGTCAACAAACAAACAACTCAAGCCTACACCTACACAACACATCTTCAGTCTAAGCTCGTCTAGTTGCAATGCAACACATTGTATGAGGGATTTACATCACTATATACCGGTGTAAAAATATTATTACGGACGTTTTCCATAGTTTTTGAGTGAAAAAGTACACGACGTTTCGGGATCTGGAATTTGACCCCGTCTTCAGGTGAAAAGTAACCTAAAACATAACACAAAACATTTGGAAATTACCTAGCCTAAAAGCAATCAGCGCAAGCCAACCAGTCACACCACCACAGAGCATAGATATTCTAATGCTCTGTGCCCACCACCAGATAACCTTTTTTAATAAAATTATTAAATTTTATAACAGTTAGCATAAAAACACTACAACATGTACAAAACCTTTACGTTCACGGCTAGTGGCAGCTTCACACTGACAGACTGCCTGGCCAGCCCCAGACAGCCCATTGACCGGTCCGGAGCAGCGGACGACCAATCACAGCCGTAAATCAGACGTAGATCAACACAATTTTTAAAAAAATCCTCGTTACTTCCTTCCTTGTTATAAGGGTTTAATCGCCTAGTTAAAAGTTGTAAATTTAAAAAAATAACTAAAACATCACCACACTTGGTTTATTGATGTTACAAAACAGTTTTGATATTAGCGTTAAATTTTGAGACCTTGAGACCGAAAAACTAGATTTTCGAAATGTGGCAAACAAATAACAGGCAGATCTGACGTCTGAAGCATTTTATGTGTGTTAAATGTACCATGGTACTGCGACAACTTAAATGTCATCTACATATTTTACTTTGAAAATCTGCATTGAACGTCTTTAAATAACATCTCCGCACCTTACTCCACTCCAGACATGTGACGTACAGCAATTCTTCGACCCTAGTAACCCCAATATTACATAAATAGGCTGTTCCAAAATTAATTTTAAAATCCAAAAATGGGAATCTAACAAAATAGACGACTTTCAAATACGGTCAAAAATGAAACTGATGCGATAATTTAGGCGCATTTGATATAACCTTTAAATTGTTTTCCGTTTAAGAAATTTCATTCAAACTAAACAAACATGGATATCTCGAAACTATCCTTCAAATTTTGTTAGTAATTGATGTATAATGAATGGTAGATTATATTTAATGTTTCGAAATTGAAATAAACAGTAGGTAGCTAAGAGTCGACTTAGTTCTGGCCAAGGTAATGTTGCGCATACATGCCGAACGGCTATGGCAGGAAAATCAAAATATTTGCGGCAGCCCAAGCACAAATAGCGCTGCCATCTCTCGCCGTCTTTCCCCCCTCGGCTCCACCTACTTGGGTTTGTCCGGTGTCAATGGCTTAAATGTACCCCAATCGTGCGATTTTAGAGAACGAATAAACTTGCGCGTGCATCAGTGGATTTACTTGAGACTATTCAAATAATTCCCTCGCAGCGCTATCTGTGCTTGGATTGCCGAACTATGTTAATTTTCCTGCCTCAGCCCTGTGGCATCTATGCACAATCTGTATACCACAACATAATTAAAGAAAATTATAGTAGTCTAACCAAGGCGAAAGTCGGGCAGGTTTTAGCTTTCGGTGGAGCTAACACAATGGATTTGACCGATTACGAGAGTATGGTACCTTATCTGTAGAACAAACAGACACTGGACAGTGCTGCTCCGCTTGGCATCCGCTGTAACTACGTCTTGCATTGGTTGTGAAAGATCCTATCTTTTTGCTAAATCGAATACGAAGTAATGTGTTTAAATTTAACCCTTAGTGATTATGCCCAACACTGTGTGGCTATAACCCTAACAGTTACCATTTTTAAATAATCATTTGCCATTTATTCTCAAATTAATAATATCGACATTAACTTCAAAATGTATAACGATCTGAATACAATTCTTCAAAAGGAAATGCCAATACGCTTATATAACACACTTTAGTTCTGAGAAACCGTCAAAATTTCACATTTTAATTAGTCTAAGGCTGTTTTCCGTATTTTTTCGTAAAAGAGAGTCCGTTCACAAACTTACTCTAGTTTCAAAAGTAAAAAACAATACATTTAAAATTGAATGTAAGATTTTTTTGTCAAGTGTTGAATAACAAAAAATTGAGAGAATCCTACGTGTTCGAAGAATTTACGGTTTCACTTGAAGATTAAGTCATTATTATTAGAAAATTATTCTATAATTTAAGAAGGCTTAACAGCACTTAAGGATCTGCCTCAATGGTTACTTCAGATAAGGGCTAAATTCGTCCGCACAAAAACACACGACATCGCGCACGTAACAACTGGCTAAATAACGGGCCTTCTTTCAACTGATGCGGCTGATACGGTCATGTTTTAATTTGTACAAAGGACTGATCACCCGTTGTGCACAATATACAATTATTGTTGTGAAAGGCTAGCCCACAACTACAGCTAAAATCAAACATGACTGCTCATTCCTGCTTAACAAGGAAATCCAGTCGCATCCACGAGTTCTGGCCCTGTCAATCATTCCTTGTTGGTCATCTACGGCAGATTGTTATCAGTGGGTTTGAGTGAGGCACCAACAACTCAACGGTACTGAACACTTGTCCCCAAGCTACACACTTGTCAACTCACGTACCCTCCAACCTTATAATCTCGAGTGTTATGTCGTACAATGGTCAAAGAAAATGTTACGGTGGTAGATAGCGCGTGGATGCCGCATGGCTGAGGCGGGAAAATGCTTGGTGTATCACAACCAATGCCAATTATCAGAACCTGGTCCTGTTTTGATGAAGAAACATGCAAATATGAGTAAATATGATCCGTTAGTAGAGGAAGTGACCCTGCTGGAGGCAAACCCTAACTATGCTCATGTTAGGCTACCTAGCGGGAGAGAGACAACTGTACATTTACGGCATTCAGCTAAAAGAGGAACTATTGATACCGGAAACTATACAACAAGATTTACCAGTCATGGCAAGGGAACTGCAGATGAATTTGCCAGACAACTCGCAACTTGTTCAACGCTCGCATACAGATGATGAACTCATAACTTTCAAGGAATCAGATAATAATCTTATTTCTGAAGAAACACCCAACTCCAATAGTAACCTGTGTGAACGCCTTAACGCCAAGCTATCAAAGACAACTGAATAGAAAACTCCCCAAGCGCTTTGAAGATTACCATCTTTCACACTAAGGGGAGGAGAATGTTATAATAATTCAAATTCTTTTTGTAAAGTTTATTCTTTGTGTTATCTGTGTTTCTCTTAACGGCTGATTATTAATTGTTCATAACAATACTTAAACTAGTTGTTTATGTTTAGTGTTTACTGAAATGTACCATTGCTGTGAACTGTTTAATAAAACCAATATTGTCTTGGTTTACTATTCTTTTATTTCATAACAGTAACAATTGCATGTATATGTTAAAAGTGGACCGCACCGACAAGTCTTAACTTGGCGAGGCCGTCATGATGTAAATAACTCAGAAATAAACGAACGAGCATTGCTACCGAATCATCATTTGACCTCAAGAGGAAGATTAATGAAGATTTTATTTAGGTGAATTTAACAAATATATATATTGTTCATTATTCAACAAAACTGTAAATCTTGTGTACATTTTTAATACAAAAGGACTTTTGACTAAATTAAACGCTTTTCCTCTAACTTTCTTTACAAACTTTAGAACAAACAAACAAACTACCGCGCCTACAAGGTTGAAAACATATATTTGACAGCACGTAGATGTTATGAACCAACCCTTCTCCATCGAGCTATACTCTACCGTTGCACGGCCTAACTGTTAAACCAAGCGCTTGCAAGGGTTTACGGAGGCCCGTTTTTCAACGTTCGAAATCATTTTTACATATTTATAAACACGATTTATTGATATAATTATTTTACTATAAGGAATTTCCGACACGTGTACAGAGCCCGATTTCTCATAAGTTGCTTAATACTTTCAAAAATAAACTTTGAAATCGTCCATGTTTTAGTGCTTTTTAACTACGTTTTGTACACTTTAAATGCTTAATTTTCAATAAACGCCCTGAACGCGTTTGGTTTAGTTTCTTTACTGTAAAACCCTTAACTTTTACAGTGCGTGTTTTGGATTATTGCAAACCATTGCATTGAAGCGTCGCCATGCAGCTAAGGCGGTACCTTACTGTATTCTCCCCAACACTATCTCCCCACTGAAATGCTAATATTGTTACCTATGATTGAAATAAAACTTTTGGATGAACCACAATAAAAATATAGTTTTAATTTGTACAAAACGTTTCGGCTATGCTGTGATAGCCATCATCAGTCGTACGGAAGAAATAAAATAATTATATACACAAAATAAAATGATTTTAAACAAACTATGATTTTAAACTGCGGCTTGGGACCCCGTTTTTTACATATCTACAACGACAAACCTAAAAAAAAGTTTTATACATATATTTATTTCCCAAAATACTTTTACTTTATAGTTTATTTAACCATCTGGAATAGTTAGTTTATTTATTTACAATTTAAAATTATTATTTGTTTAAAATCATTTTATTTTGTATATAATTGCTTTATTTCTCTTCTGTACGACTGATAGTGGCTATCACAGCATAGCCTGAAACGTTTTGTACAAATTAAAACTATTTTTATTGTGGTTCATCCAAAAGTTTTATTCAATTATCAATACATAAATTTAAAATCTAAAATTGTTACCTATACATTTCACAAACTTGTATCTTACACCTACTGTACTACCAAAGTGGATCCGTATCGTGGCGGGTTGGTATCGCGCGCGACTCCAGAGCTCATCACTCCGGTGGCGCGGGTTCGATCCCCGCAGTCACCACCACGTGCAATTTGTAAAGTGATTATACGGTGACGCTAGGTAAAGGTCGGGGTTTAGTGATAGACAGAATTCGTAGTCCTCACTTCGCCTCGTTAAACAAGAAAAACTCACCTGTTTTACAATAAAAAACCTGACCCACCAAAAAGGATTGTTTTATCATATAACACTGCAAATATCAAAAATTTCACATTTTAGCGAAATTATAAAAATTATGCCTGTTAACTATGTACTAACACAATAGTTTACAATAGTAGTCATATAAAAGGCCTACATCAACCATAAGGTGCAATTTATAGAATTTACCATAGTTCATGCTTTTGTTTATTCAAATTGTATCCTTAATTACGGTTACTTACAAGGTAAATCTTACACCTAAACCTACTTACCCATATTCCAACTAGTGCGAAAGCCAGTGACTAGTCGACTAGTAAAAGATCGATATTTACAGGGTCGATCTCTAACAATCGAATGCTACACTATTTTGTTTATTGCTTCATGACTACAGATTCAATCTTACCATGAATAGCATATGTTGTTTAACGGATTATTCCCATCCTAGATGGAAAAAATTATGGCCTACTGGGTTGATAAGCCACAGATTTATTTGTGGTTGATAAAACTTTGGGTTTTTAGATATTGTATCTTTTCTTACCGTCATTCTCATAACTGACAAAAATTATAAAAATAAAGTTTGTCTTGTTTAACGAGGCAAAGTTAGGACTAAAAAGTCCTTTCTACCTTTTCAACGTTGCACTTTACCCAGCGTCACCGTATAGTCCCATTACAAAATATGTAAGTGGTGACTGCTGAGATCGAACCCGCGCCACCAGAGTGATGAGCTCCGGAGTCGTGCGCGATACCAATCCGCCAAGGATCCATTAAAGGATACAGCTCTACTTTGCAACTCTAAGGTTATTACCATGAAGAAGATCAATTCAGGACTTTTACTTTTGTAAATAAATCAATCTTTTGCCAAAAACCATCGTCAAAATAGCTGACCTGTATTTTTTTCAAAGCTGCATAAGAACAGTAAACACAATTATTATTCGAACAATCAAAACGTCTTTATTTTATAAAATATAATACATTTGTAATTTTAATAGATTAAAAATGTTTAAGAATAAAATAATTATCGCCTAATACTCATAAAATAAGCCTCTAATAGGAAAACTTAAATTTTTATTTAAATTTCCATACAAACTATACTTGACGTTAAAAGCAACTCAACATTGTAAAGTATCGTATACAGTAAGTGCAACTAGGTATCGCATAGTCGATAGTCGAGTCGAATGTCTCAATACTGTGGGATAGTCGTGCCAAGCAGCGCGAGGTATGTTGACCAACATTCTGTGTCGATGAATCGATACCAGCTGCGACCCCCCCTCACACGAAACCCCACTAATCACACATGGCCCAATATCAAAACAAACCCAGACAAAATCATACTATACCTCATCACAACCTCGTCACATCCACCATTCGTCCCATAATAAGGGTCCGCCTCAGTGGTTACCGCAGAGAAAGGCTCAATTTGCCCAAGGAACACACAACAACGGGCTTTCTTTCAACTAATGCGGTCTAACTGTCAATTCCTCCGCTTGCAAGGCTTTTGTAAATAGCGATCTTATACGGAGGTTAAATTCGAATATGCTAACTTTTAAGGAAAGAGAAAAGTTTATCTATGTTTTCCTGTGATTAGATTTTTGATACACCCTACTTCTACCTAGGCCTACTTTTAGCTTCTTAGATAAGGTTAAAAAAAAACTCTATATTTTCTAACTTTAACCGTCGATAGCATACAAACTAAAAGGCATTTTGAAAAATGGACTACAGGCAAATCTAGATAATATGTTTATTTTTCATTTAAGAGTTGTTTCGTCAAATTAGCAGTAGTACTAAAGTCTCCATTTTATTTCCCGCAAACCTCTGCTACGACGCTCTCCCGAGTAGCTGAGGCGGACCCTTAACTTTAGTGGTTTTCTAGGGCACATTTTGCCATGTTTGATGATAGATTTCAATTTAAACGTTTCCTGTCATATCAAAAAAATACTCTGTTCCGGCATGTTCATTCTTTGTATAGGTTATCTAGCTTTGCCGGGCAAGATGTTCTCATCACGGGTCCACATCTGAACTATGCCCCTTGGTGATGGGCAGGGACTGTAACCTCCAAAATATTCATCCTGCAAAAGAAAATAGTCTTATATCCTTAGAACTGTGCAGAATAGTTTTTAAATCAAACACAATTTTGACGTTCTTACGAGTATCATTGTAGCCTGCATACTAAAAACCACATGTCTTATGAAAAGGCACAAACAAATTCCATTGAGTGGCCTGTGTAGTCAATTGTTGGATTTGAGAGGCGGACAATATCAACAGCTGAGTCATCAAGGAGTTGGGTGATGGGTACCGAAAGGCTTATAATTAGCCTGAAAATTTTTCTTTATGAGGCAACTTTCTCTATATTGCCTGATTCAGATAGTGATGACGGCATATTACGGCCTAATCTACGTACACCTATTTTACGGATTGGCTTAGAGGGGGGGTTCTACAATCACAAATTCGAAAAATGCAAAAAATCCAAAGTAGAAAGTCGTGCATACCAGAATTCAAAGGTTTCAGATGATTCTAAGGGTCTAAGATTCAAAGGTAGAGACACTAGCCTGCCTCTATAATTATTTTAGAAACAAATATTTTTTCAAAGGAAAGCGCGGTTTTGTATATGCATACAGTCCTACGAAACTTGAGGTAGGAAGGACTACCGAACTGGGTGAAACAGAACGATCGTTCTGTTGATCGTAGTAGTTCTAATCGACGATTGCCATGCGCGTAAATCGTAATATGTAACGAATATTTATTTAACAACTCAGCAGGCATAGCAAACAAACCCTAAATATTTGGATAGTTTTAAAGACAGCGAGGCCGAAGGTCGAGGTATAAATTAAAGATTTAGTTTCATTTTCTGGAAGCACACTGACGCCTGAGGCATGAGTGAGTTTACTCAGTTTAAATGTGTGTAGGTGTAATTAAAAAGTGTGTTCAATCTTGTGGAACCACGGAAACTTTAGAAGTACGGGTATAAATAATATACAAATCAACGCTGCTGCCAAGGCCAAAGGCTGCAAGACGCAAGCACATTACACTTACTTGAATGTTGCATTTTAGCAACTCTTACTGCATCTATTATATTTCTATGTTACGCATAGTAAGGCAAACCAACCTTTCGTTGGCAACTAAAATGGTTAGACTTTTGCTCATGTAGAAACGCGGCTTTTTTATTTGCGCGTGCATTAAGTTGTATTTGTACAAATTTGATGAAAGCTGGCCCTAGTTTGTACTAAGACTCCACACCATCATTTATCAAAACCATTCATCACTTAAACTTGCATCGCATATCCACCATAGAATACCCTCTATGTGGGGTTCGTGTCGTATGTTAAATACACTCGTTACAGTGCTGAACTTCCTCGGCAAACCCATATTGTCACTTCTACTGTTGACAGACTGTTGTTATTGTCAGCTGGAAGAAAAACAGAAGGCTACTTGCGATCAAGCCTGTGATTGGTCGAAAGTAAGTTTTGCTGCGCAAGTCAAACAAAAGATCCTTTTTTTACTCAGTTATTTGATTCATCTCATCATCGCTCGCGATTCGTTATCGTTGCCGTGTTGTGTTTGTGTTTTGGATGGTAAAGGTGAAATTATATTATTGGGGTTAGATTTATAGAAAGTATTGGTCGATCTAAACTCAACCAAGACTTTTAATTATTCTACCAAAAGTGATTCGAGTTTGATCTCTCGCGCTGTTTGTGTTTTTGTAATGCTCTCAAACATACGGCTGTTACGACGAAGTGATAGGTCTAGCGAATCCTAACCAAACATTTTGGCGCTCAGCCGAAACTAGATTTTGGAATTTACTGTCAGTTTTATCATAAACAATTTGTTCTCAAGATATGCCTTTAGCTGGATTGGCAGACCCCGTTGATCCATGGCAACGTATTCAAGTGAAAGAAGAGGTCGAGGTAAGAAACTATTAGTTAAGCCTAGTCTAGGTTCTACCTTCTAGGTATGGATACACTTTGTGTTTGTATTTAATGCACATTGTTGTCGTTATAAAGCTTAGCCTATATTATGTCCAGTGATAGTCCAAGATTAAAATAATAGATAGATGCAATCAACATGAAATTGCATTAATTTCCGTATTGAAGTGCCCGTAGTCTCCTGAAGCGAAAAAGAAAGTATTAATCATGCAAGCGTTAAGACTTTTGGAAATGGTTTACGGCTGAGATATGCAGGCCTTTGGAAGTGGCAAGTGAGAAATAGGCCTGTAGTTAATTTCAACCACATAGGTATTAGGCATATAAAAATTTGTGTCTATAAGACGTGTTAGCATCGTTAGAAGGACAGGGTAATTTTGTTTCAACCCGTAAAGCTTGTTGCATTTCATTAGTGAAACTGTTCGATAGCAGCGTAGTCTTTGTTTGAGGTCACTGAACCCTCTGTATCAACCTAAAAGGACCGTATGGATGTTATTAAACAGACCCATTTTTTATAAATTTAACCTTTTACGCTCCAATGGCGAACTGAGTCCGACATCGGACCGGAACGGCAAAATAGTCTAGTCCGGCGTGCATCGTTTATTGCATATAGGGCAAGCGATAGGCTAGGACTACACTACACTAACGGCCTAGCAGACAACGGACACTACCACTCCCTCCCCTGCCAACTCACTTGTGAGTTTGACATCCCGACAAACAGCCCGGTGGTTTAGTGGTTATAGTGACGGACAGCTGGCCCTGTCTGTCTCAGCGTGGGTTCGAATCCCACCGGTGCGCTCTGGTGCGGTGCAATGCTGAGCATTGGATCATTCGGTGCAGGGGCCTCAATGACCCGCTGAGGATCACTGAAGAAAATTGCTCATCAAATCCAGTGAGGCTGGTGGCACTTTTGAGCTTAGGGGTAAATCGGCTTAGAGAAGTGATTCAATGATTGGTAATGCACCGTACCAAAGCGATTTTGCTGAAATTTTGCTTACAGGGACTGGAAAACCCATACGGAGGGTTTTGAAAATTTAAAAAATAAATTAGAGCGCTAAGGGTTAAGTAGGGTTTTCTGTGTATATAATAGCAGGTCTTGGCATTTTGTGATATCTTACAAACACAAAAACTTGAGTATAAAAAAAATAAAATGGTAAAAAATACCTATATAAAATGGTAGGGTGTTAAGTTGAAGATCTATCGTCAAGGAACTGGATTTAAATTGTTTTCAATATAATATAATACAGCTATGAAGTTAACGAATATTACATACCGAACCTTTTAAAACTTACTGAATTGCTACCGAGTAAGCTGCTACGGCTCTCTTGAATGGCTTTTAGGACTATGTAACTTTTTAAATGTCTTTTCTCACCACTTATGGCTTTCTTTCACTACCAGAAAATGCTGTTATCGTTTGCTTACATGCTTTGAATACATTTGCTTAAGGCATATCATAGGCTTTGTAATTATCGTTAAACAGTGTTCCGCGTCAGGACTGAGTTACCCGTCATGACAAAATTCAATGCTGTTGCTTAATATTTCGACATGTTAGACCGATTGGTACTCCACTATTTCTGGATTGTAATTTTACGTCTGGCCGTTTACGGTTTACCGCCCGTTATCTGTCCTAACCTCTAAATATGGTCCCCATACTTCTTTTACTTAGCTGTTGGTAATTGGCTGTTCCAAGTGTGTATTGTTGTCCTATGTGTATGTTATGATTTTGGTGCAATGGTTCTGTGGAAAATTACAAAAAGGATTTCTAACACTGTTATGGTTTCCAATAGTACCTATTAATAAAAATACAAAAGGTATTGTACTCTAAAGATTAAAGTAGGATATATTACTAGCCTATAGAAAAATACATATTTTGAGCAAATAACAATAAAAAAAAGTTCTTCAGTCGCTTACTTGTTGATGTCATTAGTGAGTATTTCTAATTCAGCGTACAAATCTTCAGCAAATTTCTGTAGAACAGAACTGTTTGCAGTTTTGAGCTTCTCATCACCTCCTGGTTCAAATGGCAAAACTTTAAACATACTGAGTGTTTGAAAAGTTAGTAAGGAAAAAAAAGTTAGTCCAGGAAACGTTTCGTCCAACCACTCACATACAGCCATAGCAAGACTACAATGTACAAGCAAATTTTGTGATGCAAAGACTTTTTGGGGTTTTCATAATTTGTGTCACAACCCTGTTCCTGGATAAACACCGTTCAAGGGTGGTCACTGATCTGCGTTGTTGTACTACCACTTTCTTCCAATTGTCTAAAGACTCGGTGTTCACGGTGGCACTTCCCTTGGTTCGGAAGTCACGTTAAGCCGTTGGTTAATTCCATTGGTCTATTAATTAATGATTCTATCCGGGGAACATCTCATCATTCATCAAACACACTCACCCTTCATCCCATATTCATCTTAAAATACCCTCTAGGAGTGGTCGGTGTCTCAAAGCAAAGTATGTTTGACTTAGGAACAGGGTCGTGATGCGGAATAAAAAATCTTTGAAATATGCTCCCACATTGAAGCCGATGAGTGACTGATCAAAACAATGCTGTAATGTTTTCTTTTCCCTCACCGCAGCCCGACTACTACTCGAGTCAAACTCTCATTTGGTTCTGACACACTCGGTACTTGAGGCTGTGCATGTGGCGAAATGCATCGTAATGTAAAGGAGCCTAAAGAAGTCTTGTAATTCGTTACAATTAGAATCAGTCTAAGTGACTCAACAGAGCGTAGCCATATTATTATTAACCTTCCAGGGGTGTCATTGATTTCATAACATGAAAGGTAACACACGGAGGTTTCCTCTAGGTTGTGAAATAAAGACTTACAGTTTGTATATATTGTTTATAACTACAAATTTTAAAGAAACGCCAATTATTAAATATAAAATAATAGTTAAGTCGTATGTATGGTATCAGAAGAAGAAAAACTTTGAAAATCTCACAAAAGTTATAATTTGATGAGTCTTGCATTGGCGTCACTGACTTTCATAAAAACAAAACAAAAAACTATATAACAACATAAAAACAAGTACCAAATAATAAAACTAGTAACTGTAAAATTAAAAAAAAAAATCACTAGAGGTAACACCGGGCCGGAACTCCGGGATTACTGTTGCGCGAGCGGTGAGGCACGGTGGCAAGCTCCGTTTTGCCCCAGACTTAGGCTCTGACTAAGGGTGTGGTTGAGGGATGAGGGTGAAAATTGCTGAGTCAGTTCCTAATCCTAGAAAGAAGTGTGTAAGGTACACTAATCCTCGGCACTGCCGGCACACATGAACATGATTTTTTAAACACAAAAATATACACCTGGAGGAAACCTCCGGGATGACACCTCTGGAAGGTTAAGTACTTCGTTAGGCGTTGTGCTGCCACATTTTGTAATAAAAAATGTTTTTTTGTCAAATACAAATATTCTTAGCTGACTGTTGGATTTGTTTTCAGTGGCTGGTGTATCGAAGTCCATATCCGGACTACATCTATCCTCTGTAGGTAACAGAGTGTGGTTGTAGAGTATTGTGATATGGTAGTTGAAATTATCGCACCTCAATTCTTTCCTAAATACCTCACCAATTTGTAATCGTTTGCTCTAGTTTTCTTTGGTTTTAAAGCATTCTCGTTTTGTTTAAAGCTGTTTTTATCTCCCAGTTTTCTTGAATACAGTAACTATTTTCTTTAGTCAATCTTTTTCCCATAGTTGGAATGTGCCCGGGTAGTTTTGTTACTGTTGAAGCCTACAATTTATTCTATAGGCTGTTTGGTGTACCTGTTTCAACCTTAGGCTATACATGCTAAATAGTGTTATCTTTGTTGTCTGGTATTGTTTTTATAACATAGTCCTTATACAGATGTTGTAAATATATAACCTATTTAGTAGACCTTGAGTGTACCACTTTGAAAATCAAAAGTTATAGTTAAAATTTGAACAAACTTGATCTCCACTAAATCACACGTATGGTTAAATCCGGCAGTAGGTGTCCAGGAAATGGTTAAATCCGAGTTAGTTTATTTTTAAGAAACAGAACTTGGACAATGTTTATTTGTTAAACAATTTCAACTTTTTAAACATAATTTCTAAATGTTTTCACAATGGCCGTCATAGAACAATATTTAATCCATTCAAACTACAGCCCAAACAATGTTAAATAATAGTTGAATAGAACATAAAGTATTTCGAAGAATTTTTTTGTTATAAGTTATCGATACAAAACTCTCTTTTCCTGTAAGCTTGGGACCCTTTTACCATTACCATCCTAAATAATAAATAAATAAGTTTACTATTGCATAAACGATTCCAGCCAAATTGACGGTATAACTTTTGGGTAAACACCTATTTGAGTTAAACCGAGGCTTAAACTGCCTATCTTAGTTAACTGACATTGGGGAAACCAGTCCTAAGAGTACAGTATACACTATACAGTACTACCACTTTCATCTAATTGTCTAAACCAGGCTTGTACGGTGTTTGTCTTGTGGAATGGAACAGGGTCAGTCGTGATGCGGAATAAGGAAATGCCGGCAAAGTAAATCCTCTGTTATTTACTTGCTAAATAGTATCAAAGAGCATTTTCAACTAAAACTAATAGGTACACTTATATTTTTAAAAATTTAAATTTCCAGGCACCAATTCTTCTATGAAATTAAACGATACGCTCTTTACATGTATAACAACCTACATATGTGTGTATTTTTCGAGGGTGCACCATTTATTTTCATAAAAGAAGTGTTGCCAAGAAATCTAAATTTTCTAAACGGATGTACCTTTTTTATTATTTTCTCAGAAATGTATTAATTACTTCTTATGAATTACTAATAATTATAACCAATAATGGTGTAAACATGATTAAAAAATAATTTGATACAAGACACATCATATTTTAAAATATTCAATAATTATTTGAAACATTTAACTAACTTTGGTGGTAAATTATTGGCAATTTCACTTATTGTTGGACAGCTTAGATAGTTTAAAACCACTTATCTATCGTAGATTTAAAAAAAAATTTCCTTGCAAAAAAAATAAGGTATCTACTGTTTTTTTTTGTAAATATCCAAACCTTTATTTTTGTTATTAAAATTTTTAACCATCTGGAAAAATTGGAAAAATTAGTCCTCAGTTGGTGTTTGGTCTAAGGATAGAAATGTTGTTCCTGAGAGTCCTCACCAAAATATAAAATTTATTATTGAATTATCTGGTGTACTTGTTTGTTATTTTTTAATTTTTAACCAGTTTAATTTTTTTGAGATCTTTTTCACAGAGTGATTGACATACGTTAATCAAACATTTCAACGATGTACATTGATGCGGTATAATTAATTCTATGACCTTATTGTTAGCTCTGGTATCCTATCAAATGCCAAAAAAATTTATTTGTTTGGTTGAAATTGTAAATTTAAGTCATAACTTATCTTTGCATAAAGCTTAAAACTCTGTTCACCGGGCACCTTGGTTGTATCTATTGCTATGGAGTGTTGAAGGTTTTAACTACGACTTAGCCGGCACTGTGACTGAGTCGGTGCAAAGCGACTGTGTGGATCTGCTAAAGCCACCGCACAGGCTGCATAGGTCATGTTGACTGGTAGATTAACTTAAAAAAGACAAAAAACTAAAGAATAAGAATATTGTTTATTTTCTTGAAATAGATACAAAAATGGTTACAATTCATTTTTTTGAAATAACTTTTAAATAGATTAGACTGTAATTATAAACTAACATTAGTACTAAAAATTGTAAAGCAAACTAAAAATTACACTGAGCATGAAAAAATAAACTTTTTAAACAGTTCTCTTTTTAAGAAAATAAAATAGGGCCTCTGAAGGCAAAAGCCTGTTAAGAGGTTCCAACTAAAAAGTTAATTATAATAAACGCGCTTTTGAGCAATTTAAAGAAAATTAAATTTAACTTCTAGGTCCCACAATATAATATGAACTTTTTAATTAATTATTAGTTTTTCTACCTGACTTTTTTACACTAATATTACAATACTATTAATTAAAATAAACACATTTAACATTAAATACAAACAACAAATTCTGAAACGCTGCAATTAACAAAGTAAAATTAAATAATTCTAGCCTTGGGCTGTAAAACTGTTATCATAGTTTTCTTGCTGTAATTCCAAATTCTTTTGTCTTCATTGCTGTGGTCCAAGCAGACCTGCTTTCCTCATACGGGTGCGTATTGGAGCTCAGCTATTTACAGTAAATAAATATATGCCGATCTTAAATCTTGTTTTAAAAATCCATACATTTGGAAAAAGCTGTTTTGAATGAAAGCATCAATCAAGGCATCTTATTTGTCTCACTCACTGCATTCCACATGACAAAACATGGAAAATTGTTTTCCCATGTAGATGCAAAGTTCTCCTATGCACCTGGCATAGTGATAGTGATTAGCAAATAAAAAATGCTGTTATCATCTCAAGCTTCCGGTACAGACTGTGTCAATAAACTATTAACACCATTCAGAGTACCAAACATTTTGCTTACTTTACTAGATCGAGCATTCTCAGTGGGCTTGCTGACATCGCAAGTCTTCCAGAAAAAAAGTTTGAGAGTCTCAGCAAGTCCACTAAGATGCTCGATTGCAAAATGAGCGAAATGTTTGGTACTCTATAGTTTATTGACACGGTCTGTACTGGAAGCCTTTTACTGACAGTCATGACTCAGGCCGCTCAAGCTTTTGTTTTCATCTAAAACATTGTTTTTCTGCTAATAATACATCCAAGAAAAAGTAGCTACTAGTCAATCAGGCTAATGTTCTTCTTCATATCTTAGTAAAGATTCTTTCAAACTCCCAGAATAACATATATCTAAATTAAAGAAGTCCTTAAGATTGTTTAACATGCTGAAGGTCATTGAAATGTACATGTAGAGAGTTACTCAGGGCAAAGCGAGGAGGTTGAGGGAGTAATGCGCATGGTCATTAAAACTAATTTCTGCCCAATGCTCTGAATGTCTAAGTAAAGAAATTCTGACTAAATAACTAAAAACTGAAATAGATTTCAAACTGATTCTAGAGCAACGTGAGTTGTTTTGATTGATCGAGAACGAAAACCTCACTATACAGGCTGAATTTTGTATTTGTTAATGGTAAAGCTACAATTTTATATGTAAAACTAAACTTTGAATTGCCGCGATTTTGAAACGGATGATCCGATCTAGCTGGTTAACAAACTTAACCTACATAATTGCAAAAGGAAAATTTGTAACAAATGTCATGAAGATCGGACCAAAAATGGGTCCTGTGGAGTGGTCATATATATGTATATAAAGTTTTGCCATTCGACTCAGGAGGTGTCAAAGCTCAAACTGGAAACTGAAACTTTCTACAATGTTTCCTTCTCTTTGGTGAGAGAAATGAATAGCTATATTTAAAAGAAAAGCTAATAAATAAAGATACTCTTAAGTAAAGATTGTTCAATATTCTAACGTACATGTACATGTAACGGTCATTGAATGTACATGTAGAGAGTTACTCATGGCAAAGCGAGGAGGTTGAGGGAGTAATGCACAGTCATTATTCAGCAGTGACAGTTGTCCCTACACTAAAGCTGTCTAGAGCAGATTTGTCTTCTTGAGTCAACTGTAGCATTCGTTCAAACAAACAACTCACTGCACGTCTTGTCTTGTAATGTTTCCTCAAACAATACTGGCGCTATGTTGACTGAATTTAAAAATGTATAAAGATAAAGGCCTGCGTCCATTGCTCAGTGGGTGGAGTCACTGCTTGCAAAGCGCGAGGTCGCGGGTTCGATTCACGGCACAGGCACAAGGGTTTGGACCGCTTTCCGTGAAAGCGTTGTGATGCCCACCAAACCCAAAGTTAAGTAACACATTAAAAATTCTGTTGGCATAGATGAAACAAGATAAGAAACGATGATCTATGGAGAATTACCGAGCTGGAACCCATCAAGAAGCTTATAACAAGAAGAAGATGGATGTGGATTGGCCACATATTAAGAAGACCTCAAAGTTGTATAGCAAGACAGGCACTCTAATGGAATCCGCAAGGAAGCAGGAAGGGTGGTCGACCAAAAAATACATGGAGGCGAACCACTGAGAAGGACCTGGAGAGGGACTGACGTGGAGAGAGGCCAAAGCTACAGCGGACCTGATGGGTGGCAGAATTCGTTGAGGCCCTATGTTCCACCTAGGAATCAATGGACATAAGTCAAATCAAGGGATTTTTTATAACATTTTAAATACTTACTAAAAAAGGAAAAAAATCGGAGAGGTAAAAAATAAACACTTTAAGAACAACTCTCTTGTTTTTAAGGGAAATTATGGTGTTTTAAGAGCTAATGTATGGAGGCATTTTTTTAATAGTACACACAATCTTAAAAGTATTTTTATAATTATATTTGAAAAAAAGTACAAAGTAATATGTTTGTACGTCTGTAACATGTTTTTTATGCATGGGTTGAAAAACATGTGTGAAGATACAATAAGTCATGTTAAGCCGTTGGTCCTTGTATTTCCATTGGTCATTGGGCTATTAATTAATGACCCATTCTAAGGAAGAGTCTGCCTTAGTTTGCAACAAGACTACACCTCATAACTCATTACTACCACTCATCACACTCATCCCTCACCACATATTTGTCTTGAAATACCCTCATGAGAGTGGTCGGCATCTCAAATAGTGATATAGTGATATTAAAAATGGTGTTTTTTAAGTAAAGTGCCAAAATTTAACAAATGATTTTATGGGTCGAAATAAAGAGAAAATATAGCATATCATGTTACTAAAAATCCTCTGGTTACCCATTTATTACCAGTTAACAATTTTGAATTTTTATATTTTCCCCCAATTTTTAAAGTATTTTGTACATTTTTTATTTATTCAAAATTGACGGTTATAGCTAACTTTACTTTGAACTTAAAGTCATTTTTCTTACTTCATACTAATGTCAGAAAATATATTAAACACCTCCTGAGATAACCCAGTTACACAGTTCAAATTGGTAAAGTGTTTTTATTTATGAATCTTTATGGCCAACAAAATATTTCAACTACGTTTGGACCATGTAATAGTTTTCCCAATGCTTGCCTTTTTGGCTCACTTTACCTCTAATAATCTATATGAATGTTTGTGTCCCATAGTAAACAAAATTAATAACACAATTTGACTCACCGAATTATTTAGACAGAAGGGTAACTCAACTTTATAAAGAAAGATTTAATCCATGGCATACAAGATGCATAGGAATACAAACAAAAATATATAACAAAGAACAAATCAACAAACAACAACCAAAAGACCCAAGAAAACAACGCTATTCTTCACATATTTCTTCCATGGCCTTCTTCAAAAAATACTCCTTAATTTTTTAAATTTTGATCCGGAAAATGGATGACACTTCTTGCTTCAAGTTATCTGGAAGTTTATTATATTTATTCTTATTGATAGAACGTTTTACTCAGATGAAATTATTAAACTATATAAACATTAGATAAAAAAAAACTATTTCAGTGCAAACAATTCTGATTTATGTTAAATAGTGGAAGACTGTGTGGTTTTCTAGACAAAACTTGTAAAAATCTCAGGTTTTCTAAAAGAATTTGTCCCCGTCATATTTTGTTTAAAAATGTTGTATTTGCTGAAAGCTTACATATTGTTTTATTTATGATGTTCTCAACTAAGATCTGTAAATAATATGTTAACAAATACAAAATGCGTAATTTGCATAGACCTAATGTATGTACGTTTGTATACATTACCAACTGTGTCCTCTAATATAGTAAAATTAAGATTTTAAAATGAATGAATAATTTAACAAAGACCAGCTTCTTAAGTGTTTACTAAGTAGTAATGACGCAAGGGAAATTAATTTAAGTTGTTAATGGAAATGTTGGGCTATTAGCACATTTCCATAGGAAATAGAGCTCTTCATTTCTATCGCCAGAGAGAACGAAAGGTCGTAAAACAGAACAGTTTTCAGTGATGAGGTTACCAATAACCCTGAGTCGAACGGAAAACCTTTATAGTTGATATATAGGCTATACACAAATGTGTGACCGCGTGGTCGCATTTTAGTCAGATTTTCACAAAATTTAGTACAAATGTACCTTTTGTAAGTCTCTAGGTTAGGTTTGTTAGCAAGCAAAATTGTTCCAACAGATGCAGACAAAAAATATCAAATTAAAAAACAAGGTCAACTTGTTTTAGCCCCACTGCCATGACTGAATTGAATTACCTTAGCAATTTTTACTCTAATTTGATCAGAGCAAAATTGAGACTTACGGTTCTTTTACTAGCATAAAATATTACTTAATATTTTTTAAATATTATAAATATTACTATAATATCTTATAAATATTATTTAATATTACATTTCATGAAAAGTAAATGCAGTTTAAAATTTCACAGACATTGGACAATTTATTCCATTTTGAAACAGCTTTGATGAATTCTTATGATTTTTGGTAAATTGGTGTATAACAACAAAATACATATTCATTTCAAATATCATCAAAACCTGATGACATTTACTGTTTTTAGATCATTAAAACAAAAGCACTTTTTTGGTGAAAAGTCCCCACCACAAAGGGAGGTTGTGGTATTCCGGTTTTGCTGGTAACAAACACTCAAGCTTCTTAGGTTAACAAACTCGAGCAAGGTATTTACAAAAGGAATATTTGCACCAAATTTTGTGAAAATGTGATAAAATACCTGTAGAGATGGTACACACATATATGCAAATGTATAATAAAAAAAATATATATATATAAATAACAATAGTACTCTTTGGAAAAAGTTAGATTTATTGCGACCAATTCCGACCTAAGTCATGTTGGGCTCAGTTCTAAAACAAAATATTTTCTTCAAATAATATAAACATAATACATATTATGTTAAAAACTAACTTTGAAATTGCAGGGTACACATTAAATAGCAAATAATAAAAAACTTTATAAACTAAACTAAGACGAAAATTTGGATTTGACTTTGTATATCTTATAAATGATTGGATTTCTCGTATTGACATGGGTTCAATTAAGTTTGACATGGGTTTCCAGTTAACTTTTAAGTGATTTAAATAAATATGTAAATCTTCTCTACAGTTCATTGTTTGCCCTTTCTTTTCAAAATCTAATTTTATTAAGTTTTCTTCCTAGCCTTTATAACTATTGTTTTTATCTAAGATAATTATGTTCAACGATAATAGTTGTTTTGTTGTTTGATTTTATGGCTTGAAAATGTTTTGAAATCTTTATTTCGATTTGTAACACACCAGTATTTCAATTATTTTTAGAGAGTCACGCTAAGTGCAGTGCACAAAGTGATAAGTTTGTCACTTAACCGTTACGTAACGGTGTTAGTGGTTACTTAGCCCAGCACTAATTGCGTTAAAGCTAAGAGGCTTACATTTGACGTCCGAAGAAGCTCAGTGATGGCATAAAACCTTATTTTATTCCCGTTTTACTTGGTTCCAGAATTTCCATTTTTGTAGCAAGTTTCATACTTTGTTATAAACTTTTTGTTATATAATTAAAAATCGTGCGGATATTTTACCTGAAATAGTTTAAAACTGAAAGTAGTAATTGGAGGAGCAATTGTTATCTTGAAGATGTTATATCGACATCAAATATATCTAAAGACTTACTGTGTAGTGAGCTAAACTCTTAAATAAAGTTTCACCACTATCATTTCAACCGATCTTGAGTTATAAGCTTTCCAAAATGGCTTAAAAACGTTACAGACAGACAGGAATTTTTAAGCCAGTTTCGGTCTTTACAAAGTATATGAAACCCAAATAATTAAAAACCGATGGATTCATTGCAATGTACAGACAAAAGTCTTATTTTATTTATATTATAGACTAGCGAACCCGACAGACTTCGTCCTGTCAAAAAGATTTGTAATGTGGCAGTTTGTTTTGTTTTTTTTCCACCGTACATATGTTTTATAAAAATAGGGATATCAGCTGGCAACGAATAGCAACAAAGCTCAAATTGACTACGATTTAGTTAGAAAACGTTTGTATGGGAAAAGGAAAAGGGCTGTTTTAAGGGGTTTTCCGGTAATTATTCGACTTTTTCTCGCCGTAAAAACCATCCTTGAACTGCAACGAACATGTTAAAAAAAATTTGGTCAAATTGGTCCAGGCATTGTTGAGTTATGCGCTCAGCAACACATTTTGCGATTCATTTATATATTATAGATTAACAGAGAAAAGAAAATACAGTCTCCTGTTATAGTTTATACTTTTTATTTTACATTCAAAAACTATTACAGAATACTTCATACATACTTTTTCTGTTATATTATTTTTCTCAACACAAAATATGTTTTGTTTTCTGGCAATAAAATGTGTTATGTATTACTTTCTTTTCTGTATAATTATATAAAAAGTATTGCCAAGTGAATCTTTTTCAAAAAGATAATCAATAGCTAATCAAGCTATATAATCTAACAGCACTTTTAAAGGAAAATTTTGGTAAAGTTTTCATTTAAGAACAGTGACAGTTTTTAAACTAGCTCCTCCAGTGAGATAAAATGATCACTGCTAGAATTAGCTTTTTCATAAAGAATTTAAAAGATTATTTAGTGTAAAAAATAAGAGAATAGTAGCCTGGTTTAAAGAATTTTATAAATTTCACGACCGTTGTCAACTTTTATTTTTTTGATTACAGCTCCTTACTCTGTGGCAAAGGTAATGACGGAATATCTGATCACTTACCATTAATCTTATATAGCCTATTTAATACAATACAAAAATAATTATACATTAGACCAATCTAAAAAAAACTGTGCTTTTAAATAAGGCAAAAGGTAAAGTTTGTTTTGTTTAACGAGGCAAAGTTAGGAGTACAAAGTCCTCTCTACCACTCAACCTCGACCTTTAAAAAAAAAGAGGTAAAGTTCGTCTTGTTTAATGAAGCGAAGTTAGGACTACAAAGTCCTCTCTACCACTCAACCTCGAACCTTAACCTAGCGTTACCATATTAGTCACATTACAAATTGTAAGTGGTGACTCGGGATCGAACCCGCGCCGCCAGAGTGATGAGCTCAGTCCGCCTGTGATACCAATCCGCCACGGATCCGCTAAACTCGCTGCTTACTCGTGACTTAAGTCCATTACCCATTTGTAATGCCCCTCGTGATCAATATTGTATAGTTTACATTTTTTTAATTGTAAAGTCACACAATATTTTCATAAATTGGCTTTTAATAAATTGCAAAATAAATTTCAATTTTTTAAAATTATAACTCAACTTGACATACTTGATCAAGGAGGGCAGGTGGTATTTTTTCATTTTGACCCAAACAATCTATCTACTTTTGAAAAAAAGAAATTATTTTAAAACCTTTCATGGAATGTTTTTATTGGATCCTGAAGATTGTTTTGACATACTTTGTGTCTCGTACCCTCTACCCTAAACCTGGTTTCTTGTAATCTTTAAGAGTACCTATTCCAAAAAAACCAGTAGAGATAAAAAACTTTCTTTGCATCGTTGAATTTGTATTAAAACCCATTTTCTTTTGAGGTATTTTTTTAAATTTGGGGCCTTCCCCCTAGGATTTTGGGTGAAGGGTGGGTGACACAAAGTACGTCAAAACCAACTTTAGAATACTATAAAACATTTAAAAGGGTTTAAAAAATGTTTTCTTTTTCGAAAGTTAAGGTGGTGGGAGGGGTACATTTAAAACTCACTCTGTGTAAATGTACCAATCCTTTACTAATCTCAAAAGTTTGTTTTAGTACTTAGTAACTATAGGCATTTTATGTGAAATCTCCTACCAGAAGTACTGTAGTCCAAAATTGGAAGAAGATAGTAAATTGAGCGAATGTAGGCTTAAATTGCCTCATTGTAATTATTTTACAAAATGTTTTTCAAAAGAGCAGTATTTTACATCAAAGTAATATTATTTTCAATGTAGATCTACTAGTATGTATACTTGAAGTGAAATTAGAGCTTCCTGTGGTTCGGAGGTCACGTTAAACCGTTGGTCCACTCCATTGGTCGTTGGGGCAGTAATGACCCAATCTGGGGAACAGTCGGCCCTAGTTTGTAACAAGACTACACCTCATCATCCATAAAAACAATCATCACACTCACCATCATGCCGTATTTGCCTTAAAATACCCTCTAAGAGTGGTCAAAGTCTCAAAGCAAAGAATCAAAAGAAAAAAGCCTTATATGCATTGATTAACTAACCTACTCTCTCCTTGAAATGGAAAAGGCCATTAAGAAACATTTATATTGTTTTGTTTTATGTTAATCTAGCCGAATAATGTATTAATTTATCAATAATTGTTATTATATGTTTTAGGTAAGTTCCTGGTTTTGGATTAAACACTTTTAGACTCGCTCTCTTCTTGACTGTAAGTTGTTGGTTTAGTTCTCTTCTACTTCCTTGTTATTTTCTTTGGCTCAACAAACTCAGTATGCGGTCTTCTTAACCATGTAACACTTTGTCCGCCCTAGTGGTCACCTCAGAGGTTCGTCCGCCCGAGGAACACGCGACACTGCGCACGTAACTGATGCAATACAACTTGATTGACTTTGACAACAGGCCTTCTTTCAACTAATGTGGCTTAAATGTCCCACCCTCCGCTTGCAAAGGGTTTGGCGGCCCGTTATTCACCTTTCAACATAATTTTGCATTAATAAGCATGATATATTTGGAAATTAGAAGATTTTTTGTGACGCACGTATAGAGCTCGATTTCTCAAAAGTGGTTCAATAGTGGTTGAGATAAACTTTGAAGTTGTCCATGCAAGATTCAGTGCTGTTAAACACAATTTTGCACACTTAGAGCGCCTAATTTTGAAAAAAAACCTATTCTTTAGTAGGTAACCTTTTGAGCTTTATATAAGTACTGTACCGTACTTAATTTTAACCCTTATTGTGTTGGCAAATTTGGATTTGGCAGACCCTGGCATTGTTGCGTTACCGCGCAGCTGAGGCGGATCCTTAACACTGTATTTCTTTTAAGAACATAATATAACTTAAAACTATTAATTAAATATTTGGTGTTTTTATGAAATTTACCTTATATAAACCAGCATACATTTATTATTCAAACACATAAACTTAATCAATTATTTGAAAAAATTTTCCTCTGCGTTTGCTAAAACCTTTCACCTCGAGCGCTTACCAGGATGTATCCAGTAGCCTCAGTAAGACCGAAGTTACAACTTAAATTCAAATTTGTATTTCTCGCAGTTCACTTCAATTGTTCCTTTTAACAAATAGCCTGCACGCTCTGTATTATTATTGTGAAAAATAACCAGGCGACATGCAATAAGCGCTTAAGCGCCGCTGGCATGGTGAATCGGATTTTCTTTGCAATTTGTTACTCTAGTTCGCTACGTTCACAGCCTCGCTTCGACCTCCGACCTCAGATTGGCTCCCTGTATCATCACGGGTAGGTAAAATGCCCAGTAGGTCTTTGGTTTACTCTGCCAGAACTTTTAACTAAGCAGATAAATGTGGAGTTTGAAGTGACTACTTAGTAGAGACTGAGTTGATCAAGGCTGTAGGAGCGGCAGTATCAACAGTCAACAGTGATCACGTGATGTGACCCTGACATGACAACTGGCGACTGATACGCGAGATCTACATGAAAACACTTCACAAGCCCTCCTTATCTCGAGGCTGACTGGTAAACACGTGTCCAAATGCGTTAGGACTATCAAAGATTATGTTATGGTAGGTAGATGTGCTAGGTGTAGATGCCACATGGCTGAGGCTGAAAATCAACATACAGTAGATATCGCTGCTGTCTCTCGCCGTTTTCTCCCCTATCTTTCACACGCTCGAATTTGTCCGATGTCAATGGCCTTAATGTGACCAAAACGTGAGATTTTCGAGAACGAACAAATTTGCATGCGCGTCAGTGGCCTCCACTCGAGAACTCCCTTGCAGCGCTTTATGTGCTTGAGCTGCCCCTGGTATCCCGGTAGTCTTGTAATGATGGTAGTGTAGTGGTGATGATTGTTGGGCAGGAGAGGGAGGAGTTGAAAGTCAGTCAGCTGATAGAGAAGGCCGGGATTGCCGGGAGATGGAGAGAGTGAGTGAGTCACGACCTTGCGGACACTATGACGAGGACACATGGTAGTGTCGAGTGTTTCCTCTTCCTTCGAACCATCAGTTGATATTGCACCCGCTCCGCAGTCTCTCATACGTACAGTGTGTGTTTATATATCAATAAAACTCTGCTTTCGCGACTGTGTCACAACTCCTCCGGTTCACAACGCTTCAAAACATGGTAATAATTAGCTTGAGATATTTCGGTCACAGCAAGTACAACCGTTTCAGCCAATCAGTGACTGAAGATGTTACTCCACAGCCAGACCGAAATAGCTCAAGCTAATTATTATGAGGCTTTGTGAACCGGAAGAACTAGAATATATTTTTAAGTTTAAGTTGAACTCCGTGTTGTGTTTGTGATGTGTGCTATAGAGTCAGTTTGTATATAGCAACTGTTCTGTGAATCCCTTGACACTGGGCGCCTTATTAATATTGTTTACCATGGATACTTTTGTCAGAGAACTTTAGCAATTTGGTTTCAATAAATCAACAGGTACGTAAAACGCCTAAATAATATAAAATCAATTTTCTTTAGGTTATAGTTACTTGTAGTTTAGACAGTTAGGCTGCTATTAGTTGGTGCAACTGATCAAAACTTGTAGTGAGGCACTGTAGCGATTTTTCTTTGTAAAAATGAGATATTCATGCCGTTAACATGGTAAGATCCAGGCCCGGGACCATGAAACGAGCACCAATCCTGACCTCCAGAACATGTTTTGACCATTTTTTCGTCACTTTACAATGTATCGTATTATTTACAAAATTTGGTACAAACGCTCGTGATCATACAGAAGCCGAAGGCCGAAGCGAGGCTGTGAGTGGAGCGTTTTAAAGGAACAAATCACAAAAGAAATTCGATTCACTCATGCTAGCGGCGCTTTAGTGCTTAGCTGCGTGTCGGCCAGGTTTATTATTACGCTTATTCGTCTACGCAATTAGTTGATCACTCACCTATCGGATATAACCGCCTAAGCGTCACTAGAAATATGTTTAGTTTTCTTATCAAATTCTTTTGAGCACTTTCTTATTTATTGCAGGCTTATCAATTAGTAAATCAACTGATGGCACACAGAAAACTGTATAAGATCACATGACACAAGGACAAATTCACACTAAACCCATTTTTTCCTAATATAACTGTACTTTTCAATTGTTATGTTATTAGATCTTCAACACGAGTGATTATGCAAATTGGATATGTAATAACTATGCTTGATGTTATATTGCCTGTTCATTGGTTATGTATGATTAATGTCGTATATACATGATCGTCTAATTGCAATATCAGACGGTATATTGCGTCAAGTTTGACCCCCGTAAGAGATAGAGATATACACTATATATTAACGAGAGGCAAGGATTATTACCGAACTGGGAGACACAGGACGGCAACTCATGAACCTTTGCCTTTGCAGCAAGAGTTCTTTTGGAGTTCCAAATTCGATAGAAGGTGCCAATATGCCAGTCGTTTAAATTTTATCTCAAAACAATACTGCAGCAATTTACAGCTCAGACGAGTTCATGGTGTACACCTGGGAAACTTCTTAACAAGCAACAGACAGGCAATACATAAGGTAAAGTTTATTTTGTTCAATGAGGCGAAGTTAGGCCTACGAAGCCCAATCTACCACTTAATCTCGAATTAATGGGGCTGGAGTTGGAAAATTCGGTAGAATGATATGAGCGAATAAATACCTGCAAAGTATAGCCTACGATATTCTGAAAAATGATTCCCGCAGGCACAACTTACATTTGTAAAGCTACCATACGGTAACGCTAGGTAAAGGTTGAGTGGTAGAGCGAACTTTTGTTTATACAACAAAATCTTTATTTGTACCAAGACGCGAATAGATGTGTCTGATGTTCTGTTGTGTTTTGTAATCAAAGCAACAGCAGGGCTGTGAACTTGATTCAGTTACTGCAGTAACTACGACTGAAGTACGTAACAATGTTGTCATCCTCTAGCAAGCACAATTCAAACCCCAATTAATCAGTCGTGGGTCGTAATTAATCAAGTTCTGACCTCTCACTACGTGTTGGTGGTGCATTGTGGGGTAGTTAATTGCGACTTTATTCGTAACAGCTGTTTATACAGGGTGTCATTTCAGTCTGGGGACGTTTTAATAACTTTTGACCGGTGCAGGATAAACGCTCTAAATTTTACGGAAACAAGAATTTTGACACAAACGGTCAGTTTTCTGTCATCATAAATTAGGAAATAATCCGAGTACTCTTAAAAGCGTCCCTTTGACGCGAAGGTAGGGGAGGAAGCAAATGTAAAGTAGGGGTGGAGAGAGATGTTCGAAGAAGTGTTGTCCGGCGCGGCTCCTCATGGCTCATACGACTCTCCTACTAGGCTAAGTTTGTTGACCAGTGAAATGGTCTACTGCAATGCCTTTTTTAAGGGGCGTTTCCTCCCAAAAATGGGGTCTTAAATTCGGTTTAGACTATGAAAATAATTTTTTTGGATAACTTCTCCTCCATAGGGGTAATTTAGAGTAGGTTAAAATCCCAAAGTAAGTATTTTGACACAATTTGGCTGTGAGAGGGGTTTGGAAATCGCAACAGAGTGGGGGATGTGCTGTGCGAGAGCGGCGATGTCCGTTTAAAGTTTCAAAAATTGTAAAAACAAAACAGACGCTATTAATACATTTTTGGCGAATGGCGTTGGCTATGTTTGTATTTTCATCAGCGTTTTGAAGTTTGAAACCATCTTCTAATAATATTGTCGTAATTATTTTCAGCCAAATTTTTTAAATTTCACCTAAGGCATCCTCAAAAATACTCAACCCTCACACTCTATAAGCGGTAAGAAATGTCCATTAGCGTTGATAGAAGTTATTCACGAGCCAACTAAAGAACATTCACGATGATACAAGAACGGTCCACTGGTTTGTGAAAAGGTTGAGAGAGGAGAAGCAAACCAATACCGATAGAGCACAGAATGATTAAACGTGTTTGGTTTGAGTTGGAGCCACCAGATACGTTTCAACGCACTCTTCAACATCGATACAGAGCTTTCCACTAAACCGTGCAATATACACTTGCAACTATTCATGTCAACCATTCATGCCAAGACGTATACTTTCACTTACTTTCCGTGAGGAATAGTTATTCATTTCTAGCTCAGTGGTATACCACTGTATACAGTGCGCGTGCTTCGCACCGAATCGGCCCGAATTTTAATTAGACGAAATTCGTTTATAAACTATCCCCGCAGTCACCACTTACATTGCTAATGTGACTATACGGTAACGCTAGGTAAAGGTCGAGGTCGAGTGGTAGAGAGGACTTTGTAGTCCTAACTTCGCCTTGTTAAACAAGGGAAACTTTACCTTTTTACTTTCTGTATCCATGGAAATATAGGCTAGTAAATTATATAACAGCTTAATTTATGTCCAGTGCTCTGAATGTCAAAGTGCAGAAATTGGGATTAAATAATTACTTAAAACGGTAGGTTCTATAGCAACGGGAGTTATTTTGATCGATTGAGAGAGTAAAGAGTCTACTATACAGGGTGACTTTTGTGTTCGTTTATACTATCGCTACAATTTTATAGAGCAACAACACTTTGAATTGCCATAATTTTGAAACCGACCAAGCTGGTTAACAAACTCAACCTAGAGTCCTAGAGATTTGCAAAAAAAAAAACCGCAACTTGTTATATTTGTTGACGGTTTGTTATATTTGGCGAGAGAAATGAATAGCTATTTTCAAAGCAAATTCGCGTAGAAACCAACGGGTAGCTTGGTTTGATGGCGTCGTACAAATTGGTATCTTATCTTTATTGGATTTCTTGAAGTGTCAAAAGTTACGAAACATCTATTGACAAGTGAATTAACAGGCGCAGGAGTTGCGAGGTTAGATCTGACAATTTAGCAAACGTAAAAGTGAGAGAGAGTTTGTTAACCTTACCTTGCCTTTTAATTAACTAAGCGATTTATCTTTCTTGTATTGTTGCTATTGTCGATGCCACTTGTTACTGATGTTGTGAACTTACCAGTCATTAGTTATTACACATTGTGTAATATTTTAGTAGGCGTTCAAACTCAGTAAGCTGGAAAACGTGGCTTCGAGTTCATTTTCGATGTATATTTCGTTTAGTCTAGAACTTTTATTTCTAGTTAGTTTTACTTAGAACAGTTCATAATATTTGAACCTTTGAAATTGTTGGCAAAATCAATGTTTCTAACTATTTAAACAGGCAAACTCTTAGCCCAAAAGCCACTATATTTCGACTAGATACTGTAGTAAAGGTAAAGTTTGTCTTGTTTAACGAGACGAAGTTAGGACTACAAAGTCCTCTCCACCACTCAACCTCGACCTTTACCTAGCGTTACCGTATAGTCACATTACAAATGTGAGTGGTGACTGCGGGGTTCGAACCCACGTCAGCAGAGTGATCAGCTCCGGTGTCGCGCACGATTACAACTTGCCACGGGTCCGCTCCTCTTCTGGTAGACACATTTAAAATTAAGACTTAAGCAAACCAAAATGTTTAATTTAAATTAGTTTTCCTTTATTGATCAAGTCTTAGTTTTAAATTTCTCTAACTGAAGAGGACTAGACAACTTAGTCGAAATAAAGTGGTGTTTGCGTGTCTTTTTAATAGAAGAAGTGATTAGTCAACATTTTAAACATTTAAGATATAGACTTCTTTTTCTCCTTACAGAAATTCATCAAGAAAAATAATAGTTGTGTCTACACTGTTCAGGACTGAACAATCGTGTTTGAAAGTATTCAGGCTAATACAAATTAGTAACTGAATATACAGGGTGTCCAGTTATTAGGGGTCAAACTTCACCAGGTGGTTTGTCAGGTCATAATAAACAACAAATTTCCTATAACACATAGTCCTATCTCGCTTGGTTTTCCGACTGTCTGTCTGTGGTTTTCACTAAATAGTTTTTATCTCCAGGTAGATTAAGTTATGAACTTAAAACTTTGCACACTTCTTAGTACAATTAAAACCAATATTTAAAAATTAAATTAGACTAATTTTCAATTTTAAATTTGGCCGTATTAAATTTTCTAAACTTAATATCTCAAAACCCTTAACTTTGAGGTAAATACACAAGAATAACAATACGTGGAAAATGTTTTTATGAACATTTTAAGACCGAATTAGTTTTGTTGCAACAAATAACAATGGGTATATTAAAGTTTTCCTGAACACACTCCTTTATTTACATTTGAGAAACATATGTAAATACAGGTTTGTGGTCAGGAAAACCTTAATTACTCCGTTATTACTTGTTACAGCACAACAAACTAGGTCTTACAATGTTCATAAAAACATTTTCCGTCGGGTTTAAGTTATTAAGCTTAGAAAATTTAAAATGGTTGGCATTTTTAAACCGGAAATGAAAATTAGTCAAATTTATTTTTTAAATATTGGTTTTAGCTATACTAACAAGTGTGCAAAGTTTTAAGTATTTAATTTAATTTACCTCAGAGACAAAAATTATTTAGTGTGCTTTGCTTCTCTCACGGTGACCTTTTGGCCGGACGAGTTGGGGGCGTTCGCTCGGATCAGGGTGTCTTTTGGCCTTGTGGGAAGGCCGTTCCGCGTCTCTGTCGGTAGGATAGCCTGTTGATAAGGAGTGCAGGTGAAGGTGATAACGTGAGTTAGGCCAGACAGTCACGCAATGTCCTCGTCACGTTATGTACGCTATGCGCCGGTATGATTCACATGTCAAGCCACACCCTGGCAGTCTGTTGAGGTCATCATACTGTGCTGGATACATTCGTGTCATCGTCAGGTGAGTGGACACCAGGGGGTTAGTCATTTCGGGTGTTGATCTACCGGTTCCACTTGGTGCGCGCAATGGAATTAAATCGCGGACCGTCTTCAGGTCCGCGACGACGATTCAATGCAAAGATGAACTTTTCAGAAATAATTTTTACATTTTAAGCGTGATGTATTATGAAACTAGAGAAGTTTCCGACACACGTATAGAGTGTTTGTTTTTGTTTGACTAAGAATTGAATTTAGGATATAATGGTATAATAAACAAGATAGATTTTCTTAATAATTGCATTTAGTGAATTTGAAGTGTAAAAGTATTGATAAAGTTGAATGGATAGCGATAACTTGAATGTTGAAAGTTGGAAGCAGCTAGCTAATGAGACATCGCGATCCAATTAAGCTAATCGTCTTATCACTTCTCTCCGATAACTGTTGACTTTGCTTCTAGATTGCAGGTAATGCCAGTTTAGCTGAACTTTCTCTCAAACTGCAGTAGTTTCCTGCGTTAAGAGTCCTGCGCAGTAGTGATTGTGACCTTGAATTTTGTCCCATAAGAGCGATGTAAAACATGCATTTTCTTAAAACACTTCACGCCTGCAATTTTTCATCAGATTTTTATCGAATTTCCTTTGGAAAAATATGTAGATATTCATGCCGTCAGCATGGTAAGACCAGATCCGGGACCATGAAATGAGCACCGATCCTGACCTTCAAACCACGTTACAAGCATTTCTTTCACACTTTATATATGTATGTATAAATGTGCCTACTCTCTACAGATCACATTTTTGTCTGATTTTCATGAGGTTTAGTACACATGTTGCTTTTGTGAAAATTGTCTCGGTAAGTTCGTTAGCCAGAAAAATGGACCACCCAACCCCCTTTTAGAGGGGAGAGGGGAGGTTTTCTTTAAAAAAGTAAATTTTATTTAATGTCGGTACTAAACACTTTTTCTTATAATAACCTTTTATGTGGGAAACGTACCCCCCCCCCAAGGTCACCTGTGGATTAATTCTGCTGGTAACGAACTGTACACCTATAGAAACCGTACGTCATGAAACTAATTATAAGGATCATAGTTTGTGTTGGGGTTCAAAAAATATAGATGAATTGGTTTTTGAAACAGTTTTAAAGCGATTTGAATTTCACAGATGCATAATCGGCGTATACTCTCGTATATTACAGACGAGAATAAATTTTTTTGGTTGTGGAGTGTATAGAATGTTAAATTTGAGAGCGAGCTGAACTTCACATAGACTGTCGCAGACAGATCTTGAGGCTTCAAGCCCCCCTCTCTGTCTGTGCCCCCTCCATTTCTGTATGTACCCCCCTCCCACAAACCACGCTCAAAGCAGCTCTGGCTCCACTGTCGGACTTTTGATTACAACAGTATCTCCAGCAGATCGTAAATGAACTAGCTTTTTGTCGTCAACTAGATATTGCTATTGGTAGGTCAACCTACCAATGAGACACGTACTTAAGGCCAGGCTTTACCCGCGTTATCTTGGATTCATTCTCCGTAAGCACAATGTAAACTGATAATACCGAATTTTATCGGAAAACGCCCAAGTATCCAAATAAATCATGTGAAAGTTATGTTTAAAGTTGAAAAACGGGCCGTAGTACACCTTTGCACTGAAGCGTCGCCGCGCAGCTGAGGCGGACCCTTAACATCGCAACCAGACCTAGGCGCAGCTGAGTGATATCTTATCACTCTCTGTGTTATCAGTGTCTGATGGGTGGAACTGAAGTGTTAAACAGACTGTGATAACTCAACTCTGCTTCACTGCGATAAATGTCAAACCTAAGAGCTGATTTTATGAGCAACAGCTCTGAGATAATATCTTACGGGTTGATCCGAGAGAACGGCTCGTTTATCGGTTTGATCTGTTTGCTAGTAGTTTGGAAGCACTCAAAGTTCTTAGATGTACACTTGAATAAAATCTAGCCACAACGAAAAATTTATTTTAGTTACATTGAGTAAAAACCCGTACTCAATTGTATAGAAAACTGCGATTTCATTCCCGGATCTAAGACAATAATGAGAGAGTTGCTTTTATCGAATTTTTTGGAAAAAATGAAATATTCAGCATACATACTTATATCATGTATATCATTTCAAAAAATCGCATTTTGCGTAAGATTTTCTAAATATTTGGTACAAATGTTTCTTTTTTAAATATCTCGGTCGAGTTCGTTAACGAGCAATATCGGACTACTGTACTGGTATACCCTCTCTTTTTTGGGGGGAGAGGGAATTATCACCAAAACAGTGGTTTGATTGATAAAAACAGTAAATTGCATCAAATTTTGATTAAATAAATGTGTTTTTCGTGTTACACACCAATTTGCTTTATTGATGTACGTTACGAAAATCTAAGTAGTTTCTAAATAGTAGTAAAAAAAGTGATTTTGCGCTTTTGAACGAGTCAGATGTTATTAAAATTTTAAATGCGTTTTCTTCCATGATATATAAGAAGAATAATCATCACAGTCCGAGACCGAAGGTTGAAGCGAGGCTGTGAGCATAGTGAACCCTTCTGGCAATACGGAAATTCGCTTCACTCATAGCGTAAATCGGCTTGGTACGATATCTATAGTTATATTTATTTTCATTATTTACATCAATTTACATTTATTGCGATTTTGTCCAATTAGAATACTTATGTTGCAGTTAACGTAAGAACGTTAAAAGATAAAAACGTACAACGGTGAAGGATCTTACTCTTAACAAAATCACTAAAGTTGTATACGTCGAAACACGCATTGTGTAGGTAAGGACGAAAGAAAAAACCAGTTTCGCAAATTCTGAGCTCTTTTTATGTGGACTGTCCCGATGACCAAGCGAGGTAAATCACTAAATCACTATTTGAGATGCCGACCACTCTCAAGGGTATTCTAAAGGCAACTATGTGGTGAAGGCAGTGTGATGAGTGTAAGTAATGAGTTATGAGGTAGTCTTGTTTACAAACTAAGGCCGACTCTTCCTTAGAATGGTCATTAATTAAGCCAATGACCAATGGAAATAAGGACCAACGGCTTAACGTGACTTCGAACCACAGGTGATGGTCTGATATGTCTAAACGTGGTGGAGTTGATGCGGGTATAGTCAGATGATCACTGAGACTATCTGAGCCGCTTTAGACCATATCATCTCAAGCCTGACTCCATGAAGTGGATTACAGGTGCCACGAGTCCCAGTCCGCGGTTTCTATAAAAGCAGTGATTAAGAAGAAAATTGAAGATACTTTTGTTACAAGGATTTAGGAGAGGTCTCTTTTTTCGGTGGTTTGGTAGTTTATTAAAGCGATTTGTGCAATAGTGCCAGGTGTGTTTTTCGAAAAAGGTTGTGCGATGACCAATATTGGAGAAGAGCTGAGTTTTGAGTAAAATGACGGTGTATGTGGTTTCTACCGTAAAACCTTTCTGGTTGTGTGGAAACAAAGAGAAGGCATTTGAAATTATACAAATGAGGAAGGGACGTTTTTTAACGGTTTGAAAAGTGTTCTACAGGGTTCCCAGAATGGTGATTTCGTCATGAGTCTTATGGTGTTCTTTTGAATTTGAAATACTTAAAATGCATGAGATGAGTTTGCCCAGATCATTATGATCACGTAAGAGTTGTCTTGAGAGTGACGCTTGTGTAGACATCATGTTTATGTTGTGTCGACGGGACGAAGGTTAACGTGGATAGAAATAGAGTCCCTGTACTTGTGTCCAGCACTGTACAATGTATTGAGACATCAAGTCGGGCATATCCATCCACACGACGCAAATATGTGTGTTGAAATGTACTTCCGTTATAATGTAACTTAAACAGGAAGTGGTGGGCCATAGCTCAGTGGTATAGTGCACCTCTGCACCAAATTAGCCCAGGTTCGATTCCCGGCTGCAGTGATAACTTTTCACGATGGCCACTCCCTGTAGTACGGAAGTCACGCTAAGCCGTTGGTCCATTCCATTGGTTACTGGGCTATTAATTAATGACCCAATTTAGGAACAGTCGGCCCTAGTTTGTGCTGATGATTATTGTTTTATACATACACAATGTTTCTAAACTACTAGTCCAAACTTCAGGGTATTGGTCCTTGAGTCAAAACAAGTAAAACATATTGAGTAAAACATGTTATTTTCTTCGTTTGGAAGCCAGCCGCCATTCTGTGTTGGAAAGGTAATATAATTTGTAAAATAAAGTACTTTTTACATTTCTTTGAAAAATCCACAGTTTGAGATTTAGTTTTTTAACGACCGCCATTTTGAAAATATGCGTTTTTAAATACCGTTGATTTTCCTACAGAGGAACCTTTACTACTAGTATGGTACCTTAACTCATTACTACCACTCATCACAATCATCCTTCACCATATTTGCCTTAAATTACCCTCATGAGAGTGATCGGCAACTCAAATACAGTAGTGATTTAGTGATATGAAAGAGTGAAAACCACTACCAAAAGCGCGTGGCTGTGTTTCAACACGCAAAATAGTGAAATTTCACTCTTTCTTAGTTGCCATCACTAATTTTTCAAACTGGTCAATTAATTTAGAAGATAAAACATATTTACTAAAATCACAAGGTGGCGGCTTGCGCAAAAAAAACATCAACTCATATAATTCACTATTTTCTACTTGTTTTGACTCGAGGAACAATAGCCTGAGGTTTCGACTAGTAGTTCAAGGAGACTCTGTATACAGATTCATCTAAATTGAAATAAGACAGTGACACTAAAATGTTGGTTCCTAAAGAAAAGTCTGAATGAAAAGCAGCCTGGACATTTCAGTCATTGCCGCATGAGGAAATGCGGCGTTGAAATGCGGTTGTTTCTCGAGAGAGAGAAACGGACGTCGCTGAAGCATTCAGTTTCCGAGCGCCGACAGTTTGAATCATAAAACAAGTTTGTTCCTTCATTGTTTTCTCCCGGTGTTTACTTTACAAATTGCTTCTATTCTTAGATGACCCTGGCGTGAACGACACAATTTATAAAACAATAAGTGTTTTATAATATTCCTGTGACAGATTACTATCGTGCGCAAATCTATGTTTATAAATGGCTCTGTCCTGACTGACTAATCATCGCTGAGCACAAGGCCTAAAGCATTTGGAACTTTGTATCGAAAACTCCTTTTATAGTGCAAACACCCATTTGGAGAGGTTTTTTAAATTAAAAAATTTAGTTGGGCTTTGGCGGGTTTTTAATATAGGAAAAAGCTACTGCAGAATCTCTTCACTTTGACATTCAAAGCACTGGACAGATTTCTTTACTTTGACATTCAGGGCACTGGGAAAAAATTAAATATATACAATAATGGTAAACTCACTGTGTATGTGTAGACAAAAATTCAATTTAATCAGCTGTTACAGTAATTATACAGTTTTATCCTGTTAAGGCATTACAAAATGAGCCGTGGTTCGGATATCACGCTATGTCGTTTCATTCATCGTTGGGATGGAGCAAAGTACACAGGTGCAATGAGGTTCTGACGATCCTTACACAGACGACACATGCAATACACGAGATGACCAGAGATCTGTTCTGTTGTCACATCACGTCCGTCCCTTCCCATTAGCTGAATGTTGATGAAACATTACACACACACACACACTGCAAACCACTAACGTTGTTATCTCGTGTTATCTCCACTGTGCGAGTCTTATCGTGCACAAGATTCGTGCAAACTGACGTTTTACCTCGTAGTGAAATCACGGGTCCTGCGGCTAGTCTGATGATTACATAACTGAAAAGAACATTTATCAAGGGTCCGCCTCAGCTGCTAGGGATAGCGATGTTGCAGAGGTTTGCGAGCATAAAATGGAAACTATAGTATTAAATTACTATTTAAATTTTAAATTAATTTAAATTTAATACTATTTAAATTGCTATTTTGACAAAACACCTCTTAAATTAAAGATAAACATATTACCTAGCAAAATGTTGTATTTACTTCCGTCGATCTGTCTATATAACTATCGGTGTGGATGACGCGTTTCACGTTGACTAACCAATAATACTAAAATATATTACAATGATAATATTATTAAGTTTTGCTTGTAGTTCATTTTTCAAAATGTCTTAGTTTTTATGCTATTTACGGTTAAAGTTAGAAATTATAGTGGTTTTAAACCCCTATTTAAGAAACTAAATATAGTTTATCAAAAAATTAATCACAGGAAAACACAGATACACCCTTTCTTTCCATAAAAATTAACATATCCGAATTTAGTTTTATTATAAGAGCGCTATCTACTTTCTACGAATCCCTTGCGAGCGGAGGGTTTGACAGTTAGGCCGCATCAGTTGAAAGAAAGCCCGTTGTTACGTGCGCGGTGTCGTGTGTTCTTCGAGCGTACGAATTCAGCCTTTCTCTACGGTGACCATGGAGACGGACCCTTAAAATAATGTTAGAACTGACTGAGGATTGATCTACAGTACGTATACGGTACACGATTAGCAAGTCTGATAAAGGCGAGCGTGTGTTGTGTATCGACACAAGATCAAGGCTGCCACAGCGTGCATACATCTCCGCTTCTATTCCTACCAACATTTGTTACAAGGCGTGCCAACATTGATAAACACTAGGCTTGAAATATCCCCTGCTACTGCATTCTCTCATTTACTGCAAATGTATAACAAATTTACAGGAAATTATTAATACTTTACTATACACTAAGAAAGTGTAGACTCTAGTTCGGAACTTCCACAGTTACGCGTCGGCCTCCGCCTAGCCTCCTGTACGATCACGGGCTTCGGTTATAGTTCTCAGCCTTCGAGCCTACGCACTACTAGACACTTTTGTTTTGAGCTTACATTATTGAAGAAATGCTCAAAACGTGTTCTGGGTGTCGGGATGGTGCTCATTTCATGGTGTCGGGCCTAGGTCTTACCATGCTGACGGTAAAGATATCTCTATCCAAAGAAAATTCGCTTACTATCACCCTTGGCAACAAATATTAATAGAATAGTGGATCAATCATGTCTTCATAGCTGAAACTTCTATTTTTTCTAATAATAGTTCTTATTAAGTGTGCTTTGTTTTATATATTTTATGTTTGTTTCTATCTTAAGATCCCCTCATACGTTACTATATCCCTCTTATTTATAATTGTTCAAATTTAGCTACATAGATGGTTGTTATACCTAACACGCCCCACCCTGTAGATAACTGAGATCTGTTGTCTAGTGCTAGATCAGGCACTGCAATCTGCAACTGATATTCTAGCTACGTAATAATGTCTTTGGTGAATTAAAATTTAACTTACATTTTTCAAATTTCATACAATTTTGGCACAAAATGAATGTAGACAAAAGTAATCAGCGGGCTATCTTCACGCATCCGACTGGGATATGTGATTAATTTACTCGTTACACGTAATAATCGCGATTACTTCATGACGCATGTGATTTGACTACATATAGATGCTACTGCTCAGTCAATTAATTATGCCCGTTTACTGAGGCGTAAATGCTATTGACCGTAAATGTTTGTACTAAATGGCGCACATGTATGTATAGAATGACTTGCCGTTAGTGTTCTCGGCGATATACCGATTTCTGAAAATGAAAACCAAACACACTGCTCAATAATATGAAAGGTTTCAAAAGATATTGATTAATAACATAAATGTTGCTGAAACCCCTGATTTCTAGACCGAAGAAAATGTCATACTGATTTAGAATTAATCAAATCGGCTATTTCTTTTTAAAAATGTGTTGAAGATTTATTAAAAGAGTGAAAAGAACCCGAAGGTCGAGAGGGTATTTTGTTGCACATTATCCGATGTTCCTCGGCTTATCTTTATCCTCCCCTCCCCTCCTCCCCTACCCACCATGGTCTGCGAACTAGGCACGGATTTACTTGCTCGCGTTGCGAGAGGGCGAACCAACCAATTACATTAGATTAAGAGTGCGCAGTAGTAACTGTGACCTTGAACTTCGTCCCATAAGAGCAATGTAAAAACACGCATTTTCTTGGGACACTTCACGCCTACAGTTTTCCTCCGATTTTCAAGAAATAAACTTTGTTTGGAAGTGTATTAAATGTTTTAGTGACACCGTTGAGCAGAATTCCCATTTTATCTTATATAAGATCGTGACATAAATCCAAAAATTTAAGACACTTTGTATTTAAATTTCTTGTTTTTACTCGTAAACTAATAAAAATCTTTAAAATTTGATCAACGGAGTCATTGCGTTTAATTGTCATCTTTCAAATGTGTCTCAAGAAAATATTTGTTTTTACATTGTTCTTATGAGACAAAAACAAAATGGCCGGCAGGTACTGTGCAGTGTGCACTCTGAAGCCTACATTGAACTACTTACATCTCAAGCTTTGTTAAACGTGTTCTAGTTCATAAGAAAATACTAGAGTAAATGATGGAAAAATATTATTAGGTTAAACCTACATCATTTGCAGCGGACCCGTGACTGGTTGGAATCGTGCGCGACTCCAGAGCTGATCACTCCGCTGTCGTGGGTTCGATCCTCGCAGTCACCACGTGCATTTGTAAAGTGATTATACGATGACGCTAGGTAAAGGTCGAGGTTGAGTCTTGTCCTAACTTCACCTCGCTAAACAAGACAAACTTTATATCTTACTCTTTAAAACTTTTACCTAAATCAATGAGTAACAACGAGGTAAATACAATACTTTTAACGACCTATTTATTTGGAGATATTTGACCGTATGAAAAGAACGAGTTTATCTACAAAATGTCAATTTCTGTATAAGCTCCTAAAATTATTCTACGATCCCACATATTTATTTCTATCCTTTATCTGTTATTTAGAATCAATAGGGTTAAAATCTCAGTTATATTATTAATGATTCACTTTGCTTTTATGAACGACTAACTAACTATAGGCTACCCGTGCTACGCTAGGGATTTAAAACCTTAATTTTCGTTATTGAATTTACCGATAAATTACCAAATAAATTCATTGATAGTGTTGTAACAGCTTATTTAATTAAAATTACTTCTACACACACAAAGTGAGTTTACCATTATTGTGAATATTTAATTTCTGGCCAGTGCCCTGAAGGTCAAAGTGAAGAAATTCTAAGGTTGTTTTTTCCAATATCTAACCCCCAAAAACCTACCTAAATCTTTGAATTTAAAAATCCTCCCTCAAAGGGTGATTATACTATGAAAGGAGTGTTCATACGAAATTTCAAGTTTCTAGGCTCGTAGTTTTGGCCCAGCGATGATGAGTCAGTCAGGACAAAGCCTTTTATAAACATAGATTTGCGCGCGTTAGTAATCTCCCCCGGGTACATTATAAAACACTTATTGTTTTATAAATTGTATCGTTCATACCAGGATCATCTAAGAATAGAAGTTGAAAAGTATACACCGGGAGAAAACAATGAAGGAATAAACTTGTTTTATAATTCAAACTGTCGGCGCTCGGAAACTGAATGCTTCAGCGACGTCCGCTTCTCTCTCGAGAAACAACCGCATTTCTTCATGCGGCACTGACTGAAATGTCCAGGCTGCTTTTCATTCAGACTTTTCTTTAGGATCCAACATTTTTGGGTTACTGTCTTATTTCAATTCAGGCAAATCTGTATACAGAGTGTCCTTGAACTACTAGTCCAAACATCAGGCTATTGTTCCTCGAGTCAAAACAAGTGGAAAATAGTGGGGTATGTGAGTTGATGTTTTTTTTTGCCGCAAGCCGCAACATTAACAATAACGGTTTTTGTACTCGTAAATGCTTCGTTTACCAGGCATTTTGTGGATTTAACAAAACAATTTTGATTGATTCAAAGGACGGATTGTATTTAAATGTTGTATATTCAAAATATTGATATAAGTTTGTGTGCATTGAGTTGCCCCCGGCACTTTGTCGATCATTGTAGAGTAGTTGAGGGGAATACAAAAGTCCTTCGTTTGCAAAATCGTTAAGCAAGTGTCTGACGCCCTAAAACATTGCTGCTATGGCGAAAATCGTGTTTTGGATTTTTTGTGTACCATCTCAAAACAACTTGATAGGTTTTAATTATTCTTTGTATATTCATGTTTAGTAACAAAATACATATTTATTTCACATTTCATCAAAATCAGACGAAATTTACTGTTTTTAGACCATCAAAACCTCTTTTGGTGTAAAGAGCTCTCCCTCCCCCAAATAAGGGTGGTTTCGGTAGTGCGATTTTGCTGGTTAAAGAACTCCACTGAGATATTTACAAAAGGAATATTTGAACCGAATTTGGTGACAATACACATATATTCAAATGTATATACAGTTTTAAAAGCTTAAAACGTGTTCTAGGCGTCAGAATCGGTGCTCATATCATGGTCCCGGCCCTGGACCGTAAGACCATTGTGACGGCTTGAATTTATCATTTTTCCAAAGGAAATCCGATAAAAATACCATACAGAACAAATGCTTCGATAACTGCGGTGAACTGTTGTCAGAATTGATGATGAAATGTGGGAATATTCAGGTCCTCTTCAACTGCAGTCAATTGCTCCCCACACGCCACTTCAAGTAGGTTTGATTTCGCAGCGCACAGTTGTGTACATTGAAGTATCATCGTCCAGTCCTTTACACAAATTGTCGTCATTTTATTTATCAGAGTTAAAACTATTATTGCGGACATTTCCATCGTTTGTCAGCAAAATGATTACGACGTTTCGGGATCTGCAATTTCATCCTGTCTTCAGGTGAAAAGTAACCTAAACGAGGATAACCTGAACCTTTCACATGAAGACGGGATCAGACTGCAGATCCCGAAACGTCGTAATAATTTTGCTCACTAACGATGGAAAATGTCCGCAATAATAGTTTAAACTCTGAAATTCTCCCATCGTCAACAACAAACTTTAAACAAAGAATTTGATCTATGTCAGGAAAAAACAAACTCTTAAGTGCTTTAGTGTGCGTTCTACCAAACCTACTACACCTATAACGGTAGGTGTTGAGTCTCTAAACGTCTCTTGTTAGGCAAAAGTTATTTGTTTTACTTTTTAAGCGTAAATACTTTAGATATAATGACTTGAAAACCAACTGAAAAATGTTTGTCCTTTTTGTGCTGTACTTTTTTGATTGACAACAATTGACCACGATTAGAAGTGTATTAAACATCTGGTTATTAGTCGACCTAGATGAACTCAATAACCAGGACAGTCTTGATTACAAAGCACGATAGCGGTGAAGATTATACTTTTGCCACGAGAAGAGCAGCTTTAAAATCTTTGTTTGAAACCGTGGTTTGGAAGTTCATTAAAGCCATTGGTCCGTTCCATTGTTCGTTGGGCTATTATACAGAAGGGTGCAAAAGTAAGTATACAGTAATGAAACATTTTATTAAAAACAGTATGTTTATTCATACAAAAACCAAACTTTACAATTTATTTGAAGAGTATTAAGAAACCTAAATTAACTATTAAATATTTTGTATTTGACAAAATACTCTTTCCCCTTTTGTTTTTAATTCTTTGCCTTCACAGTCAACACACTGCTGTAACCTTGAAGTTACTCTTATTGTTGGAAGTAGAATTCCTACAAATTCTACTACTACAAATTTTACAATTCTACTTCCAACAAGATAGAGCTCCTGCCTACTAAGCGACAATCGGGCGTGACGTACTAAATAGGGAGTTTCCTAACACGTGGGTCGGTCGAAGAGGATCGATTGAATAGCCAGCAAGATCTGCCGACCTGACTCCTTTGGATTTTTTCTTTTGGGAGTCGTCAAAGACAAGGTGTTTTCTAAGAAACTTCGCGATGTTAATCAGATGGTAGAATTCATTCGCAAAGCTTGCCTAGACATACATGAAAATAAAGAACTTTGCCGAGCGTGTTTAAGCCTAACTTCAAGGTTACATCGGTGTGTTGACTGTGAAGGCAGTTTGAATATACAAAGGAAGTGGAATTCAAAACTTTAAGAGTTAATTTAGGTTTCTTTATAACAATACATTGGAAAGGTTTGGTTTTGTATGAACAAATAAATATACTTGTTCTACAGCGTGTTTCATTACTGTACACCTACTTTTGCACCCTCAGTATAATTACCCTCTGTTGAACAATATATTTGTCTGAACAAAGGATTTTCATTAACAAAGAGTAAATAATACTCGATACTTTGGAAAAAACGTACGAAGTAACGAAGCTAACTGGTCGTTATAACATAGTGAAGGTAACACTGAACACGGTATAACATTGAACACAGTATAACATTGAACACAGTATAACAATGAACACAGTATAACATTGAACACACAATATAACATTGAACACAGTATAACATTGAACACAGTATAACATCGAACGCAGTATAACAATGAACACAGTATAACATTGAACACAGTATAAAATTGAACACAGTATAACATCGACACAGTATAGCATCGAACGCAGTATAACATGAACCAGTTTAACATTGAACACAGTATAACATCGAACGCAGTATAGTGAACACAGTATAACATTGAACACAGTATAACATTGAACACAGTATAAAATTGAACACAGTATAACATTGAACACAGTATAACATTGAACACAGTATAAAATTGAACACAGTATAACATTGAACACAATTATAACATTGAACACAGTATAACATCGAACGCAGTATAACAATGAACACATTATAACATTTAACACAGTATAACATTGAACACAGTATAACATTGAACCACAGTATAAAATTGAACACAGTATAACATTGAACACAATTATAACATTGAACACAGTATAACATTGAACACATTATAAAATTGAACAGGTATAACATTGAACACAGTAAAACATTGAACACAGTTATAACATCGAACACATAATTATAACATTGAACACAGTATTACCGTATAACAGTATAATAACATTGAACACAGTATAACATGAACCAGTATAACATTGTTTCAGGTAAGTCATCTTTTCATTTCAAGAAACTAGTGAGTATATTATTTCAATTAAGTTTTCAGTTGTTTATGTATTTAAATACGCTATTTACATGACAGGTACAAGACACCAACAAACAATCATTACCGGTAAATAACAGATTTTTAATAATGTCGATATATTTGCTATTTATTAAGGACAACATTTTTAATGATATGCGACATGACCTATACTCTTTCTTTTGTTCTCTTGGGTAACTTATGGTCAAAACAGATTTTTAAGTACAGTAGTGAATATTCTTAAATATATCGGTAGTCGAGATAACCCCGGCTTACGAACCTGGCTGAGATATTTAAAAGAAATCTTTGTACCAAGTTTATGAAAATCAGTCAAAATAATTGGCTTGTAGAGAAAATTCACGTACAATTATACAAATTATACAATTATGTATATAAAGTCAAATAAAAACAAATCCACACTAATACCTTTTTTCATAGAAAATGAGCTAGTTTATCTCGCTAAAGAGGACACGTCGTAGAAAGTGCAGTTTGCATTTTTGCCTCCCATCATTTACTAAATCATATGGCAAAACGTTATGTGTGTATGTGATGAATGAAATAAATAACTGGTATTCTCTAAAATACATTTATACCACGACCGGACAAGTAGAATTACCTCATCGTCGGATGGTGTGTACAAAGAAATAGTTTTCAATATTTGTAAACAAAATATGCCAAATTTCAAGTTAATCATATAGACAAATAAAAATTGTTAAGACTAGTTTGGGAAAAAATAATTTGGGATCGTATATAAAAATATATGTTATACTTTTTCAACTTTACAATATAATCAAAAATTGGGTTCTTCTAGTAATAATATACCGAGTGTCCCAAGAAGAGGTTTAAACGTTTAATTTTATTTTACGTGCCCATTCATGCACCGAACTTTTTAAAACTTTACACATCTTACAAAGTAGGTCCTAAAAATATTCTGGGATAATTCAGCTCCCTTACCTTTGTAGTAACAAAATGGCGGCATATTGAAAATTTTACCAATTTGCTTCCAACCAATACCAATAAAAATTACCAATTACCAATAAAAACTACTTCTAACTAAAAACTACAATATCTGATTTGTTTACTACGTTGCGGTTCTAACGCTCATTGTTGAAAAACAGCTGTTTGATTGTAAAATGTCAGACAATTCAATGACTGGGAATAGGTATGCACGAGTTTTAAATGAACATGTCTTGCCTATTTGACGGCACCAGAAATGGATCAAGCAATTCTTCAAACAGATGGTGCTCCACAGCTTATTTCGCAAATCATGTCAAGCAATTACTAAATGACCCTTGGATTGGTCGTGGAGTGATTTTTAATTGGCCACCTCGATCACCAATTATTTAACTGTATGTGACTTCTTTTATGGGGTTACTTGAAGGAACAAGTGTTTACCCATAGCTTCAATAATGATGAGGAACTAAAACTATCAATAGAAAGGAACTTCTCTGGATACCGCGGAGTTTCTTTGTAAGAGTTTACAATTTTCTGAAGCGTAACAATCACTTAACAATCAGTGTGTTGCTTTGGATGGGTTACAGTTTGAATAATTTTGTACTTTAAGGTTTTTCATTAGGCTATGTTCTAGTTTTTTAAAATCTAAAAATCACATTTCCCTAGAATGTAACAATAAAAATATTTTATAAAACCAAAAACACCTTTTTTAATGTTTTTAAATTATTGTTTCTCAATATTTTGCCATTTTGTTTCACAAAGGTTAGGGAGCTGTGATTTTCTCAGAATGTTTTTAGAACATACTTTGTAAACTGTGTAAAGTTTAAAAAAAGTTCGGCGCATGAATGGGCGCCTAATGTAAAAATAAACGTTTAAACCTCTTCGTGGGACACTCGGGTTATATGTGTGATAACTCTACAGGACACATTTTTGTCCCGGTGTCATGAAAATCGATACGAACGTTTTTCTTGTAAACATCTAAAAGTTCGTTAAAGCTAGCTCTACATTACTACATAAATTTATTTTAATTCAAACCAATCCACAGAGTAAATAAAACTGAAACTTTAAAATACTAATAATGTATGAATAACTGTGTTTCGTTTAATTTAACGAAAGTTAGCCGCAAGGAGTGCGGCTACAAATCTATTCAGAAGGCCAAAAAATAAACAAACCAATTGTATTAATTTTGTAACTTTTGGAAATAATATGTTTCATTTCATTTCATTTAAATCAGATAAATGAAAACCTTTTATTTTATTGGAAATTCGCGAATATTCACAGTAGTGTTTTTGGCTAGCTGTCGGCTATGTTTTTTAAGGAAGTTCGCATTAAACTTTGGGTAACCTTTTAAACGAGTGAAATATGTTGTGAAGTTGGAGGAACGTTGTAGCGAGAATGTTGCGGCTGGAGCGAGAGAATGTTACAAGAGTCTGGCTCAGACCGATAGCAGTAAATCAGACTTAGTGTTATTGTAGCGTTAAACACACTGTGCTGTTCAGTTATTGCTATCAAACACTCTCCCCCTACTCGCAAAACCTGTCACCAGAGAGAATGTTAGGTTGAGTAGATTGCGCATAGACGCCACACGGTTTAGGTGAATCATCATAGTTCGGCAGGCTGAACACAGATAGCGCTGCCATCTCTCGCCGTCTTCCCGCCCCTCGGCTCGTCATGCTCGAGTTTGTCCGATGTCGATGAAATGTCGATGTCGATTTGAACAAATCGTGCGATTTTCAAGAAGAAACGAACTGCGTCAGTAGCTCTACCTGAGACTCTAAAAATTTCCTCGCGGCGCTATCTGCGCTTGGGCTGCCGAACTGTTTATTTTCAGCGTCCATGCGTCATTTACTTACAAGACACACTTTGTAACAACCATACTTATTGAACCTCATTAACAAAGGTAAAGTGTGTCTTGTTGAACGAGGTGAAGTTAAAACTCCTCTCTATACCACTTAATCTTGACCTTTACCTAGCGTTACCGTGTTGGCATATTACAAATTTAAGTGGTGACTGCCTTTGCGCGGGTTTGCATTAACGAACACGCTGATCTTCGTCATTTGTTGATTTTATGTAAAGAATGTTATCTAGGGTGGATTAGAGTTATATTTTCTGATATTCCATTTCAGTGGGGTTTGGAAAAATACCGTAATTTAAGAGTGCGCAGTAGTTGCTGTGACCTTGAATTTCAACCAGTAAGAATAATGTAAACACGCATTTTCTTGAGACACTTCACGCCTATAGCTTTTATCAGATTTTCATAAAATAAACTTGGTTTTAAAACTTCTTGAGTCGAATATCCATTTTATCTTTATAAGACCGTGACATAAATCCAAAATTGAAGAAACTTTGTATTTGAGTTTCATGTTTAACTCGTAACCAATAACTTTTTCAAAATGTGGTCAGCTGAGTCACTGCATTACATCTTTCAAATAAAACTTATTTCAAAAGATCTGATGGGAATTGTAGGCGTGAAGTGTTTCAAGAAAATGCCTGGGTTTTCATTGTTCTTAAGGGACAAAAACAAAATGACCGACAGGTACTATGCACTCTTAAAAACAAAACAAAATGAGGAAATCTGCTTTCAAAATGTATTGAGTTTAAAAGTTTCAACCTTCAGTAACGAAATACTTTAGAACCAGAGCGTTTCTTACACCAACCAGTGTGTGGATCGTCACTTTACGCAAGTAAAAAGGTAAAGTTTGTCTTGTTTAACGAGGTGAAGATATAGACCACAAAGTCCTCTACCACTCAACCTCGACCTTTACCTAGTGTTACCTATAGCCACATTACAAATGTAGTGGGACTGGGATCGAACCCGCGCCAGCGGAGTGATCAGCTCCGAGTCGCGTACGATTCCAACCTGATTCAGGTTTATATTTATTACCGACTTAAAAACAAAGATTTTATCCGTAGACAGTCTTTATTACCTTTGTGGCCGAGTAGCATCAAAGCTCAAAGCCGATCGGTTGTCACAAAGCAATCGGCTAGCTTTGCGTCATGTGAAACGATTAAATCACATCAACGAGAGAGTTACCCCAATATGGAACCAGGCACTGATACTCGTGTACAGGGTGTCTGTGAACTCGTTGGACATACTTTGTAGACATGGTCCTTGGGTCAAGATAGTAATATTGTACGAAATAAATAAGGGTCTCCGGTGGAGTAGAGAGAGTAAGATTGGAAATAAACAAACATTAAAGTGATGTTGTCAGCTCCAATGTTGTTGCGTTAGCTGATGCCGTTGATACAGAAATTACAATAACTTTGTAATTGAAACTTTGTAAAACACTATGTTTTCAAACTTTAACTGTTAGTAGCTTAAAACTAAAAGACATTTGAAAATTAACTACAGCAAACCTACATACATGTTTATTTTTTCATTTATGAGTTGTTTCGTCAAATATTGTTTTAAACTAAAGGACAGCCTTCACAGTCAACACACACTGTAACCTGAACCTTGAATATTATTGTTGGAAGTAGAATTCCTACAAATTCTACTTCTACAAATTTTACAATTCTACTTCCAACAAGATAGAGCTCCTGCCCACTATGCGACAATCGGGCTTGACGTACTAAATAGGGAGTTTCCTAACACGTGGGTCGCTCGAAGAGGATCGATTGAATAGCCAGCAAGATCCGCCGACCTGACTCCTTTGGATTTTTTCTTTTGGGGAGTCGTCAGGGACAAGGTGTTTTCTAAGAAACCTCGCGATTTTAATCAGATGGTAGAATTCATTCGCCAAGCTTGCCTAGACATACGTGAAAATAATGAACTTTGCTGAAAACCGTGGTTAAGCGTAGCTTCAAGGTTACATCGGTGTGTTGACTGTGAAGGCATACAGTTACAAAAGGAAGTGAGTGTTTTTGTCAAATTCAAAAACTTTAAGAGTTAATTTAGGTTTCAATAATAATAAATTGGAAAAGTTTGGATTTTGTATGAACAAATATACTCGTACTTGTTCTACAAAGTGTTTCATTACTGTACACCTACTTTTGCACCCCTCTGTATAATGACCCTATCTGGGGAACAATATATTGTCTGAACAAATGGAGATTTTCATTAACAAAGAAATGCAAACAATACTCGATACTTTGGAAATATGTACAAAGTATCGGCAGCTAACTGGTCGTTATAACTTAGTGAAGGTAACACTGAACACAGTATAACATTGAACACAGTACATATAACACTGAACACAGTATAACAGTGAACACAGTATAACACTGAACACACTATAACATTGAACACAGTATAACATTGAACACAGTATAACATTGAACACAGTACATATAACACTGAACACAGTATAACAGTGAACACACTATAACATTGAACACACACATAACACTTGAACACAGTATAACAGTGAACACAGTATAACACTGAACATAACATTGAACACAGTATAACATTGAACACAGTACATATAACACTGAACACCGTATAACACACAGTATAACATTGAACACAGTATAACATTGAACACAGTACATATAACACTGAACAGTATAACAGTGAACACAGTATAACACTGAACACAGTATAACATTGAACACAGTACATATAACACTGAACACAGTATAACAGTGAACACAGTATAACACTGAACACACCATTGCACACAGTATACATTGAACAGACATATAACACTGAGATACAGTAACATATAACACTGAACACAGTATAACATTGAACACAGTACATATAACACTGAACACAGTATAACAGTGAACACAGTATAACACTGAACACACTATAACATTGAACACAGTATAACATTGAACGGTTACAATAGGGCTGGAGGTTCCACTACATAAACCTCCCCGGCGATAACAACACTCTTGATACAGTTTACTGCTGACTATATTGCACACAATCCCTACATCACGCGCGATAGTTTGAAATCGTATGCGCACTGATGAGGATATTGCGCAGGGTGCGCAGTAGTGGCTGTGTCCTTGAGTTTCGTTTATAAGAGCAATGTAAAAACGTGCATTTTCTTAAAAACACCTCGAGCCTAGGGTTTTCATCAGATTTTTATGAAATAAACTGTGTTTAAAAATGCATTAAATGTTTAGTGGCTCCGCTTAGCCGAATTGTGATTTTTCATTTAACCAGCCGTGACGTAAATTAAAAAGAAAGGAACAGTTGTATTTAAATTTCTTGCTTTTACATTTAAACTAATAAAATGTTCAAAATGTTGTCAGTTGAGACACTACAGTAAATTATCATCTTTCAAATAAAAATTATTTGAAAAAGATTTGATGAAAATTGTGGGCGTGAAGTGTCTCAAGAAAGTTTATGTTTTAAATTGTTCTTATAAGAAAAACAAAATTGCCGACAGGTACTGTGCACTCTGAACAGACCGCCGGTTATCCGCTTTGGGCACCGCTTATAACATAACATAAAAACTGCAAACGCTTGATTCACTGGCAAATGTACATAAATCCAAAATCTGTTTCAACAGAAGCATTAACCCTTAACGTTATTTACGCATTAACGTTAGTGTTTTATTTGTTTCAGGTAAGTCACGTCTTTCATTTTGAAACTAGTGAGTATTTTATTTTTCAATTGTTCAGTTGTTATGTATTTAAATACGTTATTTACATGACAGGTACAAGACACCAACAAACAATCATTACCGGTATATAACAGATGTTTAAAAATGTCGATATATTTGCTATTAAGTAAGAAAATTTTCAATGATATGCGACATGACCTACTTTGTAAACTGTGTAAAGTTCAAAAGTTCGGCGCATGAATGGGCACGGTATATAAAATTAAAACGTTTAAACCTCTTCGTGGGACACACGGTATATATGTGTGACAATTCTACAGAACACATTTTTTACCCGATTGTCATGAAAGTCGGTACGAACGTTTTTCTTGTAAATATCTAGGATAAGTTCGTTAACCAGCTAGCTACACGCATTACAAAATAAATGTATTTAAATTCAAACCAATCCATAGAGTAAATAAAACGAAACTTTAAAAAATACTATAATAGTGTATGAATGACTGAGATTCGTTTAATTTAAATCAGATAAATGAAAACCTTTTTATTTTATTGGAAATTTGCGAATATTCACAGTAGCGTTTGTTGCAAGCTGTCGGCTATGTTTTTTAAAGGAAGTTCGCTTCAAACTTTGGGTAACCTTTTAAACGAGTGAAATATGTTGTGAAGTTGGAGGAACGTTGTAGCGAGAATGTTGCGGCTGGAGCGAGAGAATGTTACAAGAGTCTGGCTCAGACCGATAGCAGTAAATCAGACTTAGTGTTATTGTAGCGTTAAACACCACTGTGCTGTTCAGTTATTGCTATCAAACACTCTCCTCCTACTCGCAAAACCTGTCACCAGAGAGAATGTTAGGTTGAGTAGATTGCGCATAGACGCCACACGGTTTAGGTGAATCATCATAGTTCGGCAGGCTGAACACAGATAGCGCTGCCATCTCTCGCCGTCTTCCCGCCCCCTCTCGGCTCGTCATGCTCGAGTTTGTCCGATGTCAATGACTTAAATGTGACCAAATCGTGCGATTTTCAAGAAGAAACGAACTGCGTCAGTAGCTCTACCTGAGACTCTTAAAAAAAATTTCCTCGCGGCGCTATCTGCGCTTGGGCTGCCGAACTGTTTATTTTCAGCGTCCTTGCGTCATTTACTTACAAGACACACTTTGTAACAACCATCGCTTTTACTTATTGAACCTCATTAACAAAAGGTAAAGTGTCTTGTTGAACGAGGTGAAGTTAAAAACTCCTCTCTATACCACTTAATCTTGACCTTTACCTAGCGTTACCGTGTTGGCATATTACAAATTTAAGTGGTGACTGCCTTCGCGCGGGTTTGCATTAACGAACACGCTGATCTTCTTCATTTGTTGATTTTATGTAAAGAATGTTATCTAGGGTGGATTAGAGTTATATTTTCTGATATTCCATTTCAGTGGGGTTTGAAAAAATACCGTAATTTAAGAGTGCGCAGTAGTTGCTGTGACCTTGAATTTCAACCAGTAAGAATAATGTAAACGCATTTTCTTGAGACACTTCACGCCTATAGCTTTTATCAGATTTTCATAAAATAAACTTGGTTTTAAAGTACTCCGCTGAGTCGAATATCCATTTTATCTTTTATAAGACCGTGACATAAATCCAAAAATTGAAGAAACTTTGTATTTGAGTTTCATGTTTAACTCGTAAACTAATCACTTTTTCAAAAATGTGGTCAGCTGAGTCACTGCATTACATCTTTCAAATAAAACTTATTTCAAAAAGATCTGATGGAATTGTAGGCGTGAAGTGTTTCAAGAAAATGCCTGGTTTTCATTGTTCTTAAGGGACAAAAACAAAATGACCGACAGGTACTATGCACTCTTAAACAAAACAAAATGAGGAAATCTGCTTTCAAAAATGTATTGAGTTTAAAAGTTTCAACCTTTCAGTAACGAAATACTTTAGAACCAGAGCGTTTCTTACACCAACCAGTGTGTGGATCGTCACTTTACGCAAGTAAAAAAGGTAAAGTTTGTCTTGTTTAACGAGGTGAAGATATAGGACTACAAAGTCCTCTCTACCACTCAACCTCGACCTTTACCTAGCGTTACCCTATAGCCACATTACAAATGTAAGTGGTGACTGCGGGGATCGAACCCGCGCCAGTGGAGTGATCAGCTCCGGAGTCGCGTACGATTCCAACCTGCCACGGGCTCAGTGCTGCGGTTTATATTTATTACCGACTTAAAAAAAACAAAGATTTTATCCGTAGACAGTCTTTATTACCTTTGTGGCCGAGTAGCATCAAAGCTCAAAGCCGATCGGTTGTCACAAAGCAATCGGCTAGCTTTGCGTCATGTGAAACGATTAAATCACATCAACGAGAGAGTCACTCCTAATATGGAACCAGGCACTGATACTCGTATACAGGGTGTCTGTGAACTCGTTGGACATACTTTGTAGACATGGTCCCTGGGTCAAGACGGTAATATTGTACGAAATAAATAAGGGTCTCCGGTGCTGAGTAGAGAGTAAAGATTTCCATTGGAAATAAACAAACATTAAAGTGATGTTGTCAGTTCCAATGTTGTTGCGTTAGCTGATGCCGTTGATACAGAAATTACAATAACTTTGTAATTGTAACTTTGTAAAACACTCTATATGTTTTCAAACTTTAACTGTAAGTAGCTTAAAAACTAACAGACATTTGAAAATTAACTACGGCAAACCTACATACATGTTTATTTTTCATTTATGAGTTGTTTCGTCAAAATAGCAGTTATACTAAAGTCTCCATTTTATTGCCCACAAACCTTGATCTGCGCAACTTTAGCCAGTATACTACATTGTTGTTATTCCACTTTGTCAGCAAATTGAGCACAATAAAGGTCCGTGGAGGGCTACAATTCGTTGAGTGAACAGTGTCTCGGAGTGACGTCACTGGCGGCCTTTGGAGACCATACATCACCCCCCACCACCACCACCACCCTTGACGACAATCTATGTCGCTCTAGCACCTTGAGTAGCTTCCTGATTCTCGGGTGCGTTAGTTGTACAGTTCGTCAGGTTTAGCATGGCCGGTGAGATGGGCTATAGAGCCCTAAGAGGCCAGCAGGAAATCTCAAGGCCACCGGCCATGCTATACCTAACGAACCTTGGATATTTTAACTGTCAATGCGTTAGGAAGGGAGACAGTACTATTAAGGGTGCGTAAAAGTGGCTGTGACCTTGAATTTCGTCCCCTAAGAGCAATGTAAAAACATGCATTTTCTTGGAACACTTCGAGCCTACAGTTTTCATCTGATTTTTATGAAGTAAACTTTGTTTTAAAGTGCATTAATTATTTAAGTGACTCCGCTGAGCCCAATTTCTATTTTCTCATTTGTTAAACTGGGACATCAATCCAAAAATTAAAGAAAATCGTGATTTGAATTTCTACGATTGTATTTAACTTTTTTGGGTTTACTATTAAACTTATAACATTTAAAACAAAAGTGGCCAGTGGAGACACTGCAGTTCATTGTTATCCTTAAAATAAAACGTGTTTCAAAAGATCTGATAAAATTACGGGCGTGAAGTGTCTCGAAAAATGCTTGTTTTTACATTGTTCCTTTGGAACAAAACAAAATGTCGCCTGGTACCGTGCACTCTTAACAGACAGACAAGGAGGTATACAGTTCGAACTCTAAACCCTGATTTGGAATAATCAATTTTGACTGAAAGCTAAGCTTTTACTCTTTCTTTTCCTGTCCGATTCAGTTTTATACAATTTTACTTTGCGGATCCGTGGCGGATAGGTACCGCGCGTGACTCTTGACTCATCACTCCAGTGGTGCGGGTTCGATCCACGCAGTCACCATGTTCAATTCGTAATGTGACTATACAGCGAAGCTAGGTAAAGGTTGAGGTTGAGTGGTAGAGGACTTTGTAGTCCTAACTTCGCATAAAAACAAGACAAACTTTATATTAACCTTTTACATCACCACATTAATTGTTAAGGTTGTCAACATTTTTGTATTGCAATTTTTTTGTTAAAAAATTGTGTTTCGGAAAGTATTATATGAAGTGTGATGACCGGGCAAGGGAGGGACACGGTTGGTTAAACTTAATGCTAATGAGAAATTATCACTACTTTGTTTCCTCTGACATGCTTATACGCTAATCCTACTTACGTTCTATTCATCCTTCTCGTTTCTTGAGTTTTACTTGTTTCCAGTTATTTTGTAGTAACATTCACTCTTTTGCACATTCCTCACTTGGTATTCGTTTCATTAAACTGAAGCTCGTAAACCTCCGTAAATGTGTTTTGCGTTAAAAATAAAAGCAATAATGAAAGTTTTATATTCAATATGACCTTGTTTCTCGTCCACTGGAAATAAATAATCAATACTCCGCTATTTCAGTGGAAAACATGGGTTCTTGCTTGGTTGACTAAGCCTCTTAACATTCACGTGAACAATGTTATTACTTTTCGATAATTTGCTTTGATACACCGATTTCTCTAAAAGGGTATTTTAAGATGAATATTGAATGGTGATGAGGGTTTGCTGGACGATGGGATGTATTCTTGTATATGGGCCGAGTGTTTCCAAGAATGGGTCATAATTTAATAGCCCAATGATCAATGGCACGGATCAACGGCTTTAGATTGTTAGATTGAGGGGATCAATCAAATTGTTCGCAACTGGTTACCCCTATGCAGGTCTGCCACTTCTGTTAGGCGTATTGCGCTACCACCGGAATGAAAGGAAATCTGGATTCAGGAAAGGGATGGGTTCGGCTGACTAGACAATCATGTCGATGAGAGGAAGCGACAAGCAAGGCCACTGACAACCCAATCAAGAAACTCTTAACTTCCAAGACATGGAGAGATTTGCAACCCATCGGGTGACCTTTCCCCCAATATTATGGCAAGCTCTTCTGAAGTCGCGGTCTACCCTGCTGTAGAGTCCTTAAATTGATACCTGATCCAACCTCCTGGTGGGGAACGGAGCGTGTTCAACATCCGACAACTACAAAGCTGCCCAGTATTCAACTGTGTCAACTACTTTTGATGTACCCCAGTATAAAGTAATCTGAGTAGGTACTAACCAGACATAATTATACTGACTGGGGAAACCAACGGATTTACGTGACTTTCGAACCACGGGGAGTGGTTAGCGTGAACAGTTATCACTGCGCCCGGGAATCGAAACTTGGCCGATTTCATGTTATACATCAAATAACTATTGCCATTTGATACCGCACAGGGTCAAATATATACAAAATTTGTACATCCTGTTTAGTTTAATTTTCCCGAGTGCAACGAGAAGGAATCAAAAGGTATGTATGAGCAAAACTTGTTTGAGTCGCTGAATGATTGTTGTTAGTTCCGTTTCAAGGAGATAGGAAGAGCATTGCAGATATGTACCCACAAACAAGATGTGTTCAAACTGTGTGTTGTCTTGGGATTTCAGATTGTGTCTATGCGCAAGTTGTAATTAGATTTGTTCGGGAATAATAAACGTATTTCATACATAAGTTCATATACATAACATTGATAGTATAACATATACAATGCGTGAGCAAGCATTTTGATTGTGTGAAGCTGGTGTTCTCGAGCAACGAGTGGAATGAAATAATGCGCATGTGTTAAATCGCACTTGTTTTTGCAAACATGATATGTCGCACTGTCACATGTTTCTGCCCAAATACCATTGCTGTCACATTGTTCCTCAACCTACGTGCTTACCAGATCAAATAGCATTTTAAACAAGTTCAGCACCAAATTGACAGTTCCGTAAGAGCGCAGCCGCCATTTCAGAATTGGCGTGGCTAATGCACCATTGATCCCAAGCGGCACAGTTTACAATCGCTTTGTGCTTCGGAATGCTCATTACCATAGAACCACTGACCAATTAGGCAAACTACGTACGGTAACAAAGTTTGTTGTTCAATCTCCCAAACAGTGACAATTTACTTGCCAACAAAACCCAGTTGTATGCAATTCAACCGGTCATGGTTGTAATGATTTTATTTCCACCCCGCCACCTTAGCGTTTGAAAAGCACAGAAGTGTGTTTTGGCGTATTTTGCGTATCCCACCTCCACCCTAAACTGAGGTGATTGTTTTAATAGAACACATTCTTGTGGCGCCTCAAAAGAAAGAAAGGGATTTTCAACACAATTTCAACGACGCTTTGACAATTTTTTTATCTCGACTAGTTTATTTGGTATACCAATTTCTAGATTACTCAAAATGAGGTTTGAAACGTTAAATTTGATATGCAATTTATTTTGAATGACACAATAAGTCTTCAAAATACTCTATGGGATTATGTTATAATGTTGTGATGTTTACCTCAGAGTATTTTCAAGAAAATGTTGTCATACAAAATAAATAATTGTATGTGAAATGTGGCATTTTTAACCTGATTGTGTGTCATCTTTAAATTGGTATTACAAAAAACTAGTCGAGATAAAAATGTGTCTTCGTTTCGGTGAATTTGTGGTGAAATTCCCTTTCTTTTAAGGTGCCACAAGAGGAAGGGGGGTTTCGTTTACAAAATTTGGTTCCTCCCGGATTTTTGCCTGGGGTGGGTAACGCAAAATACGTCAAAACCCCTTCAGGATCCTTTGTAAACATTCCCCAAGGGTTTTTAAAATTATTTTCTTCTCTGCTAAGGTTAAGTGGAGGAGGGACATACAAAATTCACCCTGTACAACACAAACGCACTGGTTTGAGGGTTGAAAGAGTTTGAAAACAACGCATCGTCTTGTTGACTTGGTTGCCATTGACCGGTTCATGTTACCAAGCTGCGAGTATTTGTTGTAAACTCACCGCTAGAGCAATGTTTACATTCAATCAAACCTGTAAGTTGATTTAGCTGTGTGTCACTGTGTGGGAGTGGGATTTATTGCCCTAGTTGCCTTAACTTGATGTTTCATGTCGTGTTACATGGCTTTACTCTAATTCTTCGGCCAATTTTAATAGTTCTACTTAATGAAAACAAGTAATTTGCAAATTTTCATAGAAAGCAGAGCATTTATATCGCCAGAAAAAACGAAACGTCGTATGTTTCATGGCCTTATTATTGTTCGGTTTATTGTAGAGTTTTCTTTGGGGAGATTAGATATTCATGCCGTCAACATGGTAAGACCCAGGCTCAGGACCATGAAATGCGCACTGATCCTGACCCCAGAACACGTTTTGAGAATGTTTCCACACTTTATATACAGTACATATTGTATATATGTGTGGTATTGTAGGTACCAGTCGCATTTCTGTTAGATTTTTATAAAATTAAGTACAGATGTTGCTTTTGTAAATATCTTGGTCTAGGTTATTAACCAGCAAAATCCAGCTAACGGAAGTACCCTTTTGGGGGGTTTGGTTAAAAAATTAGTTTTACTGATCTAAAAACAGTAAATTGTATCCAATTTTGATGACATTAAAGATTAATACGTATTTTAATGGTATCAATCAATGTAGGACCACAAATTATGAAAGTCCATTAAATCGCTTCAAAATGGTGGCCAAAAAAAGTAATTTTTGCTATATGAGCAGTACGATTTCGATCAAATTTGAAATACGTTTTCCGTTCACGATATGTAATAAAACTTGCAGTAAAATAACATGTAAGTCTGAGGTCGAAGTGAATCTGTGAGCGAAGTGAACAGCTTCGTAACGCCCATGGTCACACAGGAGGCTAAGCTGAGGCCGAAGGCTGAAGCGAGGCTGTGAACGGAACGAATACAAGTATAACGAATTGCTAAGGACATTCGATTAACTCATGAAAAGCAGTTAGCTGTGTCGGCCTGGTTTTAATTGTTACATTTATTGAAAACAAGTAGTGTACGAAATTTCACAGGAAGCAGAGCTTTTCTATCGCCAGGAAGAACAACACATCGTAGAACACAAGTTTTGAGTTTCCCAACCTTCCTTAATCAGATAGTAAACTAAATATATTATATACATTTAATTTTCAGTTTTATATGACACGAATTTCAGCCGCCATATTGGTCTGGCTTACAGAGTTTGTTCATGTTTGGTACACATGCTAGGTAAAGTGTCGTCAATGTGTCTAGTAAGCTTAATTGAAATCATGTCGTAATATCAGGGTATAAATTCCATCTTCTCATTTACCACAGGGGAAGCCTCTCCCACCTAAAAAGGGTACGACTTCGTTGGTTAACGTACTAGATCTTGTTAGCTACACAACTAATATTTGTAACAAAAGCTGCAAACATCGGACAAGAAATGTGACCTGTAGAGTGGTTACAAGGGTCCAAAACGGGACCATAAAGAGCACCTATGGTGTAGTTGTTACCTCGGTATAGGAAATTCGTTAGGATTCACGGTAGCACTTCTGACTACGCGACGGCTATTTTCTAAAGTTTATTTGTCTTCAAAATACTAAATTAAAAAGCTAGTTCAACTAGAACCTATGTTTGTTAGCTATGCATAGATAAACTAAGGTTCAAAGAAATCAACAATTTTAACTTCAAAAGACCAATGAACTTAATTTAGTGTGGGAGGCTACTCAATCAAAAGTTAACATCGCCGAACCCTTTGATACACATAGTGAACTTTGATACTCTGGTTCATACACCGACCACTCCTAGAGGGTATTTTAAGGTCGATATGAGATGAGGGGTGAGTGTAATGAGTGTTTTGACGATCGATGAGATATCCACAGAGTTATCCTGTTGATACAAACTTAGGCGACTGTTCACCAGATTGGGTCCCGGTCATCAATTAATAGTTTAACGACCAATGGAATGGACCAACGGCTTAACATGACTTCCGAACCACGGGAGTGGCTATATTTGGAAAAGTTGTTACTGCAGCGCCGGAAGTTGAACCCGGCCTGTAACGCTAGGTAAAGGTCGAGGTTGAGTGTTAGAAAGGACTTTGTAATCCTAACTTCGCCTCGTTAAACAAGACAAACTTTACCTTATTTTAAATCTACTTCTTTATGAATGTGTGTGTCGTTTACAAAAAAAATGAAAAGTATTTCCACCATCTGTATGATATTTGCACAATTTCATTAAAAGTTTCAACTATGTGTCCTAGAAATGTATACGTTGTTACGAAACGGTTTATTTTGTAGCAAGTCGAGCTCAAACATGTTTTACTGGTTGCGATGTAGTTGGAAATCATTGGACAGTCAAGTGCCAATTAGTAAAATTGAGTTCGTTCGATCGCTTCCAATATTTTCGTGTTCACTTTTATTTAGTTTTTGATTTTTGCCATGTTAATGTATATAGATTTAATTCTTTGTGTTGTAACTGGGCTCATTATTTGTCTATTTACCATCGTAGATGCTCGAATAAGAATATACAGGGTCAGGCAAAAGTGTGGAAATGCCTTTATAACTGTTTAAACAGTTTTTTCAGCGCAACCGCAATCGGTACATTTTATTAAAGGAAACAAAAATACCTTTTAAAACATACTGACACTTTGCCCCAGTTTTCAAAAACTGGGGTAAACCTAAACTCTTTGTAGCTTAAAATCGACGCCATTTCTTTCTGGGTTAGGCTAGAGACTTCTAATTATCAACATTCATTAATAATTTCTAAGACCTTCAAAATGAGATGTCACGCGGTGGGGCTTCCCAATGGAAATTATGGGGCTGCCCCCCAATCCCCCATTTTGAACACTGGGGCAAAGTGTCAGTATGCATTAAAAGGTACTTTTGATATCTCTAATAAAATGTACCGAGTTCGGATGCGCTGGAAAAACTGGTTAAAAAGTTATAAAGGCGTTTCCACACTTTTGCCTGACCCTGTACATTGCTTTTTTATATGAATGGTTTAGGTTGTAAGAAAAACGTCTTTATTGTTGGTGACGTCAGGAAATACGATTGGTATTAACGTCAAAATTTTATTATTTACTATTATACGTTCTATTCCTTATGTTCAGTCATCTCTTTCACGTACCACAAAAGAAAGATAGAAAGTGTAGAGAAATTTAAAAATGTAAAACTTTTTAATTTATTTAAAACATTTGGGTGGCTTTTCCTCCCGGATTTTTGTTTGGGGGTGGGTGACGCAAAGAACGACAAAACAAACTTCAGAATCCTATAAAAACATTCCTTAAAGGCGATTAAAAAAATTTTCCTATTTTAAACGTTAGGGTTGGGGGGAGGGGAATTTGAAACTCACCCTGTATGTTGTGAAGTGTAAGGCACCTGACATTTGCCGGTAATGGAGGAGATCATTCTTCATTTGCCATTAATCCGCCGGTGGAGTCGGGCTTTCAGGGCAGGACGTCCCTCTTTCTACTTACTAACCTTGCCACCTTAGGTACAATTTATACACTACCCCTTTTTAGTGAATTTTCTTTGGAAAAATGAAATACTCATGTCGTCCACATGATAAGACCTAGTATTATTAAAATTTTCATTCTGAAATAAGTTTCGTATGGAGAGACTTTGGGCAGCATAGATGAAACACGCCAATAATTTAAATGAATAAAAATGGGCCAATCGAGCATTTTGTTTGCTGAATACATCCAAAAAATACGCCCAATGATGCTTTTTCATCATATTTTCTTTGGAAAAATGAGATATTTCTGCCGTCAGCATGGTAAGACATGGTTTAGCGTTTTTCAAAACTTTAACACTTATGGATATACAGTATGTGGATACAGGTGGCGTTTTTTGTGCAATTTTCTTACAATTTGCTGCAATCGTTCCTTTTGTAAATATCTTGGTCAATCTGGTTAGCTAGCAATATCGAGCTACCGAAAGTACCCTGTGTGGTGAATATCATTCATTTGAATTTTACAAGACGTTTAATGATCTAAAACAGTGCATTTCTTTAGATTTTGATGAAGATTGAATTACATATGTGGTTTAATGTTATCCACCAGAAAAAATTATAAACATCCACTAAGTCGCTTCAAAATGTCGGCCAAGTATTTTGCCATTTAATAACGGAATGGGTTGTCTAATTTGAATACAATTTATCTTTTCCCCTGATGACTTTAGTCAAACCTGCAGTTAAAGAACACGGAAGTCTGTGACCTAAGCAAGGTTGTTATTTTGTAGTTAACTAGAGTTACAATATAATTTTGAAGGCAATCCGCCTCACTCGTGTCAGCTGTGCTTTAGCTGCGTGTTTGCCGCATTTTAAAAGTGTAGATACCAAATCTGTACCAAAAATCCTCTCATCCTTAAATACATTTTCGTATGTGGCAGCTTTTGACACCGCGGCTAAATTTCACCAATAATTTAAAATACACGTTAAAAATATACCAATCCATAAATTCGATTGCTTTATACATTTCAATAAATTCGCCTAAGTGACGCCTTTTGTCAATGGAAGTCTCCCTTCAATACATTGTGCAAGATACTATTCTCGTATATAGTTTATGCTTAAACCAAATAAACTAGCGGATCCGTGGCGGATATGATCAAGCGCGCCACCCGGTTCATCCGGTGGCGCGGGTTCGATCCCCGCAGTTACCGCTTACAATTGGTAATGTGACTATACTGTGACGCTAGGTAAAGGTCGAGGTTGAGTGGTAGAGGGGACTTTGTAGTCGTAACTCCGCCTCGATAAACAAGATAACCTCTATCTTTTACATTACGGTTGAGAAATGGTCAATGCAATATACAAGCTTTTACGCAAACATGAAAAGTAAAGCCCCGTTTATAACCGTATTGACACCTTGTGTGGGGTTTTATTTCCTCGCTAGTAAATCATCCTTTACTCGGAAAACAATGAGTTGTTGCCAATAAAATATGGCTAATATACAAGTTCAGTTTCGATAACGTTTTCCAGTTGCTAGTGTCGACCATTAATATTCATGTCGTTTTATTTTGTCACACTGTTAATGTTAATTAATATTTTAAATTATGCCTCTATATTTTCTTTTATAATTTATAAGGAAACAAAAGGTTGTAACGAATTTCCATTTTTAGTAAACATTAAAAAGCATAGGCTATATAATATTGTATTTGGCAAAATAACTTAGAAATTGAGAAGCTATTTCATAACTATATCAGACCATTTTAAATTTCTGGAACTAATTCAGAATACGTTATACCTTTTTTTTGATGAGGCCTTTCAATAATAAATGAATTATCATCAGGTCCTCAAATTAATGTTAAATTTGATAAAGTTTCAATCTATAGTATCGTGTTATCCTTTTGTCAAATTGATAAATAAATTCAAAATTTGACAAACGCTGTGGATAAGTTTGTTGCACACTAATTGGACACCTGATTACACTTGCTAGTAGTACAAATCCACAAAAGACCAAAATATAATCAAATCAGATCGGTAGTAAAAGTAGTAATCTTCTGCTTTACTGTATAAATAATAATATTTTAACTTATATTTATTAAAAAAATAAAGTGAGTTTTGTTTAGCGAAGCGAAGTTAGGACTTCGAAGTCCTTTCTACCACTATACCTCGACCTTTACCTATCGTTACCGCTTAGTCACTTTACAAACGGTGACTTCGGGGTCTGACCCATGCCAGCAGAGTGATAAGCTCCGGAGTCACGATACCAATCCGCCATGGATCCTTTCGACCACCTAACTTCGACCTTTACCTAGGGTCACCGCTTAGTCACTTTATACAAACGTTGACTGCGGGGGATCGAACCCGCACCAGCGGAGTGATAAGCTCCGGAGTCACGCACGATACCACTCCGCCACGGGATTTAGGGACTTCCTATGTTCGTCGTGGATTATAGCTACTCGTATCTTGCGTTAGGTTCTCTGGTTGAGTTTGATGATGAATGTTTGATGACGACGATGAGCCGGAGAAGTGGTCGGCCTTGCCGAGCTCGTGTTATCACACAGTTGGCTAGAGTCCAGCCACTGACAGTGAGACTTAGTGAGTTTACCTGAGTGACTCTGGGAGACGCTGTGCAGGAAAATCCACACGTTTATATTCCTCCACAATCTATATCTTGGATTGAGTCTTATTTGAACATTCGTCAATTAGAAAACTCACTCTCACTCCCGATAAAAATTAAATGTGGAGTTCCAGAAGGATCTTTTTTGGTCATTATTTACGTCACTAAACTTCATTCTCTATATGATTTGCAATCAGTTGTTCAATATATGCTGATGACACTACATTATTTAAATAAGCGTTAACGCTTCAATCTCTAGAAGTAAAGACCTATGTAGCGGCCAATATGTGTGTACAATATTTTGAATCACTCAATTTAAACGATTTTTTAAAAAACAAACTTTATCATGTTTGATGTTAGTAAGTCAATAGGGTTCAGTCACCACTAGTTGTATTGAAAAATAAAATAATTGAAGAAGTTAAAAGTATAAAATTCTTAGGAATACATTTAGATAACAACTCTCATGGGAATCACACATTGATTTAGTGAGTAAAACAGTGTGCTAATCTATATTTCTCCATGTAGAAATATAGAGAACCTACGAAGTCTATCGCAATTGTGCACACCTGCAGTTTTGAACACTGGAAATTACGGTTTAGTTAAACCTTACATGTCTTACGGTGTATGCTTTTCGGGTAATTTTTCCAAAAACAAGGTAATGGAATTTTGATTTTACAACAGCATGAACAAACATGAAGCACTAACCGGTAGGCCTACTGGAATGTGTAAATATTAAACTGGGTTGTGGACAATGCTGCAGTCTCGGTTACGTGCTCAGGCATACAATATGTGCTCTATGTTTCTCTGTGTTCTGCTGGCCTTTCGACTAACTGAGCTTTAACACTGACTGGTGGTGAGTGCAGTTGACTGATTAAACGCAATTGTATGTTAAATAGAGGTACGGCAATTTTATTTTCTGTGTAAAAACATGCATATTCTTGAGACACTTCACGCCTACAATTTTCATCGCCTATTTTTGAAACCGGTTTTACTTTAAAGATACCAATGTACTGCAGTGACTCCGCTGACCACTTTTATGAAACTTTTATTATTTTACTATAATAAAATCAAGAAATTCAAGTACAAAAGTTTTTTGATTTGTGAATTTATGTCTCGATCTTATAAATAAGAAAATGGAAGTTCGGCTCAGTAGAGCCACTAAAACATTTAATACGCTATAGAACAAAGCGTATTTCATAAAAATCTCATAAAAACTGTAGGCGTGATTGAAGTTTTCCAAGAAAATGCATGTTTTAAAATTGCTTTTAAGGGAGGCAATTCAAGGTCACGGCCACTACTGCGCACAGCCGTGAATCCTGGTGAATGTCCTGGTGTGTTTATGAGGTGGAAATGTCCCTCATGACCCCAGTGACCACTCTACAGGTCGCATTGTGTGTCCGTAATTAACTAATTTTCGTAAAATTGTTCCTTGTGTGAATTTCTAGGTTTTTTTATCGACCAGCTAAATTGGTCCACCGGAAGTACCCTTTGGGGGGTTCACGCAAAAATAGGTTGAGTGCTATGAAATGTGGTTTGTATTTATGCTACGTTTGTAAAACTAAAGTATCATTTGTAACAATGTAATTGTGTAATATCTGTTTCTTGTATTGTTGTACGCTCTAGTGTTCATATCAGTAATATCTTAATTTGGGTTAATTATAACAGATCAGTAGATAATTTTGGGACACCCTCTCTATTTCAAGTTTCACAGTTATCACTCGAGAGATGTTGGGTAGCTCAAACTGCTAACTGTTTTGTTCAAATACATTTCGCTCTCTATGGCGATATGAATGAACAGATTTATTCCCTATGGAGATTCGCTAATAAATTAGATTTCACGTAGGCTACAAAACACGTTATTGACGCAATGTCAGGATAGCTACAATCTAGGTCTCCAGAACTTTTACTAAAATAAACTTCTAAAATATTAATTTGACGTCCCTCCCTTCCTACATTTAAACGAAAATTCATTGAAAGGCACTTACATACGTTTATTGAGGATGCTGAAAACGTAATCTCTCCAGAGCGTGGTAGTGTACCTAGCCAACCACTATACAGCCACTCAGCACTCTCCATCAAATTGTTATCACCATTCACTGTAAATCTTACATAATTAAAACCTTCCTCACATCTTCTAACTCATTTACTCATCGATAAGCAACTTATAATATAAACACAACAATGTAGGCCTAAATACATTTTGAAATTAAATAGAAAACATAATCTTCAACAACTCAAGCTTGCGCACAGGCCTCCACCTATGCAAGCTTATTTCTTTACTATTTCGTTTAAGGTCATTCTTTATTTTATCATATATTTAATCACAAAAACGTGTTATAATTAGTCCAATGTTGTGTTAGATTGTAAGACATTTTGTTGTAATTTTATAGGAAATAAATAATTTGCATTTCATTGTATGTATCTTTTGGTTACAACATTATCACAGTGACGAAGGTCGTTATTCACTAGAACATAGATATTATTTAAAGTGAGAACCATCTCGTGGAACGGCGAGCGTCGTCTCACACCATTTACATTATCAACAGTAAATCCACTCCGCTTGACGGCAAAGTGAGTGTTCCCGCGTCAACAAATGAGATGGGCTTTTCATCCCGTGGAGTTCGCTTGTTGTGGGAAATTTAATTTCCAGATTGAGGTTAACTGCTCTGCGTCGGTGGTCTGCGCTTTGACACGGCTTGCCTTTATCTTGATGAGTAAATCAACCAGGCCGACACGCAGCTAACCGCTGAGCATGAGTGGATCGAATTTCCTTCGGCCTCAGACTTCGGTGGTTTATTATCACGGGCGTTAGGAGGCTGTTCGCTACGCTCACAGATTTGCTTCGAAATTTGGCCTCATACTTTAGTTGACCACTATCACGGGTGCTACTAGGCCCCCTTCGGCCTCAGACTTACGTCTTCTTTTCCTGCAAGCTTTATTAAACATAGCTTAAAGCGATAACACACTTAAAATTTGATTGAAATAGGACTATTCATTGCGCTCGTATAGAGTAAAATAACTTTTTTTGGCCGCCATTTTGAAACGAAGCAATGGATTTTCATAATTTTTGGTGTATTAATAGATTACGTTAAAAAGATTTCAACAATGTTTTCTAACCTCATTACAATTGGTTGAAAGTTACTGTTTTTAAAACATTAAACCCCTTTTTTAAGAAAACTCCCCACTTTGCAATCGCTTAGCGAACTCGAGTGCATCAGTGTGATATGAGTGGGAGGGGGTAGGAGGTAGTTTCCAGATCAGCTGTTATCACATTGTTCGATGCCACCCACGTACCTAAATTGGGGCGACTCCCCAGCATCTTCTCTTCCACCGTATGGCTTCCCTCCATTCTAGCTCATTTACTTTCAATTTAAAGTTACGTTCTCAAAAAGCCTGTCTTATATGATACTAGCTTAACGTTTTCATTGTGATAACAGTTGGCTCTAGAATCAACCGTCGTAAAGTTGAACTACTCACACACTCGCAAGTTCGGACATTCTTCAAAATCGCACGATTTGGTCACATTTAAGTCATTGACATCGGACAAATTCGAGCATGTGGTTCTGAGGGGGGATGGCGAGAGATTGTAGCGCTCTCTGTGCTTGCGTTACCGCAACTAAGTGGATTTTCCTGCCTTAGCCATGTGCCATCTATGCCCAATCTACCTACCATAGCATAATCTTTGATGGTCCCTACCAATCTGCTAAACCTGAGTTGGGAGTAATTTATTAACCGTCAAGCTTTTATGATGTAAAATAATGCTATTGATCAGGACATCTTTTAAATGACGAACTGCTAACATTGACATTAGATGGGTAATTTAATCCAGCACAGTACATAATATCGTTAAAATAGTCCGTGAGTTGCAATTTAAACTTACACGTTTTGAAATGCAAGCGTATCAGGACAAGCGAATAGATAAAGTATAACTTTTGAAGATGTGATCCTGTCCATAACCTTGTATGAATAGTGAAATTTCCCTTGCATACCCTACAAAATAAAATACAAATATTCACCAGACTCTACAATAGCGGAGCCGTGCCGGATTAATATCGCGCGTGTCTCCAAAGCTCAGCGCTCCGGGGTACCAAAAGTTTGATTCCTGCCGTTACTATGAACGATTTGTTATTTGACTTTGCAGTAACGCAAGTAAAGGTCGAATTTGAGTGGTAGAGATGACTTTGCAGACCTAACTTCGCCTCGTTAAACAAGATACACTTTCATCAAGAAACCTTTTTTTCGTCGACTTTTTTTATTAAGACGAACTTTACCTATTTCCTTAACACATACCAATATTTTGTCACATATTTTGTTTTTCTTCGTTAAATTCCTGATTAAACTTGTTTGGATTCAAATAGTTATTAATTTTTTTAAAAGTTTCATATAATTTTAACTTTAAGAGCTCTTAAGGAATCATTAGTTGTTTTCAATAAAGTAACGTCTGTATGAAAAAATAACTTTGCTTAAAATTACACAAATACAATTTCAGCCACAACATAGTCAAAACAGACCCCAATACTATAGTATTTTAAATTTTTATAAAAGATTTGTGTTTAATTCTGAACTTTATTCTTGATTTATTTTTCTAAGAGTGAAATAAAAATATTACTGAAATTTAGAGAAGGCTGTGAATTTCAATTATCTTTATAAAATGTCATGCATGCACTTTCAATTTTGTATCGTTTTGTCCAAGACGGTTCTTTGCAAATTAAAGTGGATGTTTCAAATTTGATTTTATGATTTTCGTTAATAGCATGTTTCATTTATTTAGATTTTTCCAAATTTTAACATATTTTCTTATCCAAGGAGCTTACGCCTTGGTATTTCGCCTAGGCGTTGTGTCATTGTCTGCTTAGTTATTGTGCTCAGTCAGCTTTTGGCCTCTTATAGTCAAGTGTATCAATATTGCATATAACTAAACGTTGAGTAGATGTTTTAGATGGTTATTCGGTGAGTTTGTTAGTCAATGTTATTGGTTGTCGATTTAATGTTGAAAATATTGTAGTTTAATAAACTGCCATTTTCAATTAATACATGTTTGTAATTTTTATTCTCAGGTAAGCACTGGAGGGATTTGGACCGAAATAGATGATGTGCGTATGAGATCAACCTCTGTATGTATTTACATTACCTTATCTATGTTTTAGTAATTTACATTTCCTTTTGAGAATTCGTATGGTATCATTGTAGCTATGTATAGGCATTTTTGTGGCTACATTTGGTTATAGGCTACATCATTACACAGCTATATGTGCTGTTTAGTTTTGGTACAAAAGTGGGTTTTGTTAACGTATATTTAACGCTTGACTTATTTTCTTCGACGCGGTAAGTTTGCCAACAACTATTAAAATGGTAACCACTGCAAAAATTTAACTTGGGCTTTATATGCAATTACCGCACACCTACAACTTTATGTATACATAAACTTTACGATTTCTGTTAGCAAACCCGACCTCAAAAGTTTACCAAAAGGTTAATTTAAGACGGTTTTCCATGTTCTCAAAAGTTGTCTCTAGGTTTATACAACCTGTTAAAAAAATCTTAATTAATTTTTATCTTACGCCAAAATTAGCAAACAATATTAAAGTTGGCCAAAAATAGGCTATTACAAAAGCGTATTATATTTTGTTCACAAAGCGGTTTTGCCTTTTCGTGTATAAGAAACATAGAACCACTCCTACTCTATCATATAAACCTGCATTTGTACGTTTCAGTTCATAGAAAGCGTAAATTTGGAGAGGCCGAAGCGAAGCGCTGTGAGCGTAGCGAATAGCTCCGTAATTCCTGTAGTAAAAAGGAAATTCGCTTTAACATGCTAGCTGCGTGTCGGCCTGGTTAAATATTGAATTGAGGAAAAGTAGCAAAGCGTCTCAGTTCGTGTATAAAGACGGATGATTAGTTTAAGGATCGAGCTTCTCGTCGCTCTCCTAGCTAATATATTCATCACATTCTCCAATATGTCTTTTTTGCGACGAGACATTTATTTTCAGCAAGCTTAATGACCCCCTATTGATGCTTATTATCGAATTGGCTTCGCAAAAATGAGATATTCATTCCGTCATTATGGTAAGACCCAGACCCGGGACCATGAAATGAGCCCCGATTCTGACCCCCAGAACTTTTTTGGAATTTTTCAATACTTAATAAACAAACATTTGTGCATATATGCGTATAATCTACACAGGTCGCATTTTATGTCCAATTTTCATGAAATTTGGTTCTTTTTGTACAATTTTGGTCAAAATTGTTAGTCAGCAAAAGTTGACTAAAATTTTGTTATCATATAAGTGTTGTTAACTGTCCATAAACAGCCAATTTCATCAGATTTTAATGAAATGAGAAATACATATGTTTTTTAATCATATCCATCAATATACCAGGAATCATGAAAATCCATCGAGTCGTTTCAAAATGGCGGCGAAAAAGTGATTTTCTTTTCTAGCCGCAGAATTAGTAATTCCTGTAGTAAAAAGGAAATTCGCTTCATTCATTCCAGCTGCGTGTCGGCCTGGTTATATTTGAATTGAGGAAAAGGAACAAAGCGACAAAAGTAGCTCGTGTATAAAGACGGATGATTAGATCAAGGATCAACGCTTCTTGTCGCCAGAAAAGCTAATATATTCATGGCATCTCTCCAATATGTCTTTTGTGCGACGAGGAACTTATTTTCAGCGAGGTAATATTAATGCAGGTTTATTTTGTAGAAAGCACCTGCCTCAATCGGTTGTTTCTCAATACAGTTAAGTGTGTTGAAACTTAATTTATTGGATTTATATATCTGCTCGTACCTTTAAAAGTCCGCCTCAGAGAAAGGCTGGATTCGTTCGCGCACGTAACAACTGGCTTACTTTGACTTGAGACACCGACCACTCCTAGACGGTATTCTAAGGTGAATTCTTGTTACAAACTAGGGTCGACTGTTCCCGAGATTGGGTCGTTCATTAATAGCCCAATGACCAATGGAATGGACCAAGGGCTTAACCTGACTTCCGAACCACGGGGAGTGGCCATCGTGAAAAGCCATCACTGCAGACGGGAATTGAACCCGGACCGATTTGGTGCGAAGCACGCATCATACCACTGAGTTTTGACCACCCCAAACGGGCCTAACCTGACAAATTAAGCGCTTGCAGAAGTTTACGCAAATACGTTTGTCACTATTAAAAATAATTTTGAAATTAATAAACATAATATGTTTGGAGTTGAGAGGAGAATATAGCGTGTATTATCATAAGCGGTTAAATAATTTCACAAATAAACATTGAAATTGTCCAAATTTTAGTGATTTTCAACGCCATTTTATAACTTAAAACGCATAATTTCGGAATAAGAGACTTTATACGCGTGTAGGTTAGCTTCTTAGCTTTAAAACTTACGTACATTCATAATCTTAACTTTTACGTCGTCGGCGTATTTAAGATTATTGCAGACCCTTGCATTGAGCGTCGCCGCGCAGCTGAGGCGGACTCTTAAAGGCCACTTACTCACATTAACGTTAAAGTTTAGTGACACATCTAACAGTGGTTAAGTCGTTTGTTAATCCTGCTTCGAGCGAACACAATGAATTATCTGGCTGCGCTTTGCATTTCATTGCTATGAATTATTTATCACCCCTTAGTCTTTTGGAACCCTTGTTGCTGTTGCATTTGCAAATGTGTGTTGAATATATCTCCTGTATTAAACTCCAAGCGGAGATCACTCAACGATAAACTACCACACTTTTCTTGAATCAGAACATTTTTTGAAAAATTGAGGGACCTCCCAAAATTTTAAATGCTAACCCCCTCTCTTGTGGTACATCAAAAGAAAAATAATTTCAACACAAGTCTTACGAAATAAAGAAAAATGTTTTATCTCGACTCGTTTTTGTGTTTTGCTAATTTAAAGATGGCACACACTCAGGTTTGAAATGCCACATTACACATACATTTTATTTTGAATGACAACATTTTCTTCAAAATACTCTATGAGATAATGTCATAGGGTTGTGATGTTTCCCGCCCGAGTATTTAAAAAAAGTGTCATTAAAAATAATTTGTATGTGAAATGCGGTATTTTAAACCTGACACTTTTGAATCCTAAAAAAATATTCCCAATAGGGGTTTAAAAATATTTCGGATCTGGAATCTCATCCCGTTTTCAGGTGGATAGTAACCAAAAGCATAACATAAAATATTAGGAAACGAGGTAACCTTAAAGTCATCAGCGAAAGTTAACCAGCCACCTACCACCTATCAACATGTTCATCCCCCTTAATTGTTTAATTTTAAACCAAATAGCTTATAGAAAACAATACAACTTGTTTGTTTATTTCTAACGTTTGTGTGCATGTTGTATCGTTTTCTAGGCTAGTTTTAAAAATAAGAGAAAACATGTTGTTTAGTGGTGGTTGGTCAACTTACGCTGATGACTTTTAGACTAGCTTGTTTCCCAATGTTGCGTGTCATGTTTTGGTTACTATTCACCTGAAGACGGGATCGAATTTCAGATTCTAAAACGTCATGTTCTCGTTCATAAAAAAATTGAAAATATCCTAAATAATATTTTAACTTTGATAATGAAACATTTCCTACTCTAAGGCTTCCGGTTTACACCGCGTCACAGTTGAAATACTGCTAAACGTTTCGACCTCGCTGTGGAGAGTCATCCTCAGTAGCTGGTTGACTGGCTGAGACTGATTTGTCTGATCTGATTTGACTTCATTGGCTAGTAATAAGATCACCTTAGACCTGTGCGCGGACAATGATGCATAACTAGCGGGAACCCGTCTTGTAACGTGAATAGCTAGAGCCTGGGGTAAGCATTATTTAGATATACGATATTGCGGCAAGGGAAAGCCTCTGTTCAACCAACTTAACTTGGGGGAGAGCTGCCTTTTGTTCCTTCCTGGATTATTGATAGCTTTACCTTCCCAGCAGTTTTGCTGCCCGCCTGTCGACAAAACAGTGGAAACAATGAATATTATATATTGAAAACTAATTTTAAATGTTAAAAAATCAACTTTTAATTAGATGAGACTTTTCAAAGGCAAGGAGAATAACGGACTTAAGGATAAAAACTTTGCTTTTGAAAGGCCTCGTTCAATTAAAATTTATTTAATATAGCTTTTAGACATTTAAAATTATTTTTCATGTTATAGTAGGCTATATCTAATATTGAGCAAGTTCTGCCTTCAATGTATACTCTACGTTTTTTACGATGCAAACTGAAGACTGATTGTTAAATTACAGCGAATCTTTTAGACGGTTATTAACGAATTTCTTTAGGAAATATACTCCATTTCTCTCGTCAACAGAAGAAAACGTTATATATAAAAACATAAGTCATATGTTACAAATACCTTTTTATGGTCTGATTTTGATTTAACTAGGTATGCAGATTTATAATCCCGTAACTATTTGTTGTTAAAACAACGAATCCGTTCAGCCAGAGAAAGATGGTGGTGAAAAATAGTTTTTTCGCCGTTTTCTGGGTTTGGCCTACTGAAAATTTGATTTTGGAACAGATTATATAGTTTTTATAGGTTAAAAGTTAAAACCCCATTTTTAGGAGGAACGCCAACCTCCCCTAAAAGATACATTAATTATTCTTATGTCATATATACCCCGTTATAGGGTATTCTCTAGGATTCACAAAACCGCTTGTGGCTACGTGTCGGCTACGCTATTTCGTGAAATATATTTTTTACCAAGTAGTACGTGATACAACTAGACTAGAGCATAGCAATCTGAGAAGTACAGGAGTACAGCTGCATACTTGAAACCGCGGTCAGTGAGTTTAGTGTTGTCAAAGATAATGTTATGGTAAGTAGATTGCGCATAATAGGTACATGGTTGAGGCGGCAAAATCAACATAGCCCAAGCACATATAGCGCTGCCATCTCCAGCCGTCTTTCTCCCTCCTCGGCTCTATCATGGTGTAAGAATACTCTTACACCATGGGCTCTATATGCTCGAGTTTGTCCGATGTCGATGACTTGAATGTGACCAAAGCCTGCGATTTTCGAGAACTAACGAACTTGCGCGTGCGTCAGTGGCACCTACTTGTGTCTGTTAATTGAATTCCCTCGCAACGCTATCTGTGCTTGGGCTGCCGAACTATGTCGATTATTTGCATGTATGCGCAATCTACTTAACATAATATTATCTTTGGCTTAGCGCTGTTGACACGTAAATTAGTGATAAATTAGCACTAGAAACTACAGTCAGCTGACATAGTCACATTTTTCTGGATTTCCAGAATCCTGGGTCGTGACTTGCTATATGAAACCTCCAGAGCTTGCTCGTACAGTGCTTTCAACACACATTTGCATCGTCAGGGGTAGTAAATAATGTATAGCTTTGAAATGCAAAGCGCAGCCAGATAATTCATTGTGTTCGCTCGAAGCAGGATTAACAAACGACTTAACCACTGTCAGATGTGGTTAGTTGAGTAAGTGGCCTTTAAGTGTCCGCCTCAGCTGCGCAATAGTCCAAAATACACCGACACTACTAATAATAAATGAACATTCTCATTTTAAGTATCAAGATGAACTGGCTTTATTTACTTAAATAAAACAACAAGTTAAACAATGAACATGTGATTCAAAAATAATAATAATTATATAACATAGAGGATAAACATTTAACATATTTGTTACTTCTTCCTTCCTTTATGGGCAATCAAACAAAGTCTTTGTATTTCTCAGGCCTTTTAATGACTCTACCACTTCTTGTTACTACAGCTGGCAGGCCTACCTTTTGTTGACTGTTATGGTCAGGCAAGTGTTCAGTTGTTTCATACTCGAAACTTGAATTATTTTCAGTTATAAGTCATAATCTCCTAAATGTGGATAATAAATACAGGATAAACATTTACATACTTATTTATATACTTATACAGGATAAATTACTTAAAAAAAGATTAAAGGAAAGGAGGAGGTACAGAAAAACTCTATGTTTTGTAGAATAGAGCAGGAACTAAAAAGACAAAAAATACAGGATAAACATACTTATCCAGTATGAAAGGTTTTATCGACTTTCTTCAGATATAAATTCGTGGAATTTGTTATTAAGTTAAAGATTCAACAAAAGCTTGTCTTCTCTCGAATTTTAAATCACGCTAATATCGAGTTCTCAATATAATAAATTATTCGCTTGAAATATTCGTCAGATTAATGTCTGTTGTTTTGTCCTGAAAAGCAATTTTCCTTGTTTGCACGATTTGTTTCTCAAAGTCTGAAGAAATACAAAATCTTGTACTTGCTGTAATAAAATCTTAGGAGAGAGAGAGTAATTTGAAATTCCCAACAATTATAAGTGTCAAATAGCTTAATTTAATTTTTTTATCATGTCATGTTATAAACGTGATTTGTTCTTTTAAATATAATTAAGCATTTTAGAGCTGATGCTTTGTTTGATGTAGGGTGCCCCAGAACGACCCGATACAGTTTTAAAAAACTGCTCCTAAAATTAAAGAAAGAGTTTATTTATCTTAATATAGAACAGCATCTTGAGACTCTCACTTACTTGTTTGGAGTTTGTTGTTGACGATGGTTTAATGTCTAAGGTTGGACGTTTTCCATCGTTTTTGAGTAAACAATACAAACATGATGTTTGGGATTTGAAATGTGATTCCTTGTTCGGGTGAAGAGTAACCTGAAACAGAACACAAAACATTAGGAAATGTGCCAGCCAAAAAGTAATCAGCGCAAGCTGACCAGTCCACCCTCCGTCAAATAACCTTAATTATTGTTTTCCGTAATTTTTTGAGAAATCAAGCACTTCCACGGCCAGTGCCAGCTGATGCACACTAACTGCCGAGCCAGACGTCCGACAGCCCATTGGCTGGCTCGGAGCAGTAGACGACCAATCTCAGCCGTGATTTATTCCACTAGCTGCGCATACATAGGCATTTTGAGTTCTCTGTTACAGTTGCCCAGTCTGATTCATGGCTGTGATTTGTCGTCCACTTCTTCGAGCCAGCCAATCAGCCGTTGGCCAGGTAGTCAGTCTATATTAAAGTTGCATTGATTTCTAAGCTAGATGATTCAATTTTTTTCCAATTAGTTTATTTTAATTTACGACATAGTCTTGGCCCCACCACGCATACATTCAATTTTAAATATTCCATTTAAATGTATTATTTTGTTTTTTTTTTGTTCTTTTATTGTTATTACATTTAAGGCAAGCAAAATTAAGATTATTTGGTGGGTGACTGGCTAGCTTGTGCTGACTACTTTTAGGCTAGCCCATTCCCTAATGTGTTTTCTTGTGTTTAGATTTCTTCAACTGAAGACACGGTCAGATTTCATAGATCCCGAAACGTCGTGTAGGCCTACCTTCTGTTCATTAAAAACTATACAGGGTGGGTTTTATATGTCCCCCCAACCTTAACTTCTGAAAGAGGAAAACTGTTGAAAACCCCCTTAGGGAAGGTTTTTATAGGGTTCTGAGGTTTCTTTTGACGTACTTTTCGTTACTCACCCCCAAACCGGGGGTTAGGGCCCCTAATTTGTTTAAATACGAACCTCCCCCTTGTGACACCTCATTTTGGAATAGTATAAAAAACACAAACTCATTGATACCTTAAAACAATTTATGTACAATGTTTCTCTATAAAATGGCTCAAAATGTTTTTCATTTTTTAAGCAGATAAATGGACGCTTTCACTTTATTTTTCAACGTTTTAAAAAAAATACAGATTTAGTTTTTGGGTACCTAAAGCTTGAAAATGATAGTTTACAAGATACATGTTTCAAAAGAAAATTGATAAACTTTGAAAAAAAGGGGCAGTTTTTAAAATTTTGCAAAATTGATTTTGTAACATATTATTTTAAAACTTTAAGGACCCAAAAACTAATGTATTTTTTTCCAAAATGTTGAAAAATAAAGCGACAGCGTCCATTTATCTGCCTAAAAATTTAAAAACGTTTGAGTCGCCATTTCGTATAGGAACATTGTAAAAACTGTTTAATTGTATCAAAGAGTTAGTGTTTTTATACCCATTCAAATGAGGTGTCACAAGTAGGGGTTAGTATTTAAAAAATTTAGGGGCCCTCCCCACACGGTTTTTGGGCTGGGGGTGGGTAACGAAAAATACATCAAAAGACACTTCAGAACCTTATAAAAACATTCTCAATCTTTCAAAATCTTTCCTCTTTCAAAAGTCAAGGTGTGGGGGGGACATATAAAACTCACCCCGTAGAACACGCCCTTAATAATATTTTTACCTCATGAACTCTCAACTATGAACTATTTTTTAACCACCACTTAGAAGTAATTGATTTGAAACAAGGAGGAGAAGAGACTTAGCAGCCAACTCTCCTCTCACCTGCCTTGTTGATGCTTCACCCTCTCCCCTCCTCCCAATCCCACTCCTTGTGCTGTATTGTGCTTCATTTCATCCCTTTGCTCCCATTGTGCCCTATATTGCCGCTTGACACAACTTTGATTTACCTCCACTCTTCAAGATACCCTATTGTTCTTTTACGACTTCTCTTCATTCTTGAACCGATTTTCGTTTTACGTTTGCCTTTTGTTAGTGGCTTTCTGGAATTTTATTAGGAATTTAATTTTATAAATTGCAATGTTATGGAGAATTTGATTTATGTTTATGTTGGGATACATAAGGGTCTGCCTTAGTGGTCACTGCAGTAAAAGCCTGAATTCGTCCGCCCAATGAACACATAACACCGTGCACGTAACTACTGGCTAAACAACGGGTCTTCTTTCAACTGATGCGGCCTAACTGTCAAACCCTTTGTTTGCAAGGGTTTCGTAGAAAGTAGATAGTGCTCTTAGATAAAGGTTAAATTCGGATATGTTAATTTTAATGGAAAGAGAAAGAGTTTATCCGTGTTTGTCTGTGATTAGATTTGTGATAAACCTATTTTTAGCTTCTTAAAAAAGGTCTTAACACACTATTTTCTATCTTTAACTGTTAATCTTAACAACTGTCAAATCCAGCGCTTGCGAAGGTTTACGGCGGCCCGTTTTTCACCTATCAAAATGATTTTCAATTACCATGATATATTTGGAAGCTAGATGAGCTAGACACGTGTAAAGAGCCCTATCTCTAATAATTTGATCAGTAGTTTAAAAAAACTTTGAAACTATCCAAGTTTTAGTGCTTTACAAATTCCATTGTGTAGGTACATTGAAAACGCATAAATTAAAAAAAATCTCTAAACGTGTGTTGGAAAACCCTCTAGTTTCCAAATCTATCAATAACGAAAGATTGACTTTGTGAAAAAGCGATCGGTGTAAACCCTTGCATTGAAGCGTCGCCGGGCAGCTGAGGCGGACTCTTAACTTTATAAATTGCAATGTTACTGAAGATTTCATGACGATTACTATGTAATACTTTCAACGCACTGCGTTTTCAGTTAGGTGGGATATTAAGTCCATATTCATGATTTGGAAACGTGTTTTTGAAAATACCAGGCCGACACGCAGCTAAGCGCTATAGCGCCGCTAGTATGAGTGAACCGAATTTACTTTCCAATTTATTATTTGTTACTCTAATTAGCTCCGTCCATAGCCGCGCTATCGGCCACAAACAAAAGAAACAGAAACAAGAGCATTCTCAAGAACAAAAGTTTGTCGATATCTAGAGATCTTGAATCTAGTCCCGTCTTCAGATGGCAAGTAACCTCAAACATTAGGAAAAGAGTTAGGCTAAAAGTAATCAACGCGAGCTGAACAGTCACCCACTATAAAATAATCTTAATTTTTGTTTCTTGTTTAAAAGCTGACTAAACAACTGTTGATGGAATGTGTCTCTGATGGCGGAAGACGTGGTGATGCCGGGATTTATTGACATTGTCAGGCTACAGCCCTCGAGCAAAACCAATCATCGCCTCTCAACTCTTCTGTTGTACTATCACCTCACTTTACCCGTACTTGAGTCTTGTTTAACGAGGCGAAGTTAGGACTACGGAGTCCTCTGTATCACTCAACCTCGTTTTTACCTAGCGTTACCGCGTACATACTTAAAAAATGTCAGTGGCGACTGCGGGGATCCCGGAGTGATTAGCTCTGGAGTCGCGCACGATTCCAACCCGCCACGATTCCGCTACATTCAGCGGATCCATTGCGGATTGGTATCGTGCACGACCCCGGAGGTTATCACCCCGGTGGCGCGGGTTCGATCCCCGCAGTCACCACTTACACATTGTTATTTGATTACACGGTGGCGCTAGGTAAAGGTCGAGGTTGAGTGGTAGATGTTTAGGAGTTTTCCGCCTCGATCCTGGCCTGACTGAACGGAATTTGTTGATTTTTTGTACCCATGTTTGGTATGGCGATATAAAATTTAGTGTTTGAACCAAATTTTGAGGGAATGGGATGAAAGTCCACTTTTTTAGCAAAAAATATAATTTGGGAGGGGGTAACGTCCCCACAAAAGGTAACCTCCGGTGGGTCGATTTTGCTGATTAACTAATCTTGATAGTAACAAAATGAACATTTGTCCAATATTTCGTAGATATCGATCACAAAATGCCACCGCAGTCGTCAAAAATAGATGAAAATGGCGTGTCCGATGTTATTATTCCCCAGGGAAATCCGCCAGGATTCACGGTAGCACTTGTGACTACGTGTCAGCTATGTTTTCATTTATAGTTTAAGTGAAACAAAGGTCAATAAAAAAGCTGTTAAAGAGAAAGAAAGTACCTACAAAGCAACCTGGATGTACAAGTAGTTCAGACTTTTATTGTGTTATTCCACCGTCTTCATTGCTCCCTTTGGGTTTCAACGCTAGCGCTTCCAACCTCTCTCCAGTCAGAGCGGCCTCTATCCGGGATGGGGAAATTAACAAGGGAAAATTGCAAACGATGTTTTAAGTCGATTAACGTACTCAATTGTGTTCCATTGGAAGTGGAAAAGTGTTTTCGTTAGAATAGTGTTTCATTGGAAACACAGGACCATTAACTAATTTGCTTTCGGTGTAGCATACGAAAGCTAAACCTAGAACTCCTTTTTATACCAGAAAAAATTTTTCTGATGGGTTCTATATAGCGCTATGCTAACATTCGCTACCGAGCCTCGAGTGTCGCCTCTCTCCATGGTGTCACACTTGTGAGAGATGTGTGGGGAAATGCTGAGATGGAAGCAGTGAGGCCATGTCATCAATTACGTAGCTTGGCCTTTCACAACCTTGCTGCTCTTCTGTATCAATCATCCCCCCGCCTCCGCCTTCAACCCTCATGCTATGCTAACATTTTGTGCGAATTTTCTTTGAAACTTGAGCTATTTATTTCTTGCGCCAAAGAGAAGGAAACGTCGTAGAAAGGATACCACTCAACAAGTCGCATTTTGTTCCGATTCGCATGAAATTTTGTAAAAATATTCCTGTTGTAAATTTTCAGGTCAAGTTGGTTCACATGCAGCTAGATAAGATCAGCCCTTTCAAATAATGGTCATTCAAAGTTTTGATTTGCCTATAAATTTGTCGCAATACCATAAATGAATACAAAACTCACTCTTAGTTCTCTACTTTCCACTAGATAATAGCTTTGATTTAGCTGAAACATGTCGATATACAACTTTTGATTGTTTTCAGTATTTTTATTTTAAATTTTAAAATTTGTGTTCAGAATATATTTTGGCAATGCTTTTTCAACTGTAAATAAACTTTTATTTACATTTGAAAAACATTGCCAAAATATATCAGCATTTTTAATTTTTAGTTTTATATAAAGTCGAACGACAGTTTTGTTTTATTTTAAATTTTATATATACATATATTTTACAATCAGTGTTCGTTATGAATAAAACTCACCCTGTAGTAGGAATTTACTTTTTCAATCGATCAAAACAACTCTGGTTGCTCTAGACCCTACAGTTTTAAAGTTATTTCAGTTTAATATTTATTCGGAATTTCGTCACTTTGACATTCAGAGCACCAGGCGGAAATTAAATTTAGTAAATTAAGGTAAAAATTACTGCGTATTTCAAAAAACAATATTGGGCTAGTGGGTCGAAAACAGAGAGTTCTAAAAGACCCTGTATAACCCATTGGTGCTGGCATTCTCGTTCATGTCCGATTGTTCGAAGCGAAAGAACGCTGTGGAAACTGTAATATGAAGCTTGATTAAATCAGAACGAATCCTGGATTCAATTACAATTCCTATCAAAGATCGGTGTTGACTCGGCATGTTGGAAAAGATGTTATTGCTTTTCCCCAGTTCTCGATTGCACTGTACAGTTTGAATCGTCAGTTAATGTTTTGTTCATAATTTATGTACAACTACGTAGTAAAATATTATTAGGACGTTTTCTAGATTTTTAAGTGAACAAGAACACGACGTTTCGGCATGTGGAATCTGATCCCGTCTTCAGGTGAAAAGTAACCTAAAACATAACACAAAACATATGGAAATCAGCTAGCTTAAAAGTAATCAGCACAAGCTGACCATTCACCCGCCACTAAACAACATGAGTTTTCTATTTATATTTTACCTCTTAATTTATTTCATTAATAAAAAAACAACTACCCTAGAAAATAATGCAACATGGACAAAAACGAATTAAAACCCCAATGACGTCCAGTGACACCTGCCCACCGACCAATCACAGACGTGTAACAGACTGACCAACTGATCGTGTTCTTTTTACTCACTAAAAACTATGGAAAACGCTCGTAATAACCTCAGAAATTTATTAACGTCAACAACAAACTTTAAACAAAGTACGTAATAAAGTTTTAATTACCTAGTTAAAACTAAGTATAGTACTAATTCATGTTTTATTTTCTAATAAGGGATTTTGATTGCTTATTTATGGCAGTTAGTGGATGCAACATAAGACGTGCAACGCCTTAATGTTTTGTTACTTAACATTGAATAATCTTTGGTATTCGAGTAAATACATATCAGGAGTAAATGATGTATATACATTAATTTTATACTCTAAATTTACAAAGCCTATTTCTATAGACAGTCACTTTCATTTAAAATTTATTCCGTGACCGCAGACCTAAGCCAAGGGTACATAACTTTTTATCTTTTAGTTGAAGTCATAGTTAAAAGGCTATTTAATTACCTTTACAATTACCTCACTAAACAGGATGTTTTATAACATTTACGAAGAAAATAAATTTATTGTGTATGAGGTTAAGGAGTGACATTAAACATAAATACTGACATTTGCAGAAACACTTATGATGCACAAGGTTGTGGCATACGTAGCCGTTATAAATAGTGTTACTGTGAAAACTTTTAAACTGAAAAGTTTATTCAATCAAATTTCAAAGTGATTTGGAAGCAGAATTGCCGATATTTGTTTTGAGAGCAATTTACTTAAACATATAAAATAGTATACAGAACTTTATGGCTTTAAATTCCTTACTCGCCCTTCGGGCACGCTGGGGGGCTGCGGCCTCGTATTTGGATATCCAGGGCATTCGCTACGCTCATGATTAAGACGAAATGTTCTTCACCCACTGTTTTATAGAACAAATAATTTTGGAAGATGTAACTGTAATAACCAGAGCAAAAATTAGAAAATTGATAAAGTTCAAACGTTAGGTGCGAAATAACCAAATGCTCATTAATATAGAGTGACTGTGCGTTTTACCAAAATTAGAACATTTTTTTATACACACACATGCACAGTCTGGGTGGTTAATAAGTACCGTAATTTAGACCCCAAACACAGTGAAAAGTTGAATTTTTGATTTAACTTCAAATTGATCTAGCAACGAAACGGTCAAAGGTAAGAAAAATGTTTAAATACAAAATTTGTAGGAAATTTGTTCCACACTAACGATTTTTCATCAGATTGATGATTCGAGCAAATGGTATGCCGCTATTATGCAAAATATCGGCTAAGTACAAGGACAGATTTTCAGACGCCATCTTTTTTGACCGCCGACTTGAATAAAGAGCCTTAAAAAGAATGTTTTCAGATTTTTTCCGAAGGTTTCACACCAAGAACTTCAAAAAGAGTATGTGGTTGAGAGGGTAGCATGCCGGGAAGTGCCTTAACATTTACTCATTCAGTCACCAGTCAATCATCTTTTTCGCCTTCTAGGCGCTGTAAATTCTTTCTTGAAAAAACTAGAGAATAGATCATTTTAAATGTACCTCCAATCCGTCCTATTCATATGTGTGGCGAAATAAAAAATAATTATACAGATAGCAGTTCTACTTACAGAATTATACTTTTGGACTGCGAAACCTTCTGAAGGTAGTAAAAGACGCGTGTACTATAAGTTTACGCGAGGTTTCGTTAACGAAAAGCTTTTCAAAACGTATGTTTTACGCCCGTGTACTGCTGGTACAGGGTGGTAAGACTTTATCGTCATTTGGCTCGCCCGTACTGCGTATCCTTAAACATTAGCCTATCAGAGACAGATTTTTATATTAGTAGATGATTCACAAATTAGGGTTACTCGGGATGATTAAATGTATACAAATATAAATAACATTAGTACTCTTTGGAAAAAGTTTGATTTATTGCGACCGGTTTCAACCTAAGTCATATTTGGGCTACAAGTACTATTTCTCATTTTAATTTTAAATGAGTACTTGTAGACCGAAGATGACAGGTCGAAACCTGTCGCAACAAATCAAACTTTTTCCAAAGGATACTATGTAATTAATATTTGTATACATATTATTGTGCCATATTGTTATTGACACGGTCGTAATGATTAGCTTTTAGAGTGCGCAGCAGTGGCCTTGATCTCGAATTCGTCCCACAAGAACATATTTTAAACTGATAGTTTTCATCGGACTGTTATGAAAAAAATTTGTTTTAGTGTGTTTTGAATGTTTTAGTGACTCTGCTGAGTTGAATTTTCATTTTCTCACTGTAACGTAAATCCAAAAATTGAAGAAATGTTTTCTTTATTTCTTGTTTTACTAATAAACTCGTAGAGGTTTCAGAAAAAGTGGTCAGCAGAGTCACTGCAGTATATTACCACATTTCAAATAAAACTAATCTGTAGAATACTGTGAGGTGTCTCAAGAAAATTCACGTTTTAACTTTGTTCAAACGGGATAAAAACAAAATAGCCGTCTGGGGATTTTTAACACGACGATCTGACGGCATTTTGTTTACGCTTCTTCAATAAACGCAAGTCTACGATTATATAGGGTGTCCAATAATTACGGGATCAAATTTCACCAGGTCATTCGTCAGTTCAAAATAAACAAAACATTTTCTATAACACACATAGGCCTATCTCGCTTAGATTTCCGTCTGTCAGTGTTTTTCACTAAATAACTTTAATCTCCGAGGTCAATTAAGATAATGGAGCAACTTTATTAGCAACAAAATTCACGCGTAGTTGTGGGGACAAATGAAGACACAAGCTACATTATCGCCGCTACATGTTTGCATCTTGGATTTTTTTCAAAATGAGAACATCGCGTTTGACCCCTCTCGGCTTTAATAATTAAAATGATAACTTCTTTGTCAAGATAATTTTCCTTAAGCTTTAACCTTTATTTCTGCAGCTATTTGTGGGCCGATCAACCTTATTTGTCGAATGAAAAAAATCAGAAAATTCACTTAATTATATAAGTCTGGGGTTCTGAGCAATATTGATATCGAGAAGATTTTAGTCAGAGAGAGCTACGAGTATGAACGTGAAACGCCTTCAAAGAGACAAAGGCAGCGCTCCACAGCCAAGCGCAAAGAAGGCATTGATGATATTGAAGCAGTACCTATGATACAGATACTGTTCAGTCCTCACGCTAATAGAGGAACTGATATAACGGCAGCTTTATAGATAGTTAGTGAGATATTGTTCTTTGCCATGATGTTTAAATTTGTGTCTAAACCTGGCCGACACGCAGCCAAGCGCTAAAGCGCCGCTGGCATGAGTGAAGCGAATTTCCTTATTACTATAAGAGTTACGAGGCTGTTCGCTTCGGCCTTCGGCCTCATACCTTCGTGGCCTCTTACTGCATGGTTTACTACGTTTCATAAATTGAAAACTGGACTACTTTTAACGCTGTCGTAGCGAAACATAATTTTTGGACGCCATTTTGAAACGGTAAGGGATAATTATTTAAATTTATTTTAATATCAATATTAACTATACTAACAATTGTGCAAATGTTTAAGTTTATAACTTAATCTACCTTGGAGATAAAAATTATTTAGTGAAAAACACATACATACAGACGGAAACTAGGCAAGAGGACTATGTGTTATCGGAAATATGTTCGTGTATTTTTACTTGAAAAATCATTTTGTGACGTTTAATCCCCTGGTTACTGGACATCCTGTATAATACTCATATTACAGTATGCTAGGGTTTGTCTAGCAGTATGCAAAGTTATTGAAGTGAACGTTTCAAAAATTAAACTTTCTGCACATACAACGCAGTTAGCAAAGCTTTTTACCAGTCAGCCCTAATAATATTAACTGTTGCCTTTGACGAGGAGTTGTGTCATGTGTCACTTTGTGGGTCTTAACAACCGGGAGTCAAACGAAAACTCAATGTTTTCAGTGAAAGATCCAGAATGTTCTCTCTGATATTATTTAAGTTTACTTCTTTGAACGAGGTTCTTTTGTGACGATTTTCATTTCAACTGCTCGAAAATGTCTCCAGTACAAATTTTAAATTGGCAGTACAACACTTCTTTGTTCAGTTTATAAATTCCTTAGAATATTAATTTACAGTATTCTCCAAAAGAAAGCAATTCGAGTTATTGAAAAACTAAGGCATAGAGAGAGAGAGAGAGAGACTTAGGGTATATATACTTGTAGAGACACGTTCAAAAGTTCAATATTTAACACTGCATTGTGTTCATGTTTATTAATTATTTTAAACAATTATTTTGTCAAAATGTCCACTTAGTTTGAGACGGTACGATTAAAAATAGTTATCAAAATATTATAGAAAATCATTGAACCAATATTGTTGTACAGTTACGCAGTCTAACTGGAGCTGAATTGTTCAATAAACTTCTAGCGAACTTCAAAAAATATACAAAAAGTACACATGTTCAATTTTAGGTGTTTTTTGTGCAACACGCGTTTATACTAAGTTGTATCGAAATCGGAATAAAAACAGTTTTACAGCATAAAAGGACACTTTTTGCCCCCAAAAGGTGGTCCGATTTGACTGTTTAACGAACTTAATCTAAATATTTACAAAAGGCACATTTTAAGCAAAAGTTGTAAAGATCTGACAAAAGATCGACCTGTAGAGTGGTCACAAGAGGTCAAAAGGCACTTTCGGTGTAATTTCCACCCGGTTAAAGGCAATTCGCTAGGGTTCACGGTAGCGCTTGTGGCTACGCGTTAATAGGTTTGTTTTAACTGAAGGTATGAGTGTATTAATTATCCTTAGACTCTTTACTTTTGCTACAGTAAGTTGACTGCCGTCCTTTGCCTTGCAGCAAAGATAATGTCATGATAGGTAGATTGCTCAATGCTCATAGATGGCTGAGGCAGGAAAATCAACATAGTTCAACAGCCCAAGCACAGATAGCGCTGCGAGGGAATTACTAAGAGTTACAAGTAGAGCCACTGAAGCACGCGCAAGTTTGTTTGTTCTCGAAAATCACACGATTTGCTCACATTTAAGTCATTGACATCGGAAAAACTCGAGCATGTGGAGCCGAGGGGGGAGTAAAACGGCGAGAGAAGGCAGCGCTATCTGTCCATGAGCTGCCGCAACTATGTTGATGTTCCCGCTTCAGCTATGTGGCATCTATCTACCTACTATAACATTATCGTTGCTTGAAGTGAGGGAATGGTGAAGTCTAGATGGAGGACGATGTTATCAAGTAAGATCGATCTTGTCGGACTGTTGTCTGTTGTTCAGTAAACATTCCTCCTTGTCTGCCCCTCAGTTGATAGGCCTACTCGTGCTAAGCTATACTGTAGATTAATTTTCAAATTCTTACTGGTTAAAGTGTATACCTATCCAAAATGTCTTTAATATTTTGAAAATTTATTTGATCAATCAAATGAGGTCTAGCTTTTAATGACGAGACTGGTTACTTGGAACGCGTCCTATTGTCATCGAGGGGAAACACGTCCATTTGTTTAACATCTGCTATTTTAAATATTCTAAAAAAGACTTTTTACCACTATTGTTGCTTTTTGTTTGTTTGACTGGGACTCGTGGCGTGGTCCTGTAATCCAGCTTCATGGAGGTCAGGTTTTGAGGATGATATAGGTCTTAAGTGGCTCAGATATTCTCAGTGATAATCTGATGATATCAACTCCCACTATCGTTTAGACATATCAGACTATTACCTGCGTTGTTCAGAAGTCACGTTAAGCTGTTGGTCCTTGTATCCATTGGTCATTGGGCTATTAATTAATGACCCATTCTAAGGAAGAGTCGCCTTAGTTTGTAACAAGACTATACACCTCATAACTCATTACTACCACTCATCACACTCATCCTTCACCACATATTTGCCTTAAAATACCCTCATGACAGTGGTCGGCATCTCAAATAGATTTAGTGAGTTTAGAAAATAACGTGATTTGTTGGTCTTTTTATTGAATTCATGATGTAAAACAAGAGCAACGAACGATCTGAAATTTCTGGTAAATTACAGCACCTGACTGAGTGCTATAAGTTGTTAAAAGAGGTATACGGTAAAGATTCCGTATCTCGTGCACGTGTTTTCGAACGGTGTGAACGGTTTCCTGAAGGCCGGGAGTGCACAAAAATTAGCAACGTCCAGGTCGACTTGTGGTGGTCAAAATGCCACATGCTGATAATTTTTTGATATCAACAGTTGATAACTTGGGTTTCTGGAAGTTAAACGGTAAACAAATTTATTACTTTGTGACTAGAGGAGAGGGAGTGTATTTAAGGAGAACATTCAATTGTACAAAATCCTCTGATCGGTAAATTACATCTGATATAATCCTCTAGTCTCAGTGTGTTGAAACTTCTCTGTCTCTACATTCTTGAGACATGCGTTTTCTTCAAAACCACGTGATCCCATAAGAGGTGTAGACATACACTCTTATGAAATTAGAGGCGGGATAAGCCACCTGACTAGGCGACACAGAACGGTGGCTTACGAGCGTTTGCCTTCTCAGGCAGGAACCCGTTTTGTCAACAAATTGCAAAATTCGATCAAATGTGCTCCAACGCCACAGGCGTTCAAATCTAGTCCGAAAGCAGTTTTGACCGCGAACACTTTCTATAGTTCAGACGAGTTCTTGGCACACTAATGGGAGACCTAGTGAGAAATGGCTACCGGCCTCCGGATACTTAAGTGGGAGAATGCGAATGAATGAGCCAGCATGACCGTACAAATTGTATGTATGAATAAGTTCTCGATGTAAGTATGAGTGACAAATCTTTAGCTTCCAAAATATTTAACACATGACGATTTCACTGCAGTGTATGTTGTTAACGAAATAAAACCGCTATTTATTTAATAAGTTATTTATATAACTGTTTCTTGTTTCAGACTGCCAGCACCGAGGACATGGTAGTGGACCAAACAATAGAGGTGAGTTCAAAACCAATCTATTAGTTAAGTACAGTATTTATTAAGGCTGTATGTAATATTTACGTAGATTATGTACACGTAATTTGAGCTGGTATAGAAAAGCGGAAATATTTTGACGCTTGGCTCGAAATAGGCTTTGAATTACCATAGAAAATAGAGCTATTTATTTCTATTGCAAGAGAGAACGAAATATTATTGAACAACACTGCCAACAGTTTTAAGCGAATTTCCATAGGAAATATAACTCTCGCCAAAGACAAGGACACGTCGGAGAAAGATGCGGTTTGCAGTTTTTTGCTTCCCAACACCTCCTGAACCGAATGGCAAAACTTTACGTTCTTATACTGTGCGTCCACTATTCAAATCGCATTTTTTTTAGAAATTCACTCATTTTGGTGCTTAAAATCAAATGGTTTAATTTTTTGGTTAGATTCGTTAGTCAGCTAAATTGGTCTACTGAACGTGTCCATTTTTGTTGGTTGGTGGGGGTAGGGGAACCAGTGTGGTTGCAAAAATATAAAAACACTACCCGTGTATCTTTGAAGTTGATGAAAACACAAATCATCCAATGAAAACTTGTAATAATTCCCATCTACAGATGTTTTGGTATGTAGATGAGACATTGTTCCCGAAAGGCCTTACCAACTATTACAAGTTTGTATTGACTAATTTGTGTTCAAAATCATAAATCCAATAAGGAGCTCTCCTGGATGTACTACCCCTGTAATTTTCACCTTGTTATAAAAGGTAAAGGTAAAGTTTGTCTTGTTTAACGAGGCGAAGTTAGGACTACAAAGTCCTCTCTACCACTCAACCTCGACCTTTACCTAACGTCACCGTACAGTCACATTACAAATTGTAAGTGGTGACTGCGGGGACCGAACCCGCGCCACCGGAGTGATGAGCTCCGGAGGCGCGCGCGATACCAATCCGCCACGGATCCGTTGTAGGCTCAGGTTCACGGTAGCGCTAATGGCTACGCGTCGGCCATGTATAGGCTTTTGACTGCAGAATAATATATGCAGTATAATAGGCTATGTGCAGAATAGTCACGTGACATGTGTCCTTGCTCACCCGAGGATGAGAGAAGCCAAGTTTGTCTGAAGAGTAGTTAGTTAACTTGGGGTGACGGTAGTGAAGTTTGGTTGGTTGTAGGCTACAACAGTTGGCTGATAATGAGCGTTAAGCCTTTGTTTGTCTCAGACTACTTTAAGAGTCTCTTAGGCTGGGACTTCTTGTGTTTACACCCGACATCACACACATAATCCTATTTTTGCAGACATTTAGCGAATTCTTATAGGAAATAAAGATATTAATTTCTCTCGCCCAATAGAACGACACGTCGTAGAACGTAACGGTTCGTGGTTTTGAGCTTCCTAACATCTCCTGAGCTTAAGAAACGACAAAGTAGATTTTTGCCACCATCGTGGTTTGGGTGAACTGATTAAGTAATTATATACTTATATAGTAGTGTAAACCCCCGTTTTACATTAGCATGCCACTTCTGGTGTAATTTATCTCTTTATTATAAAAAAAATCGCTAGCAATCACGGTAGCGTTTGTGGTTATGTTTTCACCGAATTTCTTTAGGAAAAATGAGATATTCTTGCCGTCAGCATGAAATGAGCACCGATCCTGACCCCTAGAATACAATTTTTCATAACTTTATATTGGCTACATATGTATATAAGTGTACCATCTTCATAGATCGCCGAATTTTTGTACTTATATCCCTTTGGTAAATATCTCGTTCGAGTTTGTTAACCACTAAAATCGGACTACTGAAACCCCCCTTTTGGCGGGGCTTTAAAAAGAGGGTTTATTGGTCTTAAAACGTGAATTTCCTGCGATGTTGGGAACAATATTTGAATACATATAAATAAAATGTTGTTCTACATCAATAAACGAAAAATTATTAAAATCCGTCCAGTCCTTTTAAAATAGTGGCAAAAATGATTTTTCACCATAACAGCGGAATTTAAGTAGTCCGGTTTTATTTAAAATAAAAATGTGATTAACTTTCCTTATACGAACTTAGTATAATCCCAAAAAATCCGTAAATCTTAGGCTGTGAACGTAACGAACAGCCTTGTAACACCCGTCGTAGCATAACGATAAAATCTGAGGCCGAAGGGGGAAGCGAGGCTGTGAGCGTAGTGTTTATACTAACACATTGCAAAGGGAATTCGCTTCACTCATCCTAGTGGTATTTACTGCTTAGCTGCGTATCGGCCTGGTTTGTGTTTCATACAGTTAAAAACTCACTAAGTGAATGTGCTGGAGGACTGGTTAATGTAATTAAGAAGCGAAGCAGTAACTTCAGGTGAATATGCTTGATAGAGGTGGAGTTTAATGTCCCTTAGGCGTCAGGTGCAAACTTTTAATGATAATCCTTCCTTTCCAAACTTCAGAACACGTATTTCACACCTCAGGCATTTTGGTACGGGCGTCCAAGCATATCATACTTGCTTTAAAGTGTACGTTTTTAAGTGTTGCGTCACCACTTATAATTTGTTGAGGTTAGGATCGCGGTTGAGTGGTAGAGAGTCTTAACTTCGCCTTATTAAGGTCCGCCTCAGCTGCTCGGAAGAGCGTCGTTGCAGAGGTTTGCGGGAAATAAAATGGGGACTTATGTAATTATGCTATTTTGACGAAACGACTGAAAAAAACATATTATCTAGTTTTCCTGTAGTTTTTAATGTACTGTACTCTATTTTAGTTTTTATGCTATTAAAACACTCAACTTTAAACGTTTAAAATTGGGTGTTTTTAAGACATTATTGAAGAACTAGAAGCTAAAATAGGTTTAACAAAAATCTAATCACAGGAAAAACAGATAAACTCTTTCTTTTTCCATAAAGATAAACATATCCAAATTTAACCTTCATATAGGAGCGCTATCTACTTTTTACAAAACCCTTGCAAGCGGTTAGTTTGACAGTTAGCCGCATCTGTTGAAAGAAAGCCCGTTGTTACGTGCGTCGTGTTCCTGGGTGGACGAGTTCAGCCTTCTCTGCGGTGATCACTGAGGCGCTCCCTTAACAAGACAGACTGTACTTTTTAGGTTATAACACAGCCTGATGCTTAGCCACTAGCGCTATTGTGAATGCTAGTGAATTTCCTGTACGTGTTTGGAGGGTCGTCCCCAAATATGCAGTTTAATACTATAAAACTGTATTTATGATTTTGTTTTGTATCATATGAACACTTATGTTACTGAACCTATATGACTATTAAAAGTGTACATAATTTACTAGTTACTTTTTTACTAGTTCTAGGTTTTAAACTTCTAGGTTTAAAAATTCTGAAATATTTGACCAGATAAATGTGTGGTCTGAGACACTCTTTTTAAACCCAACACTCGAAGAAATGTAATGCTTTGTAACAAAATAAGGTTCAATTATAACTAATTAAAATACGATAGAATAATGGGTTTTCACAAACAAAAGAACGTTCTGAACAAAGGGAAATCGGACCTTAATCCGGATTATGTTTTGAACCTGCACATTAGGCAAATTGTTTGATGAATAAAACACGGAATAAACAGTGCCGGAACTATTGCAATATAGATTCGATTTTGCCTGCGTCCGTAACTCAGTGGGTAGTGTCACGGTTTGCAAGGTCGCGGGTTCGACCCGGCGCAGACACAAGGGTTTTAAACCGCTCTCCCTAAAAGCGTTTTGTGATGCCTAAAGTCTCAGTTTTATTTCCCGCAAACCATTGCAACGACGCTCCCGAGCGGCTGAGGCGGAAACATGTCGCTTGACAAGAAGCCCATTTTTAAGGGAAACGCCCAGCCAAAGGGCCCTTTCGGTATAAATTTTTCACCGTTACAGGAATTTAGCTAGGGATAGCGCTCAGGGCCACGCATCTGCTGAGTTTGTTGATTTTCAACTGTGAGCACAGTTTGGTGTGGGCACACAGATGAAAGTTGTTCGTGCACACAGGGTAGAGTGAAAGGGTGGTTTGGGGTGAGGGTAAGTTTGGGGGTAATGTTTGGTGGTCGGGTGTAAGTTTCAGAGAAGTTTGAGAAGTCGAACTTTCTCAGCAGCTGACCTGTAAACAATCAGTCCTTCACTAACCAACCCTGCAGCACTGCAGACTTACTTATCTGTTTTGGTGCTTTGATTTGAGACACTGACCACGCCTAGGAATTATTTTAAGCTTAAGGGTCCGCCTCAGCTGCGCGGCGACTCTTCAGTACAAGGAATTACCGCCCGTTTTTCACATTTCAAAATAATTTTCACATTAACAAACACGGTATATTTGGAAACTAGTGGAGTTTTCCGACTCACGTACAGAACGTTTTGTTTTTCGAAATAATGCGTTTTAAGTTTACAAAATGGATAAAAACACTAAAACTTGGACAATTTCGCTTTTACATAAACTTTTATTAATGTCAAAATTAAACTGAAAGGTAAAAACGGCCTTGCAAGCGGTTAGTTTGACAGTTAGGCCGCATCGGTTGAAAGAAAGCCCGTTGTTACGTGTGCGGTGTCATGTGTTCCTTGGGTGGACGAGTTCAGCCTTCTCTGCGGTGATCACTGAGGCGCTCCCTTAAGCAAGACAGACTGTACTTTTTAGGTTATAACACATAGCCCGATGCTTAGCCACTAGCGCTATTGTGAATGCTAGTGAATTTCCTGTAACGTGGGAGGAGGGGGCGTCTCCCCCCAAATATGCAGTTTAATACTATAAAAACTGTATTTTATGCGATTTTTAAGTTTTGGTATCATATGAACACTTATGTTACTGAACCTATATGACTATTAAAAGTGTACATAATTTACTAGTTACTTTTTTACTAGTTCTAGGTTTTAAACTTCTAGGTTTAAAATTCTGAAATATTTGACCAGATAAATGTGTGGTCTGAGACACTCTTTTAAACCCAACACTCGAAGAAATGTAATGCTTTGTAACAAAATAAGGTTCAATTATAACTAATTAAAATACGATAGAATAATGGGTTTTCACAAACAAAAGAACGTTCTGAACAAAGGGAAATCGGACCTTAATCCGGATTATGTTTTGAACCTGCACATTAGGCAAATTGTTTGATGAATAAAACACGGAATAAACAGTGCCGGAACTATTGCAATATAGATTCGATTTTGCCTGCGTCCGTAACTCAGTGGGTAGTGTCACGGTTTGCAAGGTCGCGGGTTCGACTCCCGGCGCAGACACAAGGGTTTTAAACCGCTCTCCCTAAAAGCGTTTTGTGATGCCTAAAGTCTCAGTTTTATTTCCCGCAAACCATTGCAACGACGCTCTCCCGAGCGGCTGAGGCGGAAACATGTCGCTTGACAAGAAGCCCATTTTTAAGGGAAACGCCCAGCCAAAAGGGCCCTTTCGGTATAAATTTTTCACCGTTACAGGAATTTAGCTAGGATTCAGGATAGCGCTCAGGGCCACGCATCTGCTGAGTTTGTTGATTTTCAACTGTGAGCACAGTTTGGTGTGGGCACACAGATGAAAGTTGTTCGTGCACACAGGGTAGAGTGAAAGGGTGGTTTGGGGTGAGGGTAAGTTTGGGGGGTGTAATGTTTGGTGGTCGGGTGTAAGTTTCAGAGAAGTTTGAGAAGTCGAACTTTCTCAGCAGCTGACCTGTAAACAATCAGTCCTTCACTAACCAACCCTGTACTGCACACTTACTTATCTATTTTGGTGCTGTGATTTGAGACACTGACCACGCCTAGGAATTATTTTAAGCTTAAGGGTCCGCCTCAGTTGAGCGGCGACTCTTCAGTACCGCCCGTTTTTCACATATCAAAATAATTTTCACATTAACAAACACGGTGTATTTGGAAACTAGTGGAGTTTTCCGACTCACGTACAGAACGTTTTGTTTTTCGAAATAATGCGTTTTAAGTTTACAAAATGGATAAAAACACTAAAACTTGGACAATTTCGCTTTTACATAAACTTTTATTAATGTCAAAATTAAACTGAAAGGTAAAAAACGGCCTTGCTAGCTGTTGGTTTGACATGTTAGGCCGCATTAATTGTAAGAAAGCACGTTGTTTAGCCAGTTGTTACGTGCGTGGTGTCGTGTGTTACTTGGGCGGACGAACCTTTCTAGAGGCGGACTCTTAATTTCGATCCATACCTCAATAAATTCCCGTCACAAACAAGGACCGACTGTTCCCCAGCTAGGGTCGATAATTTGGCCCAAAATTTGGTCCAACGGCTTAATGTGACTTCCGAATGACTGTGAGTGGCCATCGGGAAAAGGTTCTTACCACTGCACCGGGAATTGAACCCGGGCTTATTTGACGCGAAGTACGCACTATACAACAGTCACAGAGCTATGACCACTTATTGGCCACCCTTTCTTCTCCAAATCAAGTGTGTCTTTGTACACTCTAAAAATGAAGGAGTAAAGACCACTCAGAAAGAGTGAAATGTTGCTATTTTGGATGTTGAAACTCAGCCATTCATTAAAAAGTAGTTCGATGTTCACTCTTTTGTGAGTGGTTTTATTCTTTCATATTTAGAGTGTACAGCTCACTAAATAACTAAGGAAGCGATGCCACGTGTGAGGGTTTCTTGCAAGAAAAGCCTTTGACTTGTTAAACACATTTCACTTTTGCCGATCAATAAACAACATCTTGCACCAAATATAATGTTATGGTAGGTAGATTGGGCATAGATGCCACATGGCTGAGGCAGGAAAATCAACTAGGTTGGTACAGCCCAAAGACAGATATCGCTGCCATCTCTTGCCGTCTTTCTCCCCCCCTCTGATCCACATGCTTGAGTTTGTCCGATGTCGATGATTCCTAAATGTGACCAAATCGTGCGATTTTCGAGCCGAACGAACTTAAAAGAATTCCCTCGCAGCGCTGTCGTTGCGCAAGCTTGGGTTGCCGCAACTATGTTGATTCCCAGCCTCAGCCATTCGGCATACATGAGAAATCTACTTACTACAACACTTTCATTGGTTACATTTAAGTTTTGAAAATACACGTCTGCATTTGTTTAATGCAGTGTTTGACTATGTACAGAGTAAAACCTTTAGTTTTGCGATGGAAAGGAGAATACAACAATTTTATGAGAAACATGGAAACATTTCTGGTGAACTTGACTATTGTTGTACATTTAATTTCTTACTTACCACATACGGTTGACAATACTCAGTAGACTTTTATAATTGGTTCTTGGTACTGCCAGATTGACTAAGCTACTGGAATAAATCATTGTTGGAGAAGCAGCAGAAGCAAAGAATGTTAATATCTAAAAGCGTCAGTAGCTCGCGCATTCTTTGCTGAACATTTTCACAGCTCAACAGTTTTATAGTTACACAGCAATCCAAATTCCTTTTGTTGGAACCTTTAACTTGTTAAGAAAATAGCAGACACGTAATCACAAGCTCTACCGTGAATCCTAGCGAATATCCTGATGTAATACAGGGATAATATACACCAGAAGTGCCCTTTACTTTTGTCAAAATTGAGGTTTTATGCTGCGGTAACTGTGTTTATCATGTGATTTTGATGAAACTTTATGTAATCTTAACACTGATGCAATTTAGTCATGAGGCGTTGAGAAGCTCAAAATCGCAAACGGTTTAGTATTTCGACGTTTCTTTTTCTTTGGCAGATACGAAAATGAGGGGCCTAAATATTTTAGTAGCCTAAAAAAGAATCTATAGTGCAATAGGTAAGCGCAACTCAACGTCCGACATTGTTTATTCCGTATTTTATTCATTATACAATTTGCCTAATGTACAGGGTGAGAACATAATCCGGATTAATGTCCGATTTCCTTGTTCAATAGAAACTGTGCATGTTTTCGTAGCGAAGATTTTTTCAGCGGTTCCGACAGAAAATACCAATATTGTGCACATTGCGTACTCTATATACAGGGTGTCCAGTAATTGCAGGATCAAACTTCACCAGGTGATTATCAAATCAAAATAACCAAAAACGTCCAATAACACATAGTCCTATCTCGCCTAGTTTATGTGGCAAATGTATTTACAAACATTTTAAGACCAGGTTTGTTGTTCTGAGATAATTATCTTTAAGGAGTGTGCTCAGAAAGACTCTTATTTCTCCGATATTACTTAACACAGGACAACAAAGTTGGTCTTAAAATGTTTATAATTGCATTTGTTACATATTGTTATTCTTGTGTATTTGCCATAAAGATTCAGGGTTTTGAGTTATTAAGCTTAAAAATATTTAATATGACTACCATTTTTAAACCGGAAGGGAAAGTTTGTCAAATTTATTTTTAAAATACTGGTTATAATAATACTGACAAGTTTGCAACGTTTTAAGTTTTATAACTTAATTTACATCGGTCATAAAAATTATTTAGTGAAAAAGACAGTCAAACAGACAGAAAACTAAGCGAGATAGGACTATGTTTTATAGGAAATGTTTTGTTTATTATGAGCTGATAAACTACCTGGTGAAGTTTGATCCCCTAATTACTGGACACCCTGTGTATATAAATTAATCCAGTTTTCGATGGAAACGACACAAATCAAGAACGGCTTGACAAATTAAATTATTTTTTTAATTTCCCCATATTTTGTAGCTTTTTTACGGAAGAAAAATAAAGAAACGTTAACAGCTTGATTTTGTACAGTTTACCATATGCCTATTTAGAAAACAAAGCGTACATAGGATGAATATAATGTTGATAATGAAGTTAATCTTTAAATATATTAAATTCAAGCTTGTGTATTCATTTGTTTTGGTTTTTAATAGAATCACTATTAAATTAACATGATGTAACCTCTTAACATGCTTAGGCCTTCAGAGGCCATTTTTAATATTTTAAAGAAAAATTTCTTCTTAGTTTAATGTTTAGGATTGCTTTAAATTTTTAGTATACAATACACTTTTTTTAAAGTTATTTATAAAAATGCATTGTAACTATTTTTTTTATCAAAGTCAAAAAATAACAACATTCTTACACAAGAATGTGTTTAGCACTGACTGTGACAGTGTAAAGTGTTCATATATACAGTCAAGAATGCAACATAACACAGTATGTGTGTATCTGTTACTGACGACATAACAAGCACATCTAGACATCACTTGAGTCCTGGCATACTCAACCTATAAAACTTGCTTCTTGTCGCATACTTTTGAATTTCAGAAATCCTCTTAAATAATCCATATAATTCTGTCAAATAATCTATACAATTCTGTTAAATAATCAATATAATTCTGTTAAATAATCTATATAATGATGAATAATAATCGTTTGAGCGTGCTTTAATCGATCATTTGTTTGAATAGGCCTGTGAAGAAGTTGGAAATCGTAAACCCTTACAGACTAAGGCTCAAGTGTATAAGAAGAAAAATACTTTGAAATATCCAAATTCAATATCGGAGAATTTTAATTGGACGAGGCCATTCAAAGACAAAGATTTTATCTTCAGGGCCGCACAAAAAATGTGAAAAAATCTCCTAAAGAGTAAGACATTGTGTTTAAAAGTCCTCGTCCAATTTAAATTCTTCAATAATGGGATTTTGATCTTTCAAATTTTTTGTCTTTGAAGACGACTGTAATTTTTATTTAATCAGAAAATTTAGTCAACATTGATTGTTTCCTTTAAGAATGCACAGTAGTGGCCGTGACCTTGAGTTTTGTCTGATAAAAACAATGTAAATTGTAAACATATTTAATTTCCTGGAGCATCTCACGCCTACAATTTTCATTGACTTTTATAGTTTAAATATTGTTTTTAAAGTTTATAATAAGGTAAGACTCGGCTGAACTGAATTTCTGTGTTTCTCTTAATAAAACCGACACAAAGGCATAAGTGTGTACAGTACCTGGCAGCCATTTTGTTTTTTGTCCTTGATGACAATGTAAAAACCAACATTTTCTTGAGACACTTCACGCCCACAATTTTCATCAGATCTTTTTGAAATAGATTTGAAAAAGGTGTTTCAAGAAAATGGTTAATATTACATTGATCCGTCTAAACCCAAGCACCAATCATAAACGAGAATTAGTGGTGAAATGAAAAGTTTAATTATGCCGGGATGAAGTAGCGTTCTGAGGAAAGGAAGCCGTTGAAACTGTGCTGATGTTTCAGTTACGACCCTTACCTAATATCGATCTGTATTTTATGACGCACGTCGAAGCTACTTACTGAACACTGAACTGTATAAGTTGTACAAGAATAGTTGCTTGAGAATCCTCTGGAATACGTGCTGTACAATTGGTGAGTGATTCTGTATTTCTGTTCGTTTAAATAGTTTATACTAGATAGACTAAGCTGAAATGTTTTCAAGACGTAAATAACCTGCAGTATTAAGCGCCCGCCTCAGTGGTCACCTGAGAGAAAGGCTTTATTTGTCCCGCACGACAGCACGTAACAACTGGCCAAACAACGGGTTTTCTGTCAACTGATGCGGCCTAACTGTCAAACCAACCGCTTGCAAGGGTTTCGTAGAAGGTAGATAGCGCTCTTATATGAAGGTTAAATTCGGAAGTGTTAGTTTTTATGCAAAGAGAAAGAGTTTATCTGTTTTTACCTGTGCTTAGATTTTTGGGATACCTATTTTTAGCTTCTTAAATAAGGTCTTAAAAAACCATTGTTTACGGCGGCCAGTTTTCCAACTTTCAAAATATTTTTACAGAGTCAAAGGTGGTTCAAATGGAAACCAGAGGAGCTTTCCGACACGTGTATAGAGCCCGATTTCTTATAAGTTGTTCAATAGTTTCACAAATTCACTTTGAAATTGTCCAAGCCTTAGTGCTTTCCAACTCCATTTTGTTCACTAAAAGTCATACGAAAAAACGCCCTACACCCGTGTCGAAAACCCCTCGAGTGTCCAAACATATCAAGTTTATTAGCTTAAAAATTATTTTGAAAGGTGAAATCGGGCCGCCGTAAACCCTTGCATTGAAACGTCGCTGCAAAGCTGAAGCGGCCTCTTAATGCAATATTTTATTGATTGAAATGCTGCTTCACACCGCAATATAGCCTACTTGTATATCACAGCCTAGTTACGGTATCCTAAAATTAGCCAGTCGGCAAATGAACACGAAGGCCTTGGAGGAGTTGGTTGGGGGTGGAATGACCGGGAGGATTTAAGAGTCCCATGACAGACATGGGAGTCTAATAACCAAGCAGAACACGTTCCTCTCTTGTACACAGAACAAGCATTCAGAGCTGGTTAATATAATCAAGTAATAATACAGTTTTATGTTTTATTAAATATTTGTTCTAAAAGTTATTTATTTATACATTAATTACTAAGCCGGTTGTACAGGTTACTGTGAGTAAATGTTAAGTCGCTCCCGGTACGCAACCCCTCTCAACCACATACTATTTTTGTAGCCCCTGGTGTGAAACCTTCGGGAAAAGATTCTTTTTTAATTCTGTCCTTGTTTTTAGCCGATATTTTGCATTATAGTAACAAAACAGTTGCTCGGCTCTTCAATCCGATGAAACATTATTACTAGTTTGAAAGTTTATAATAGTGGTGGAGAACAATTTGGTAAGACGAAGAAACGGACTTTTCCGTTTCTTTAAATGTACTTAAAGTATTTTATACTTAGTACAAATTATATACTTAAATATACTTTTCCGTTCAATTGAATGTAGTTCCTATATTAGGGTAGTCCTCTGAAGACGGGTGGAGTTTTTACCTGCCCGAAACGCTACTAGTTTTCCTCCAGAAGTGGCTGAAAAAGTCCGAAACTTCCTTTTACGAAAAATGATTGTTCGTGTGGAAAGCAATTTCCAACAATTTTCTCCATACCTGACGGTTTCGTTGCTAGATCAATTTGAAGTTAAATTGTCGAAAACTCAACTTTTTGCTGTGTTTGGGCTCTTAGTTACCGTACTTATCAACCACCCAGACATGTAATGCCCCCAAAATACCAGGCCGCAAGCCGAGTGGAACAAGGAACGCGTAGGGCGAGTTTATATCTAAAATAATAAAAAGATCAAAACGTGTTCTGAGACCAGTATTGGTCTCATTTCACGCTCCCACGGGTCTATCATGCTGACGGCGTGAAAATATATCTGTTTCTAAAGGAAATTCACTAATAAAAGTGAGAGAATTGTGGAAAGGCGCAGCCTCGGAAAGTCGCGTCGAACTGTGTTAACAACAGCTCTGATTTCCTTATAAGCTCGTAATCGTATTTCGCCTCAAGTCCTCTTTAAACTACAGAAAAACGCCTGCATACCATTAAGTAAAATTTAACGTTGTTCCCAAACTCCACTGTTAATTTAAAGTACAACCTTACACATTTATTAATAGTTTTAACGAGGGTATTTTAATGTGAATATGGAATGATGGCGAGTGTGAAGATTTGTAGTTTTGTTACAAACTAGGAATTCGTCCGACCAAGGAACACATGACATCGCGCACTTAACAACGGGCTTTCTTTCAACTGATGGGACACTATTGAACAACTTATGAGAAATCTAGTTCATGCACGTAGACAGGGAATAACTGAGAGAGAAGTAGACTGGAGTAGGAGGGAAGTTTATCAATATGTGAACACTTCCACTGCAACATGCTTCCGCAGTCGGAACATCCCCTTTAAAGTGTATCCAATATTGAAGTTACCTCGCTGAGACGAATTTCAATTTTCTCATTTATAAGGACTTAACGTAAATACAAAAATTAAGGGTGTGCCTCAGTGGTCACCGCAGAGACAGGCTGAATTCGTTCGTTCAAGGAACACATGAATCAGCGCACGTAACAATGGGCTTTCTTTCAACTGACCGCGGCCTAACTTTCAAACCCTCCGCTTGCAAGGGTTTCGTAGAAAGCAGATAGCTCCCTTATGTGAAGGTTACATTCGGGTATGTTCATTTTTCTGGATAGAGAAAGCTGAGTTTCCCTGTGATTCGAATTTTGATCAGCCAATTTTTAGCTTCTTAAATAAGGGTTTAAAAATACTCTTTTTTTCTTCTAGCTTTAACCGTTAATAACATAAAAACTTAAAGACACTTTGAAAAATGAACTACAGAACAACTTAGATACTATGTTTATCCTTCATTGAAGAGTTGTTTTGTCAAAAAGGCATGAATACTAAAGTATCCATTTTGTTTCCGCAAACCTCTGCAACGACGCCCTCCCGAGAAGCTGAGGTGGACCCTTAATTAATAGCTCAACGACCGATGGAATGGACTTACGGCTTAGCGTGACTTCCGAACCCGGGCTGATTTGGTGCGAAGCACGCACTATACCACTGAGCTATGGCCACCCTCCCTCGGTAATAAACCTCCTCTAGATGGGGAGCGGAGTACACCTTAGTTCTCCTATTGCCACAGATAATAACAGACTGCGCATCGGTTTCGCCTGATCAAGGACAATTTTTGTTGATTATTAACATCACTTAGGATTCATGCCTCAAAGTTTGCCCACCATATAATTCAAGTGCCTAAATTGCTATTTAAATACTGATAATACTGAATAATGAACGTAGATTTTCTATAAAATCGAAAAAAGGTATTATGTTTACTATAAATAAAGATTTTTGCATGCTGTGGTACTAAACTACTTGACATTGACCTACTCGGACAGTCTTAGCACTCTACACAGTTCCAGCTTTTAAATTTTAAACTGCCTCAATTCTAAAAATCATTTGTCTACTATATAAGAATGTTCTACTTGCATTACCATAAAATAAATACAATATTCAATACAATCCATTTATTGAAGCCATCAATATCAATTGTTTTGTAAAAAGCACAAAATTGCTTATACTAGGCCTAATTGGTAAACGAAGAATTTTTCGTAAAACAATTATTTTTGTGCCGTAGTGAAGCTGGATAGTTGTGTATTCTGTCTACGTGTACTGCACAGTTGGCTTGGGTAACTAACAGGCAAACATAACATTAAACTTTATCGCTACACTATAACATTAAACATAACCGTGCGAAGAACAGGTACGTCAGCTAGGAGACTTCAAGCCCATTTTCAAAGTGCAGGAACAGGTGTAAGGATCGGAAGTTTGATGCCAGTAACAGCCTGTCTTTGGAAAAAAAGACTTATGATACTATAATATATTGTATCCGTGGCGAAGCACGGGTACACAGCTAGTCCTGTTCGCCAGCTAGATTGTTTCATTCAAAGTTAATTAAACCTGTGTTATAATTTAGTTGAAATTGCGTAATGTCGGGCTTAATGAAGTTAATGCGAAAGACATTAATCAACTTTGGTATTGGAAATTGCTCGCTTCTCCGAGTGAAATTATATTTCATCTTCCTTCCTTAGTTACCACCTTGTTTCCAAACCTACCGAGTGTTTTCACTTTTACAATTAAAAAGTCATAATTTTTGTATATTTGTAAATATTAGTTCGTTGTACAAAATGCACTGCCATCATAAAGGTGAGGTTTGAAATATTATTTAAACATAACTAATATACTTAAATTTTCATATTTTCATGAATAGTTACTGTTACTGTGTACTGTTAAAATATTCTAGTTATGATCTATGTTTTTAACGAACATTGTTTGTTTTTTCAGGTACGTGAAGATTACTCAATTTCTTCAAAGACAGTAAGTAAACAAGTGCATGCCTTTATTCAAGGGTTGTCTAATTGTTAATACATTAACCATTTTTAACGGTTTTGTTATTTCTTTAGTGGCCCTTAAGCTGAAATACATTTAAAAAGACATGTATTTTTACACCTATGCTTAATCAGTTGTTTGTGTCTGCCAAACTTTGAAATGTTCTGCAATCAAATGTCAGATCAGCATAATAAAACGTATTTAGAGGTTGGTTAGGCTAGTTCGTTACAACTATTATATTTTACAAGATCATTAGTAATTCATTATTCAAAAAACTAACTAAAGTTATTCAATAATGTATCGATTGTTCTAATGAGTGTAAAGTGAGAGCATTATAACAAAATTAAGCTCGTTACTGTGAAATATATACTTGACTCTTGTTCCATATTTAAATAGTTTATCATCTTTATTGCTCTGACAAAAACATTAACACATCACAAATACCTACGAATAAAAGTAAATAAAATATGAATACTAAATTAAATGAGAAAGTAAATTAAACAATAAAAATAAATACAGAAAAACCGCACTACAACAAAATCCTCATCTTGGAGACTAACCATCAAAACATTCTCCAATCGACTAATATAAATTTTGAATTAACCTATTTTTGAATTCAAGTTTTGATTTAACAAATCGTTGCTCTTATTTAATTTTTTTGTGGTAAATGTATAAATTATTTTGTTAGTTTATATTCACAATAAAAAGAAGTAGTTAAAACAATCAGGCAGTTTTATTAGGAATTTCCAGTTTGTTGCAAAATAATTGTGCATGGTGTGTTTTCCACAAGGGTCCAAAAAGGGATCGAAAAGAGCACTTCTGGTGTAATACTTCCCGCGTTTTAGAAAATTCGCTTTGATTCACGCTAGCGCTTGTAGTTACGTTTCGGATATGTTTAAATAATATACATGGTGAGTTTTAAATGCCCCCCTTAACTTTTGAAAAAGGAAATATGTTTGAAAATCCTTTAGGGAATGTGTTTATAAAATTCTAAAGTTTGTTTTGATGTACTTTGCGTCACTCAATTTTTTAATGACAAACCTTTCTTGAAAATCCCCTAGGGGAAACATCACATACCTATAACATAATCTTATAGAGTATTTTGAAGCCAATTCCTTATAAACAATTTTTGTCTATGCAATGTAGCATTTTAAACCTGATTTCTTGTAATATTTAAATGGGTCTAAAAGTGATCTTGTTTGTCAGAAGTGCGGTGAGGTGTGAGCGCCTGCATTTTGAGATCCTCTATAACCGCAGCACCGTTCTGCGTTCCTGCAGTATGTTTTGTGTGAAGGCGCTATGCGAGAATGTGAAACTTTACGGTGACTTTAATTAGTATCTGTTTTTGTGGTGAAATCAGGACTATAATGTCCTTACGTACTTTTAACCACCAGAAAATAAGCGTTAATACAATAAAAATAAAATGGAACTAAAAAACCCGCACCTTTGGTAAAATAAATTTTGATAAAACATTTTCATGCGTCATTGACTTGGTACATGTGAAGAATGTGACAGATATTTTGATTAGGCACAATACATTTTCACGCCACGATTTTATCAATTTATAACGTCAAGCGGGGTTTAACCTAATAAATACTGAACTGATTGATGGAACAACAAGTTTTAGAGTTTATAAGCACATAGTACTCTCTGTTATAAGCGATAGTCTCTATAGCTCATCTATTTAGCTCTTTTTCAGTAAGACACTTTTCCCATTTCAGTACTTTCACCTATTTAAAACATCGTTGTGTAAGCACGTAATGCTAGTATGTAATGTATACAAACACTGTATATATTTTTTAAGTCGCATGCGGATACAAGTTAAAATTATCGAACATAAAATAGGAACTAAATATCAGCTCTTTTGGCCACAATTTACTTTTTAAACTATGGTTATTTTGTGAGCTGTCAGTATATACTCACTTTGTTCATTAATACAATTATTTTTTATTCATAAGCCATTCGCCGTTTCCTTTATTTACAACAACTCTTGTCTATAAAAGAGTCCACTATTCATTCAAAACTCAGTATTCATCATAAAGATGTGCATATCTAACTGATTTGCTGTTACTTTTAGGACACCCTGTATATTCACATCGCTTATGGAACGCCATGTTTTGCGGTAACGAAGAGCACAAGTTTGTATTCAGTCTCGGTCGCTTTCTTGGAAATCCTGTTTACTTTGTTGATACGACGGTAATTTAGTTTGTGTTGTACCACACGTCAGAGTCTGTAGGTTTAGACATTTACAACTCAACCATTCAATATTGTATAGTTATCGAATTTCCTTCGAAAATTTGAGATATTCATGCTGTCACACGGGAGACCCAGACCGGGACCATAAAATGAGCACCGATCGTGACCCCCCTGAACACATTGAGAGCATTTTTTCAACACTTTATGTGTATTATCTCTACAGGTCGCATTTTTGTTTAGTACTAATGTTCCTTTTGTAAATACCTCGGTCAAATTCGTTCACCAGTAAAATCGGACTTTTCGAACCCCCTCCCTCCCCTTTTGGGAGATACTTTTCACTTAAAAAGTTGTTTTAATAATATGAACAGTATGATTTAACGGTTAATTTTATCCGATTTTGATGACATAAGAAGCACATATTTGTTTTATTGATAAGAGTTCACAGTACCTGTCGGCAATTTTGTTTTTGTCCCATAAGAGCAATGTAAAAGCAAGCAATTTCTTGAGACGCTTCACGCCTATAATTTTCATCAGATCATTTTGAATTCAGTTTTATTTGAAAGATAACAAAGTACTGACGTGTACCACTATGTACTAGTTAACCCAGGAAAATTCAAATACAAGGTTTCTTCAAATTTTGGATTTACGCTACGGTTTTATTAATGCAAACATAGAAATTCGGCGGCTCAGTGGAGTCACTAAAACATTTAATACGTTTTAAAAACAAGCTTATTTCACTCATATCCAATGAACCTGTAGGTGTAAACTGTCTCAAGAAAATGCATGTTTTACATCGCTTGGGACGAAATTCAAGGTCACAGCCACTACTGCGCATCCATTTCTAAAAACGATGATAATACAACAAGTCTTTTAAAAATGGTGGTGAAAATTACACTGGTTTTCTGCTATAACAGTAGATTGATTAGTCCGATTTTTTGAAATTAAAATACGTTTCCTTTTATGATTTGTATTATAACTTCCAGTAAACACTCCGTAAGCCTGAAACCGAAGGCCGACGCGAGGCTGAATTAGGAAAATCGACTCACTCTTGCCAGCGGCGCTTTAAAGCTTAGCTGCGTGTCGGCTTAGTTTTTAGTTTCTTTTCCGCTCAAAATGTCACTTCTCACTTGCTCACGTTGGTTTCCTCACCGAATATTTGAATCGTAACGCCTTGTTATCGAAGCAGCGTTTGATACTGCGTCATCCGATTAAATATTAAACCTTCTCCGACCTGACTTTCGCTACCAGTGACGCATTCACTGCTTGTGTAAGTTAACTGATTTCAATCGATTTGTTATTCGCTTCCGAACTTCAATTGCGTAACATTTCTCGCGTGTTTTCAATACGTTGGGACTAATAAAAACTGTTATTGTACGGTTTGTTTTACTCGGCCTACAAAGCTCGTTCAAATGAAAGCACTTGTTCTTTCTTGTTGACGATGGAAAATTTCAGACTTTAAACCATTATTGCGGACATTTTCCATCGTCAGTGAGCAGGATGATCACGACGTTTCGGGATCTGCAATCTGATACTGTCTTCAGGGAAAAGTAATCTAAAAGCACATTAGAAAACGAGTTGGCCTAAAGCTATCCGCGTAAGCTGACCCGTCAAGCATAAACAAACAACATGTAGTTGTTAAAGTCAAAATACTAAAACTAAAAACTAGCCTAGAAAACCTAACTAAATGTATAAGACACACTAAAAACTTAGCTACAAGAAACAACTTAAAGAAACATGTCCACACTCGGTGAAGGCTCTCGGCAAAGGAACAGAAGGCCGGATTGCCTGAAGACGGGATCAGATTGCAGATCCCGAAACGTCGTGATCTTGCTCACTAATGATGGAAAATGTCTGCAATTATAACTCTGAAAGAATGAACTTAGGTACTTAGTTTAAAAAATGGATAATTTTACTGTTGAACTAGCATTTAGGTTAACTGTGCAACAGGTTTACTGTGACATTTAGCTACTTTAATGGATTATAAGGGTTAAGGAGCCTGCTTGGGGAACATAATGTCATTGAATAGGAATTTGGTGGAAGACACATTTAGATTGACACAAATATTGACGATTGCGATACATTTATTGTAAATGTCTGTATGCAATAAAGTATTTATTTATTTAGATATTGGGCACATGTATACATGCACATGTATTGAGTTTAAAATCACTTGTCATTTCAAAGGTTAATAGGCAAACTAGTTTAATGTGTGTGGTCAACACAGCCATCTCAGTCCACTACGACCAACAGGTAATCATTTATGGAGTATACTATAGTCTACTGAAATAGAAGATACAAGTACTCAGTTATCTTTTCAACATGTGTAGGAGAAGTATCCCGTGAAATGCCCAAGAGAAGCTGAACTACTGTACTCTGATATGAATGGGTAGATAACATAGCTTTGTTGAAGCAAAGACAATGTTATGGTAGGTAGACATGGCTGAGGCAGGAAACTCAGCACAGTTGAGACAGCCCATGTACAGAATTCTCGGCGATGTTATCTTTTTTTCTGCGTGTCTCATGTAACTAAAGCATGCGCAAGTTTGATTTTTCTCGGAAGTCGCACGATTTGGTGGAGTCATGTCATCGACATCCGGCAAACTAGAGCATGTACTGCCGAAGGGGGAGAAAGACGGCAGCGCATTCTGTCCGTGGGCTGCCTCAACTATGTCGAGTTTTCTGCCTTAGCCATGTGGAATCTTCCTATCATAACATTGTCTTTGGTTGAATATACCAGTGTTGGTTGTGGCTGAGGTGTATTAGTCGTTGTTTCGGTGTTGGGACGGGGAGGTTTTGCATATCTGCCGCAGCACAACCCGCATGCTCTGACAAGTTAATGTAATCATACAATTCAGCACACAGAACTGAGTCGGCTATACAACACTTAACCAACAATTGTATGCAGCTCTGGCTAACTATGAGACACTGAAGACGTGTTTTGATGTTTTATATGTTAAAACTAAGCCGACACGCAGCTAAACGACGAACCTTAAGATTGCCTTGCAATCGTAATCGTAAAAAGAATATATATATATATATATACATTTTGAAAAGTATCTTTGGGAAAAACAGGTTCCAAAAAGATCTGATGAAAATTGTAGCCGTGACGTGTCTAAAAAAAGTGCTTGTATTTACATCATTCTCGGGGCACAAAAACGAAATGACCGACTGGTGCTGTGTAGTATGAATTAATTTAAAAGTAATTGAAAAAGATAAAGACGTTTCATTCTCCTTTTTTACGCAATTTTCTTTTTACCAGTACGTATGTTTTCCATTAGTGTGAATATTTTAAGTCACTTCGCTATTAGACTAATACTATAGAATATATTAGCGAAAAGCTAACCAAAGAGAGGATGCGCGATTATTTATATACGATTACTAAAAATACAGAAAGCAAGCAAATAACTTAGTCTCAGTGCCTTGGCGAACTCAACTTTATTATTTTGTTTTGCTGTGGAAACCATGTTTTCGATCAAAGCAGTACTCTTTCTTTGCCTTCTTTAAACCAATAAATCCTCTCTCCTGTAGCGTTCTACTTTGTGTCTTATTTTTGTTGTTTATAATATACTATGTTCTGTTTATATTCTATTATTGATGACGTTCGTAATATAATTTATATATGACTAAATGACCCGTATTTCTTCGCAAAAGTACCAAAAAATCGTTTGTCTACACACATAACCCCTCTTAGATGTATACCTAAATACGTCGAATGATATCTCTAATAAAAGAGCATAATTCACTGAGTGTTCTTAGACATAAACGAACAATTTATCTCAATTAGAACCTGAGATATGACACGACAAAGCTAAGAAAACGGGGGGAAAAGCCTTTTTTTAGTAAAACTTGAGAAGGGCGAAAGTTAAGCGATTTTTGATGTTTGATGACAAATCTATGCATAAATACTTTTCATTTTAAAAAAATAAGAAAATCGGCTTGATAGAAATGTTGTTCTGACTGTCATTAGATGTTCATAAATTCTTTTAATATAGGTAGTCTATAGATTGTCAATTTACAAATAAAGAAATTTGATTGATGTATAAATATACAACTGAAGTTTATTCCTGTGAGCAAAATATTGTGATTCATTAAACAACAGACTACATGCGAATTTTGTTCAAACGCGTACAGTTAATGGATTTATATGAAACTTAGTATTTATTGAGTTTGTTAAATACAAGTTATTATTATGTGAAGAATATTTCTGATTTAAGGGTCCGCCTAATCACTGTTTGTTATGACGTTTGTCGATACAGTCGTGTTTTATGACAATATATGATTTGACTTTGACTTCATGGTCACTTCTAATAAAGACTGAATTGGTCCGCTCAAGGAACACACGACACCGCGCTCGTAACAAATGTCTAAACAACGTACCTTCTTTCCACTGATGCGGCCTAACTGTCAAACCAAGCGCTTGTAAGGGGTTACGGCGGCCCTTTGTATACCTGTCAAATTAATTTTTCCATTCACAATCATGTTTTGTATTGAAACTAGTGAGTTTTCTGACAGGAGTAAAAACGGGATTTCTCACAAGTTGTTCAGCAGTTTCACAAATAAACTTTGAAAGTGTCTAGGTTTTAGCCTTTTTCTTATAAATTATGTGCATTTGAAAAGCATAATAACGGAAAAATTCGCGTGTCAGAAAAATACTCTTGTTCCCAAATATGTTATGTGTATTACTGTAAAAACTATTTTTAAAGCTGAAAAACGGGGCCACGCACCTGAGGCGGACTCTTAATATTAATGTTTATTGGTTGAATGCATTTTGACATATAATGAAGTAAAAGGTGAACCAAGTACGTAATTAACACGTTATTTAATTGTTCTTCAAAATATGTACGTTTAACTACAACTTAAACGTGTATTTGAAGGGGTTTTCGTGTGTTACATGCAAAGTATTTTATGACTCACAAGTTCGGAGCCCGCTGTAGCTAACATGAAAAGGAAGAAAGCTCATAAAAAAGGTTTTATAGAGCATACATTGTTAGTGCCGTCTTGTAACAGGCGTAACAGATTGATAAGTAACGTCAAACACAGCTTGTCCTGTAGATGATTGTTACATGCGCGAGCGATACAAAACTTATACATCACTAAATCACTATTTGAGATGCCGACCACACTCATGAGGGGTTTTTAAGGCAAATATGGGGTGTGTGGTGAGTGTTAGTAATGCGTTATGAGGTGTAGTCTTGCTACAAACTAAGGCCGACTCTTCCTTAGAATGGATCATTAATTAATAGCCCAATTACCAATGAAAGTACAAGGACCAACGGCTTAACGTGACTTCCGAACCACTCAGGTGATGATCTGATATGTCTAAAAGACAGTGGGAGTTGATTCGGGTATCATCAGATGATCACTGAGACTATCTGAGCCGCTTTAGACCTATATCATCCTCAAAACCTGACCTCCATGAAGCTGGATTACAGGACCACGCCACGAGTTCCAGTCGATGCACATTACATTATATTATGCATTACATACATTCGATGCACGTTTTTGCAAACTAACTAGACAGGTTGTCTTAGAAGAAACTGACGACACATATTAATATGTCGTTACATGTAATTTAGAAGTTCACTCGGGAGAGCGTCGTTGCAGAGGTTTGCAAGAAATACAATGGAGACTTGAGTATTCATACTATTTTGACGAAACAACTCTTAAATGAAAGTTGAACATACTATCTAGGTTTGTCTCTTCACAATTTTTCAAAATGTATTTTTATGCTATGAACGGTTAAAATTAGATTATATACGGTTCTTTTTAGACCTTATTTAAGAAACTAAAAATAGGTTTATCAAAGATCTAGTCACAGTTAAACCCAGAAAAACTAACATCATAAAAATTAACATATCCGAATTTAACCTTCATTTAAGAGCGCTATCTACTTTTTACGAAACCCTTGCAAGCGGAAGGTTTAACAGTTTCCGTTGTTACGTGCGCGGTGTCATGTGTTCCTTAGGCGGACGAATTCAGCCTGTCTCTGCGGTGACCACTGAGGCGCACCCTTAATTTTTGGACTTACGTTAAGTCCTTATAAATAAGAAAATTGAAGTTCATCTCAGCGAGGTCACTTCAATATTGCATACACTTTAAAGGGGATGTTCCCACTGCGGAAGCATGTTGCAGTGGAAGTGTTCACATATTGATAAACTTCCCTCCTACTCCAGTCTACTTCTCTCTCAGTTATTCCCTGTCTACGTGCATGAACTAGATTTCTCATAAGTTTTTCATTAGTGTCACAAATACATTTTGTGATTGAGAAATTTTCGTCCTTTTCAACTCAATTTTTGTACACCTAAGGGTCGACCTAAGTGGCCGCCGCAGAGAAAGGCTGAACTTTTCTGTCCAAGAAACGCACGACACCACGCACGTAACAACTGGCTAAACAACGGGCTTTCTTTCAACTGATGCGGCCTAACTGTCAAACCCTCCGCTTGCAAGGGTTTCGTAGAAAGTAGATAGCGCTCTTATTTGATTGAAGGTTAAATTAGGATATGTTATTTTTTATGAAAAGAGAACGTTTATTTGTGTTGTGCCTGTGATTAGATTTGTGATAAACCTATTTTTAGCTTCTTTAACACTCTATATCTTCTTACTTTAACCGTTAATAACATACAAATCTTGAAGGCATTTTGAAAAACGATGAACAGGCAAACCTAGATCATATATTTATCTTTCATTTAAGAGTTGTTTCGTCAAAACAGCATTTATACTAAAGTCTCTATTTTATTTCCCGCAAACCTCTGCATTGACGCTCTTCCGAGGTGAACAGCAATAATTTCGAGAACACCTCTTCATATGCGTGTCGGAATACGTCTCTAGTTTCCAAACATACCATAACTAATAATATAAACATAACTTTGAAAGGTGGATAACAACGGGTTGCCGTGAACTCTTGCGTTGAAGCGTCACCGCGCAGTTGAGATGGACACAAAAGTATACAATTTTTTATTTTTAGTTTTTACCACAGTAGTAAACATAATGTATACGTTCTCAACAATTCAAAAAACAAACAGACGTGATGAGTATTTTGACGTTTTTTCTGTTTTGACGCTTACGGTATCTTTAGTTTACAGTTATGTGTTTAATTTAAGAGCACTACGTTTGGTTTGTAATGTTTTGTGCATTAATATTTAAAACCTACATACATGGAAATTTAACTTATTAGCAACTCCTTCGGTAACATCGTACAAAATTCTCAATAAATATTTAATCGCTAATAAATAGACTGGTTGAAATTTAGAAATCACATTTCTATGAGCCAGTAAGTTGCCGTCTGTATTTTGCAGCAACAGAAGAATGTACTAAATCACAGAGAACTGCAGGAGTGAACGATAAATAACAAAGTGAGCAATTAGATCACTGACCTACTCACCGATTAACAATATCTTAGTCATCATTAATCAACTCACAACTGTAAGATTATTTCTTTGTTTAAAGTTTGTTGTTCACGATGGAAGAATTTCAGAGTTTAAACATTGATTGCAGACATTTTCTATATTATTAGTGAGCAAGTTCACTATTATTATTATTAGTAGGCTATCATCTTGTTCACTAACGATGGAAAATGGCCGCAATAATAGTTTAAACAATGTAAGATTATAATTTAGTTCTTCCGGTCCACACCGCGTCAAAAAATCATAATATTTGGTTTAAAATATTTCGGTCTTGTTGTCTTTGATTGACTAAAGACACAGCGGGACCGAAATATTTCCGCCCCTTTATTATGATGTTTTGACGTGGTGTGAACCGGAAGAACTAGATTGTACTTGTGACGACAGCCGTCAAAGCGTGAAGAGGATTTTTACCACCGAAATAGCGGAGTATTGATTATTTCTTTTCGATTGACGAGGGGTAGGTGGAATTCCAGGTTTATCTTTGGTTTAAAAACATTGGCTGTAGTAGGGTTTTCTTGTCTGGCTAAGTTCTTTGAAGGGTTGCGCGTGCCCCCGACCTTGCCAGAAATGGTAGTAGCGATATTCGTACCTACTCCGCTTACTCAAAGAGTGGCAAAATATGGTTTCGTAGTTCCCTGTTTCCAACGTTGTTTCTGAACCGAAACGTAAAAATGCGGGTTTATATGATAGGGTATAGGAGTGGCTCTCTGTCCCTTATTCAGGAAAAAGACGAAAACTGCTTGTAAAAAATGAAATACACTAAAAAAAACAATTTTGGCAAACTTTAACATTTCTTTTTATTAATATTGGCATAAGAACTTTAAAACATCAGGTTATACAAACATAGAGACAACCTTTGAGGTCATGGAAAACAACTTTTCTAACCTCTACACCAACAAATAGCGCCTCAAACGGAAGACTACGAGAGCATGTTTTAAGCAAGTTTTTCTGGGGTGATCAATCCTCTTAAAGGACATGTGACGAAATATTAATACGTGTAATTTCCGACGCCGTTAATGAACCAAAACGTATAAATGTGGGTTTATAAGAGAGGGTAGTAGTGGTTCTATGTTCCTTACACAAGAAAAAACCAAAAACTGCTTGTGAAAAAAATACAACACGATTTTAAACTAGCCTATTTTAGGCAAACTTTAACATTGTTTTGCTAAATTCGGTGTAAGATTAAAAAATCCAGGTTATACAAACCTAGAGACAACCTTCGGGAACATGGAAACACCTTTTCTAATTTGTCCACCAAAAAATCGCGTACATGGTTTGAGCAACCTTTTTCTTGGGTGATTAATCAAAGGTGTGCTTTTCTCAAAAGGCACGTTTTGTGTTTACAATTCAATTATGACGGTAGTAGAGTTTACAAAGCCAAGGGCAATGTTAGGGTCGCGTGAAAGATTCAATCAAGGAGTCTATTGGTCCGCTTCTGGTTCTGAAAACCAATTTACTGTTTGACATGTCTCGACAGACAGCCCACGACGTCGTGTGAGTCAGTCTACACAGAATGTACCTGGAGACAGACTATGATGACTCATGCTTTCCTCTTACTCAACCACGTGACGTCACATGCAAATCCTACCGTTCAGCCAACGTCCTTGACTTTCACCTTGCTCCTCTGTCCGTGACGTCATTGTTAGCTGTTGCCGGCACAACTCTATGAACCCACTGAACACTTCAATAATCGTTGTATCTGTGAACGAAAGTTACACCCTACCGCCTCCTCTGCAAAGGTCACCTACGGTTGGAGATTTTGCTGGCTAACGATCTTCACCTGGAGATTTGCAAAAAAATATCAGTTCTTAATATTTTAAAAATTGGGCAAAAATGCTACCTGTAGAGTGGTCACGCACAAACAAATATAGGCCTTTATAAAGTTTTGCTATTTGACTCAGGGTGTGCTAGGAAGTTCAAAACTGCAACTGTTTCCATTTACGACGTTTTGTCCCCTCTGGCGATAGAAATAAAAAGCTATATTTCCTATGGGATTTCGCTGATAACATACCCTAAGGAAACGGTTTATCTGGAGTACGTTTTTAAAAACTAATAAGATCTTCGAGAGACCTACATTGTGGTTTCTTAGTCGCCGTTTATCAACCTAAACGTACGATGGGGTAGGAGTGGTTCTATGTTCTGTATACCCGAAAGAGGCAAAAACTACTTGTGAAACAATTATAAAACACTTTATAAAATAGTTAATTTTTGGCCAACTTTAACGGTTTTTTTCTAATATTGGTGTGAGATTTTCTTAACACTAGGTTATTTATACCTATAGAGACAACCTTTAAAAACATGGAACACGACTTTTCCAATCTCTACACCAAAAACTAGCGTCCTAAATGGAGGACTACGAGAGCGTGTTTGAGCAACTTTTTCTGAGTGATCAATCCTCTTAAACCTAGCTTTAGGCTTACAAGTACAGTATAAGTAACAGACAAGCAGCTGTGCTGACGCACTGCAAAGCTTCACCAATAATCAAGATAAGAAACATCGCCGAGAGCCCTTATTTATCTTTCAAGTACCAACTAGAGCACTTCGTTCTGTTCACCAGAGTTTCCTCTAGACAATATCTTGTTCTTTTACACTCTAACTTCACTGTTGCCATTCAATTCATTCGCTAGAGATTTAACTGTTTGCAGAAAGCTACTTTATTATTATTTTTAGATTGCGTTAGATGTTTTACTCAGATGGCAGACGAGTGAAATTTAATTTCTTGTAACATTGTGGTTCAAGATAGTGATGGTGGAAGAGATCAAGGTATATTATTTTTTAAAGCGGCAGGATAGTTAAAGACGACAGTGGAGTGGCTATATAAAATACATATACAAATTAATGGGCCTTGTGTTGGTTTCTTAACCGAATGTCGCAAAATGTAGATGTAGAAGGCAGTTTTACCAAGTCAACCATGTAAAAGTAAATTAAATCGACCAACTGACATAAAATAGTTTTAAGGTTAACTAAAGAAAGATGCTCCTAAGCCTTAACTTCGCCTTTTGTTAAAGTAAATTTCATCTTAGTTATTAAAAGGGGAAATATGGTTGAGTTTGTCTTTTTAACAAGGCGAAGTTAGGACTACAAAGTCCTCTCTACCACTCAATCTCGACCTTTACCTAGCGTTACCGTAAAGTCACATTACGAACGTAAGTGGTGACTGCGGGGATCGCACCCGACCAACGAAGTGATCAGCTCCAGAGTCGCGCACGATTCCAACCCGCCACGGGTCCGTTATTAGTTTTGTTTAACCTTATAGGTATAACTGTTGATTTGCGTTGTACTTAGTAATACTACTTGTGTAATAAGTAACTAATACGTTGTGTTGTTAAGCTTTCAACACAAAATAAATCAAAACTTTGAATGGCCACAATTTATTTTTTCTTGTATGTAACTTTATACAATGTTTAGTTTTTTATTGTTGTGTGCAAGCTTGATAAAGATGTTTAAATCATCGAAATATAGGACCCGCTATATTGCCTTAGAGGGGATTTATTTTATTTTAAATTAATATGTATATTTGTAAGATTTTAGTTCACAGGAAGGGCTACTTATATATATATATATCCAACAAGTTTTGCCATTTAATTAGGAGGTGTGAAGAGGCATACAATTGCAAAGCGCACCTTTCTAAGACGTTTCGATATACTTGGTGAGAGAAACGAATAGCTCTATTTTCAAAGAAAATTCGCAAATAAGCCATTAGAGTGGCGTGAATAGAGTGAATAGAGTCTGCTACACCAGATGAATCTGGGAAGTGTGCTGTGCGCTTGTTACTGTTTGATTTGATGGCGGGGAGTAAATAAGAGCTGTCTGGAGATGTTTCCGAACGTTCTTTACACTGCTGCAATTTCCTTCCACGACAAACCAGTCACTCGCCTTGCTATCAGACAAAGTTTGTATCGAATTTTCTTTGGAACAATTAGATAGTCAAGCATGGTAAGACCAAAGCCCGGGACTACGTTTTGAGCATTTTAACAAAACGTTATATATAGGGCCTATATCTCGATACATAGAGACAGTTTATCACGAAATCCCAATCTAAGTAAAGACGAGATAAATGATCTAGTTAAGCTGACAAGAACAACGACAAACCCAAACTATTTACGTATGATGATAAGATCTACAAGCAAAATGATGGATTAGCGATGGGGTCACCTGTCCAAGGGCTACTTGCGGATTTATTTATGCATCAGCTAGAAACCAATCAATCATGAGTGGCAAAAATAGTATATTGGTATCGGTATGTTGATGACATTCTCTGTTTATTTAATGGTAGCTGGGAAGAAAGTGAAGATTTCTTAAAATACTTAAACACTTTGTCAGATAACATTGATTTTACGATATAGTTACAAAACAAAGAAATACATTTTTTAGATACAGTATAACTATTGGAAAGAACGATGATTACCAACATTTCTTCAAAATATTTAGGAAGCTGACTCAAACTGATCTTTTGATTCCAATCTCCCTTGGGAGCACAAAATGGCTGGCTTTCATGCAATGGTCAATATCCCTTTAGATAGTTTTGAATTTAAGGAAGAAAAAAGAATCATACAACAATTAGCCCACAGAAACGGATAAAAACCAAGTATTCTTATAGGAATGTTGTTCTTGTGGGTTTTAGGTTGGCCTCTCAGCAAAGGCGCATGGGTATTTGTCATTTTTAATTTATATTGATCATGTTTGGAAAGAGATTTGCATTGGTTTATTATACTGTTAGTTTTTTACTAAATTTTTTACACATATATATGTTTATATGTGTATCATCTTTATATCAAATTTTTTGTCAAATTTTCGGCAGGTTTGGTATAATTGTTCCTTTTGTAAATATCTAGGTCGCGTTCATTAACCAGCAAAATCGGACTGCCTGAACCCCTCTTTTGTAGATTATTTTGCCCCAAAAAAGGGGGTTGATGATTAAAACATTGTAAATTTCGACCGACTTTCATGAGGTTTGAAATAATTATGTATTTTTTTGCTATACAGCGGAAAGAGTAGTCCGACTTGATTGAAATTTAAAATGTTATAAACTTTCATGATATGTAGTATAACTTCCAATAATAAAAAAACAAATAAAAAATACGTTAATTTGAAGCCAAAGGTGGCGTAGCGAAGTAGGGTTTCAAAATATTAAGGACATTCGATTCACTCATGCCAGTGGCGCTTAAGTGCTTAGCTGCGTGTGGGCCTGTTTTCTTCTTATAAACTGAGTAATCGTTCTTGGAAATATTTCTACTTGCAAATTTTCAAGGAAATAGAGCTATTCAATTCTTTTGCGAGAGAGAACGAAACGTCGTAAACTAAACGGCAAAACCTCCTGAGTCAGATGGCAAAAACTGTATATTAACAACGGATTTTAACAAAATGTCTTACACATTTTCCGTCTTTAAATCTTTTACTTATCTCTTTTAACCAGCAAAATCGGTCCAAAAGAAGTGGTTTTAAGGAACTTTCCTCCCAAAAATGGAGTTTAATGTTAAAAAAGCTTTTTGTATGATTTAATTTTAATGAAACTGAGTACAATCGTGTATACCACCGTACTGAAATTGTGATAACTTGTAAAAATCAACAAAATCCGTGCGCCAGACTAATATAGCGCCGGATATCGTGACATTTGAATACACATGTTGGCTAGTGTAACGAGTCGCAGGAAGTTACTATCCACCGTTGCAAATCTGCAGCGAGCCGGCTTAGCTCTTACTACCATCTCGATATTAGTTCCTCCACAAACAACTCATCCAGCTCCACTGTAAACTCAGTAGTACCAAAGATAATGTTATGGTGAGTAAATTGCGCATACATGCTACATGGTTGAGGTAGCAAAATCAATAGTTCGGCAGCTTGTGCACAGATAGCGCAGCCGTCTTTCCCACTTCGGAACCACATGCTCGAGTTTGTCACATGACGACTTAAATCGACTTTTCCAAATTTACAAATAACAATGTACGCGGACGTTATAGCGTTACTTTTCCATGAAAAATCATTTGAAGTTGGTCGGATGAGCGAGTACCCAGGTGGGTGGATTAGCAAGTACGTACTTGGCATAATTAGCGAATACCTACCTGGACGGATTAACGAGTACCTAGTTGGCCGGATTAGCAAGTACGTAGTTGGCCAGATTAGCGAGTTACTAGTTGGCCGGATTAGCGAGTACCTACCTGGACGGATTAACGAGTACCTAGTTGGCCGGATTAGCAAGTACCTAGTTGGTTGAGTTAGCAAGTACCTACTTGGTCGGATAAGCGAATACCTACTTGGCCGGTCAAGCGAGTACCTTCTTAGCAAAATTAGCAAATACCTAGTTGCAAAATTACAAAAGGATCATTTTACCAAATTTTGCGAAAGTCGGACAATCATGCGACCTGTAGAGTGGTCACACACGATTTGACTCAGGAGGTGTCGAGTACAGCTCAAACCTGGAAACCGTTTTGTTATAAGTTTCGTTCCTAATGATTGGAGATCTGAAATTGTATTAAGACTTTCTCCTAATTTAGACTGATCATTTCGGGAATGTTTATCAAAGTACGCAGACAAAACAGTAAACTTTGCTCAGAACCAACGTCGACATTTGCATTAATTATCTAAGAGGAGAAATGTTTGTTAGCTGAGTTCCTAATTTCACGCTAAAGAACACAATTTGTTCATTTAAATAATCAAGGTGAATATTATTATTATAATTTATCCTACTTATTGGTTATTTATCAATTCGGAACTCGTTTGTTTCAACATATTTTACTCTGTGTATACATAATCAATGGAAATAACTACTTTCTTTTATTAAGCATGTAAATGCTGGTAATACGTAGCAACTTTTCTGTAAGCTAAGTTGCCGAAAGTATTTGCACAGACTCATAGTACCCAAACAAATCATTTTCTGAGTGAAACCCCCGTAAAAAGCACAAATTCGCTGAATTGTTTCATAATTAGTTAAGGATCGGGGATTTAAACTATAAAAAACGTCGATTTACTAGCCGTAGTACTATACATATTCTGTAGTAGTATTAGCAAAAATTTCACATTATTACCCGAGAATCGTCCGAGAAGCCTTTAAAATAACAATTATAATAATTTTAACAAAAAAGTCAGCATTAAACTTTTAAACAGCTGGTGACCAGACTTGAAAAAGTCTTTTCGCTAGTGTCACAGCCAATAAGAACATCGACAGTTGGTATCCCTGCCCATTAGACGTTTGGCAGCCATGTAACCAATAGGATAACACACAACAAATCAAAGTTTCCGCCAATCAGTGACGAAGATGGTACTCCACAGCGAGGCCAAAATATTTTCAGCTAATTCTTATGATGTTGTGACGTTTTGAACCGGAAGAACTAGATTATTATTAAAAACCCTTTCAAATTATTAATGAGTACCTAGTACGGCCACATGAAGATGGGAACTCAATCATGTATTAAAATTATAACGACCAATATGGTAATATAAAAGAGGAAAAGGCAGCTGAAGATAGGTTGTGATTAACCCGAAACCGACATACAAAATTGACATATACAGGCAAGTACTAAGTACTAATTTAATTATTAGATTATTACAGTTGTGACATCGGCCACGAAAGCCTAAGAGTTAAGTTTACCAATAGAAATATTTTCTCGTGCCTTGTCTTTCTTACAGAAAATAAAGATCAATTAATTATCCAGGGAAACGACGAGAAGTTTACGATGACAAACTAGACGCCAAAAGTAGCAACAACTGGGACGACAACTTGTTACAACTTTATTTATTATCTCACTTCTTGGCGACTAGTATTTCTGAATGTACATTAGCATTCCTAACTCTTAGGCTTTTGCGGCCGGTGTCATCACTAAGATCTAAGGCTTCCGGTTTACACCGCGTCACATTTGAAATATAATTACTGCTAAACGTTGGTAGGAGAGTCATCCTCAGTAGCTTGTTGACTGGCTGAGACTGGATTGGCCGGCCGTGGCGTCTTCTTATTTTAAAGATATAAATTTAATATTTTTTAAAAATAATTTTGGGGTTTTTGAAAATACATTTTTTGTTTCGTGGTGGGTTTCTAATACGATATACTTATATACATATATAATATATACTATGTACTATACAAAGATATACTACTGTATACAAAGTCTTGCCATCTGACTCTGAGGAGGTGTTGGGAAGCTCAAAACTGCAAACCGCACTTTCTACGACGTGTCCTTCTCCTAGGCGAGAGAAATGAATAGCTTTCAAAGAAAACAACTATTCGCTAACAACTATCATGATGCGGACGCCTATGTCCAGCTTATTGAAATGCATATGTCCTGACATATTGTGATAACGCCCCACTCTATGCAGCAATAACGGTTCACAGAGTACTCTGCAATGTGAGACCAGTGTTGTGATAACCACATTGTTCTCGCCAGCTACACAATACATCATATTGTGCTGTCTATGTGACATTTAACCAATGACACATAGCTCAGTGGTACAGTGCGTACAAATCAGCTAGGGCGCAGTGCTGTGATAACTTTTCACGATGGCCACTCCCCGTGGTTTGGAAGTCTCGTTAAGCCGTTGGTCCATTCCATTGGTCGTTGGGCTTTTAATTATTGATTAAATCCAGGGAATAGTCGACCCTAGTTTTTAACAAGACTACATCTCATCATCCATCTAAACATTCATCACACTCACACTATATTCTTAATTTGTATACACGTTAAATACTCGTAGCTAAATGATGGAATGACTTTATTACGTCTTTAAGTTTATACAATCGACAATTTATTAGTCCTTCTAAAGAACATTTGAAGAAAAAACGTGTGGACCGAACCGGTACTCGAACCCGGGTCTCTCACTTGCCACGCGATAATGCTGACCCAAACACCACCCGGCCTTACTAATTTCTTAGAAATACTTAAATCTGAATTTTATCCGAAACATGTGACTGTGTTTGTATTCACTTTAAAATACCCAAGTGGTCGGTGTCTCAAAGCAAACATATCGAAAGTATCAACGTATCTGTAATAACCGCTATAACTTTTGCATTTGGCCTTCTCAAGGTATATGTGAAAATTGTATACTTAAACAATAAACATGAAATTTTGACGAAATATGCTTTGTTTCAGGTATGTATTACGCTGATACGTTCTTCCACGTGAGTAAAGATTTAATTAAGTTTCTTCTTATTTGCTTTGTAAATCGTTTAAGACTTACGACTTCATTTGGAAGATTTTAAATAATTTTGTGTTTTTTATGGTGAGTGTTTCTGTAGTTCAGGAGGTATCTGGTTCCTATTATGGCCGTGAGTATCAAAAGCTGAACTTAAGTTAGACTTGAATTTGGAGACAATTGCAACTTCTAGCAAATAGGCCTATGTAGGAGGTAGTTTTAAAATATTTTATTTTCGAAATAAAATTGTACGAAATATTCTTCGGGACTTATTTCTTTGATTGTACAAATGCCATTTTTAAAATACAATATTACTAGCGAATCCGTGGCGGATTGGTATCGCGCGAGACTCCGGAGCTCATCACTCCGGTGGCGCGGGTTCGATCCCAGCAATCACCACTTACAATTTGTAATGTGACTCTACGTTCACGCTAGGTAAAGGTCGAGGTTGAGTGGTAAAGAGGACTTTGTAGTCCTAACCTAGCCTCGTTAAACAAGACAAACTTTACCTTTCTAATAGTCCCGTATTATTCCAACTGAACTTATTTTACTATAATTACTAAACGCTAACATTTGCTACATATAAACTCGTATTAATTGGCTGTAAATAGAAAAAGATGATGCTATTACTAGCTCACAACATCAATACTAATGAAATGAGTCCGATTATAATTTTATTTCTTTTCTAGAGACTCCGGGAACTGATATTAGTTCGTCAAGTTTTTGCACACGCGATGTCAACATTATAACGTTTACCTTGGCACGCAAACCGAGAACTGTTATTGTAAAAATAACAGGTAATAACCGTGAATAACTTTGACGAGACAACGGATATTGAATGCGTTTCCAAGTGAGTGTTTTCTTTCAAAGAATCTTAAACCAGGCCGACACGCAGCTTAGCGCCAAAGCGCCGCTTGCGTGAGTGAACAGAATTATCATTGCAATTTTTTCGCTCCGTTCACAGCCTCATTTGCCTCTACTGTATTTCCATGGGCGTTAGCCTTGGCCTTCAGCCTCAGACTTGCGTGTTTTTTACTGCAGTTTTATTACATATTTCTTTTATATTTTACTACATATTGTGACGGTATAAAACGTATTTTAAATTTTATTGAAATCGGACCACTAATAACGTTGTTATAGCGAAAACAACTTTTTAGGCCGCTATTTTGAAACGACTCAATGGATTTGTATAGCTTTTAGTATATCGGTGGATACCTTAAAAATACATATTTATTTCGAATTGTATCAAAATTGGATAACACTTACTGTTTTTAGAACATTAAAACCGCTTGTTTGACCAAACTTGCTCCCCAAATGGGAGTTGGGGTGGACCAATTTTGCTGGTTAAGGAATTCGACCGATTTATTTACACAAGAATTATTTGTACCAAATTTAATGAAAATCGGACAAAAATACGACCTGTAGAGAGTACACCCATATATATGCACATACATATATAAAGTGTTAAAAAAAGCTCAACACGTGTTCTGAGGGTCAGTAACAGTGCTAATTTCATGGTCTCGGGTCTAAGTCATACCACGCTGACGGAATAAATATCTCATTTTCCAAAAGAAATTCGCCAATAATAGTAAATTGAAAGAATATAGATAACAGCATGATTTATATACAAGTTGGCGATACATTAGCAGCGACCGATCTACTCAGACGGAATAGAGAAGATACATTGAATAGTGACAATCACAGTGACGGGATCAGTATAATGTCACTAAAGTGACAACTGTCACTGGCCTGCCACATGCTACAGTACCAGCAGTGTACACAGCACTACATGTAGCACTTTAATAGCACCTGACACACACTCACACACCCACTCATCACATGCAAAGCTGGACAGAATCCGTTTGTCCTAATAGTTGGGCTGTTAATTAATGACCCAATCTGGGTAAAATCGGCCCTAGTTTCTTACAAGACTGTTTTCTTGACAGAGAGAAAATTATGCGAAATTCTATGAAGCCTGGACAAGAACATAGTTCGATGACTTTCACTACCCCACATTGACATAGCAAAAGCAATGTAGACCTGCTTATATGAGGCCATAATAAGCTGTTACGAGCATCTTTGTGATTGATGTTTGACTTAATAATCCCAACATGAAAATACCTGTGGAGATCTGGTTTATACAGGGTGTCACAAAAATGTGTAGCGCACTATGCAGAACCGGATTCTACATAAAAAAGTAATTCGAAAATGCCGTTTAACAGTTTTTGGATTTCGGCTTAGTTTTGCCGTAATCCGCCGTTTTGTAAATTTTTGGAAATATGAAAAATTTAAAAACTCTTCGAAATATTTTTGTGAAACTTGGTATAAACCTTAATTGTGTTCCTAATAACATTTGCCAAAAGATTTTTTATGTAACTTATCAAACTTCAAAATGGCGGCCATTTAAAGATTTCAAAGTCAAATCCCAATTTGGTACCTTTAGAATTTGAAAACTTGAAATTGTCACTAATCTGGAATTTGATAAGTTGGATAAGAAATATTTTTGAAAAATATTATTAGGAACACAATTAAAGTGTAAATTAAGTTTAAATTATTCATTATTTTCAAAAATTTACAAAGTGGCGGATTTCTGCTAAACTAAGCCGTAATCAAAAAATATTCGGCCTTTTCGACTTTTGTATGTAGAATCCGGTTCTGCTTCTTGCCTTACATTGTTTACCCTAATTCTTTTCATCTAGAACAACGCCCAAGAACTGTCTATGTGAAACAAAGTTACAGACAGTAGTTGTCTGTTAGGAAAGCTCAACGCTTCGAGTAGTTAAGCTAGGAAATTGCATTTGACTTTCTCAAAGATTTCAGTTTCACCACGTTTCCTGCAGAAACAGACAGGCTCCAGATCCGTGTTAACTTGTACTGTGTTCTAGAAACTTAATGATAGAGTTTTCAACTCGTGATAAACAATTTTAACTTCAAGTTTTGATGTTTTGATCAAATTTTCTTTGGAAAAATGAGATATTCATGACGTTCTTATGGTAAGACCCAGACCCGGGACCAAGAAATGTGCACCGATCCTGACCCTCAAAAAAATAAGTCAATAAGTCATTTATTCAGCAAAATTTACAATACAACTGCATTATCGAAGTCAAAATAATACAGTTTCCTTAAAAATATAAACATGTTGAATCGTGAAAAATGTTGAGAATTTTTTCAAAACTTTATACATGTACTCGTATTTAAGTATTTATTTAATTTACATGCTGTAAAACAGATATTATCCAATTACATTACAGCAGTTCATTATATTTTAACATGACATAATGTGGTGAAAATGAGAAGTCCAAAATATAACACAAGCAATTGAACCATAATAAAAGAAAAACAAAAAATAACACTTCAAGTGGCCTATGTATGTGTAGACTCTCTACAGGTCGCATTTTTGTCCGATTTTCATGAAATTCATAAATGTTTATTTTGTAAAAGTCTTGGTTAAGTTCGTTAGTAAGGGGGGAAGTTTTATTGAAAAAAGTGGGTTTAATGGTTTTAAAATAGGTATATATTTCATCCGACTTAAATTAAATTTCAAAACATATTTATTTTGGTAATATCCATTAATGTACTTAAATGTTGAAAATCCATTAAGTCGTTTAAAATGAGCGGCTTTGCCCTTAAATTACCATTAAATAGCCACCATTTTAAAATGGTATAAGTTAGATCATGTTGGTAATTTTGTCCGTAGATGGTTTTACTAGCTGAGGTTTTATATACATACAAACCTATATCGGGCTTGATCCAAATCCAATAAGTGGTGTGAAAGATAATAAATAGTTAGTGAAAATACAAAATTACGCGGATATTTGGTAAACAATACGTTTTTCGAAAAAAAAACACGATACTTCTCATTTTCTTTTTAATTAGATCCAACAGCCCAAATTCTAAAGGTTTGACACTCTTTTATGACCACACTATGTTTAAACCCTTGTTTAAGGAATAAATAGAAAGTTTGATCTGCTTCGATTGTTAAAGTGTTTATTTTTCCTCAGTGGAAGCGTGGTGGTGTAATAATTACGTAAGAGATACTGATAGTCATATCTCGTCTGCTGTCTATGGACTGATAACAGAATCAGTGCAGACGCCGCCTAGACTACGCTCACTCGACAGTGTGTATTTGTAAATTAGTTTACTTCAATATTAAGGTTCTACCTCAGTGGTCACCTTAGAGAAAGGCTGAATTCGTCCGCACAAGGAACGCACGACATGGAGCACGTAACAACTTGCTAAACAACGGGCCTTCTTTTAACTGATGATTTTAACTGACCGTCAAACATGTCGCTTGTAAGGGTCCGGTACAACGGACCGTTTTTCACCATTCGATATTGTTTTTACATTAATTAGCATGATTTGTTTTTCCAACACGTGATTGAGCACGATTTCTCATGATTTCGGATGAAAACTGTAGGCGTGAAGTGTTTCAAGAAATGCTTGTTTTTACATTGGGACGAAGTTCAAGGTCACAGCTCCTACTGCGCACCTTTAAGAATGTTACCTTGAATTACGTCCCATGAAAGCAATGTAAAAACATTAGTTTTCTTGGGACACTTCACGCCTACAGTTAGTGAATCAAATAAAATTTGTTTTAAAGTGTATTAAATGTTTTAGTGACTTCGCTGAGTCGACTTTCCATTTTTGCATTAATAAAACCGTGGCTTAACTCCAAAAATTGAAGAAACTTTCTATTTGAATTTCTCGTTTTCAATAATACAGTGAGAGAATGTTCAAAAAAGTGGTCAGTGGATCTACTGCAGTTCATTGTTGTCTTTTAAATAAAACTTATTTGAAAAAGATCTGATGAAAATTGTAGACGTGAAGTGTCTCAAGAAAATGCTTGTTTTTACATTGTTCTTACGGGACAAAAACAAAATGGCCGACACTTAAGTAACTGATTTCTTATTACTGTACTGAGTTTTAAAACTCTGCTACGTGCATAACAATTATAAAAATTAACTAAAATAAAACTAATGAATTATTTAAAGTACATCCTTAACACACGCGTAAATAAAATTACGAGTATTGTCGACTCCTGCCGGATAAGTGTATTCAAAGGAAAGTTGTGATGTCTCGCAAAGGTGTTGAAGGCTGAACGTGTGACGTTTAAATGAGAAGTATTGGCGAGAGATTTCATGTTCGTAACGAGGTTGTGTATCATCTGGCCTGAGTTCAAGGTGAACGTTCCACTTTGTTGCTCTGCTTCGCCTGTAACCAAAGACAATTTTATCCTAGGTAGAAAGAGCTCAGATTTGAGGCAAGAAAATCGACATAGTTCGTCAGCCCAAGAACAGATAGCGCTGTGAGCGTTCCCGTCTCTCGCCGTCTCCCCCGCCTGGCTCCACATGCTCGAGTTTTTCGATGTCGGCTCTAGTAGGGTTGTCTTGTCTGGCTTAGTTCTTTAAAGAGTCGCGCGTGCAGCCGACCTTGAAAGTCAAGAGAAATGGTAGTAGCGATATTCCAACTTTGCTCCGCCTACTCAAAAATCGCAAAACTTGGTTTCGTAGTCCCCTGTTTCCGACGCCGTTTATGCACCGAAACGTACAAATGCGGGTTTATATGATGGGGTAGGAGTGGTTCTATTTTCCCTATACAGTACACGAAAAGGGCAAAAACTGCTTGAGAAAAAATGTAATACACTATTTTATTAAGCCTACTTTTGGCCATTTAAAAAATTTGTTTTGCAAATATTGGCGTAAAAGGTAAAACAAGGTAAAGTTTGTCTTGTTTAACGAGGCGTAAGATCTTTTAAAGAAATCCGGTTATAAAACCTTTGAGACTATGAGAAACAACCGTTCTAATCTCTAAAAAAAAATAGCGTTTTAAAGGGAGAACTAAGGGAGCATGTTTTGAGCAACTTTTTCTGGGATGTTCAATCCTTTTAAAATGGGACTAAATCGGTCGATTTTCGAGAAAGAACGAACTTGCGCTTGCGTCAGTGGCTCTTTTTGAGACTCTTAAAATAATTCCCTCGCAGCGCTATCTGTGCGTTGGCTGCCGCAACTTTGATGGTCTTCCTCCTCAGCCATTCGGGATCCATGCGCTATCTACCAAAAACATTGTCAAAAACGAACAACCAACAAACCGGACGCTACCTGTCTCGACCGACCGCGCCCACAACACGGCGGACATACCGCGTACGCGATGTAACTGGAAATGCCGTGCGTGTGCGTAGCTATGTACCAGCTGATAAGGCGGCAGCGGTGACGTCACGCCTGTGTAGCGCGTAGCCCGAGCCAGTCAGTCAGTCGGTGACAGACACTCAGCGTGTACAGTGTGCTGTGTAGTGAATAGAGAGTGTATGTGTCGGTGTCAGTGTATGTGTGCTGTGGAGTCATGTGGGCTGCAAACTTCTGGGCGAATCTGTCCCTCAAGCTGATCGCCATTCTGTCCAAATTCAGGAAAAGGAAACAGCAGGTAGTGTCTTGTTTGTCTCGTAATTACGTTTGCAACTTTTTGAAAGATGACAATGCACCAAGCTGACTACTTTTTTATTAATTTAAGAGTGTCTGTCCTATGCGGGTCAGCTAATTTTTGATTGTCACATATTAAGTACAATGCAAAATCATTTTCTTAAAACACCTCAAGCTTACAATTTTCATCGGATTTTTAAAATAAGTTTTATTTTAAAGATAACAATGTACTCATTTGACCACTCTTTTGAAAGTCGTATTAATTTAAGGGTTTCCTGTGCCGGCCGGTAAGCCAATATTTGGTTGTCCCAAAAGTACAATGCAAAAACATTTTCTTGAGACACCTCACGCTTATAATTTTCATCGAGTCTTTAAGAACCAAGTTTTATTTCAAAGATGAAAACGTGCTGCAGTGACTCCAGAGAGTAATTTTGAAAATTATATTAGTTTAGTAAGTAAAACAAGACATTAAAATACAACTTTTTATGCCACGTTTTTTATGAAAATAGATAGTCGGTTTAGCGGAATTATACACATGTCAAAACCCTTTAAAACAAAGTTAATTTCATAAAAATCCCACGAAGTGTTTTATAGTAAAACAAGAAGTTAAAATATAGCATTTTCTAAAATTTTGGATTTACGTCACTGTCTTAAAAATTTTAAAATTGGTCAAAGGAGTCTCTAAACCATTAAAAACACTTTAAAATAATGTTTATTTCTTAAAAACCTTTCGAAACCTGCAGGCGTGGGTGTTTAAAAATTCACGATTCCACATTGTGCTTGTGGGACAAAACACGGCCACTATTGTTTATTTAATATTTTATTATGTTCGGGTCTCCGTAGATTGATTGATTTTACCCGAAAATAGAAAGGTACGTTTTCCTTACACGTGTTCCTTCAAGGAGTATTACGTAATGAGGTTTTAGATAACCTATCTTTTGCCAAAAAATGGTTGAGTTTTTGTGATTTTTTCAGCCCTAACTTGAGCTCATTATTTTAATAATCGGACGATCCGTGGCGGATTGTTATCGCGCGCGACTCTGGAGCTCATCACTCCGGTGGCGCGGGTTCAATCCCCGCAGTCACCACTTACAATTTGTAATATGACTATACGGTGACGCTAGGTAAAGGTCGAGGTTGAGTGGTAGAGAGGACGTTGTAGTCCTAACTTCGCCTCGTTAAAGAAGACGAACTATACCTTTACCTATTATATTTAAGAAAATCTGAAATGTTTAGGGGTTTTCTTTCCTGCGCTCTTTTTGATACGCGGTTCCCTTACAAAAGAAACATTTTCTCAAGTGTAAAACGTCTAGTTTATGTGTAGTCAAAACCCGAAATCAATATGATAAATTATTTTAACATTATGTGAAGATATCAATTTAAACCATTACATATATATAATTCGTAGATAATTGTGATAATTAATTTATTGTGTTCGTTTCAAATTTTGTTGACATCTTATAGCCTACTAGTAAATATTATAAACCTCGGTGAGGAAGCCAGAAGTATTGTGAAAAGCAAAGCCTGGATACAGATTGGTTGTAGCAACACTCTTAAACTAGACAAGATCTACAGACTAATTAATTAGACTTCCTTTTAAGTAATTGTAACTAGGTTATCTCTTTTACTGAATAAATACAAATGTTGTATATTTAATTGATTTGGCGTCTATTTACCGCTCTTATATGAAGGTTAAATTCGGATAAGTTAATTTTTATGGAAAGAGAACATGTTTATCCGTGTTTGCCTGTGATTATATTTTTGATAAACGTATTTTTAGCTTCGTAAATAATGTCTTAAAACACGCTATATTCTCCAACTTAAACAGCATAAAACGTTAATAGACAACTTTAATAGCATAAAAACTAGAAGATATTTAGAAAATTGATCTACAGGCAAACATATAGATAATATTTTTTTTTCGTTTTAAAAGAGTTGTTTCGTCAAAATTGCATTAATACTTAAGTCTGCATCTTTTTCCCGCAAACCTTTGCGACAACGCTCTCCTGAGCAGCTGAAGCGGACCCTTAAAGCATTCGTGTGGGATGAAGTGGTTTCAGCGGCGAGTTAAGAACCGAAAATGTCGAAGATGCTTTTTTTATTTATAATATTTTGACACAACTTTAATATTTGTTATTTGAATATAACCACTACATTTAAAACAATCAAGCTAGACAAAATGTGTATCAATCTTTTTCAAACTGAAAGTAACAAAACAGCCCCAATCAATTTACCGAAATCGCACTGACGGCTGAATTGAAATGAGTGATCGAAATCATTATCTGAACGACTTCTAAACAATTATTGATGAAGAGATTGAGCACTTTGTGACAACGTGGTGATCGATGTGTACTCATATATCCTGTGGAAAAAAACATTAAAAGAAACAATATCTTGTGATAACTATAATCTAGTTCTTCTTCCTGTTCACTCCGTGTCCAAACTTCGTAATTAGGTTGAGATATTTCGGCCTCGCTGTGGAGTAACATCTTCAGTCACTAATTGGCTGATACAGTTTCAACCTAAAGGTGTTTGGTTTCAGCAAATCAGTGTCTGAAGATGGTACTCCACAGCGAGGCCAAAATATCTCAACCTAATTATGAAGTTTGGACGCGGTGTGAACCAGAAGAACTAGATTATGGTTGTGACACCAGCCCCGAAAGCTTAAGTGTTACATATCTTGTGATTGTAAAATATACCTGAGTATTGCTGATGGAGTTATGTCTTGAAGTTATGTTCCTTAATGACTTGAACTTTATTTGTTAACACTCTGTCCAAAATAATTTCTTATTCCTTGGCCTCTACTTTTCCCAGACATTACACCCTTAAGACTTTCATGTTCATTCTTCAAAAAAGCACTGGTCGAATAATCGCGAAATCGCGTAGAAGAGAGTCGTGTAGGGAAACATTCAAAGATCTGAAACTGTTGACACTACCTTTTTCAACTCAAAATGTAATGCCATAAGAGGTAGTGACATACACTCTTATAAAACTAGAGGCAGGGACAACTACCGAACTGGGAGACACAGAACGGTAGTTGATGAACGTTTGCCTACTTAGACAGGAGTTCATTTCGTCAACAGATTACCAAATTAGTTCAAAAATGGCCATATGCCCAAGGCATTTAAAGCTCGTTTGAAAGCTATTTTGATCTCCCAAGCATTCTATAGCACAGACGAGTTCTTGGCATTTAATTGGGAGACACTGCATTAACTATATAGGGTCTAGGGTGGTATGATACGGATGAATGGGAGAGAGTGAATGTAACAAATCTGTATGTTTGAATGTGTTTTCTATGTAAGAATGAGGGGACAATTTTAGCATTTAATCTGACGATGGCTATGCATTTATTGTTAATGTTCACGCAATAAAATATATTTATTTATACAGGGTGGTAATAATTTGTCGGACACATTTTGGGATTGAGTCAGTGAATGGCCAATCGATTAAAAATGTTGTTTTATTGTATAGCAAATTTAAAACAGTTTTATTACTGACAAATTACGAAAAGGAATTGTGGTACTCATTCTTTAAGAAGTGTGTAACAAGGAAAATAAACCGTTTCCACGTGCTTTCCGTGGTTTCTAGTCTTAACTCACACCGTATTTGTGCTAAACGTTGCTGGAATTGTGTTTCCTATAACCTCTCGAACTCTTTACTTAAGTTCCTCAATGTATTAAACTGTATTTGACTTGTTAACTCTCTGTCCAACAGCATTTCTAATTCCTTGGCCTCTACTTTCCCCAGACATTACACTCTTAGACTTTAAAAGAGGGGTATGACAAGGACAGAGCATTCACACACAAAAATGTCAAGATACTGAGTAACTAGATAGGAGTTCGATAGATTGTTGGAAGTAACTCCAGCAATGCTCAGGACACGTGATGTGAGATTGGACTACAAATTTTACGTGCAAACCAGGAAAAGAAGGCGGAAACGGTGTAGTTTCCTTGTAGTATACTTGTAAAAGAATGAGTACCGGTGGTTTTTTGCGATTAGTAATAAAACTGTTAAATTAGTTCCCTAATAAAACAGCCCCCACGTTTCTGAGTAGATTCACCGTTCACTCACTCAATCCCAAAATTTCCAACAATTTATAACCACCCTGTATATTTGACCTGGTTGCCTCGTTATTATATCACACTGGTTACATGTCTGGTCATGTACAATCATGTAGACATGTCCAGTTGTCAGTAACATGAACAGTGATCTTAGGTACCTATGTAATATAGAACGTGTAGTCCCAGCATACACGGGCCTACTAATCTACTTTTATTGAAGGCTTTGTCACTCACTCACTCATCATCGCTGAGCCAAAACTACAACGCCTAGATACCTGAAATTTTGTATGAGCACTCCTTTAATAGTATAGGCACCCATGCACTTATAGAGGAATTTCTAAAATTCAAAAATTTAGGTAGGTTTTTAGTAACAGTGGAAAAACTACCTTAGAATTTCTTTACTTCGACATTTACTATAGGCAGAAATCAAAAGATGTTGGTAAATTTAATCAGAAATATTAATTTTTAAATCCCCGATACTGTCAGCTAATACTCTACAAGTCATATTTGAGTCCAATTTTCACGAAGTTTGGTACAAACGTTCATTTTGTAAATCTCTACGTAAAATCGGTCCGCTAGACGTGATGTTTTGGGGAGGCTTTCCCTTTAGATTAAACTTAATGTACACATTTATAGTGCCGTGCCTAATATGCGTACCAAAAACCAACAGAAACCTCTGAGACAGACAAAGGTGACGGAGAAAAGACTATTTTCGGCAGCCATGTTTGTCTGGCTGAACAGTTTTTGTTGATTTTTGGTACACATGTTGGGTTAGGTGTTCTAAATGTGTATACCAAGTTTAATCAAAATCGGAAAATAAATACACGTCTTATAGCATAAAACCTTTTTCTGTTCACAATTTGGTAATCACTGTAAAATATTTTCTTGAAGTGGTCGGTGTCCCAAAAATATAAAAGTAAGTCATTCATTTTTAGCTCTATGTAAGCTGAACATGGGTGTATAAAATGTTAGATTTAGGGGATCAAGTGGCGAGGGATCGGTTATCCTTATTTACATCCGGAATGAAAGGAAGTCTGGATTAGGGAGAGGAATGGAACTGGGTTCGGCTGACCAGACGATCTTGATAGGAAGCGACAAGCAAGGTCACATACTGTACAACCACTCAGAGGGATTCTAACCCCGAGCTGTGCCAACGCTCGGGGGACTTTCCTTTCTCTCCTAGAGATGATTGCAAGCTTTTTCTGGCACGAGTTGTTCTGAAAACCAGGTATGTACTGAGAAACGCCCAAATAAAAGGCATTTTTATTTATTTATAGTCTTGGACTACCCTGCTGCCGCGTTCCTTCACGTTGATATCTGATCCAACCTCCCCTGGGGGGAACGGAGCATGTTTAACATCCGGATAACTACCAAGCTGCCGAGCAATTTATAAAAGGGTCTGAGCAGGTACAGATGAAATTTTCTAAGCTGGCACTTGGATTTCAGGCAAGAAATGTGTATTCGTCGTCTAGAAAACATCAGGCATCGTTGTCACCCCTCATCGGGGCTGTAAATCTTCGCTGGCCCGTTCTCCACCATTGGAACAATCCTATCAGGCTTCATAGACATCCTGGTTCTAAATGTGATTTAAACAGAAGCTAATCACATCAATTTGATAATACGCTCTTGTAATTTAAAAGGATTTACCAATAATTTCTGTTTTTGTCCCATTACAATCGGTAAATTTAAACCGGTGTTATACAGTTTAAATCAGCTAACGTCAATGACACAGGTAATCGCAGTGGTCATCAACCCCATGAGTCGGCAGGTTCAAGAAGGACCGATGTTTTTGGAAGTGTTCTGTCCGCCTCTCCACCCTCCCCACGACCTATATCTCTCTCTGCGGCCCGCATGCCCCAAGTGCCAACTAAGGAAATTTCATCTGTACTAACAAGCCAGATACAGACTTGGACTAAAAAAAGTTACTAATTTGTCTATCAAAGTTGTTTAAAATGCGTACGATGTTTCTGATCCTATACCTCCCCAGGGTGGAGATTTTAATGTTTAACATCCGGTCAGCTACAAAGCTGCCCAGCAATTTTTTAAAAGATCTAAGTAGGTAGCTTACTAACCAGTCAGATACAGACTTAGGGCTGAAAACTGTTACTTCATTCCTATAATAATTGTTTAAAAAGTGTACGATGTCTGTTCAATGCTCATATACAGAGGCTGATGCCGCGCTGTACTGTATTAATTATCGCAACCTTGTGACTCGATTCAATTATTCCGTGGAATCCACATGTTTGCGTCACACAGCTCACTCATACACTCACACATACACATACACTGAACATGCATTATCCACATGCTTCCTCGTTAGTGAACTTGTGTAGGAAATATAGCTATTTATTTATGTCGCCAAAGAGAGCGAAACTTCATAGAACGTATTCTGGCCAGTCTACAAGTCGCATTTTTTTGTCGGATATTCACGAAATTTGGAACAAGTTTTTTTTAGCAAAATCAGACTACCGAAAGTCAACTTTTGGGGTGGGCGTTTCCCCCCAAAATGGGTTTGTATGCTGTAAAAACAATATTTATCTTGTGATCAAACGTGGTGCAATCGATTATGTTACTGTATCAAACACGAGTACTTAAATTTTAAAAAAATCATTCAGCCAGACCAAGATGGCGGTGGTAAAATAATATACCGCCGCCATATTGGTCTAGATCAACAAATGATGTTGATTTTTGGCTACACGTGTTTGATACATGTGTATCACAATCAATGTAAATTGTAAAATTGTATCACAAACAAAATTACAGTACAATCAATGTAAATTGATGTAAATGATGAAATACATTACTATAGTAACAAAATTGCTTATAGTAAGTTGCATCAAAATCAGATCTTAAATTTAGTTTGTATAGCATAAACCTCTATTTTTGGGTTCAAACGCCCAACTAAAAGAGGATTTTTGGTGTAAATATCCCCCGTTACATAAAATCCGCCAGCATTCACAGTAGCGCTTGAGGCTACGCGTCTTATGGCACTTGTTTAACTACCTTGTTCTGTGACGTCCTGTGGTATAAGGCAAGTGTCGAGGTTACCGTGTGACACCCTGTATACAGTGTGAGTAACCGACACAACAAAGACAAGAGCCAACACTGACTCTATTCTCGGCCAGACATTAGTCAACATCACACTCACCACCGGTAACACTCTCACAGTCCGGTCACGTGATGTGGCCAAACATACTACTGTTGGAAGTGACTGTGGGGTGAGTCTTATCCCTTAAGGGTGCGCCTCAGTGGTCACCGCAGAGAAAGGCTGAATTCGTCCGCCCAAGGAACACATGACACCGCGCACATAACAACGGGCTTTCTTTCAACTGATGCGGCCTAACTGTCAAACCCTCCGCTTGCAAGGGTTTGTAGAAAGTAGATAGCGGTCTTATATGAAGAATAGAATCGGATATGTTAATTTTATGGAAAGAGAAAGAGTTTAACTGGGCTTGCCTGTGATAAGATTGTTGTTAAACCTATTTTTAGCTTATTAAATAAGGTTTTGAAGACACTTTATATTTTCTAAATTTAACCGTTAAGAGCATAGAAACTAAAAGACATTTTGAAAAATGAACCACAGGCAAACCTATATAGTATGTTTATCTTGCATTTAAAAGTTGTTTCGTCAAAATAGCATTAATACTTAAGTCTTCATTTTATTTCCCGCAAACCTCTGCAACGACGCTCTCCAGAGCAGCTGAGATGGACCCTTAATCCCTTAAAGTTTTGGTGGAGCTTATAGAGGCGTTAAAAGTGAACCAATGTTTGTGGGACTTCGCTGACCACTTTTCGAACATTCTACTGGTTTCATAGTTAAAACAAGAGATAAAACACACGATGTCTTCAACTTTTGGATTAATGATGTCACGGTTTTATGAGTGAGTAAATGAAAATTCAGCGCAGTGGAGCCACTAAAACATTTAATGCACTTTAAAAAAGTTTATTTCATAAAAGTCCAATGAAAACTGTAGAGGCGTCCCAAGAAAATGCATGTTTTACATTATTCTTATGTGTTGAAATTCAAGGTCACAGACATAGTTTACTACTGCGGTGCGAGGCACTCGAATAGGGATCTCCGTACGTAAGCACGTGATCACTGTAGGATAAATTATGAAAAATTCTACTAAATGCAAGACCTGCTCAAGAAGAAGGTTAAAAACCTCAAATGCAGTTTCAGACGGGAGCTTTCCACCAGTCAATTATACCTAACAAAGAGCTACACCTATTTTTTAGAGCCATGACGTTAAACCCACCTTGGTCTCCTGGACCCTTATGGTGTTACCTTTTTGAGGTAAGTCTGTACCTCCTATGGTATTACTTTTTGATTTGAAAATAAAGACTTGTTCTAAATGTAGAGGCAAGGTAGAGTGAAAAGTTTTAGGTTTTTGAATGCTTCCCTACACGACTCTCTCCTTCGAATTTTGACAACTATTCTGACTGCTCGTTTTTGAAGATTAAAAATCCTAATCAAGTTTGCTTTTGTGCAATTTCCCCACGAAGTCAATCCGTGGGATAAATGTAGGGTAATACACCGTCATCAGTACCTGAGTTGGGCAGTATTCGAACAGTTCTCTCAAAACATAAATTCTTAAGGATAGTTTTGAAGTCTGGAGGATAGTTTTCCGGGTCTGGACCGGAAAAAGTCCAATTGTGCCAATCCGGCAATTTTTTTCCAGCCAGTTTTGGTATTAGTTGGATATAGCTCAAACTTTATTTTCAATCTAGCATATCACATCCAACTGGAACAATGTTACGTGAGCGCTATCACATGGTGTGATCGCCTGCGTCAGATTCAACTCTGAAAATAACGCCTCTGTGGTTCTAATTGCGTTGCTCTATCTGAAAAGGTCACAACTGATATCATATTATGTCTGAAATTAGATTGTGTGATGTGTTGTTAGAAACAGCTGTGACGTAAAATTAACGCATCCACGTCAACATTTACTCTTGGACTAATTCAACCCATGTAGATTGTAATTAATATACAGTACTATAAAACCGTTTAGGTGACTGACGAAGACATTTGGGTTGAACGAGAGAAATGTTTAGGCACTTCCCGTAGAGCTACCCCTATGCAGCTGAACTAGTGATCGGATCTTTGATTTGACGAAAAATCGTTAGTGTGGAATGAAGTTTTCTACAACTTTTGTATTTGATATTTCATCCTATCCTCCAATAAGTAACTTGGTATTTCGCTTTAGAGATAAACTGGTCAAAATTTACTTTTGTTGTGTGTTTGGGCTAATTTAACGGGTACTTATATACCTCTTAGGATCACGAAAGCCAACTTAAGTTAGAACGACTAAAAACACTATGCGAAGAAAAGGAAAAATTACATTTTGCCATAAAATATCTTACATACGTACCCAAAGTGCGTACTTTCGTTAGATTTTAATGTTTTTACAACGGCTATACCGCCCGCGGTATAGGTCTCACATCGGCCAAAGCCATACTGAAAGATTCGTAAACTTATGTTCTCAAATACCTCTTAATGAAAGTTGATATAATGACTAGAAGTACTAAAATATCAAAATAAATTATGTGGTGTTATGGCGTTTTAAGATAATTATTAACATTACAATTTGTAATAAATACAAACGATTAACGCTAACTTATTTGAAGCACATAGGGAGGCCGCAGGCTGAGTTGCTCTTCAATAAGCAACTGTGAGCGAAGCTCACGGTAGCCAGCGAGGCCGTAGGCCGAGCAATGTCATGAGCACATCGAGTGGCCTTACTTTATCAAGCGAGGCCGCAGGCCGAAGCGGGGGTCTGGGGGGCGTAGCCCTCCAGCGAGCCCGAAGGGCGAGTGTGTATTAAACTCCGTTATGTCTATAAGCATAAATCGAATTGTTCACTATCACGACTGCTTTATACGATAATCGATTAGTCGATAGTAGTTATCCTATTATTTTAGTCGGATAGTGATCCCTATCACCTGTTCGAGTAATAGCGTTAATATTAGCATTATTCGATGTATTATATCTTTTATCCATTATCTAAAAGTGGGTTGGGTGTGAATTAGGACCTAAGCGCACATTAAGAATGCGAATGACACATCGTTTAAAGAAAATCGTTTAAAGAAAAACTGTTTCAATAGGGTTAAAAAGCAACTCTTTTTAACATGTTGGAACGTAGGCCTAATTTAATTTTTCGGCATGATAAATTCCAATTCGCTCATATTTCACAAAAGTGGCGAGGGTAAAGTTTGTTTTGTTTGAAGCTAGGACTACCAAGTCTTCTCTACCACTCAACCTCGACCTTTACCTAGCGTCACCGCTTAGCTACTGTCTTAACAGATTGTTCGTGGCACATTGCTTTCAGACACTGATCACTCTTGAGGGTATGTTAAGCTGTATATAGGATGATGGTGAGTGCTATCAATGTTTACATGGATGATGAGACGTAGTCTTGTTACGAAACGAAGCCCAATGCGAATACAGTAGAATAGACAACTGCTTATAAGAGTGCACAGTAGTAAAGTTTGTCCCGTTTAACGAGGCGAAGTTGGGACTACAAAGTCCTCTCTCTCAACCCCAACCTTTACCTAGCGTCACCGTATAGTCACATTACAAATTGTAAGTGGTGACTGCGGGGATCGAACCCGCGCCACCGGAGTGATTTCGAGCTCCAGAGTCGCGCGCGATACCAATCCGCCACGGATACGCTAGTAGTGGCTGTGACCTTGAATTTCGTCCCATGAGAGTAATGTAAATACATGCATTTTCTCGGTACACCTCACGCGTACATTTGTCATAGGACTGTTATGAAATAAACTTTGTTTTAAATTGCATGACTTGTTTAACGACTCTGATGAGCCGAATGTCTTTTTTCTCATTAATAAAACTGTGACATTAATCAACAAATTTAAGAAACGTTGTACTGTATTTCAATTTATTGTTTTTCTATTAAACTGATAACATTTTCAAAAAAGTGGACAGCGGAGCCCCTGCAGTACGTTGTTGTGTTTCAAATGAAACTTATTTTAAAAGATAAATAAATACATATTTTATTGCGTTAAACATATACATGTTATGCAACCGTCATAATGTTAAGTATCTAAAACTTTGCATTCACACACGAACCATTCAAACATACAGTATTTGCATTCACCCATCCCATTCACTCGAATTTGATCCACTCTAGCCCCTTGGTCCGTAGTATGTATACGCGGTACCCCAGTCGTGTGCCATAAACTCGTTTATATTATAGAATGCTTCGCGACCAAAATTTGTTTCAGCGAGTTTTGAATGCCTTGGCCTTCAATTCACGAGTTTGCACTTTTAATCGAATTCGGGAGTCTGTTGACTGTTGAACTCCTGCCTGTGAAGGCACACCACGAGCTACCGTCCTGTATCTCCCAGTTCGGTAGTTCTCCCTGCCTCTGGTTACGTAAGAGTGATACCTCTTACGGGGTGCATTTTGTCTGAAAAAGGCAAGTTTCCAAAATGTAGAGGCAGGTAATGTCAACAGTTTCACATTTTGAAAGCTGGCCTGCACGACTTTCCATTGCAGCTTTGCTATTGTTATGACTGCTTGTTTTGAAGAATGAAAATTCTGGAAAAGTTGCTTTGCAGCCTCCCACAGTGCTCCGTAGGAGAGGTGTGAAAGACTACTCCATAATATGCCGTCATCAGTACCTGAGTTGGGCAATATTTGATAGCTGTCTCAAAACATAAATGCCTGAGGAAATTTTGAGCAAACGTAGTCTACATGAAAATCCCAGGTCAAGCCTCGATCGAGGTGTATCCTGAGGAATTTTGTTGTGTAGACTTTTTCAGTCGCATCCAGCATGACAGTTGGAGTATGATCTGAGTGTGTCTGACGTATGATATGATAAAAGTTGTAGGCGTGAAGTGACTCGAGAAAATGTTTGTTTCTACATTGTCTTATGGGACGAAAAGAATGGCCGACAAGTACTGTGTACTCATAACGTGACTTCCGAACCTCGGAGAGTGGCCACCGTAAAGAATTACAACTGCAGCCAGGTATCGAATGCGAGGATCGAACCCGCGCAAGATGTTATGTATGAATTTACAATAAAAAGCGCCAAGCTAAGTGACCTAGATCGTATTTCAGCTGATTTTTTATTTAAGTTAAATAACGTAAACCGTTGCAAGATCTGTAGAATAGAGATACTGTACTTGTACTACCGGAGTTTTTATCAGTTTGAAGGTCGCGGGTAACCCTACACCTGTACAGTACAGTGAGTAGAGACTGTGATACTTGAAGGACTGTTGCGCTACTGGACTGTGTGTGTTGGGGACAATGTCATGTTATCTTGTCTTGTACTGTGTGTTGTGTGTGTGCTTAGTATGCGTGTGGTGAACACAAGAGCGTGAGATAATGTACTGAGCGCTGGCAAACATTGTGTAGGTCTACAGTACAGACAATGTATGCAGTGGTTCGGAAGTCACGTTAAGAGTGCACAGTACTTGTCGGCCATTTCGTTTTTGTCTTACAAGAACAATGTAAAAACAAGAATGTCTTGAGACACTTCACGCCTACAATTTTATCTGATCTTTTTGAAATAAGATGCATGTTTTTACATTGCCCTTACATGACAACATTCAAAGTCACAGTCACTACTGCGCACTCTTAAGCATTGTTGGTCCATTCCATTGGTCGTAGGCTATTAATCCCAACCCAATCTGGGGAACATTCGGCCGTAGTTTGTAACAAGACACCTTATCATCCATAAAAATGCTTATCAAACTCATCATCATCCCATATTCACCTTAAAATAACCTCTGAGAGTGATCTCAAAGCAAAGTATCAAAAGTACAGGGTGATCGACTGTTGGTGAAGTTATTCCCTAGTTTTGTCCGATATCGCGAAATGTTGTACACATGTTCCTTTTACAAATGTCTAGGTAATAGGTTACTTAACCAGCGAAAGAGGTCCATCGGAAATAATTTTTGGGGGGATATGTCTCTCCCAAAAAATAGTACGAGTATTAATGATTTAATTTCGATTAAACGTTTTATAAACATGTATGGTGCTCTACCTCATTTGAGTATCAACAAAATCTCTTGGGCCAGACTAAGATGGCAGTAAAAATTAGTTAAGCTTCCCAAAAAGGCTACTTTCCGCTGTAACTATAGGAAATTCGTTAGGGTTCAAGGTAGCGCTTTCGGAAACGCGTCTGCTCTGTTTGTGATATTCATACGGATTATAATGTTAAAATAAACTGTTCGAGTTATCGCCAAGCGAATGGTGTTATCATCCTCTTCGTAGTCAGTATATCGGCATGTACGAAAGTAGGCGTAGTTTTGATAATTTCTCACAAACCACAATAGCGTTCTGAGTGAAAGTGGAATAGATATAGATAGATACTGGACGCTATAAGGGCATTGGACATGTGTATGCGGATCCAATGGCAAAGCGGAGTCCATGGTCAGTGGCAATGGTTATTGGACAACTCGCTTTCCCTTAACTCAATATAATCTTCAGCCTTGACACATATTCCATATCCGCTCCTCAACAAACTTGAAGACCGGGGAGGTACCATCGACTCCAGGTGCAACGTCACGGATATACAACTAGTCGCCTCTTCGGATGAAATTGACTGTTTTAAGAAATTAAACCCAGTTTTTTTAGAAAACTTCCTGCCATATAAGGATTTGTCTTGGTCCAATTTTTCTGTCTAACGAACTCGACCGAAATATTTACAAAAGGTATATAAAGTGTTAAAAAATTCTCAAAACTTGTTCTTGTGGTCACGATCAATGCTCTGGCCCTGGGTCTTACCATGCTGACGGCTTGAATATCTCATTTTCCCGAAGGAAATTCGATAAAAACCTTACGATTTTTTATTAATTACTTAGGCTTTATTGGCACACGCACTGTACGAATTATAATATGTGTATGAGCGGATCCGTGGCGGATTGGTATCGCGCGCGGATTCGATCCCGTAGTCACCACTTGCAATTTGTAATGTGACTTCAAGGTGACGCTAGGTAAAGGTCGAGGTTGAGTGGTAGAGAGGACTTTGTCGTCTTAACTTCACCTCGTCAAACAAGACGAACTTTATCTTTATGTGTGCCAGTTTCCACACCGGCCTTGGTAGGAATTTCCACTCATTTTAAGTCAATTCCTCTTCAGTCTTGTCAATCCAGTTTATCATTTCCAGTTTCATAACCGCGTGTAACATCTGCTGACCTTGGGTCTGGTGGATAGTGTACTTAACCCGAGTAACAACGCGATAAGTGATTGTGTGTAATGTTATGAGTGTTCTATACTGCGCGATGTTGTTTGGAAGCAAACTGTCCGGACTTGCTGTAGATGCGGTTCAAAAAGTCACTTTGTTGACTGGGCACTAAGAGTGCCCAGTGCAAGTCGGCCATTTTGTTTTTGTCCCTGAAAAACTATGATTTCTTGAAGAGGAGATTATTGGAAAACGGTAGATTAATTATACTGTTTTAGGGGGGAAAAATACAAACAAACCAATGTATATGTGATGTATTTACTAGCGCTGTCGACAGTCATGCTGCCATCTTCACGTTAAGCAAAATTTACATACATTAAAATTATTAACAAAATTTAATATTTATACAAGGAAGTTAACAAAAATGTTTGGAACGAACCGGGACTTGAACCCGGGTCTCTCGCTTGCCGGGCAATTATGCTGACCACTACACCATCCGGCCCAACTTTTTATGCCTTTAAATTTCGAGAAGTACTTAAATCTGAATGTTTATTCGAAACATGTGACAGTCAAAAAGTTCTTTAAATCAACAAGGTGGAAATATTACAAACATAATTTAAATACTAACAGTATTTACAATATTTATTATTAATTAATTATATATACACCACAATGTCCTACCTTAGTCTCGACATTTACCTTGCTTTACCATAGAGTCACTTTACAAATGTGAGTGGTCTATCCGGTGATCGAACCCGTGCCGGCGGGAGTCGCACACGATTCCAACCCACCACGGGCTTAAGGTTCCGCCTCAGCTGACTCGGGAGAGCGTCGTTGCAGAGGTTTGCAGGAAATAAGATGGAGACTTTAGTATTGATGATATTTTGACGAAACAACTCTTGAATTAAAGATAAACATATCATCTACATTTGCCTGCAGGTCATTTTTCAAAATGTTTGTTCGTTTTTATGCTATGAACGGTTAAGGTTTGAAAGTATAGAGTGTGTTTAAGGCCTTATTTGAGAAAGCTAAAATAGGTTTATCAAAACTCTAAATCACAGGCAAACACAGATAAACTCTTTCTCTTTCAATAAAAATCAACATTTCCGAATTTAACCTTCATATAAGAGCGGTATCTGCTTTCTACGAAACCCTTGCTAGCGGAGGGTTTGAAACTTAGGCCGCGTCAGTTGAAAGAAAGCCCGTTGTTACGTGCGCGGTGTCGTGTGTTCCTTGGGCGGACTAATTCAGCCTTTCTCTGCGGTGACAATGGAGGCGGACCCTTAACATTGCTGAACGATTGCACGACACTATTCTAAACATAGATGGGTACTGTACACTGTACGCGCGCACAGGTGTCTGCGTCATTTCTTATCACGAACAGACCAATCAGCTAGCTGGAAGGCCGACTGCACTGCCGTGACCTTGCCTGATAACAGCACACTTGTGACACTCTAGTAGTACAGTAGTAACCTAGAACACGGTGATTATATCATCACTCACAGTACTGTATAGGCTACACTATGTTCCGTGCTAGCTTCTCCCTAACTAGGCTCTGGCTCAAGATCTACGCCTTCTGTGTGCCTTCCGATGTGAGTTGTGTTTCAATTTCTCGTTTACTCAATTTTTGAATAGGTACTCATGGGTTCCTCTGTTATATATAATATACCTGAGCGTTTGCTTGGATTTTTTCGTCATCTAAGAAACATGGCCGAGGGTAGTTACAACCACACGCGTTATTGTAAAATAGCGAATTTCTTATAACGGAGTGTAACTAGGAAGTTACCTTTAGGTGGGGGTGTCCGCCAAGAATGGGGTTTATTAGGTTTGAATTGTATCCAACTTTGATTCAACTAGGTACACACACATATGGTGTTCCGTGTGTGGTATTATACTTATGGCCGTAGTTATTGTTTAAACTTTTATTTATTATATTGTTGTCTATGTATTTTAAAGTCGATAGTTATTAAAATAGTTAGCCAATTCATTTATAATTTGTTTATAATTTAAGGATATATTAGTATAAAAGGTGCAGTGCATGAGTAAGAATTGAATGGTGATTAAATGGACTAAGGGACATTATTGACCCTCCCCCAAGCACAAGTATATTTTTTGGGAGAATAGTTCCAATAAAAAAATGCTAAACTTATTGTACGTCTTATTTATGCATTGAATAAACAATTTTCATTTCGTTTCATTTACCTAACATGTGACTACCATTCTGCCAGACCTATACAGTGACTTAAAATAGTTTTTCGCCGCCATCTTCTTCTGGCTGATTGGATTTAGTTGGTTTTCGGCACGCAGATTAGGTACAAAACCATATACATACGTTTGTCTTCTATGTTAAAACTAAATCGGATAATAAACACATTTGGGTAGAACAAAACTCAGTTTAAGGAGAGGTGTCCCTCCATGTGTGTGTAAAATACCCTGGGAAGCTCAAAACTGCATACTGTTTTGTTCTACAATGTCTTTCTGGAGATAGAAATAAACAGCTCTATTTCCTATAGAAATTCGCTAATAAACAACTCATAACATTCTATTCAGCACATACCAGTATAACATTACAGCAGCATAAGTAAACATAATGATTTGAGTTTTAAAGTATCTACGGTTAGTTTTAAGTTAGAAGTTTGAAAACAGCAAAGGTGCAGACAAGAGATTAAGTGTTCGCTGTCAGATCTGTGTCTTGTTGAAAGTGGATTCAAAGTTAAACGTCACAACAACATCTCACCTAAACACACACTTGTGTCTTAAACAAGCATCTATTATCTTTGTGTGAAAAGCTCAGCTTATGTTGATGTGTGTGTCTGAAACAGAACCACCATGAAGAAATCGTGGGTCAGGAGGTGAGGAAGGAGCGGGAGCCTACCAAAGTGATGGTGGTGGATGACAACAGTGAGACAGAGATAGAGCTCAAGGATGTGGTCAAGGAGGGACATGAGAGAGCTGATCCTGGTCAGTTCGAGCTGCTCAAAGTCCTCGGCCAAGGATCTTTCGGCAAGGTAAGCATACGATACAATCAGTACTAGTATTAGAGAAAGAACTCCAGGAAAGGTCTGCTTCGCCTCTAAACCGAAACTGAATCATGCATGATTGCCAGCGTAACAAACAGTGATGCCATCTGCTGCACTTAAGTGGGTTGGAAAAAGACACTTTGAAGTAAATTTCTCAATTCCCTAATCTCGTAACTGCCAACGTCTGCATTAAAGCACATCTTCTTCCAAGACTTTTTCGAAGAAGCAGATCTTTATACGAGTAGTAGAAGAAACCAAATGTTCCAACTTCCTAGCCTTTTCCCACTAGGCTCGCAGTGAGGGCGAGAGGAAGGCACTTGATGCGAAAAGGAACTGATCAGTCTGTGCCAAAAACTAACGATTTATCTGTGGTTATTATGAATAATAATGATTGATAAGTGGGAGACCGTATATATTAACAATCAGTTTACTGATTATTGTTATTTTCTTCTTTACCAAATGTCTTTCCTTCCTGCAGATTGGCGGAAAAAATATTATTATTTGAAGAAGGAAAATGATTGGTTAAAAATCAGACTTTCGATGAGTCTTTTTAAGATATCCAATTTTGAAGAGGAAATAATGTATTTTTCAGTCATAGTTGCCCTCAGATTGCTTGTATCCTATCATGTATTTTGTTGTTTCTCCTTCATTTATCTTTATTTTTATACGTTTGTTTCTTACATATCAGTGTGTTAATTTTTCTTTGTTTTTTGCCTAAGGAAAGGAAACTTGTTGCCCATTTTTTCAGGCAATAAAGTTATTTATTTTTCTTTACAGTTGATGTTATGGTCTGTAGATGGAAACATTGTTCTCGAAAGGCCTCGCCAACTATAAAAGCTTTTGGGTCGATTGTGTTTCTATCAAGTGTAAAATTATAAATCCAAAAGGTTCTTCTAGATGTAGTAAAGTTATTATTAAACTCTTATAAATTAAAACAGCTAGTGAGTGCCAGCACAAGATATAGTGAGTGTTATTAAACCTCCAGACTTGTATTGTACTCCCTCACAATGATGGAAGGTCTGACTGGGGGACATTTGCTCACCCTGTCATTGTCATTATCACTTGACCTTGCCTGCCTACAGCTCAATCGTTCATTTCACCTCAATCAATTGTCCCCAGTCCATTTCCTCCTTCTTTCATTTATTGTCATTTTCCTTTTGTCGCTGACATCTTCCTCGTTCATTTTGTCTTGTCAGCTGCATTGAAATTTAATTGGTTGTTGTTTTCAAAATTTTAAGTGAAAATGGGTACCAATAGATTTTTTTTTTGAGGATATAAAAACAAAATGACCGGTAAAACTGTGGGCAAAACATATTCCCCGATTCCAAAAAGACTTCCATGCTACATCAATTGTTTTACAACCTGCGCAAGTGTACGAATTGTCAATGTTTTTGGCTCAAGAGTGGAGTAGAGCAGCGCGAGTGGGGGCTTAAGTTTAATGGGAATACCCAAATGTTTATTTTGTATTGATAATGAAATTTCATGTAAGGTGTGAGATTTGTATTTACAGTGGTGGAAGTAGGGGCTAATTTAAGTAAACATGCGCTTTAAGTCCACGTGTTCAAAGTGCGCTCTTCGTCCACTGCGCTCCAAAGACACGACGCCAGGTTAAGTAGAGCTTTCTTACGTTACAGACACCCTCGTGATAGGGTTAGAGTAGGAGCACGGATGTAACCTCGGGCTAGAGGATTGTGTACAACAGGTGCTCACCAGGTCAATAAGAAGGCCGTGGCCAAAGTTTGCTTCGAACCTGAACGGCGTGGGTTTGGAAATTCCTGGTTGAGAGTCAGGAATCAACCGATATTGGTACCTAAGGTGAACTTAGTCGGGTTGTAATTGGCAAGGCGGCATGTCCAGTCTTAGGTCAATTTCTAAGGGGAAGGGAAATACCCAAAACTACGAAATTGGGGCTAATTGAAGTGTTGGACTTAAATGAAAAACTAACACTAGTTTATCCAAGGCGAATTACCAAGTACGAAAAACAAAATAAGCGACCTGGTAAAACTCAACTTTTTCGTTGCGGACTGAAGCTCGGAAGAGAACCGCCTCACTTTATTTCGTGTTATATCGTCTTTTTAGATTCCGTTTGTCAAAATGGTTTTATTCCGTGAGATCGGCGAGAGACCACGCGCTAAACGTGAAAAAACAGTAATATATTCTTGCATGGACTTTTAATATATGTTAAGTCAATGCTTCTTGTGTGGGCCACTTTCACCAGTAACTGAGTTATTGAACTATACTCTTTAGTATTGGAATCAAGAAAAAAAATAGCACTTTGACAATTTAGAAGGCAGAGGTCGAATGAGAGGTTACGTCACCCGGTTATTCATTATTACTTCTGGACGATAATGAAAAATTTAGTATTTTACTGGTTGTTACTGCTGGGAATTCAATAAATGTTGCCAGCACAACCTGAGATAAAAGATTTAAATCATCCGTCCCTTCAGTACACAGGCTAGGTAGACAACGCGACAGAGCCTAGGCCTAGGGATATGCAAGTCGACTTAGTTTAGCTGTGTAATTTTCCACCATCAATTTTCAGCCATTACAGATTGCTTTAGGATACCCTACCAACACGTGTTTGAAAATGTTCGTTATTTTGAAAGTTGTGCTTAGGGGTGGAATTTAAACACCGTGTAAATGTTGTTGTGGAACTCCATCTGTCACCTAATACTGTTGGACAAAGCATTATTTATAAAGAAACCTTTTTTGGATCAAACTACTGAAAATATTTTAATTGTTTAAATTTAACAAAATAGCGTTGTTTTCATTTGTTAGTTCATAAGCGTCATGTGTCCTGCAGGTTTTACTGTACAATAATTTAACACTGGTAGTTAAAAAAAATGTAATGCCACACACACATATTTTAAAATCAAGTATGATCAAAATTTCTTAATCCTCTTTTTACAAACAAAACTAGTCGCAATTAAAAAATTTAATTTGATGTCAAAGTGCTGTTAAAATTCTACAGTAACAAGAGTATTACAGAAAATAAAGATGTCTGTAATACTCGTACATTTATTAGAGGTTAACGTAGATAACTTAACACCCTATAATACAAAATCAATTTAGAGTTTTCAATTTTTGAGTATTGGAATATTAATTGTGACATAAAGGGTCCGCCGAAGACAAAATAAGTCACAGTCAAAATTAAGTACTAACTTTTTTTTACGTTTTAATCTATACCAAGTTAACAATGGTCGTATCTTAAGTCTGATAGAAAATTGTTAGTTTGTAATCGAATTGTCTGCATCTTTTGTATCCAAATTGTTTGTCCAGGCCCAATGCTTAATGATCAAATTGCATTTAAAGTTGCAATTCTGCTTAGATTCCAGGATTTGACTTATTTTGTCATTAGTTTATTAAAGGGTTTCTTCAAGGGTGCACTAATGGTAGTTTTGCATGAAATTGATTTTTATATGAAATAGTTTAACTGTTAAAGAGGGTTGATTACTATAATAAACCCTTAAAAAATAACCGAATGTTTCAGGTGTTCTTGGTTAGAAAGATAATTGGAGCCGACAGTGGAACTCTTTACGCAATGAAAGTCCTCAAGAAAGCAACATTAAAAGGTAATTTTAAGCAATAGAAATTAGTCAATAGAGAATGTTGGTAGTTTTCTGAGTATATTAATGAGAATAAATGCGATAGGTTATTTTTATCGTTGAGCGCTGGTTTTTTTACACAGTGGTATGCTTTTGTAGGAACAATACATGCGTAATTCCTCTTCACAGTCGAAATAACAAATTAAATAAAATTTTCTATTTCTTAATAGTGCCCTTTAGCCGGGAAGCTTTAACTTAATTAGTAGGAAATCAAAGAATATTTTACGCTAATAAGTGTTTTTAGCTAACCCTTCTACCAATCCATTGATGCCAAAGGCTTGAAAACTATTCGTAAATGGGAAAGAATGGTATACTCTACCAGTTGTTATCAATTTTCTTTTTAGCTATAACTCAGTTGATTCTCGGGGATCTTTAAAACTGAGATTAAATTTGCCGAAACATGTTTTCCAGTGAAAACTTCCTATTTTAGTTTGTCTTATTAACTTTCTGTCCTATACTGTATTTAGTTTAAAGACTCTCATAATATTAAAGAAGGCCTATGAAAACATACAAGAAATTTAATCACACTCTAAATTATTTTTTCTCTGAAAGGTCCTTAATTTTATTTTGGCGTTTTACTAATAAACATCACGTATGTACAAGTGCTGTCAGACAGATATTAACTTCCGTTGTGTATAGCTTGGAGGCGAGTAAAACCATACGGGCAAATTATACCAGTACTTTGTTGGTAGCCTGACTTATTGTGAATCCAACAGCTGCTTGACATTTTGTTTTGCCATTTTATTATCTGAAAGCGTGGAACAAAATTATCTCTACTTGTAATATTCCAGCCGTTAAAATAAAAGCCCTATCAATAACAAAACATTACTTTTGAATCCACTTTTTCCTTGCTAAAGGGGTTTTTAGAACCCTTGTTTAGCCAAACACATTAGAATTTTGTCTATGACTTTGAAAAATAGTGTGAAATCCATAACCACTCGAATTTCAGCAGGTTTACGATTGCATTGCGTCTGCTTTTCGTTATGGACACTGGCAGCGGAATGTCATGTAATAGTGTAGGAAACCTGCCTTAGTTTGTTAATAGCTCCGAAGTTAATCATGAAAATGCTAAATTAAAAGTAAAAGAATGCTATTTAATATAAATACAGTCAACTCCCGATAAACCGTAATCGGATTAAACGCGATACCAACAGAAAAAAATATGATGCCGCCATCCCTCTAAAAACAGACGATAATAGTATCCCGCGTGACCTTGATTCGTTTTCTCTGACTGCCCTGACAATATTAGTCCAAAAATAACAAATTCTCCCCACCTGCCGGAATGACCCATCCGCCTCTCCGATAAATCTAGGCCTATTGAAGGTTTTGACAGTGGTATAAAAGGGAATATCATTTTTGAAGTGTGGTTGCAGGAGTTGTTTTTGTTATTGGAGTGGTTATTGGTGATTGCGAAACGATGTCTACAAAACGCAAACGGGTCGTATTGACAATACAGCAAAACTCAACATGATGCAAAATATTGATCTTGGTTCAAAAGTAAACAAATGTGCAACCAGTATAACAATTAACATTGCGCATTGGTGATACAACAGTTTCACGGTGATTTACGAAAGTAAGATAACAATAACAGCGTAAACACTAACAATACTCCGTCGTCATTTTCTGGTTGCTGTGGTAACCAAGTCACGTGACCTGTCAAGAGTTCGACGCTAGCGCTGCTGATTGCTCAGTAGCTAACTAAAACCGTGGCACCAAGGCTACCGTAACACGCGTGTCCGACGGCGCGGTGCTTAAATACATGAGAACTAATGACTAGATTCCACATGCACTGTTCTCTAGAATCTGTTATCCCCATTTTTAGTTGTATACGTCTTTATACCCTTAATTGTACAATAATTTTGAGTTTTTGCGGATTAACCGCGATTTTGCTTATCTGGGTAGCCTCAACCCGACTTTATCGCGGTTCATCAGAAGTTGACTGTATAATGTTACGTGTCCAAAAACAGTGTTCGTTATAGAATTTTTAACGAAACTTTTTAAACAGCTCTTGAAGTTTTCTCTCAGAACACATTGCATTAAAGGTAATGCAAACCCAAGCGTGTGTGCCATGCTCCCAGTAGTATATTCCAGCTTAGCTGGACAGTGTAGCAGGATGTTAAGGTATAATGCTCAGGATGTGTGGTCAGACTCAGTTGGCTGACTCAGGGAGGAAGTACAGGATTTGCATTTGTTTTGTTTTTCACCTGGCTGAGGGCATCGACGTATGCAACTAACACTATTGTACAACAACATAGGAACTTAATAAATATTCATAAAATATGTTAAAATTCAACAATATCCTTTACTTATTTCATGAAGATGGAACAAAAAGGTTAGGCCGACTATACTGTTATGTACGTTTTATTTATTAATTTGTACATAAAAGCAAACGCCAATTTACAGTAGACTTGCTTAACATATATTATGGCTAAAGATTATTTGTAACAACAGTAGTAATACAGTTTTAAGAGGTCTTCTCTGTTATGCATTAGTATTTAGACTTAATCATGATAACTTCTTTGAGAAATCGTTTATTGTAAATGGGGTTTCATTAGTAGAATAAATAAATAAGATGCGGCCATGCTGGACACCGTTTGTAATACAGAGTAAAGCTTGCTAATGATGTTTTAAGTAGGTTAACATACTAAAATTTGAAACATGTTTCTCTAGAAGCATAGAGCTATTTAGGTTGCAGCTTAAAACGTTTAAAACTGTGTCTCAGAAAATCATTAGCAACAAATGCAGATACTTTAATTATTTTCTGCTGCATTGTTTGAGCTGATTTAAGTCTACACGATTAAAGCTCTTTGTTCCATGCAAGAAACAGGTCTTAAACGCATAGCTTAGAATTTTCATTAAATTTAATCTTATTGTTCATTAAAACCTGCATTAAAATGAACTAGATGAGAGTTCCCGTGCTTTGTTTACATAGCTGTGTGTATATTATAAGAAAGTTGCAAATTTAAAGGTTTAAAGTAAACAAAAAAGATAGTTGTCTATATATCTATAAGAAAAACCATTTAGTTTGCCTGTTAGTTCATCATCTGCTCTTTATAATAATTGTTGACTACCTTGTGAGAGTCATAGTTAGTCTGCCGTTCTGGCCGTTTTAGAGCCCGCTTTGGTGTTTTGCAATTTATTTTGAGGATGTTGTATGGATATAAAATGTAGCTAAAGACACACTGCCTGATTAGCTTAATCCTCAATAAAATTTCACGAACATATCTTCAGCAAATTTTGACTTATAAGCGGTCCAATATGCCTTCAAACGTCTTCAGTGCCCACTTCGGTTTTTCGCCAAATATTTTTTGGATGTTGTATGGATGTAAAATGTAGCTAAAGACATACTGTCTGATTAGCTTAACCCTTAAACAAAGTTTCACCAACATAGCTTCAGCAAATTTTGACTTATAAGCGGTCCAATATGCCTTAAAAACGTCTTCAGTGCCCACTTTGGTCCTTCGCCAAATATTTTTAGGTTGTTGTATGGATGTAAAATGTAGCTAAAGACACAAAGCGTAATAGACTAAACCCTTAAACAAAATTTCACCACCATAGCTTCAGCCAATTTTCAGTTATAAGTACAGTAGTCCAATATGTCTTAAAAACGTTATATAAAGACAGACAGGATTTTTTGACCCTAGTTTCGGTTGAGAGATGTAGAGATGTAGTAAGCACAGTTGGAGACGGTGTGATGAGAAAGTTGTGTTTGTTGTGTACAGTGAGGGATCGCATGAGGACCAAGATGGAGCGCAATATCCTGGTTGACGTACGACACCCGTTCATTGTCAGACTTCACTACGCATTCCAAACCGAGGGCAAACTCTACCTCATCCTTGACTTCCTGCGAGGAGGGGACCTCTTCACTCGCCTTTCTAAAGAGGTACGTTGTTTCGTATTTGTAAATCATTTAATTAATATCTGTACAATTATATACAGAGTTCTAAACTATTAATCCAAACATCAGGGTGTAATAATATATGAGTTTATATGTTTGGCCGCAATCCACCATTTGGTGTTTTTCAGTACACATTTTTTATGTTCTATACTACTTTACCAATTTTATTGAAATTTGATATAGTTTTGTACATTGTAAAGATTTCAAGAATTTTGTTAAAAAAATCAGCAGTATTCCAAATAACATATTTTCAAAATGGCAACTGTTTAAAATTTCAAAGTAAAATAACTCAAAAGCTGTGCATTTACCAAAGGCTTTTAATGAATATATTTCAAACAGTTTTAATACCTTTCAAATGACACTATATTTGTTTAAATCGAACAATAAACAATCAAGTTCCAGTTCAAAAGAATGACGGGTGGCGCTCACTTGTGTAACTGTGCTGACACAGCTATTAAGATTTCTCTTATAACACTTTTGGCATTTTCTGATAGTAAACAAGGTTTTTACACATAACACCTACATACTAGTGTAAGACTTAAATTTGCAATTGATAAATAATTCTTTATTAACTAATTGATTAATAATATAATTATAAATAACAAGCTAATCCACTTCAAGCGTTATTTTGTGTGTTTTTTTTACCATGTAACGCTTTACTTTCTTTGCCTAGATTTGAACTTAAGACACAGCAGTTAAATACTTAATTCAATAACTGCTGTCTCGGACTGGAAACTCATACTGTACTCTGTCTGCCGTTAGTATCGAATTGTTGAGAAAGAGTGTTGTTTACATCAAAACTGGAATCGAACTTTAACAATGTTGGGAAGAGTCCAAGCAAACCGAAATCTCCTTGTTGATTGTAGCAGCAAACTTTCCTAAGCTCCTTGCAGTTGAAACAAACTTCAGCTTCTCTGCAACCTTTAAAATACTTTTAACGACGTTTGGGCTTTAAAAAAATACTTCCTTTGGTCGTTGGGCTAGTAATTAATGACCCAATCTGGGGAACACACGGCCCTATTAACGAGACTATACCCCATTGTCCATTGCGGGACATAAATGTGAGAGTGAATAGAAAATTTCACCAATAAACTTTTCTGACAATTGCCATGCATTGTAAAATGTTTTGCAATAAAAAATGTATTTATTTATTTCCAGATTAGAAGAATTAAAAAATCTGTTGTTATTGTTTTGAAGTTTATAGAGGTTTTACTAAAGAAGTTGTCTATTGCAGGTTATGTTCACCGAAGAAGATGTCAAGTTCTACTTGGCAGAGTTGGCTCTTGCAGTCGATCACATTCACTCCCTCGGCATCATCTATCGAGACCTCAAGCCTGAAAAGTAAGTGTTATACTTTCTTCTTTTACATGTACCAATATACTCAACATTATACAATTTGGAAAACTTTTATAACCTCACGCCTGTTTTGAAAGTAAACTACATCGAAACATAGACTTTAAGTCCTAACTCTCTGCAATTCTGAATTGGCTCAACAACTTATTTTGAAATCTAAACATCCTTTCGGTTTGAACCTCAGATAGTATTTCTTGCTTTGTATATAATGACAAATTTTCTCTCTTGATATAATAATTTTGGTGACTTGCATCATCTACCTAAATTTATTCATCTAAAAGTTTTTAAATAAAAACGTATTTATGTTATTGTTGGTTTACTTTTTGTTCCTATACCTTAAGTCTAGAAGTTAGAAACATTTCTAGATTTCCTTATTCCTTTATTTCTTCTCTACCGTAAAAATAATAGTGTAATCAATATAGGCGGTGGCCATAGCTCAGTGGTATAGTGCGTGCTTTGCACCAAAATAAGCTCGGGTTCGATTCCCGGCCGCAGTGATACCTTTTCAAGGTGGCCGTTCCACATTGTTCGGAAGTCATGTTAAGTTGTTGGTCCATTCCATTGGTCATTGGGTTATAAATTAATGGCCCAATCTGAGGAATAAACTAACAGAAAAAATTAAAGATGAAGACAACATAGAAATATTCAGAAGAAAACTTAAATCCAAATTGGCTGATAAAGCATATTATACAATAAAGAAATTTATGGAAGATCCTATCTGAAACAAAACAAAGTGACGAATGCGACGCCTGGCGTTTCTAGCAGGATATCTTCAAGTATTCAAGTAAGTATTCAAGAGGAACATCGGCCCTAGTTTGCAACATGAAAACACTCATCACACTCACCATCATTACATGTTCACCTTAAGAAGATTCATCCCCCAGAAAAAGTTGCTTAATACATGCTTTCCTGGGCCCCTGTTCAGAACATTATCTTTTGGTGTACAGATAAGAAAAGTCTCTAGGTTTGTATAACCTGGGTTTTAACAAAATCGTACACCAAAGTTAGCAAAAGTGTTTATAAGTTTGACCAAAAATAGGCTATTTCAAAAGTAGGCTATTTTTCTCCAAGCAGTTTTTGCTTTTTTCGTGTATAAGGAACGTGCCATTTGTACGTTTCTGTTAACGGCGCCGGAAACAGGGTCTACAAAACCATGTTTTGTCACTTTTTGAGTGAGCAAAGCAAAGTTGGAATATCACTACTACCATTCCTCTTGACTGGCAAGGTCGGCGGCACGTGCGACTCTTCCAAGAACTGAGCTAGACAAGTCAACCCAACTAGAGCTAATGTTTTTGAAACAGAAGAGTAACTTGGATTTCCACCTACCCCTCGTCCACCGGAGAGAAATGACAATACTCCGCTATTTCAGTGGTGAACATGGGTTTGTGCTAGGTTGACTAATCCAAGGTTGACTTTCCAAGAGAGTGGGTGGTCGGTGTCTCAAAGCAAAGTAGCAAAATGTATGTTGTTAACTAACGTCGGGTATGTTGCAGCATTCTATTAGACGCAGACGGTCACATCTCTCTGACAGACTTCGGACTGAGCAAGCTGCCGCTAGACGATCAGCAAGCGTACAGTTTCTGCGGAACAGTGGAGTACATGGCTCCCGAGATCGTAAACCGCAAGGCATTCATTCGCAGCGGACTGGTGGTCATTCGGAGTCCTCATGGTGAGTTCTTTCTAATAACGTGTAGTACAACACCCGTTTGCCTGTAGGTTCAAATGCCTGCTGCAACCTGCACAACGGTAGGCATACTCCTAGTTCTATTTTATAAAATAAACACTGGGCTGCCGGTCTGGCTCTTACGAGCGAGGGTGAAATGGACCTCTACACCACCCAACTACAAGTTGACGCTGCACGAACCCAACGGCAGACCTTACGCCCGAAATTCACTAGTAATTAACCCTTCATTGTCCTGAACCGTTAGTAACGTGCGGCTAGTGTGCCCACATAGGACCGCGTCGGTTACAGTAAAGCGCCAGGTCCACCCAGTAGATGCTACTTTCTAGCAGATTTATTTAGAACTTGTTGGAATGGAAACTATTACTGAACGTTGTATCAATTATTTCACAACTTTTTCAGTCGTTTTTCCCGTTATTTTGTTATTCCAGCTAAGGAAAAAAGCAAAACTGAACGGTTTTGTTTCACGATCAAATTCAGCTATCAGTCTAAATTACGTCACGCTGTACAAACCGTGTTTATCAAATCTTACTGGTGTTTACTAAGTTATTCTATTAGTTTTGTAAACAAACGTGATTTGTTAGTTAGTGTTATGAATTAGTAAAGTTATAATTGGAGGATTGTGTATGTGTTGAGATCGTGGGTAATAGTGAAATGGATTGTTAACTCCAGCAGCTGGGAAAAGTCAGACCGTAGGTCTAGTTCTACTGTTTATAAGTCAGGGATGGAGGGGTTAACCCGAGACCAGAAAACGCCATTTCAAGAACAATGTGGAGAAAATCCCTATGAAGCACCCAAGGCCTAACCCACTTTTGATAAGTACCAAGTAGTGTAGGGAGGAACACTCCGTGAAGCACCCGATGCAGGGTCAAATTACTTGTGATAAGTAGTGGGAAGTTAAATTTCCTTCTGAAAAACTGTCGACTGATGTGTGATTGTGCTGGTTTTAGTACGAGATGCTGACAGGCTCGTTGCCGTTCCAAGGAGCTAACCGCAAGGAGGATGACGCAGATTCTCAAGTCTAAGCTGGGCATGCCTCAATTCCTATCCCAGGAGTCTCAGTCTCTCCTGCGCGTTCTCTTCAAGCGCAACCCGGCCAATCGGCTCGGAGCTGGTTAGTACACAAACTACTGTAGTTTAACAAAGTAACTTTTAAATTATACTATCCCAGATTATTTTATTTTGACCAAAATATTTTTGAAACTTGGCACTTTACTTAAAAGACAGACACCCTGTTAAAAATGAATGTTTAAAGGAAAACTAAAATTCACTCAAGAACAATTATTGTTTACAAGCTCCCAGATGAAAAATGTTTGAATGCTTTGCTAAATAAAAATTGTTAGTAATATTTAGGAGTGTGCAAGTATCATTTTTTGTAGTTCGAGTCGAGTCTGTTAAAAAAAGCTTGAGTTTCGACTTTCGAGTAGAGTATTATCGTATCACAATGAAAAATTAGCTCATTGTGGAGTTTTTTTGAAAAATTTTACTATTTAAATTAATTGAATATGAACACATACATTAAATATAGCACATAACATCTAAACAAAACCAAAATAAAACATTAATTAAATTAAATCCACAAAAATTGACTTAACTTTATATGAGTTTATAACTTTCTGTTATATTTTCTGCAAACTTATCCCAGAGCAGTATTTGGTTCCAAGGCAAAACCTTATTATTTCGAAATCACGAGTTTGATACCGTTAGCGGCGATATCTGACACTCGCTAACGACAGTGGTGAAATCACAACTTCGATATCATTCGCGGCAATCTCTAACTTTCGCTAATGCACACGATGAAATAACGACTTCGATACCGTTTGCGGCGATCTCTGACTCTCGCTGCGCCAGCGGTGAAATCACGACCGATACCGTTCACGGCGATCTCTGACTCTCGCTAACACCCGTGGTAAAATCACGATTTCGATAACGTTCACGGCGATCTCTATTTCGCGGTGAAATGACGACTTCGGTACCAATCGGGCGGCAAATTACTTGACCAAATGTTGAGCTTTACCGATCAGGTCGAGCACTACCGATAATCAAGTACTTGCACACCCCTAGTAATATTGGTTAGTGAAATTGTTATTACAACACAGTCAATGTCAAAATATCTATTACAATTTCCTCAAGAAATATATTGGCCTCAAAATTGTACAGAGTGTTTCAAGTTATATTAGGTCTTCATTTCTGCAGTCTCTGTGAAGAAGTTTCTCCAGCATGGAGAATGGTATAGCTATCAGCCAACTGGCTGCGTGGTTTTCAAATTCTTTCCTCTAAGAGTCTTGATCTCGAGCGGTAGCAAGTTGAACTCTAGCCCTATGCGACAGCTTTCTCTGGGAGGCGATCTGCTAGCAGGATGTAGTTGTCAGCATGTCGAGTATTATGGTGGTGCTTGTCTGCTGCTCGAGGGAGTTCATTCCTATCAGCAAACAGAATTGCATTTGGGATGTACAGGGCCACAGCAGTTATGATGTGAAGTTCTTTGAATTTTTAAACAGACAGCAGGCAAACAACAACTACCCGTGTAATGAAAACTATATGTTTTCAGGCCCAGATGGAATCAATGAAATCAAGAAACATCCCTTCTTTACTTCAATAGACTGGGATAAACTTCTGAAAAAAGAAATCCAGCCACCCTTCAAGCCGGCCGTCAGTCGAGCAGACGACGCATTCTATTTCGATAGTGAATTCACCTCGAAGTCTCCTAAAGGTAAAAGCTATTTACATGGCTTAACCCTTGGAAAACTTTCTTTAGTTTTGTTAAAGAAGTTGATTATGTATTTGAGTAGGAGTGGGCGGGATTGGGGTTTTCCTTCAGTGTGGGATTAAAAACTAATTTTAGTTATTACAAAATTAATTTTCAATTTTCTTATAGTTTATAAATAAATACATTGACTCTACAAATCCCAAATTTGTGTTAAATCTGTGAGTGCTATGTGTATGGAACAGCATGATAGTCCTTTGACTTGATATTATTAACTATCAAATTACCATTATAATAAAACTGTGTAATAATTACAGGCCTTAAACTAACATTGAAATGTCAAAAAGGGTTGAATTTATTATTGGACTTTACTGTGTAATATTTAAAATGTCATTTATTTAGTAATTGGGGTAGTTTTAATATGAATTTCTTTAATATAAAATTTTTTTAAATATTAATTTCTATAACATTTTTATTTGTTTAGTGGCTAGAGTAATTTTATTTTTAACAGGAATTTGCCTTGAAAACTGACCAGCAATCATGGTAAAACTAACCTAGGGGGCAGATTGTTTGAAAAAACTCCTAAATTACCATATTTGTCAAAATTCATTCCAGGCAGAAATTAACCTTTCTTTTAAACCCCTCCCGCCCAAAATATCCTGCCTGATTTTTAGATTTAAATTTTCTTCAGGAATCTCCCAATCCTTTGGGACTCACCAACCCGTACTTAACATCATCCTGTTGACAACGAGTTTGTCTTCAGTTTCACCCTAAGCACTTTATATTTGTTCCTACACGTTACACCTGAACCGACTGAGCTAAGATGTGTGGCGTTGCAGATTCACCAGGGATCCCGCCCAGTGCCAACGCTCACGAGCTGTTCCGTGGCTTCAGCTTCATCGCTCCGTGTCTCCTGAGCCAGGACGAGGCACTCACACAAGCCACTCTCAACCACAAGCCTCAGCCCGCACCCAGCGAGACACTCACCAAGGTAAGTGTCATATCACGCACCTCACGCTTGCACCTACGTTTTGCAATATCCGAATGGGGTTCTACCTCAATTTTAACAATTTATTTGCGTAACGATACGAGGGCTGATCAAAATGTTCAAGGACTTTTCAAAGAGTAAATGAGTTAATATATAAACCCTTCTTGACATTTTAATGTTTACAGGTACCTGTAATTACTACAAAGTTCAATTATATGGCAATATCACTAATACAATCAATAATAATATCAAATCAAGGGCAATACATGTACCATACATTCCTTTAATTAACTCACAAAAGGTACAAAGATCGGGATTTGTAAGAAAACTTTACTTTCTTTCACCGTAAAAACCTTTTAAATTTTCTGACCTTTTCTTTTTTTTAGTTTGTAATGACTGAAATGAGCTTTTAATCTCACCTAAACATTTTCCGATATCAAGCAAAAAAATCATAGAATGTTTCTTGCCCAATTTCGGCGGGAAGGGAAAAATCCAATCCTGCCCACCCTTACTTTATTTGTATAAACAAACATTCACAACAAAATTTCTACACATTTTCTCTCTCGTTGATGTGCTGGTTGTTTCAGCTGTCGTATGTGAAAGCCAACTCTGTCCACGACGAGTACGACCTGAGGGAGGAGATCGGGAGGGCAGTTACTCAATATGCAGACTGTGCATTCACAGAGCAACTTCGGATAGAATGCAGCTGTCAAAGTAAGTTTCTAAACTCTTCTGTAGTACTTTCGGTCAGTGACATTCTAAACTTGATGTTAAATAAATATTCCTAGCCTCGTCCATGATTTTCTTGTTAACACTTTTTAGGTACATAAAGGGTCCCAGTAAATTTTGATGTTTTGTACAGATGAAATTTTTTTACCTGGCACTTGGATTTCAAATAAAATGTATATTCATTATCTAGAAAACATCAGGCATAGTTGTCACCCCTTGTGGAGTAAAGCTGGCTGGCTCGCCACAGTGAAACAATCCTATTAAGCGGCTATACTACACGTCCGCGTCACGTCACGTCCGTCACTGCGGGTGTATGCTCCTGTGTAATCAAAATGGAACGTATACTACACCGTCGCGTCGTCACTGCGAGATTCTGGCGTCACGCATTTTGAGGCATGGAATAGCGGTGATTGGGCCGATATTGTGTGATTGTGATATAACCACCCTCACCGTCTTTGCTTCAATAGACTGGGATAAACTTCTGAAAAAAGAAATCCAGCCACCCAAGCCGACCGTCAGTCGAGCAGGCGGCGCATTCTATTTCGATAGTGAATTCACCTCGAAGTCTCCTAAAGGTAAAAGCTATTTATGGCAACCCTTGGAAAACTTTCTTTAGTTTTGTTAAAGAAGTTGATTATGTATTTGAGTAGGAGTGGGCGGGATTGGGGTTTTCCTTCAGTGTGGGATTAAAAACTAATTTTAGTTATTACAAAATTAATTTTCAATTTTCTTATAGTTTATAAATAAATACATTGACTCTACAAATCCCAAATTTGTGTTAAATCTGTGAGTGCTATGTGTATGGAACAGCATGATAGTCCTTTGACTTGATATTATTAACTATCAAATTACCATATAATAAAACTGTGTAATAATTACAGGCCTTAAACTAACATTGAAATGTCAAAAAGGGTTGAATTTATTATTGGACTTTACTGTGTAATATTTAAAAAAATGTCATTTATTTAGTAATTGGGGTAGTTTTTAATATGAATTTCTTTAATATAAAATTTCTTTAAATATTAATTTCTATAACATTTTTATTTGTTTAGTGGCTAAATTTTTATTTTTAACAGGAATTTGCCTTAAAAACTGACCAGCAATCATGGTAAAACTAACCTAGGGGCAGATTGTTTGAAAAACTCCTAAATTACCATATTTGTCAAAATTCATTCAGGCAGAAATTAACCTTTCTTTTCCTCCGCCCAAAATATCCTGCCTGATTTTTAGATTTAAATTTTCTTCAGAATCTCCCAATCTTTTGGGACTCACCAACCCGTGCCAACATCATCCTGTTGACAACGAATTTGTCTTCAGTTTCACCCTAAGCACTTTATATTTGTTCCTACGTTTACACCTGAACCGACTGAGCTAAGATGTGTGGTGTTGCAGATTCACCAGGGATCCCCCAAGTGCCAGCTCCACGAGCTGTTCCGTGGCTTCAGCTTCATGCTCCGTGTCTCCTGAGCCAGGGCCAGAGGCACTCACACAAGCCACTCAACCACAAGCCTCAGCCGCACCCAGCGAGACACTCACCAAGGTAAGTGTCATATCGCACCTGGCTTGCACCTACGTTTTGCAATATCCGAATGGGGTTCTACCTCAATTTTAACAATTTTTTTACGTAACGATACGAGGGCTGATCAAAATGTTCAAGGACTTTTCAAAGAGTAAATGAGTTAATATATAAACCCTTCTTGACATTTTAATGTTTACAGGTACCTGTAATTACTACAAAGTTCAATTATATGGCAATATCACTAATACAATCAATAATAATATCAAATCAAGGGCAATACATGTACCATACATTCCTTTAATTAACTCACAAAAGGTACAAAGATCGGGATTTGTAAGAAAACTTTACTTTCTTTCACCGTAAAAACCTTTTTTCAATTTTCTGACCTTTTCTTTTTAGTTTGTAATGACTGAAATGAGCTTTAATCTCACCTAAACATTTTCCGATATCAAGCAAAAAAAATCATAGAATGTTTCTTGCCCAATTTCCGGCGGAAGGAAAAATCCAATCCTGCCCACCCTTACTTTATTTGTATAAACAAACATTCACAACAAAATTTCTACACATTTTCTCTCTCGTTGATGTGTGCTGGTTGTTTCAGCTGTCGTATGTGAAAGCCAACTCTGTCCACGACGAGTACGACCTGAGGGAGGAGATCGGGAGGGGCAGTTACTCAATATGCAGACTGTGCATTCACAGAGCAACTCGGATAGAGTACGCTGTCAAAGTAAGTTTCTAAACTCTTCTGTAGTACTCGGTCAGTGACATTCTAAACTTGATGTTAAATAAATATTCCTAGCCTCACCATGATTTTCTTGTTAACATTTTCTTACCTGGCACTTGATTTAAATAAGAAATGTATATTCATTATCTAGAAAACATCAGGCATAGTTGTCACCCCTTGTTGGGGCTGTAAATCGTCGCTGGCTCGTCCGCCACAGTGAGACAATCCTATTAGCACGCTACCATGAGCACCCTAGTTCTAAATATGATTTAAAGGAGTTAATCACTGATCAATTTGATAATACGCTCTTGTAGTTTATAATGATTTACCAATAATTTCTGTTTTTGTCCCATTACAATCGGATAATTTAAACCAGTGTTATACAGTTATGTTTTAAAGCAAAGATCACAGCAACCCTATGAGTCGACAAGTCCAAGAAGGAACGATGTTTTTGGAAGTGACCTGTCCTACTCTCCACCCTTCCCTCGCCCTGTATCTTCTCGGCTGGCCCTGCATGCCCCTGCCAACTAAGCAATTTCATCTGTGAATCATGTCTAATTAATACTTAATTGTGGGACATTTAAATTATAAAGTATGGACAAAAGTTGTCTTTGATAGGTATAACAAAAAAACGAGTTGAGATAAAAAGTTTTTCTTTGCATTGTTGAATTTGTATTAAAATTCTCTTTCTTTTGAAGTGCTTCAAGGGAGGGGTACATTTTTATTTTAAAAATGTAGGGGTCTCCCACCCCCAGTTTTTCAGTTAGGAGGGTGACACAAAGTACGTCAAAACAAACATTATATTCAAAATGTTATAAAAACATTCCTTTAAGTATATCTTGAAGAGCTGGATCTTATTATATTTATAAATTTAAAACATCAAACTGTCTAATAAAGTAAAATTGTTTAATTTACAAGGCATTTGAAAGGCCTCAGAATTAAACAATGTTACTTTATTAGACAGTTTGATGTTTTAAATTTATTCCCTTAAGTGTTTTAAAAATATTCCCTTTTTCAAAAGTTACGATGGGGTGGGGGACATTTAAAACTCACAGTGTGTATGTATATTTGTGTGACTCTACCGTCCGCATTTTTTGTCAGATTTTAATGAAATATATTACAAATTTCATTTTGTAAATATCTTGGTCAAGTTGGTTAGCCAGCAAAATCAAACTACCGGAACTACCCTGATGAGCTCCGGAGTCGCGTACGATTCCAACCCCACAGGGGTCCGCTCAAGATATTCATTACATTGTTTTTGTATGATAATTGTCTCATTGTTGCTTTCAGGTCATTGATAAGTCTAAGAGAGACTGTCAAGAGGAAGTTGACATTCTGCTAAGATATGGACATCACAGTAACATAGTTACGTTAAGAGATGTGAGTTGAACCTTGAAATATGTTATTTAAGTGCAATTTACAAAACAAATATGATTTTTTATAGAGGGGATGGGACGGAGACTTAGTTTTTGCTGTAGTTGTAAAGTACTCAGGATTTTTCAGAACAGGACAAGGTAGAAAAAAGTAATTACTTGACTTTTTATTGACTTTGGCGAGAAACAAATTGTTAGTGACCTTACATGAATCATAGTTTTACACTTGAGGAGATCAACCTGAATGCAGTAAACTGGGAAAAACTGTGAATTTCTGTCTAAAACTTAGAAAAAGCTACCTTGCAATAGTCATAAATACTTTTAAGTTTTAAATCTTTTTGGATTTTTGGCTTACAGTCTGATTAAAATAACATTTGTAAGGTATGACCGGGTTTAAATGACCCTAGGAAGATATCGCAGGACTAATCAAACTCGAAGCGGGGAATCGACACTTGGAATCCTATACAAAAACAATGCTCAAAGGCACGGCAGTGACTTTTCCTTAAAAAAATATTGCAGGAGTGAAGTAGAAAATTCTTTATTGATCTTTCTTTAAAAACATCAAAATTCAAGAAAATGAGAACTTGAGAAATGTTTGGTTTATTTTGACTTGTTAAACCACCCAGTGAAGTTTGATCCCCTAATCACTGGACACCCTGTATAATTAAATGTAGTTCCTATATTAGTGTAGCCCTCTGAAGACGGGTGGAGTTTTTAACTGCCCGAAACGTTAGCAGTAGTTTTTTCTCCAGAAGTGGCTGGAAAAGTCCGTTTCTTATTTTTACTAAATAGGTCTCCGCCATTATAATGAACTTTCAAACTAACCTTCCTTATTTCTTCTCCATTAACTCAATGATGAATTTCAGTGGACAAATGATTTTTCAGACAATTTATACAGATTTAATTAAATGGCAATGGTTTTAGAATAATAAAAATACGATATTGCAAGCCAGAAAAATCTAGTGCAAGTACAAAATGGACGTTTGGTTTTGTCTGAGATCGTTATCAGTCAACCTGACTGAGAGGGGCTGTTTACTTGCTATAGAGTTTCTTATCTTATCTCCACCAGAAGTACACACTCATGGCAACAATACTTGGAAGTTCAAAACATGAATTTTAGTGTGTAAATTAATTTGTTTAACGTAGAAGGAAACATTTAATTTATCAGCAGTTTCTCTTCTCGTCCCAAAATTTTGGTACTAGGCCAGAGGGAGGGGATCAGGAAATTATCTCAATCCCGTCCCAATATCGGAAATCCGGGAAAAACTAATGTCCGACGTGTTGACAGGTGTATGAAGACGAGAAGTCAGTGTACCTGGTGATGGAGCTGATGCGAGGTGGAGAGTTGTTGGACAGGATACGGAGTCATCACATGTTCTCAGAGCGAGAGGCCAGCGGAGTCATGCACACGGTCATCTCCACTGTGGCCTATCTACACCAGCACGGGGTCAGTGCAATGTAAACTGTTTTCTTTTTAGCAAATTCCCTTTGGAGAAATGAGATATTCCCGAGACCAAGGACTGTTCCTGAGCTTCCTTGGCATTCATCTGGATCCCCAGAACACGTTTTGAGCATTTTTATACTTCATTTAAACACTTCATATAAAATAATAATGCATTTTAAATGCTTTTTTAAGTCAAAATAGCCCGGGAAGCTTCTTTGCATTACAACATGCTTCCTAATAAAATACACAAGATCCAGGAGGATTGACAATATTTAAGAAAAATCAAGATTTATCTAGAAAATAAGGTCTACTTACACCGTTGGGAAATTGAAAAAGATAGTTAGTGGCCAAAAGTAAATTTTAACGACCACAGCACCAGCTGCTCCTAGGGATCTTCAAAGTATAAATAAGTACTTGCCTTTTGGAAACCAAAACCAACAGACTAACAAGTGTTGTGTACGGCAGGTGGTACACAGAGACTTGAAGCCGTCGAACTTGCTCTACTCGACAGAGGCGCCGCTCCCGAGGACCTGCGTCTCTGTGACTTCGCCTTCGCCAAGCAGCTGCGGGCGGAGAACGGTCTGCTCATGACACCTTGTTACACGGCTAACTTCGTGGCGCCTGAAGTGCTCAAGCGTCAAGGCTACGACGCCGCCTGCGACATCTGGTCCCTCGGAGTCATCCTCTACACTCTTCTAGCTGGGTTAGTTATCTTTCAGAACATGGAAATAAATAGAGAAATAAATGTTGTTGCGTGTTATTGCTTTTAGGGTAAATCGACTCCAAGATGCATGTGTTGTTTCATACAAAAAAATAGAGATTTTAATTTGTAAATAAAATTGTAGTTGGTACTTAATGAAAATAATGAATGAACAAAACAGAACAAACTGATAATGCAAGTGCGTTGTTTGACAGTTAAGCCGCGTCATTTGAAAGAAGGCTCGTTGTTTGCCAGTGTTTACGGTGTGGTGCCATGTGTTCCTTGGTCGGACGAATTCAGCCTTTCTCTGAGCTGACCACTGAGGCAGGCTTTAAACACGCTTCATTCTTTCATCATGCCGCTTGTTACATATCATTACGATATTGCAGAAGGAGTCCGTTTGCGAACGGGCCGAACGACACGCCAGCCGACATACTGAGGCGGATCAACGAGTGCAAGATTGACGTGCAGTCGGGCAACTGGGCGACAGTGTCGGGTGAAGCGAAGGAGCTGGTACATCGCATGTTGCACCTGGACCCGCATCGGAGACCCACAGCCACGCAACTGCTCTCGCACGCGTGGTTGAGTCATGCCACGCGCCAGCAGCTGCCTACGCACAGGCTCACGCTGCAAGACCCCTCTCAGCTCAAGGTGGGTAGCTCATGTAGTGGTCAACAAGTTTATGAAAATAATCATGATTTAGTTGTTGTAAGGTAAGCTGACAGCTTTGAGGGCATACATCGGTGATCACGCCTATAAGCATTATCTGATAACCTTTTGTAATCCTATTGGGTCTAAAGTACCATTGGTTTTCACCTTTAGGTTGAGAGATGTTATATTTAGAAGGCCGGTGTGGACTGCCCTTGTGAGTTTTTAGGCAAATGTCATAAAAGCCAATAGTGCTGTGCTATATATACCACGTTACAGGACAAATTGGCCAAGGCCAGCTGTTGTATGTCATTTTTCGGCAAGTCTATTAGAATTGAAACTCTTTGATTTTGAGTCAAAATTCTCTGCTGATTGGTTATTATTTTCAATTACTAAACTACTATTAGTTTTTAATTTTGAAACGGGTTGAACAGTAAATATTTCTTTATGCAGTAAATTTTTAGAAACCGTTTAGGTCAGGCCATAAGTGTGGTTAATTATGGATATTGTACTAGTGTAAAGCGGTGAAATACCTCACATTTCCAATCAAAACCTCGGTACGTAAGTCTAAACCCTACAGAGGTCTAACCTCACTCTGTTGCAGGGAGCGATGGCAGCAACGTACCGAGCCATGAGTCAGTCTCCCCGGGCACCAAACCTCGGCCCGGTGGTGATGAGTGAGTTGGCACGGCGGCGGCGCAAGTCTAGACCCAAGTCTTCTACAGAGGTCTAACCTCACTTCACAACAAGGCTCTCACTCACTGTGTCCTTCAGAGCCTTGCTCCTGACGTAGTGTTTTAAATTGAGAACAAATTTTATACATTGTTAATACGTTATTCCCTACTCATTCATAAATTGTCTTCTTTATAACTGCTGTAGCTCTGCTTAGATTTTAATTTGTTAGCTTAATAATTAAGGATTTCTCAGAGTATTGTTTTATGTTTTATCTACTTAACTTAAATACTTCTAGGTAACGATGAGAATTGTTATATTTTTATTGCTGACTGTACTTTGGAATTGTCTCACTTGTTGTGTAAAGCATGATATCAATAGTTTGTAAGTACGAATGAGTGTACAATTTTGTTTAGTCAGACTAGTATTACCTTTGTTAAAAGTTTATATTTGTGTAGATTAGTTAAAAGCGTATTATATTTGTATATATGTACAATATTACTTTACACGTTAGGTTCCCTTAGAAGATTTTATCAAAGGACAAAGTTGTAGCTTTTAATTTGTTAGATCTCTTAAGATATAATATAGTTTGTTGTTGTAAATATTGTATTTGAATTTTCCCCCCTTGTGTAACTTCAGCTGACCAAACCTTTTAATTACTTTGTTTTTAATACTGATGTTTATTTATTAAGTATCACTTTTGCACGTCTAGCCAAAGTCTTAAATACTTCAAGCACGTAACAAATTGCAATTTGGTTAGTTCTTTCAATAACTAATTATCATCCTACACTCAAAAGATTACATTTATGTTTTAAAAAAAACACAAAAAAGAAAACATAAGCACTGTTCAGAAAGTAAGCTTTGTGGCTGTTCAAACTTTTTTTAAACGTACTAATATGAGTATGGTAAAAAATATCCACAAATAATGTTAATTTAAAATGCTTAAACCAAATTTACTTTCTGAATTGTACTTGTATTAATTTTTGTACTCTGTTAATGACTGTGCAAAATATGTTTGAAGTAAACTGTTTATTTGTTTTCACTTTTCGGTTCAAAATGGGAAACTATGTGACAAACAAGAAATTTGTGTTGCATTATTGATAGATGGTTTTTGTTAAATTTCATAGTTCTTCCAAAGTGTTGAGAAATGTCCAACTCTCATTATATAAGTAATATAATACATGTAGAAGCTATAAACTGAAGGATTTTGGTATTGTAAGTTATTTTATTTGTACTGGGTGAGCCAAAAAAACAGGGACAATTTTTAAATGAGACAATTCAATAAAAAAAGTAGTTTACCAACCACACTAAAAAAGAAACATTGTATTGCCATTTCTCCTAATGGATGATAATGTCTTCCAAGTGACGCCCTTCCTCATTCAGCAACATGGATTGAGGGATCTATTCAAAATTCTCTGGAGTTCAAACTGTCCTAGGTCTGCCACTGGGTTTGATTTTCAGTGCAGAGGCTGTGTTCCTAAAATTACCAACCCACCATTGAATAGTTTTCCGATTTGGAATGTCACCATGACGGCAAATGTTGAAGTGGCTCGAAACTTACGTGGAATAGAAATGATTCATTAACAAACTGTTCTATAACAAATGCAAGGTGATGCACTAATTACTGACGAGCCATGGTAACCAACCTCTAAATGGCAATAAATAAACATTCATTTTCCTCAACAATATACTCATCATCTGTCATAACAGCTGATAAAATAACAGATTAAAATTGTCCCTGTTTTTTTGGCCCAATCCTTACCATTGTTGTATAATTTGATCTTTAATTTGTGTGTTAAGAGATGCCAAATAAACAACCAATATAATTTGTTTCATAAATTTAGGTCTCATTTAGCGATTTTTAAATGTAAATAAGAAACTATCACAGAGTATTTCCGTTATCGTACTACAGTAGAACCCTTCTTAACTGAAGCCTCGAGATAACCAACTAGCGCTTGTAAACTTTACTCTTAGGCTTTCACGGCCGATGTCACAACTATAATCTAGTGCTTCCGGTTCACACTTTGTCAAAACTTCGTAATTAGCCTGAAATATTTCAGTATCGCTGTGGAGTACCGTCTTCAGTCACTGATTGGCTGAAACTGAGCTACTTGCTGCCTGCTATCCTATTGGTGGCAGGGCTGGCAACCAGATTTTTCGATAGTGTCACAGCCAATGAGAACATCAACTGTTGGCATCTTAGTGACTCATATACTGTACGCTATGTTTTCTTGGCACAAGCTTCAGTTTCGTTCCGATTGTTTACATAAAATAAAAATACTTTTGAAACTGTCAGCTGGTGCAGTAAACACATTTTTCCATACGTGAAAGACGTTTTTGGTCTTCCTGATCTCACAGTTTTGTCTGCTCCGACCTTTCTCCGATCTCTTGTGGACGGATATGAGGGGTTCTACTTTAGTTCCATTTTGTCTAGCTTTTGTTTCTACAGATAATTTTTGACATCCTTCTAATCGCCTAGTGAGACTAACGTTATAAGGTGTATAAACTGCTTTCCTTGTTGCTTTGCATAGTGCCAAATATAGTGTTAATTAATAAAGGTGTGCAGGATCACAAAATGTCATAACCATCTTCTGCAGGTTTAAACTATGGATGGTTTGGTAGCCACGTAACCAATAGGGCCGACTCGGGGTTTCAGGTAATTACTTAAAGTTTATTGAAAATTTTTGGCTAATTTTTAGTGTTAAATTATTAAAAATATGGAAATGTTTGTTTTGGTCCGTTTCCAAGTCATAGCCTGTTTTTGTCAGAATAATTTTAAACCTGTAATCCTGCACAACCAAATAATTTGTGTAAACTGTTATTCTTTAGTTGTTTTAACAAAAACACTTCCAGTAAAATATAATCAAAAGTACTCTTAAGTTAGTTGGCTACGAACGCACAGAGTTACCATTCCATCACCGTTCTCATGTCAATTTATAGTTAGTATTAGCTGTAGTTAATTTATTGTGTACAGAATTATATGATCCAATAATCAGTCAGGGCCTAACCAATATAATATTTGTATAAACTATAAACAGTTAGACAACTATTCTCTAAATACTGTATATTGGGAAGTTATTTTCAATAACTTTCAATGTTGTTGTTATTCCTGTATGTATTGAGGCTTTTACAGTAAGGTATATGATATTTTATATGTATAACAATGTGCAATTGTTGGCAAGCAGAGTTTTATATTATCAATTATTAAGAATATTATTCCTTGTAAGTGTCTACTCTGTTAAATTGTTCAGTAACTATTTTAATGTGATAAACAGTTTGAAAAGATGATACAATCAACAAAATGATTCATTAAAATATTTTTCACAAATTCTCTGTACTTTTATTAATATTTCCTACGTTTTACTTAATAGTCCTCTGATTTTGGGGAATTGTTAAGAATACAAGAAATATTCTTCTGGTATTGAGAAAGAAAATTGTCACTACTATTGACAATAAAATAGTAATATAATTATTATTATAAATTTGTATGATTATACATTTTTGTTAAAGTAAAAATTAATTTAAATCTAATATCAACTTTAAAATAAAAAGTAACACAATTTGTTTTTAAATCAGTTTTCTTCCGACTCAATACAAGACAATATTATGTTTAGTTGACCGTAACGATAACCATTTCTATTGTGCAATAAGTATGAAGAACAAATTTGATTTGTAGAAGAAATGTATGAAAAATACTTCTACGTCTGGCAGGGTGAGACAATTTCGCAGAAATCACTACTTACGTGTTTGTCCAGTAAACACAAATTAGCAACTACTAATAATTTGGAAAAGTCTTTAAATAAAAACTGTTTATTTTTTTATTGAATTTCCTTTGGAAAAATGAGATGTTTTTGCCCATGATAATGTACAACGTAAGTCTGAGGCCGAAGTGAGACTCTGAGGCTGTTTTTTTCGCTCGTGGTAATAAAACAGCCGAAATGCCAAAGTGAGGCTTGGAACGGAACGAATGAGAGTAACAAATTGCAAAGGGAATTCGATTTTTCATGTAAGCGACGCTTGGTTAGCTGCGTGTCGGCCTGGTCTATGCAGCAATTAGTCCTTAAATTAATTAAATGTTCAAGTATTTTTACCATTAAAAATGTTGTCAAATGAATTAAAAACTCTTAAAATGTATGTGACTGACTATTTAACATATTATTGCAGTTTAAGAATGTAATTTTGCTTTTTTGCTCTAAAGTATCATTCTGCAACACACATTTCTTTTCAACATATAATTCTCGTTTGTTTTGAGTAGAATAAATAATAAAAGTATTATTTCAAGTATTTTCCAATATGACAAAATATTACTGTATTGAGTGGGTACTCGATCAATATAACAACTAAAGTATTAGTCTTAGACATGTTAGCTATACCAAAGTTTGTGTGTTATTTTTAGTGTAGGGCTATTATCAAATATTGTAATAATCTTTTATTCTCTATATAAAGTATCAGTCAATGAGTTTGTTTCAACAGAGTGATTTAATAAGATTTGTCACCAGAAAAATCATGTACAGTATATTAATTGTTGGTATTTTACTATTTTGATTTGTTAATAATTTGTCTGCTTTGCCATTTGGAGGATTTCGATGTAAAGTATTTAACAGCAAGGACCTGATATAAAGTAACCAAGAGTTTTTATATTGTTAAAAAAAAATGCTTAGCACAATTCATGATGATATTGATCAATATCAATATAAACTTGAAAGTTGAAGTTGTAGCGATCGAAATACGAGGGCTATCCTTAAATTAAATGCACATATGTTCTAGAAACGTTTCATTATATTCTTATTAAAGAGCATTCTTTCACCTATACTTTGACATATTCACTATACAATTCAGAGCACTTATCACGCTTAATAAAAATGGCTGTAATTTATGCTTTAACCTGCTTTAGTTTGCAAATCACTGGATTACAGGCAACCCTTGAAGATTATGGCAAGCTATAGGCCTATCCTATTATCCCTGTACTGGGTAAAATCTTTGAGGCAGTTATGAAGAGCATTTGGTCGCACACTTGGAAGCTAACAACCTTTTGCCGAGTCCCAGCATGGGTTTGGCGGAAGAGATCAACTGTTACAGCGGTGACCGACCTATTGTCTAAAATACAGAATGCATTTGAAGAGGGAGAATCGATGGCATTGACACTGGCCAACCTAAGCAAAGCATTTGATTGTGTCCCTGCGACCGACTTCTCAGAAAACTGGAGAGGTATGGTGTAGGGGTTCAGTGCTTCGGGTGTTCGAGTCTTACCTCTGCAATGGATCACAGATTCTCTCAATTAAAAGCGCATATTCAGAGCCAAAATATCAAATATGGATTCCACAGGGCTCTATTGTGGAGTCCTGTCTATTTATGGTCATGATTAATGACCTTCATAATCTGGGGAGTGTCTTGCTCTTTGCAGACGACACAACAATTTTTTCTAGGTGGAACGCCTTGAGGAAGCTCAACGTAGTCGTCACTAATCTTCACTGATGCTAAAGATTGGTTTTGTGGCAATAGACTGAGACTGAATGAAGGAAACCCCAGAAATGACATGTAGCCTTGCTCGCAATAATATACCTAGCCTAGAGGTAAAGTTACCAGGAATGGTGATAGATCCTAAGCTGGCCTGGTCAAAACATATCAAGACCTTCTGCACTAAATTGGCTCGGTGACCCATCTTATCAGAAGGCTGAAACCACTCTTGACAGAAGACTTTCTGGTTACAGTCTATTGGATTATTCCATAGTCACCTAAGTACGGTATACTACTCTGGGGGCACGCTGCTGGATGTAGGGAGGTTCTTATTCTTCAAAAAATGTTATAAGAATCATATCATCAATGATCTACAATTCTGAGGGCTTTCTAGAACATTGTAAGCCTCTCTTCAAAAAGCTAGGATACTAACTGTTTTGGGCAGTATATTTTACAAAGTTTTTTTAAACACCGTTTTTTAACAGGTGTTTAAAACCGGTTTAATCCTCATGTAAAGTAGGGACAAATCCTAAAATTGTACATACTACTACATACTATCCCGTTCTACCCCATCCATAGGCGGGATCAATTGTTTCATTGGCGGGCGGTATACTGTACTTTAAAAATTAATACAATGCATATTAGAAAAAAAGGTTTAATGGCAAAGAACAATGTTTAAAGCAATCAAATCATTACATCATAACTTCATTATTATATTTTTGCGACATGTTTTGGCATTTTTCTTACATGAAAAGTTCTTTGCAAATTCACCTGCATGGATAACTTCATCATCTTAAGCTGTCTACCCCAGCACAGGAGTTGTGTGCACACTTTTTACACTCCACACACCTTATTCAACCTTCAACGGATTTAGAATAAAAATCATTTACAATACAAACATGAAGATCCTCTTAGGTCTTCTTCACTTGAAAACTCATTTTTTAATTTTGACTTTTTTGAAGCCTTTTTCTTTCTACTTAGCCGTCGCCCTTAAGTAAAGGTTTTCTTAGGTTTTAATTTTTATTATTTATGTTAAAAATATTTTAAAGATTAATTTTGAAATAATATTATTTTTTAAAATTATTTTTTGAAATTTGTTTTAAAATAAAAAACTATTTTTTATTGTTTTTAAATAAAAAAACTATTTTAAAATTATTCTTAGAATCAAATTTATTTTGAAATTATCTTTATAATTATTTTGAGAATCAATATTATATTTTAAAATTATTTTCAAAATAAACACTATTTTTAAAATAATTTTGAAATAGTTTTTAAAATTAAAATTTTAGAATCAAAATTGTTTTTAGAATCAAGTTTATTTTTAAAATTATTTTCAAACCAAAAATATGTTTCAAAACTCTTTTGAAATAAAGATTTTTAAAAATATTTTTGAAATAAAATTAATGGTTTAATTAAATTTATTTTAAAATAATTTCATAGTAAAAACTATTTTTAAAATAATAATTATTTTAGAGAATTGATGTTTTATTTTTAAAGTTTTATTTCCTTTTTTATTTAAACCTATTTTATTTGAAGATATACTTTATTTTTAAAATTATGTATGTTTGGAATATAAATCTTTTTTAATAAGTTTTGTGTTTTATTTATATTTAATTTAAAAACATATTTTTAAAATATGTTCTTTTTTAAAATAAAAGTACTTTTTGACTTTTTGTATGTAAAATAAATGTTACTTTTGAAATATATTTTTATTTTAAAATAGTTTATTTTAATTCTCATTTTATTTTATTTTCTTCAAATAGTAATTTTACTACATAAATTTATTAAATATATTATTTTTTAAACCTGTATAATTAAAAAAAATTGAAATATATTGATTTTTTATTTAATTTTTTTTATGATGAGTTTTTTAATCTAATTTAGTCATTTTTGAATACTTATTTTATTTAAAATTTCCTTCCTCTCCAAACAAAACAACAGTTACTCTACGACACTGTGCATGTCCTGTCTCTAGGACTAGCTGAGAGATGTGTCCTAGTGGTCACGTGTCAGTTCTGCAGCTCCCGAAGAATTAAATCCGTCACGGTTTCTCCGAATCTTGCAGAGAGAATGCGTGACAGAAGCTGCTATTGTGAGACGGCTCGCAGCTTTCTACAGACATGACTGACGTTTTTGGTGCACTTGTAGGATACATTCTGTGTCTCTTTGGCTTTTGTACTAAACACAATTTAACATCGATATTTGGCTATCTTATGTTAAGGGTCCGCCTCAGTTGCTCGGAGGAGCGTCGTCGCAGAGGTTTGTGGGAAATAAAATAGATACTTTAATATCAATGTTAGTTTGACGAAACCACTTTTAAATGAAAAAGAAACAAATGATCTAGATTCGTCTGTAGTTCATTTTTCAAAATGTCTTTTAGTTTTTCTGCTATTAACGGTTAAAGTTAGATAATAATATAGAGTGTTATGTAAGACATTATTTAAGAAGCTAAAATAGGTTTATCGAAAATCTAATCACAGGCAAACACAGATTAACTCTTTCTCTTTCTATAAAAATTAAATATCCTAATTTAACATGCATATAAGCGAGCACTATCTACTCGTACTTTCTACGAAACACTTGCAATCGGAGGATTTGACAGTTAGGCCGCGTCAGTTGAAAGAAGAATGTTACGTGCGCGGTGTTGTGTGTTACTTGGACGGACGAATTCAGCCCTTCTCTGCGGTGACCATGGAGGCGTACCCTTAAGTTAAGATCTCTGTTTCTGATCTGTCGTTTTTCTTCAAAGCTCATTTGTTGAAGGTTAAACGAAATGTTTAAGTTGTCTTTCTTGAGTTGAGGCTATAAAAGTTACACGGGAAATCAAGCTATGCTACTTTTGTTTTGGGCTTTAACTATGAATCCAGATTAAGAACTTTCAAAACAATCTGTTTCACTGTAAACGAAGATGAGAAACACGTTAAGTTAAACGGTAAGAGAAGAGACAATTAGGTGAGGTAGAGATAACTTACACAAGGTTGTTTCCGACAAATATTGAATCGTATTTAAACCTATTGTTTAACGTAGCCTGAACTCAGGCGTGGAGGATCATATTTATTAACGTACCGTAACTTCATTGCCAATGCAACCTATTGTTCTATGCTATAAGTGATTTGGCACACAGCGTTTTGAAATAGTTTAGTGATTAACGTAAAATACAATTATAAAACCAAGTTGATAAATTATGTTTTTAATACAAAATCAGAATTAACGCTAAAAACTGTATGGTGTTGTGTGCTCGTTATTGTAGCCCCGTAGGTGTCAACCATATTTATTTTCTTACCTAGGTATCTGCTAGTTTGCTCAGTGTATAACCATACGTTCCTAAATAACATATTTAAATAAAGTGTTTTTTCCAAATTCTGAAAAAATTCTAGTATAATCAATTTAGTAATGTAATTGCTGTTCTATGTAACCTTATTAAAGAAAAATTGAGGTGTACTGTCTTGTCTAACGAACGTATGTCACTTAGGCCTCGCCTAATATATAAAAGAACTTATTATATCTTAGCCTTATATCTTAGATTTTTAAGGTAAGTAGTAAGGTAACATTTTCATTAACGAGTTTCTTTTGGAAAATGAGATATTCATGCCGTCACCATCGTAAGACCCAGACCCGGGACCATGAAATGGAGCACCGATCCTGACCTCAGAACACGTGTTGAGCATTTTTACACAACTTTATGTATGTGTGTACTCTTACGCTCGCATTTGTTGTCTGATTTTCATACAGTTTGGTTTATTTTGTAAAAATCTCGGTCAGGTTCGTTACCCAGCAAAGTCAGAATACCGGAAGTATCCTTGCATGGGGGAGTTTTCATTAAAGAATGGTGGTATTCGTATAAAACCCGCACATTTCATTCGATTGTTATTAAGTTCGTAACAAATATGTATTTTAATGCTGCCCGACAATAAATTGAAAATAGTTTAAGATCCGTTAAATCTTTCAAAATTGCGGCTGAAAAGTAATCTTTGGCTTTATCAGAGGAATGAATAGTCCAATTTTATTGAAATTTTAAATGTAGTAAAACTTGCAGTAACAGACCACGAACGTAAGTATCAAATCACGAGGCTGTGAGTAGAGCCAATACATTTTTTTAGTTAATTTGCTAGTAACCATGGGCCAGTGTGGTGACCTCAGCGACCACTGAGGCGGGCCTCGAGCCTGCAAACTCCGGATCCACACACTCTCACGCGCTACCTACTCAGCTACCACGCCGCCACGCTGTGCGCTCTCTTACCTCCTTTCAGCAGGTCAGTCCTCTCCTCGCTGCCATGGACGTCGGTCACATCCTGCGCGCCTGGGTGCTGCCCGCGCTCATGTACGCACTGCTCTACTCCATCAGCCTCTTCTACGGCCTCCTGTTCACGCTGAGGTTCCTGTACCGCTGGGCACGCAACCCCTCCGACTCCTTCTGGACGGTGAAGAAGAGGGATGTTCCACCCGCTTGTCTGAACGACCCGGCCCTTGGCAACCATGCGTATGTACAGCTCAAGGTATGTCTCAGCACAACTCTTGTATTGCACATATGCGTATACGTCAAAATTTATACAATTACTAAATAAAACGGTAGTCATAAGTTAGCCTAGTTAGTTCACATATGAGCCAGAAACTCACTGACTTTAAAAATGGCATGGTCTAGCAGAACCAATCACAGCCGTGAATCAGACTGACCAATTGTAATTGCGAACACAAAAATACCTATTTAATATATATTTATTGTAACGCCATGGTGGCCGGTATAATACTAGTTATAGGTATTCCCATGTTAAACTTCACCACGGGTAACATATTAGGGGATGACATAGAAACTAATATATTAACTATTAAGATTTGGCAGCCTGCTACAAAATTAATTTAAAGTTTTGTTTTTTTGAGCCATGACTTGCTGAAACGCATGGTATAGAGTGACCGTTTAAGGCAAACTGGGTTACAATCTTAAATGTGTTCTTGTTTGATATTTTAGGGTGAGCGAGTGGTCGGATCTTAAGAGTAAAAGATAAAAAGGTTGTCTTGTTTAACGAGGTGAAGTTAGGACTACAAAGTCCTCTCTACCACTCAACCTCGACCTTTACCTAGCGTCAGCGTATAGTCACATTACAAATGTAAGTGGTGACTGCGGGGATCGAACCCGCGCCACCAGAGTGTGCACAGTATCTGTCGGCCATTTTGTTTTTCTCCCCTAAGAACAATGTAAAAACCAGCATTGTCATAAGACACCTTACACCTAAAATGTGTATTAGATTTTTTGTGAAAAAGTTTTGATTTGAAAGATTACAATGCACTGCAGTCACTCCGCTGACCATTATTTTAAAAATTGTATTCGTTTAGTAGTAAAAACAAGAAATTCAAATACACAGTTTCTTCAGTTTTGGATTTATGTCACGATTTTATGAATGAAAATTCGGCTCAGCGGAGTTACTAAAACCTTTAATGCAGATTAAAGCAAATTTTATTTCATACAAATCCGACGAAAACTGTAGGTGTGAAGTGTCCCAAGAAAATGACTGTTTTAACAATGTTCTTATGAAACGAAATTCAAGAACTACTGCGCACTCTTAAATCTAATGGAAAACTGACAATTATTTCACGATGACTTTTACACCAGCTTCTCCATTTAATCCCACTTCACCACCCAGATAGCAAAACTCCGTTACTCTTGTAACATATTCCTTGTTGAGCTGTAGCACATCATTATTTCTTGGGTTTATTGCACCTTAAACAATCCGCCAGTCACGGTCACGGAGATATCTGCACACTCACGGGAAAGTGGAGGTGAACGGAACCATGTTCACAGTGAGACGTATGTATCGGGCAATACACTCCGTACAGTGAATCCTTGCCTCTCTCAACTCAGAGAAACCTACCGAGGCGATGTTGCTTATACACAGAATGCTCATAAACAAAGGTACTCGTCAGAGTTTTAAAATAATAGCAGGTGGGTGAAATTAAATTTAAATTTAAGTTGTACTTTAAGTGCATTTAAACCCTTTTATCAAAGTAAGAAAGGTAGGTGGCGATTGGTATCGCGCGCGACAACGGACCTCATCACTCCGGTGGCGCGGGTTCGATCCCCGCGGTCACCACCTACAATTTGTAATACGGTGACGCTAGGTAAAGGTCGAGGTTGAGTGATAGAGAGCAATTTGTAGTCCTAATTTCGTTTCGTTAAATAAGACAAAATTGACCTTTACCTTTTTTTTGAAATGTGGCAACTTTTACCTGGCAACTTTTTTGCCCTAATAATAACGATGGTTTTAAACGTTTGAGCAGTAGTTAAATTTGGCACAACAAGTTTTCAGTATAGTTTCAGTTATTACACAAACCACAACTAGAAAAACGTAAAAAATAGTAATTGTACTTTTTAAAATTTGAAATAATTTTTTTTGAGTACCTATTTTTTATAACATATTTTCTAAAGTAAATGCCAATAGACTTAATATGTTATACCTAAAGGAATTAACAAAAAAATGGGTACGACAGGAAAAAATATATTTTGTTTCTAAAAAACTAGAACAAATATTAAAAATAACACTTATTAAAATATGTTAAAAATTTATTTTAAATTGGCCTACTCGTAGGTTAAATTTATTTCCATCTTCTCTCCTCTCGTAATGCAGTTTTTACAAACGAAACATAGAGTTTGCGCCCTGTTGTACTAATTTTCTTTTTTAACAAACTTTTACTATCCCAATGAAATCGCACCAACATTTCAAAATGGCAGCCTGGATACTCAAGATCCTTTTATCGAGCAATACATTCAGTACAGCTTATGTTTCAGCGTGAGCACAGTTGCGTTGCGCGGAGTGTACAGTCCACCAGTCATGCGCACTCTGACTGCTGCCTTGTGCGCATGCGCAGCTCCTCTTACACAGCGCAGGCGCAGGTGAACGGCCGGCTGTGCCACATGGGAAACCTCACATCATCTGTAGACACTTATGTGAAACTGCAATCGGCATGGAAACCATTACGAGTTTGATGACTAGAAGACCGCGCTCTAGTATTTCAAAACAATCCGTTTCTTGACATAATTTTGCTGCAGCAGGTTGCACGAGAAGTTAGTTTTATTGGTGAACTTTTCTTGGAAAAATGAGATATTCATGCCGTCAGCATGGTAAGACCCAGACCCGGAACCATGAAATTTGCACCGATCCTGACCCCCAGAACACGTTTTGAGCATTTTTAAAAACTGTATATACATATGTTTATATACATTACTTTGTTACATTTGTATGAATATATGTACAACGTCGTATCTTTTGTCTGATTTTCAATGAAATTTGCTACAAATGTTCTTTTTGTAAATATCTTGGTCAGGTTCGTTAGCCAGCAAAATCGGACTATAAATTGTTTTTGATAGTATACATCAACATGGAAAAAAATTATCCAAAACATTATGAAAATCCATTGAGTGGTTTCAAAATAGCGGCCAAAATGTGTTTTGCTCTAACAGCGTTTATAAGTACATAGTCTAATTTTAATCAAATCTGAAAAATCCATTCGTAGTAAATAAATAAATAAGTATAAAGCCAAAGACCTTGTAATACCCGTGATAATAAAGAATACAAAGCTGAGGCCGAAGACTGAATCAAGGCTGTTAGTGTAGCGAAAGCTCCCATGGTAATAAGTAAATTCACATCACTCATGCCAGCGGCACTTAACTGCTTAGCTGCGTGTCGGCATGGTTAGTTGAAAAGAATAGATTGAGTAAGATTCATTTGACTACAAACTGTGGAGGTTTCAGATATATCTATTGATGCTTAGCCATTGATGGCTTGGCTTGATGTTGTATCTTCAATTTGAAATCGTAACAAGAGCAACTCACCGAAGAAACTAACTGCCAAAGAAATATTCAAGTTAAGTTTTGAAGCCTTGAAACTTCAAAAATCTGCGATTGCATCTGTAAAGAGAAATAAATATTTCAAAACCATATGGCACGTTGCTGGGGCAAAAATATTTAAAATTATAAATAATAATAAGAATCCGTGGTTGGGCCCGGTTGAACCACGCGACTGAACTGCATTTGAGTCGGGACGAGTGGAGTTCGCTGTGAACCCAACACAGTGTTGATTCCAGTGTTCGTTACCAGGATGCGCTGCTGGGCATAGCTATTTATTTGCCTCACGCAGCTGAGTGCACTGCGAGGGTAAACTTGAAATGCAGAGAAACAAGCAACGCCATTCGAAAACAATGTTTTCATTATGAAGTTAGTTTTGATATTGTCATCACATAAAAACAGTTCGTATTGTTTAACAAGGTGAAATTAGAACCACGAAGTCCATTCTACCACTCAACCTCGACCTTTACCTAGCGTCACCGTACAGCACTTTACAAATACGTTTTGATCCTAAAACACGTTATAACATTGTCGGAGGTGTGTTAGCTCTCTCTTTGTGCGTCGGGACAATGAATAGCTCTAATAAATGATGCACAATCATTGTTACTGCTGTCACTTTGTTTCTTACTTGTTGAGGACACTGTCGGTATTCGCTATCTCATTTACATTTAACCGTTGTATGTTTTGAATGCTGTGCATACTATGCAATCTTTTTAAAGTGAGTGAATGAGCATATTTAATGTTAGAGACATGCCAGAATATAGTTTTAAATGTCCCCTTCCCCACCTTGAATTTTGAAAATGGGAACACTTTGATAAAAACCCCTTTGGGGAATGTTTAACAGGGCTCTGAAGATTGTTTTGATGAACACTGCGTGACCCATCTCCAATCCAAAATCAGAGGGGGAGGGTTTCCCTAAACGTTTTAAATACAACCCCTTCCTTGTGGCGCCTCAAAAGAAAGGTTATTTAAAACCAAATTCAACGACACAAATTTGTTGAATTAGCCCCGTTGAATTTGGTTTAAAATAAGCTTTCTTTTGAGGTACCAAAAGGGGGGAGGTTGTATTTGAAATTGTAGGTGCCCCTCCCCCCCGGCTTTTGGATGGGGAGTGGGTGACGCAAATTACGTCAAAACCAACTTCAGGACCCTGTAAAAACAAAGGGGTTTCAAAGTTTGTGTTTGTTCAAAAATTAAGGAGGGGGCATTTAAAACTCACCTTGGATGTGAAAAGTTTTAGCTATTAAAACGCGAATGACGGTTGCAAAAATTTAATTATGTTTCCGAAATAAAAGTTTATTGATTCGTTATTTATTTATTGACACGACGCGTTGTCTGTTTGACAGAACGTGAAGCTGCACTACGTGGAGGCCGGAGACAAGAGCAAGCCTCTGATGCTGTTCCTGCACGGGTTCCCGGAGTTCTGGTACTCCTGGAGACACCAGCTCAAGGACTTCTCCAAGGATTACTGGTGCGTACTAACCCCCTGTCACGCTCCGGGGTGTGTCTAGTGATACTTCAGCAGAGACACGCTGTATAGTTTCATCTTCAGTCACTGAGATACTTGCTGTCTGCTATCCTATTGGTCATAAAGCGGCCAACCGTCAATTGCTGCAGAGATGCCAACTGTCGACGTTCTCATTGGCTGTGAGATTGCCAGCTTCTTGAAAGTTTGTTTAATGCTGTCTATTTTATTGAAGTGATTGTCATTTTTAATTATTTCAATGGTTTCTAGAATGACAAAGCCGACCTGACCTGTTGGTTCTAAAGTACAAAAACTCATCTTCTCTTCTCCTGTCATGAAGATGGGGTTTGTTATGGATTTGATGTGTTTCAGGACAGTGGCCGTGGACATGAGAGGCTATGGGGACTCTGAAAAGCCAGAAGGCACGAGGTTCTACCGTCTAAAGTATCTTGTCGAAGACGTCAAGAATCTTATGGAGGCACTTGGTAAGTATTCATTTAGATACAAAACCATACCATAGTAAATCAGCCATAAAAAAGTAATTTAATTAAAAGAAACCTATATTGTTTTCTGTCTAAAGGTTTTCAGCTGAATAATTTTTTTCGTAACGGTGTCAAGTCCTTTAATGTCAAAGCACCACTGTATAATTTGCATCTCTGCTTTAAGTAAAATAGTGATTAGATCATGAAGAATTTTGAAAGAAATATTGATACATCTTTTGATAAAGTATATATACATATTTCCTTACATTGTAGTTACTTAAGTTTTCACTCTCCCAGTCAGTACCTGTCTGGTTAGGACCTGCTCAGATTACTTTATACTGGGGTACATAAAACAAGTATAGTTAACACAATTACTGGGCAGTTTTGTAGCTGTCCGGATGTTTAACACGCTCCTTTCCCTACCAGGGGAGGTTGCATCAGATATCAATGTGAGGGGCACTGCGGCAGAGTAGACCGTCACTTCAGGCTAGGCTTGCCATAATATTGGGTAAAGGTCCCCCGAGTCTTGGCAAGGCTCTCCATGTCTTTGGGGTTGTTTGTCAGCGGCCTTGCTTGTCGCTTCCACTCATGACTGTCTGACACCCATTCATCTCCTGAATTCAGATTTCCTTCCATTCCGGTGGTAGCGCAACATGCCCAACAGACATGGCAGACCTGCATAAGGGTAACAAGTCTTTAACCACTTGACCCCTCAATCTAATATCTACTTCAGTTTCATATACATTTGTGCATTGTTTAATTGTAGAGCGTGAGCAGTGTACATTGGTTGGACACGGTTGGGGCGGAGTGGTGGCTTGGTACTTTCTCATGATCTACCCCAAGATGGTGGACAGTTACATCATCATGAACGCACCCCATCCTGTAGTTTTCAGGAAGATGTTGATCAAGAGGTTCAGTCAGTTCAGGAAGTCTTGGTGAGTTAATGAAAGTACAGTACTGCATTGTCCTTTGCCGGTTTACACAGCAACATTTTTTACTACAACTTAAATAACTACCCGCTGGCCCACTATTTATCAAGATCGGTTGCACACAATGGCTGCGTAGTGTTGTGTCCAGTATTTTATCCCTCGCTCACCACCCCTCCACCCCCCCTCCCATAACTACGCTACCCCCGGCACTGTTCCCCTGCCCCACACAATCTAGGAGGTATATAAGCCACAGATTGGATCTGTCCAGAGTTCTCAGTTTTATCGTCTTCTTCTCACACGTAAAGAAACTCCTGAGCTGTAAACATTGATCAGCAGTAAACTCTGGGGTTTAGGCCTTTGAATTCTTTGTGTTTCCGATGATATCAAGAGGACAGATACACACAAGTGAAGTTTTGAAGCCATTTTTCGCGTTAAGACTATGTTTATCTATTGAGTTATACAATATAAAATTACCAAACTTGTTTTAATTCATTGTATTTTAAAATTCAAACTATTACTCAAATGAAAGGGGGTGAACGAAAAATACATAAAGAAACATCAAGATCCTATAAAACGATTCCACAAAGCGGTATTCTTTTTCAAAATACTTCCTGTTTTAAAATTAAGGTGGGGGCATATATAACTCACCTTGTATGTACTTTTCACAATCACATAACGTACTAACTGTTCGTCTGTAATGTTCGTGGGCAGGTTCGTGTTCTTCTTCCAGCTCCCCTACCTGCCTGAGCTGTACATGAGACTCCGGGACCTGGCGCAAGTGCAGAAGTGCTTCTCACCTCCAAGAACCCCTCACCCTTCACCGAGCACGACGTGGAGGCGTACAAGTTCATGTTCGGCAAACCAGGTGAACCACCACTGGTAGTTACCTGCCACCAAAGATAGTTATAGTAGTTGGAGTGGGCATAGATGGCCAGGCGGCGGCTGAGGCGGGAACATAAACGTAGTTGCGGTAGCCCAAGCACACGGCATCTCTGACCGTTTTTCTTTCCACTCGGCGTGACTTAAATTTAAAACACTTGTGCGATTTTTGAGAACGAACAAACTTGCGCGTGCATCAGTGGCTGTACGTGAGACTCTTAAAACAGTTCTCTCGCAGCGCTATCTGTGCTTGGGCTGCCGAACTATGTTTATTTCCTGCCTCAGCCATATAGCATCTATGCGAAATTTACCTACCATAGCATAATCTTTGGTTAAACCTTGTGGACAGTCCAACAATTCACGGTTTTTTAATGATTAAACAATCTACACCATTGGAAAGCTTCTAAGTTGGTTCCAAAGCTTTGCCTAACCATATTCCGATATGTTCAGGCGCACTGACACCTCCTATCAACTACTTCAGGGCGACCATCACGCCGGACCGGGAGCTGTTGAAGAGGCGTGCGCAGGACTTCAAGATGCCCAAGGGGCTGTTGATCTTCGGGGACCAGGACGACACCATAGAGCTGGAGGTGGTGGAAAAGACGCGCCGTATGGTCTACAACCTCACCACTGAGGTGAGAGACACAGGAGATCCGTGGTGGATTGGTATCGCACGCGACTCTCGCGAGCTCATCCGATGGCGCGGGTTCGATCCCCGCAGTCACCACTTACAATTTGTGAAGGGACAATTCGGTGACGCTAGGTAATGGTCGAGGTTGAGTGACAGAGAGGACTTCGTAGTCCACAAGAGGTTGCTAGCGTTCAGTGTCCGTGTGAACATAAAAGCCTGTAAACCCCGAGCTCCAGCCGTGCCAACAAGAAAGCAACAGATTCACTGTAGCGTCTCCGGTAAAACTTACTGTCATGCACTTCAGTCAGAGAAGCTAGTGATAGTTGCATAATTTTCCTTATTTATTTGTTCTACTTCTTACCATAATTAATATGTTCTAACCTTAGCACACTGAGGTGAAAATGTTTATAGACGTTTTCCATTGTTTTTAAGTGAACAAAAAGTACACAATATTTCGCTATCTGGACTCTGGCCCGGTCTTCAGGTGAAAGCTCACCTTCAACATTATACAAAACAGTAGGAAATGAGCTAGTCTAAAAGTCAACGCAAGCTGACCAGTCACCAAATAACCTTAGGTTTCTTTCCTTAAACTTATAGTTGTAAACAGCTAGCCTCGAAAACAACACAACAATACAAATACTTTACGAAAAAAAAAAAAAGAGAAATCAAGCACGACTACGGCTAGTCACAGCATCACTCTGGCTAGCTTGGAGCAGCGGACGACCAATTACACCTGTGAGTCAGACCGACCTTATGTAATAGAGAACACAAAAGTACCTTTTATGCACAGCCTGTTTAGGGGAATTCTTACACGAAGGGAAAACACTTGCTAGTAGCCCATACTAGAAATTCTGAAATTCAAACATAGATTGAAAGAGTATTAATTTGAAAAATATTACTATAGCGTGAAGGTCTTTTCAGAAGACAAGTTTTCTTCAGAGCGGTGCTTTGCACCTTGTTCTATTTTATAAATTGTTTTTGAGAGTACAAATTTTGACTTTGGTCTTTATTACAGGTGGTTAAGGGGGCGAGTCACTTCGTGCAAAACGACGACCCCGAGTCCGTCAACAAGTTGATGAGGGAGTTCCTCAAAGCCGGGTTCGAGAGTGAGGTAGTGGTGCCTCAATCTGCGTCCTCGGACTGAGGTTCCACAAGGTTCCACCAGGCAATCCACCATCTGGCCAGGCTAGCCTGTCTGCACTGCCTGTGCTCGAGGCGTAAAAACATACACCTTGATAGACGAACACTATTAGCAAAGATAATGTTATGGTGGGTAGATAGCGCATAGATGCCGAATGTCTGTGACAGAAAATCGACAGTTGTGGTTGCGGCAGCCCAAGCACAGATAACGCTGTGAGCGCTATCCCTTTTTCCTCCCTCGGCTCCACATGATCGAGTTTTTCCGATAATTCTGTGATTTTCGAGAAGAATGAATTTGCGTGTGCGTCAGTGGGTCTACTTGAGACTCTTAAAAGAGTTTCCTCGCAGCTCTCTTTGTGCTTGGACTGCCGCAACTATGTTGATTTCCTGCCTCAACCATCCAGCGTATATGTGCTATCTACCTACCATAACATAATCTTCGACTAAACTATATAGTTAGCACAAGTACGAAACATCGTGTTCATTGAGTTAAGATTTTTTAGTAAATTCAATTACTATAAATACGTCTAATTGCGAGTCATTTTTGTTATAAACAAAAGCACAAGGTGGAGTACACGAGTACCCCACCACTCTCCACCCCTCCACGTACTTTAAAACTGTTGAAGATTCTTGGGAGATACACATATACAAAGTTAATTTTAATTACGGTTTCATTATCTCTATAATTTATTGTGTTGTAAATTTCCATAGGAAATAGAGCTATTTGTTTCTCTCGCCAGAGAGAAGGAAACGCCGTAGAACAAAACGGTTAGCAGTTTTGAGCTTTCCAACAACCCCTGAGTGAAATAGCAAAACTAGGTGTTACAAGACAATATTTTCCTGAAAACATGTAATGTCTCAGGCATCTAAAAATTGAGAGTCAAAATCTCGGTGTCTTACAGGCTAAAACTGAAACTCGTCATGCGTAGAAGGCACACTTTAAAAAGAAAATGATTACTTACAACAATTCTTGGTAGATCAAAACATGCTTGAATGTTGAAGAGGGGATTTAACAAATACAGGTTACCCAGTCTTCCACAGAACACTGCTTCTGACTAGCTTCAAGCTGTACAAGAAAGAAAATTTAACATATTTTTTGATAAATAATCATTAATTTTTGCACCGGAATTTGGGTGGGGTGTGGGCGACGCAAAGTACGCAAAAAACTTCTGAATGTTATAAAAAACATTCCCCAAAGGGGTTTAAAAACATCTCCTTTTTCGAAGGTTAAGGGGAATTAAAACTCGCCCTGTATAGTATACTGTAAGCTGTATTTTTAAAGCCAAAAAATGTTCTTTTTGTACATATTTCGGTAAAGTTGGTTCTCCAGCAAAATCGGTTCAACGAAAGTTACCTTTCAGAAAAATGGGAATTTCTTTGGGTTACCATAGGAGAACTTCCATTGTAAGTTACTCCCCAGTATAGGAAATTCGCTAGGGTTCATGGCAGCGCTTGTTTCGACTTTATTAGCACAGTTTACAAAGTTAATAATTACTCTTTTGTTAGTAAAACCTTATTAATTCATCGAAATTCCCATTTACATTGGGTGTGTATAATACAGCCGGTCAGTATGGTTCACGGCAGTGATTGGTCGTCTACTGCACCGAGCCAGCCAATGTCAGTGTGCAACTGTCACTGGCCATGGACGTGCTTGATCTCTCTATTTGTTTTTTTCTCTCTCTATGTTTTAAATTTTGTAAAGTTTTCCTACATGTACTGTATTGTTTTCTAGACTCTCTGTTATACAATTAACAAGTTTAAGGAAAACTAATTAAGGTTATTTTGTGGTGGGTGACAGGTCAGCTTGCGCTGATTTCTTCTAAGGCTGGCTCATTTCCTAATGTTTTGTGTTATGTGTTAAGTTACTTTTTACCTGAAGACGAGGTAGATTCCAGATACGGAAACGTCGTGTATTTTTTGTTCGCTAAAAACGATGGAAAACGACCGTAATAGTTGGCATAATAGCTAATGAGGAAAGCTATATTTTGCAACAAAATTTTAAATTATTAGACTTAGGTAATGTCCAAACTTAAACCATGCTGTTGAAAACTAACTGTATTAGGATAATTCAATAATTTTTACACAATGAATTTTAATACACATTTGACAATCACTTGACAATTTAAACGACACCTTTACACAAAAACAAAAATACAAAGACATTTTAAATGTTTACATAGTTTTGAGCATATAATGGTCCTTTCATTAAAACACGAATTACAAAGAAAACAACTACACCACACTACTTATTTTTACTTCAACATTTTAATATATATTTCAAAAGTCTTTGACCACATAGGCCCATATAAATCGGTGTCCTGTTTTTGAATATTTTTAAGTCACCAAATTTAACCATTCTACGAAGGGATCTTAGCTTTACATTAAATAAATAAATTAATCATAATAATTGTTCATTTAATGACGACGATTGTAAGTTTATTAAAAAATATAAGTTAGCAGGAGTTCTTCTTACAATATATTTAATATGTTAAAATTTACACATAGATATGGAGGATATGATATAGGCAGGTATAAATACTGCATAAGTTACAGTATATAAAAAATCTAAAACGAAATTGAAGCAAAGAACTTTATAAAACTGTAGCTAAATAAAATTAGGCCTTGATGATGTGATAGTTTGTACAAAACGTTCGGGAGCATTTGGCGGCTGCTTCAAAATTGGTTAAAGCATTTGATTAAGCTATTTACAAGCGTTCAGGAATGTACAAGAACTGGGGTATCACAAATAGTTTATATTTCACATAAAGCAGATTTGAAAAACATTAACCACAAATTTGCTCTAAATTCAATGTCCATAACATACTTAGCCACTTAAGACAGGGGTATTTAATTAGTAGTACAGTGTTCAACGGTATGACCAAATTTTGTATGTACCATTTTGCTATTTTAAATCTCTAGATAAATATAGAGATATTCGCAAGTAGGCTAGTTTGGTTGGTTTTAAATTAAAATGTACCAAAGGTAATGTTATGGTTAGTAGATTGCGTATAGATGCCGTCAGGAAAATTAACATAGTTTCGGCAGCCCATGCGCAGATAGCGCTGCAAGAGAGTCTCAAGTAGGGCAACTGACGCACGCACAAATTCGTTTGTTCTCGAAAATCGAACTATTTGGTAACACTTAAGTAATTTTCATCGGACTAACTCGAGCATTTCGAGCCGAGGTGGGGAGAATCTGTGCTTGGGCAGCCAGACTGTGTTGATTTCGCTGCCTCAACCATGTGGCATCTATACACAATTTAGTTACCATAACATTATCTTTGGATCTACGGACTTATTAGTCAAGTGACTTCGTCTATGTAATGCACAAAAACGCGGTAGCAAGCGTTGTTTAGTTCAAAAACAATATTGTCATATTGTAGCAGCACTTGACAGCAATATAAAGAAAGGACGTCTTCCACGCGGCAGAACTATTTTTATTCGTTACACTAAATAAACAAGTAACGTGATCCACTGTCGAATAAACTTCAGTAATACATGAGTAAATTAGCTATCAGCTTATATTTGCATTCAATCACTACTTCCCAACAAAGCACGAAGCTATTAAAATAGGCTCAGTGATGATTTCTTCGAGCGTGTAAAAACTGCAGAATGAGAATTAGACTGCATATGGGATGTAGGCTAACTGTAACTATACAAGTTCTTATCTACACCGCAAAAATACACATAAGGTTGTTAGTACTTGCAGAAAATTCTTGACATGTTTGAATTGTGTTTGATTCAAGTTACAACCACCAAAATTACTGTTAAAACAGCTGACCTCACAACACGTGCACTTGCGGTGCTTAGGTCTATACAGAGGGCGTGACGTCGGTCCAAGTCAGTGGAGGTGCTGCCACGGAGAAACTAAAAGCTACCATTGTTGCCACGCATAGAGATACTCATGCGGCTGTCTGCCCGCGTGCCCACAGGGACGGACAAAGGGTGGAGTGTAGCACCAGCGGTGCTGAGGTTTAGAGAGAGATGGCCGTCAGTGGAGGTGCTGCCACGGAGACACTAACAGCTAGCATTGTTGCCACGCATAGAGATACTCATGCGGCGGTCTGCCCGCGTGCCTGAGGACGAGGACAAGGACGGTGGAGTGTAGCGCCAGCGGTGCTGAGGTCTAGAGAGGAGGTGGCCGTCAGTGGAAGCACGACCTCGGAACGGAGGGAGCTGATCAGGCTCTGGAGTGGAGGTGGAGGTTGAAGATCCAGGACTGGCTTCCGCTTCCTCTCCTAGGTCTACTTCGGTCCATCTGCGACCTGATTTACAGGGGATTTTTGGTTACAGGACAACAACTTATATAAGATTGATAAATCACAGCCCTACGTATTTCGTAGATAAATTAACAATTGATAATTAATAGTTTGTTCTAAACTGACAGTTTAGCACAACTACCTTGTGAAACGAGTTTGAGAATTGAGTATTTAAGATTTTTAATTTAATTTCAGTTTACTTTACTTAAGGTTAGATGTTCTCAAACTCTATGTCAGACTTACCGAACACCATGGCGAGAGAGGGCTTGCCGTTGACGGAGGCTGAAGACAGTGAAGGTGTCGGAGTAGGTGAGGGGGTGTCTGGACTGTGGATGTCACTAGAGGACCTCTTCAGCTTGGGGAACTTGGTGTGCACCTTCCAGAACTGACAGACATCTCTGAACACTGCCCACACCTACAAGAGTTTGCGATGACAATTATTTGAGAAATTTCCAGAACCGTAAGTAGTTTTGATATAAAATGAAATTGGGTAATTCCATACATAAATTAATACAATAACATACACATTTTTACAGTGGAACTACTCCTAAAAAAATACTTGTGCTTGGGGAAGTATTGTATTTGGGAGAGTATGCCTCTTGATTATGCCTTTCGCCTCCAACGACGGGCTTCTTTCTATATATGGTATATTTGTGGTATCATCTACATATCTAACCTGCTCGATGCTCTCTCGGACTGAGATCTCATGGAAACAGACACACCCGATCTCCTTGGACCTCCTCTGCCCATCCTCCAGTGACACCATGCGGTCTCCCCACTGGTCTGTCTTGTTACCCACCAGCACCACTGGTACATCTACCACGCTCTCCTGCATAGGCAAGGGCATGCATAGTTTAATACACCCTATACAATGTTTGATGTCAGATTAGGTTTAACAGACATTTAAAATGGGAGTATAATATTTGCGTTTAAGGACCTTATCGCTCGTTGGGATTAATTTTCCTAAAATGTTTTTTTGAGGGCCAGCCCATCAGTAAATTCCATCAATGATCATTACATCAATGAATTTCCTCATTGGCAAAGCACGTAAATCATTTTCATCTTCCCTTTTCTTACAATATGAAATGCAATGACTGACTTAAACCCAAAGAAATTGGTTTAACGATGCTTTGACTCCGTTATGTAAATTGAACTGAAATTGCAATCTTAGTTCTTGGAATATTTGATTTTTAGATCACAAGAGAGAAAACTAATTACAGTTTTGTCGTCGAGGTTTTCAACGACTAAGTAACAACTCTGAATATAAATTTAGCAAGGAAAAAAGGAATTTAAACTTTCTCATACGCAGTTCAACAAGTAAGAATTTTGAGAAAGTAATGTTATTATTGTTTTTTCGTCACGTTCTTGGTCTGGTTGAACGGTTTTGATTGATTTTTTACACGTATTCAGTATGGGGTCATAAATGATTATAAGAACACTGTTTGTTACTCGTACGAGTTATATTGTTATAAAAGATTATGTTATGGTAGGTACTAGGTAGATATTGCACAGACGCCGAATGGCTGAGACAGGAAAATCAACACAGTTGAGGCAGCCCAAGCACAGAATGCGCGGCGAGGGTATTCGTTTAAGAGTCTCAAGTAGAGCCACTGACGCAAGCGCAAGTTCGTTCTTTCTTGAAAATCGCACGATTTGGTCACATTTAAGTCATCGACATCAGACGTACTCGAGCAGGTGGAGCCGAAGGGGGAGAAGGGTACCAAGAGACGGCAACGTTCGCAGCACTATCTGTGCTTGAGTTGCCTAACTATGCTGAAATTTCTGCCTCAGCCACGCGCCATCTACTTGCCATAACATTATCTTTGCTCGACTGACAGTCGGCTCACCTTGCTGGTGTTGAGTCTTCGCTTGCGTTTGTTATAGTTGATGAGGAACTTGAGTCTGTTGCACTCGTCGAAGGAACACTTGTCTGTGACCGAGTACATCAGGATGAACGCCTCCGCCCACCGGATGTTCGCCTCTAGGGTCAGACACTCGCTTTCCTGAACCAACAAAAAACACACTTATAACACCTGAGAAGATAACACTTGTGATTACTTTGTTGTCACTTATTATAGTGCTGTACTAGTAATGTAGATCAAAATGCCAATTTAAAAATGCAGCAAAACGCAGATGTGCATTGCTAGTTTGATATTTTTGAACTTACTATGGAATTGTGTGGCATCCCGAAAAGAAATCTTTGCGTGTAGATTTTTTCTTTTCTATACTAAAAAAATATTAAGAATTAAACACAAATTTGTTGATTTGACGCCCTGTTCAAAGTGTCGGCACAAAACGTGTTAAATTGTTTGATAAGATAAATGGTCGTGGTCGCTATAATTTTCCCAATTACTGAAACAATTACACATTCTGTTTTGGGTGACCAGAGATTTACAAGATACATTTTGCACACTTTTAAAAATGTACTATCCTTACCTTTACTAATATATAAAAATGAGATGGTTTGTGTCTGTCTGTTCCTCAATCACTGGGCCAATAATTTTGATGAAATTTAACAGGAATATGACTTATATACCTGGCCAACACATAAGCTAGTAACATATCTGATAATTTAATATTTAAAGATAGCGGTTATTGACTGGAGTAACTATGACTCTCACAAGGTAGCAATTTTCTTAATATATACACACAGCTATGTTAATAAAGCCCCGGGATGAAGCGCGGGTACTCTCAGCTAGTTTTGAATAAAAGACCAGTTTTTTTAAAGTGAACAACATCTATTTTGTAGCATCCCATTTTAAAGCTTTAATCGCTCACCAACACCGTAATTTTTAAAAAATCGAAAAACTCTGATTTTATTTACAGGTTAAAGGGGGAAGGGAGACCAGACCTTTTGGAACCCTGCTAAAATAAAAATCGTTAATTACATCGATATTTAACATAAATATATTACGTCAAAATACTGTCAATGTCAACGTCTTAAAAGTAATGTGTAATGTTCAAAGTTATTACGGTAATAATACTAATAAATTATAAATTGTTATACTTTACGTTAACTTCAGATTCTAAAAACTCATTGAGTTGATAAGAATGATTGCGTAATAGCCATTCATACACTTTGATTTTAAAATGTTTAAAATTAATATTCCTTAAGGGGGAAGGGGAGGTCGGACTTTTTGGACCCCTGGTATAAAAGTTTTTAACAGCTGTTAGTTACTCGAGATATTGTGTTGGCTACAGCGGAGTTAGTGTCAATCTACAGAGGTTATTTGCCAACTGTTCTAACAGCTGATAAGTTACGAGACTGCTGCTATTTCCGTTCACCTCTGACCTAGTAACCTTGAGTCTTGGTCTTACTCTTTCCCGGCTAACTTAGAGCAAAGATAATTTTATCGTAAGTAGTTTGCGCGTGGATGCTGAATGGCTGAGGCAGGAAAATCAACAAAACTGCGGCAGCCCAAGCACTGATAGCGCTGCGAGGAAATTTTTAAAGAATCTCAAGTACAGCCACTGATGCACCAAATCAATATTTTGTATAAAATCCTACGATCAAAACTAGGAAAGTTACTTTTAAAATAATATTGTTCACTTTTCGTAAGATAGAATCCACTTTGAAAGAATATTTTTAATAATACAGGGTGTTTTTTAAAACGCAACCCAATGTTCAAACTATAGTAAGTAATTTTTTACGAATGCTATATGGTCATAAATTGTATCATTGGTTTGTTCAGTTCAATATCTATCAGATGGTATGTATTGTTGCAGGAATATAGTGGTTTTGATTTCCTAATTTAATGTTATTGTAAAATAAACGCAATCAGGATTTTTAGCAAAGATCAAAGAGTGTTTATTGTTAAAGAATACTTAGAGCAACATAATTTCTTTTGTGTCAAGAGGCATTTGAGATCAAGTTTGCAGGCATGTGTAGACTATTTTGTTGTTGTTTTAAAATTGTTAAAGGTTGTTTTAGGAGAATTTTCTTAACTAACATCCTCCATCACTTCTTCATTCAGTACAGTCCGCCCTCTGTTATGCTTCGTGTCCCCTACACAATCTGTTTCGTTAAGCTTTTTAACAAATCTGTGAATTTTATACTGTTGAAAACTAACACTGTAAACTTGACTACAAACGCCTCTTCTTAAAAAAATTATCCTGTGGTTAAGTATTCTTCAACAACAAACACTCTTTGATCTTTGGTAAAAACCATGATTGCGTTTATTTTACAATAACATCAAATTATGAAACCAAAACCACAATATTACTGTAACAATACATACCATCTGATAGATATTGAAGTGAACAAACCAATGATATAATTTATGACCATATAGCGTTCGTAGAAAATAACTTACTATAGTTTGAACATTGGGTTGCGTTTAAAAAAAACACCCTGTAGTTAAAATGGAATTTGTTTACTTTTCATGAGCTCTTGGGCATAGTACCGGATCCGTGGCGGATTGGTATCGCACGCGACTCCGGAGTTCATCACTCTGGTGGCGCGAGTTCGATCCCCGCAGTCACCACTTACAATAATTTGTAGTGTGACTAATACGGTGATGCTAGGTAAAAATCGAGGTTGAGTGGTAGAGAGGACTTTGTAGTCCTAACTTAGCCTCGTTAAACAAGACAAACTTTACCTTTTTTTTAGTCTTAGAAAAACCCGATCAAATTTAATCACTTATACCTTCAGAAGACAAATACATCGGTATGTGTAACACATACTATATTATATTCAGTATCAAAAACGTGTGCAAGTGTTGAGTATGGAGCTCAGTTGAGTGTGACAAATGTGACAGTGAAGTGTGAACGAGACTCAGCCGTATGCAACAGTGAACACCGCACACCGCAATGCTGAGCCAAGGTACACTGCACGTTGCAGATATACGAGTACAACAATTTTTACAATTTATTTGCACTAACAACTTTTCAACTATGTAAAGTCAATTATATGTCCAATTTTGGACCTGTCTTGGCGGCAGAGACGATCATTGGTCCTATCCAAGGGAGTAAGATACACGCATAAATCTGAATGTTTATCCGAAAAATGTGACTGTCAACATGCAGTTTTAAATCAACAAGCTGGAAATAGTACAAACACAATTTAAAATAGCCTACTATTAATTTAAAGTCGCTATTGACAGTCACATGTCTCTAAATTTGAAGACATTCATTGTTGGATCGGATGGTGTAGTGGTCACCATAATCGCTCGGCAAGTGAGAGACCCGGGTTTAAGTCCCGGTTCGGTCAAATTATTTTTGTCTTCTCTAGTAATGGAAATGATTGTTAGACACGTTCTACATACCCATCAACAAAATAAAAGCCCTGGTCAAAAACACGTTTTAAATCTTTTTTGAACTTTGGAGAATTTCCTAAGTTTTTATAGGTTAAAGGAGTCCATAGAATAATCTGACTAGCAATGTTTATTTCGCAAAAAGCGTTGTTCTAAGATGAGTTACTGGAAAGTTGTCCTTGCCTCTTGTCTATTATCGATTAATATTTATTTCTCTTTTGATTTGAATTACGACTTTGAACACAGTACATCAACATTTCCATAGTTAGAAGAAAGGCAAAGTCGGCAATTATGGCCCTTTGAAAATATTACGGCGTGATTATCTACAATTAGCTTTAGAACTAATACAGCAAAAGTCTTTGGCAAGTTATTGTTAAATCAAATTAAAACTGCCCTTTTTAAAGTTTGTTTAGAAGTTTTTCTAAATGATACGTTTTTTTCAATTAACTCTCTCTTATTTTATTGTACTAAAGTTGTACAGAGTTGTTCAAAAAGAATGTCCTACTTACCTTCCTCTGTAACTTTTATAACATAAGTGCTTCATGAATTTACACATCGTTGAAAAGAAGAATATCCAAAGTTTTGTTTACATACATTGAGAGGTAATTTCAATTGTTAGTTATCAACAAGATGGGCGCCTTTAACACGAGACATTTTGTGTTGTTGAATTTTCAAAAAGCCAGTCAGTTCAGCGAAAGTTTCTTCGAAGATTTGTTATTTCGTCGTAACCTTTTCTTATGGGGCTATGTATGAAGAAGGTTTACTTCCCACCTCCGGAAAAAATGTATTTAACGTACGGAACCATATCAGAGCTGCAGCAGTCAATTCCACAAATCAATATTTGCTTCGTGATGTATGAGAAGAGTTTGATTATCGTCTAGATTTTTGCCGAGCAGTCAGACGAGAACATGTTGAGCATCTATAGTATAGTAGACCAACAGAGACAAACTTTAATAAGTTTCCTTTTACTAGTATTTAAATTTATGTATATCTTATTAATAAATAATGAAATAGAGTAGTCTGTAAGTAATACATTCTTTTTGAATAATCTTGTATTACGGTATAGGGAAATTTTACTTACATGTGGCTGGCCTGCAGTATCCAGTATCTCGAAGTAGACCATCTCGTTGTCCATGACTGTGTGGAATGTATACACCTTCTCCAAGGTAGGGTCGTACTCCCCGATATACCTTCGGGTGATGAACCGGACCACCAACGCTGCAAACAGTGAACAAGGTGAGTAAAAAATAATACTCTCAAAGCCAACAATCGATTAGAACAGGTAGGTGGATTATCTTTTGACATTTCGCTTAATTACATGTTAAGGAAAAGGTTAGCTAGGCAAACTCAGTCTTAAAGACTTTTTGTACTATCCAACGGAGTAGGAAGAATATGGAACAAGGTAAGGAAGAACGTGGGTCTGTTAGCATCATGCTTGGTATTTGGCCTTCAACCAAGACGGGGAAAGAGGGGTTGGTTATCCCTGTCCACCTTAATCAGTCGCCTACATAAAGTTTCCAAGAAGTATTCTACATCCAAACCAAAGGTTACCTATAATGTCTTTAAAGTCTCTTCTGCCAATCGATCCTCAAGAGTTCTTTTTAGGGCATCTACGTTAGTCCTTCTCTTGACCCGTACAAACAAGATGTCGCACTGAGTAGTCTAAAACCACCCAGCTTTACACACAATCTCTCTTTTCAGGTATTCAGATGACAGATGAACTGTGTAACAAAAAATATATAAATACACAAATAAAATGTATTAATACAGTATGAGAATGAAAAAACAACAGATGAACGAGTAAAAGACTAAGAGAAAAAGGGATAACAATAACATTCGCAAGAAAAAGACAGGAAGAAGAGGAGGACAGTGAAGAAGAAACAATTAAGAAGAACACATAAAAAACAAAGACAACAGCAGAAACAGAGAATAGTAAAGTAAGAAATACAACTGTAAATGATTTAGAGTTTTTGAGTATATTTATTTCGTTATGTAGACTCAATATGCACGGCAAAGAACTCAATATTATGTTTTTACATAAACAAGAATTGGCGCTGTCTGGATAGAAAACAAATGAGTGAGTACATCTCTTGAGATCTGTCAGCTGATATCCCTGGCTGACATCTCCTCGACACTTACATTGCTTCTGCTACACTTTCAGTCCTTAATGCCAAAGAATATATTATGGTAGGCAGATTGTGCATAAATGCCACATGACTGAGGCAAAAAAATCAACATAGTTCGGCAGCCCAAGCACAGATAGCGCTGGGAGCAAACTATTTTAAGAGTCTCAAGTTGAGCCACTGACGCACGCGCAAGTTTGTTCATTCTCGAAAATCGAACGGTTTGGTCACGTCGAAAATGCAGGTGTGATAGTTCAATCCAAATCGATGAAGCTGTTCAAAGTCTATGTTCACCCAATCAATAATAAGCTATGATGCAGAATAAGATGTCTGTCCAAAAATCTTTTAAACACCTTAAAATCTTTTTAATCTCAAAAGTAATTTGTACTTTAGTGAGATTTGCTGTTGCGTCTTATTCAAAAGTATATTAAAAAAACCATGTTAAAAACCTTTAGCTTTATTTAGGTGAAAAGCGTACCGCTCCTATGTATTGATTCGACGTTGACAAATTATCATCGAACCATTTGATAAATTGAATTGACACTATAGAATCGGCAATTTCTGTTCGATATACTGGATATAATTGTCCATATAACCTCTTATTGCAAAAAAAATGAATAGGTTGAAGATCGAGTGTAAGAAACGAAGGCGAATATTGAGCTGCAGTTGCCGTTGCAAAAGCTCTTGTCGTAACTGCTTCACTAATTGCAGCCGTGACGTCGTTTGAAATACTAAACTGAGACTTTACATTTCAACTGGGACTTTAGGTGTTTTATATTTCACTTATTCAAAGCAAAGCACAGAAAAGAGCAAGAAAATTACATTTCCATTTGATTTGTTACACAATATTATGAGCAAGGAATATATAATGGTAGGTAGATTGCACATGGATACCACATGGCTGAGGCAGGAAAATCAACACACTGACCCACGTGCAAGTTTGTTCTCGAAAATCGCACGATTTGGTCAAATTTAAACCATCGACATCGGACAAACTCCAAGCTGTGGAGCCGAGGGGGAGAAATACAGCGTGAGATGACAGCGCTATCTGTGCTTGGGCTGCCGCAACTATGTTGATTTTCCCACCTCAGCCATGTGGCATATATGCCCAATCTATCTACTATAACATTGTCCTTGCTGTTATGAAGCGTTGATTATGCGAAAAATACTAAAGAAGAGTAAGAATTTACTCAACATTATTTACATCAGTGGGAAGTTACTTTACACTAACTGTAAGCACAGACAGACTAGTTCCATCTTTAATGGAGTAATAAAAGACGTTTTGGAGTTTTAATAACCGAAAATCGTAAACAACTGCTCGCTTTTTGATCGTCTCCTTCAAATGAGGGGTTGTTCGCTGGGGTAGATTTCTTAGGAGCACCACCTACTACATCTATTTCAAAAGGAAGTGGGTGGTGATCCTGAGAAATTTGCCCAATCGGAGAACCCCTCTTTTTGAAAGAATCGATTAGAAAACGTGCACTTTCCTACGTTTCTTGGTTATTCTCGGGGATAACTGAACCCCTACCCAAACCATGTCGAAAAGTACTTCTGTTGACCCTTAGTACGAGTACATGCCAAAGCGTGTTCAAGATTTATTACTCATTAAAAGTCAAAAGGGAAAGTCGGAAATTTTGAACACCCGGTATTTTTCACTTAGTTTGCACACAACTGTTATAATTTGAGTAAAACTAGCTTGGATTACCAAAGTTTTACCGCATTGTTTACATCTTAAAATTAATAACTGCAAAGCATTTTCAAACCATAAAATATTTTTTTCCAGTAAGTTCCAGTGATAGCACAACACATTTTTCATAAGAGTATGTTTGTAAGGAACACAAACGGATTAGTTCAACCGAGTTAAAAATATCGAAGATTAAAAACAAAACCAGGTCTAAATATTATTTCACAAGTAAAAAAACATTACTGAAGTGAGAAGTTTATTAAGTATATAAATTAAGAAGGGTTTGAGGTTCTTAGTGGAAGTAATAGAGAAGTGCTAATTTCTAACTAGAGAACTTTATCTTTTTTTAAGAATCAAAGCTTATCGGATTTTAATGTTTTAAGAAAGTTTGTGCAACATTTTTGCGGTTATAAACTTTGAAAAGGTTGAAATAAGGAAATATTTACATATTTTATATTCCTTTTACCGGGTTTTATTCTCACAAAGAACCCCACCAAAGAACGAGAGTTCAATAAAAGGAATGTTCAATAGAAATTCCTTATTTTATTCTCCAGTATTCTCTTTACTTCCAAAATTTGTCATAAGGAACGTTAAACAATCCCTTAATGTTTTTATTTGAAAATAATATAGTTGTTGTATTATACTAGTTATAGTAATTAATTAACTTGCCTTATTACTCACAAAATATTTGTTAGTATAGAAATATACTATTAGGCCTAAATTAAAATATTAAACACTAACTTCTTCTTGACTGCTCAGTTTCACGTTATTAAGTTTCTACTGCAGAATTTCTATATAGAATTTATGTCAAAGGAGGCAAAACAACTTTTCCCAAAACACGTTACAAACAAGTTTTAGGAACCTCGTTAAATGTTTAAACGCTTTGATTTGATTCAACAGAAGAACTTTCGACAATCGAGTTTCTACAAAGATCCCCAAGTTACGAACTTACTACCTGTCTGATTCGTCTAATTCCATAGGTGACTCTTTCACTATCAATCACCCTGAAAACAACTATTTTTTTAAGTTTTCTTATTTTTACTATGTTTTAAGTTCAATCTGATTCATTCATCAGAACTCTTCTATTGGCTGTGTATAAATTGGTATTTTTGTGTTATCTGTTACAGTTAATTACTTTGATTCACGGCTGTGATTGGTCGTCCTCTGCTTCAAGCAAGCCAACGGGGCTGTTTGCCCTCGTCTAGCTGCCACTGGCCGTGGACGTGTTTGATTCCTCTCTTTGTTTTTTACCTTTGGTAAGTGTTTATTTGGTAATTGTTTACCTACATGTTGTGTTTTTCGGTTATCTGTTATAAAATAAACAAGTCGAACAGAAATTAAGGTACTTATCATACATTAACTCACTGAGGGTTACTATAATTATATATTGTATAAAGAAAAGAAACATAGCACCCTGTAAAACTTGTGTATTAGCGCGACCGGTTTCGACTATTAAATCATCATCTCGGCGAGTTACTACAAACAAAATATTATTGTCTTAGTATACACATAAAGAAGGTATAATCCATTTGGGAAAATAAAAGCTAGCATTTAAATTGTAGAGTAAACAGCTAAAAACATTGGCTTCAAATTATATGTAAATCTTGCTTCTGATCTTGCTTAGTATATTTCGTCGAAAATTGTGTTTCTTATATTTACATGGGAAGAATTAAGTATATTTCCCGGATCTTTTAAATTACTCAGGTAAATGTGCAAATCTTCCTCACAATTCATTAGTTTGCCGCTCCTTTCAAAATCTAAAATTTCTATATTGTCTTCTATGCCCTTGTAAGTATGATTTTCATTCAGGATGTGTTTTAAGATTCTTTACCTTAATAGAAAATTAAGGAATTTCGGTGGTGGGTGACTGGTTAGCTTGCGCTGATCACTTTTAGGCCAGCTCTTTTCCTAGTATTTTAATAATAATAATAAATAATAAAAACGTCTTTATTTGATTTAACAAAAAGGCGACTTAACCTCTACCACTTAACCACAGAAAAATATAAAAACAACTATAACTACAGACATAATTTGTATTATAAATAAAAAAATGAAGTGTCACATGTACAACTTTTAAATGAAATTAAAAACAAAAACTAAAGAAGAATGGCGAATCTTTTAAAAACTAAACAAAAACAAGAAACAGATTTTATAATGTACATGTTTGAAGTATTCTTTAAGAGATCACTCCTCAAGATCTTGCATAAGTTGATTTAATGTTTTGTGTAATGTTTTAGATTACCTTTCACCTGAAGACGAGGGTCAGATTCCAGATACCAAAACGTTGCGTTCATTAACAAATTATGGCAATCGTCCGTAATCATATATTAACTTCAGAAACTGTAACAGACTTCAAACAAAGGATCCTGAAAACTACTGAAGCGAACTTTTCTACAAAAGGTTTAAAACATAGAAGTAAAAAGAAAATTTTAAAAATAATGCAGTTATATTTGTGCAAAATGTATGTTTTTAATGGAAAGTGACGTAAAAGGCCATGAAAGGTCGTTGGGAGTCGACCATATTGTATTGTTCATCCTCGTACTCTGATTCCATTATCCACGCGTCCTTGAAAATAATCTCCCATTTGGATGCAGATTACTTGTATACGTTCCATTTAACTACATCGACTGTGGGATGCACTGCTTGGATATAATTGCTTTCAAATAGGAGTTAAAATTAGCCAGCTTTAGTGTTAAAATTATACTCATACAAAACTGATTATAATTCCGACTGCAGAATTAAAATGGAAAGCAATTTTTGCTGAACTAAGGGGCACCCTTGGCATTTCGTAACTCAACTCAGCTTTGGTCTTCGGAGAAAATTTTATTAAAAATACAATATAAACAAACAATAACTCTATGTGAAAGTCTGCTCCAATTCTATCCATGCGATCCTGACTTTGGCATCGTTTTCTTTGACTTCTTTTGTAGCCAAATATTTTTCTGAGGATGAAATAAAAACTACAATTATACACATACAAAAACTCTTGGTGTTTGGTGACAAGTGACTGGTCAGTTTAAGCAGATTACTCCAAGCTAGCACATATCCCAATAGTTGTGTTATGTTTTAAGTTACTTTTCATCTGAAGACTGTCCACATTCCAGATCCCAAAACGTCGTGTTCTTCTTATTCTTGTTAATGTGCTGTGCTTGCTTACAAAGCTATGATATTACTTTGTCGCATAGACACATTTTGTGTCTTTACCGGGTATGTTTAAACTTATACGAAAACCAGTGAAATTAACACTTATACAAGTTATTTTTCCAAAGGAGCTCTAACAAGGTGTGAGTGTTTTTGCGTTTATACGATAACTATTGACAGTAAGAAATTACAAAATTAGTATAAATAATGCGCTGACGCTAAAAATGTGAAGTGTGTCCGTCAGTGCCTTCTAACCGTTCAGTTCGTCTAGCATTTTTCAAACTGTGTTTAGAGTTATTAGAGTTTAGAGACTACTGAATAATCTGTGAAATTTTCAGCTTGGCTCAAAAACAATGAAAATCCATTTTATGATTTGATCGCCCAAAGTAGACCACGCGTTGTTAGGCTTTCGCGGCCGGTGTCACAACTATGTATTCTAGTTCTGCCGGTTCACACCACGTCAAAACATCGTTATAATTAGCTTGAAATATTTCGGTCACGCCGAAGAGTACAATCTTCAGTCACTGATTGGCTGAAAACAACTAGTGAGGTTCAGCCAATCAGTGACTGTAGATGGCATTCCACAGCGAGACCGAAATATTTCAAGCTTATTATAATGATGTTTGACAAACAATACTGAGCAATACTACCACCGAGCTTGAAAGATTTCGGTCTTGCTGTGGAGTACCTACCGTCTTCAGTCGCTGATTGGGTGTAAACAACTAGTGAGTTTCAGCCAATCAGTGACTGAAGATGGTACTCCACAGCAAGACTGAAATATTTCAAGGTAATTATAATGAATTTTTGACGCGTGTGAACCGGAAGATCCAGATTGCCTCGCCAAAATTCGCCATCAGCTATCCGACTAAAGGGAAACAATCTGTGTTAAAACAGTTTGACTCAAAGGAAGGAATTAGCACTAACCAGAGGGTGCATACCGTTTTAATTCCTCAAAGCTTGTTTTGAAAATAATTCGCTTTCGAAAGTGACAAAGGGTCAGAGCTTGTTGATCAGGCTGGATTGAAACTGGTGGTATTTGTCAAAGAGCTGGTATTTCCCTAAGTTATTCTTCCCAGGGCTTTGTTAAGAACGAGAAATGAGTTAACATAAATATGATATAGTTACAAACGTCACAACTGGTGTTTTTACAATTTTAATGGTATTGAGAAGGAATGAGGTTAGAAATTGGCAAAGAAAATATGTCATGGATATTACACAATTTTCAGACTTTCATACTTGATACCAAAGATAACGTACATTATCTTTGATTAAACTTACTTATCTAAAAATTACTTGATTTTTATAATAATGTATGTAAATTTTGTAGACTAATTATGCCAGCCAAAAACTATATTAAGATAAAAATTGAATTTTTAAAAAATACTTATCTAATGATATACTAACCAACTCGTGAACGAAAACTTTACAAAAATGTCTAATGCTATAAAATATCTAAGTATACACAACTTTAATACGGTTAACTGCACACATTCGAACCGATTGAACAAAAATCAATAAAATTAATACATTTCAAACAATGTTTTGCGCATTGGCTTTGCCAGGTTTCGACGTATTAACAATAATCATTTTATATAATTGCATATAACGTCGTAGGAAGGCAACACTCATAACAATGTGAATCTACAAGGTGCAAAACAACACAAGGTTCAAGAAAATATAGGTCAAGTCAATCAAAGAAGAGCAAAGCTTTCATTTCCTGCTTGAAGAAATCCAGACAGAGGGATTCCTTCTGCAGGAACAATTAGTTTACATTAACATCATTCACTTGTCTTCGTCAATACTTGCTCTCAGTAGCTCAACTCTTTGAATGTAACTTTTGTATTCGAGTTTTATCAAAGGTAATGTTATGGTAGGTAGATAGCACATGACTGAAGCAGGCAAATAAACATCGTTGCGGCAGCCCAAGCGCAGAGAGTGCTGGGAGAACCACCATCTTTCTCCTCCTCTGGCTCGACATGTCCTTACAGCCTCGCTTCGGCCTTTAGCTTTAGAAGAACGTGGATTTTTACTAGAAGTTATATTACATATCATGGAAGAAACACGCATTTTTAATTTCAATATTATCGGTCTACTCATCCCGTTGTAATGGAGGAAAATCAAGTTTTGGTCGCATTTTTGAAAAGAGACAACGGAGTTTGCAGATTAAATTAACCCACTTTTCAACTGTTTATAATAATACTAGTCTTTTAACAGTTGTTGCATTGCGAAATTGCAAGCATTATCCAAATGCACATTTTAGGTTAAAGAAAATGTTAAATTGTTTTAACTCTAAGTTAATTAAGCGCTTACCGTGTCATCTATCGAAAATCTTTTCGCCTGATAATATATTGAGCGCGTTGTCATTTATTAATCGTTTAACAAATCAAATTATAACTTGGATGAAGTCTTTCAACTTTTAGAGTTATTTTTGGACGTGTCATCTAAGTTGAAGTTTTAGACAGCGGTTTCATTCGTTCCAAAAATAGAAATTTCATTTTCTGGTCGTTGATCAAACTTATTAAGTTATCACCTTAAATTATTTACAAAGTTATTCAATTCTTTGTTAAAGTCTTAAAAAAACCAATTGTTATACCTTTGTAATTTTAATTAACTTGATAATTCTAAAAAGGTTCTTATAGTGTCGTTTAAACCTTAATCAAAAGTAATTAATAAAATCCTAATTTAAAAACTGGAGTAATATTTAATACTCAACAAATGAGGGATTTGTTATAAAACTGAAGTTGAAGAAGATGAAAATAAGAACGAATATTACTTCTTGTTACGAGGGCAATTCGACAAAAATGGAAGACCGAAGAGGAGAAAGTGGAGACTAATGGCCTCTTAGAATTTATTGTCTTTTCTGAAGACACATAAATCCTGTTCGTAGAAACTTTAACGATTTATTTTTAGATCATTATTAATTTTTAGAAACAAATCATAACAAGACTTAGCATGAGATTATTCAAATAATTGTGTTTGGCAAAATGACAGTTACATGATATATTTGATACTACTATTAAATATTATGTCATGGTAGGTAACGTATAGAAGCCACATGGTTGAGGCAGGAAAATCATCTTAGTTTGGCAGCCCAAGCACAGACAGCGCTGCAAAGGGAAGTAGAGCCACTGACGCACGCGCAAGTTTGTCGTTCTCGAAAATCGCACGATTTGGTCACATTTAAGTCATTGACGTCGGACAAACTTGAACATGTTGGGGGAAGAAAGTCGGTAAGAGATGGCAGAGAGCGCTATCTGTTTTTGGGCTGCCGCAACTATGTTAATTTTCTGTTGTTGAACTTATGTTGAATTTTCTGCTTCAGCCATATGACATGTATGCCTATCTACCTACCATAACATAATCTTTGCTACTGTGCTTTAAGGGTAAGCCTCAGAAACATTCAGAGGATATTACGCCTTTTAAAGTTCTAAAGACTTGTGATACTTTGAAGTTAAACTGCGGAGTAACGAAAATATGACGTCAACAACCTTGTAACACTTGGAAAGTATTTATAGAAATACAAGTTTAATATATGCACATCTATAAGTTTTAGTTATAATTTAGTAAAAACATATGCTCGCAGCGTTTTAGAAGGTTTCTTGGAATGTTATAAAAATAACGACACAACTTTTCCCAAAACAGTAACAGACTAATAATTATTCTAGAAAATTTACCTTTAATTTAGTTTTAAAATGTAATTTTTCAAATACAATCTATTTATTAGACTTGCGAACAATTAATAAAAAATTAATGTCCTCTCAGAAAAAAATTGTCTGTCAATCATTTCTAAAAAAAAACAAGCTATATTATTGAATGTGTAGTACTGTAATATTGTTTTGACGGATTAAAGTTATTATTTGCCTGTACTCCAATATTTTATTTCTTCTTTAAGATCAAATACTGTCTAAATCTTTGAGTGTGATAAAACCAACATTTTTTAAATTACTGTACTAAGAAGCCAGTCAACAAGCTACTGAGGATGACTTTCCACAGCGAGGTCGAAACGTCTAGCAGTATTTGTAGTTCAACTGTGACGCTCTGTAAGCCGGAAACTTTAGATTTTAATGATGACACCGGCCACGAAAGCTTAAGAATTAAGATTTTTAAGTTATTCACTTTTAAGAACTTCTTTTGGATTTATGTTCTGATGAACATTTAAATAATCAATTGCCTTGTTTATTAAAGAAGGTCGCTTGAAAAACCCGTACACTGTAAGAGAAGAGCTAAAGATAAGTTCTCAAGTTTAAACCGAGTTCAAGAACTCAAGGTAGAAGGTTATGAGATTGGTTTCATAATAGAGTTTGAAAGAGAATATAAACGACATTTCTTAGATAATAAGTAATTATAGGCAGAACGGCGTTGTTTACAAGCCCATCTTTGGAATAAAATGAATAATGTATTAAGTTTAGGTAACACTTAACTTGCGTAAGACTTTTATTTTAACACTTTACACTGTATTAAATGATAATAGCAGCGTCCTTTGAAGTCTATTTTAATAGTGAATAGTACCTGTTGGCCATTTTGCTTTTTGTCTCATAAAAACGTCTTCTGTTTGCATTATTTTAGCTTAAGAATTCTACTGTATATTATCTATTGTCTCATCACAGTAATTCATTAATTTATGTTCTTCCTCAATATATTAATCCGTTGGAATGAATAAATAAATAAATGTACCTTCAGTTTATTGGAATAATATGTCAGTTTGTAGAGTCAAGCATGACTTATACTTTATCGATTTTATTACCATATAGAACTTAATAAAGTATATCATTAATATATTATTTAATAAAGTATACTCGTATATCACATATTTAATATAAAAACAAAACTTAATAGAAGCTGGTTACATTTTATTTTAATCACGTAACAATTTGATTGGTTTGATTGAAAGAGCGGTCAGAACTCAAACACGGTTACGGTAACTGATTAATACCACTAATTTGGTTTTAGCGAGGGCAGTTTGATGAAATTAATTTGGTTGAAACCCTGTTGACAAAACCGATATTTAAAGGTATAGTGTGCATTAATACACTTCTATGGCGATACAATTTGGCTACATCTTCGCCTATTGTGAATTTTAGCATTGATTTTTCATTAATTTAAACCAAACCTGAGGCAAAATATTATTACGGTAGCCTTCCGTCGTTTTTAGTGAACAATAAGTAAACGACGTTTCGGGATCTGAAATCTGACCTCGTCTTCAGGTGAAAATTAAATTAAAACATAACACAAAACATTGGGACAAGAGCTAGCCTAAAAGTAATCAGCGCAAGCTGACCCACCACCAAATATTTTTTTTCCTAAACCTTTTAACTTAAAATTGTATAACAGCTTAAAAAACAATACAACATGTAGGCCTACTACAAATTTACGAAATTAAAAAAACACAGAGAGAAATAAAACACGTTCACAACCAGTGACAGCTGCATGCTGACTGATTGTCATTGACTGGCTCGGAGCATTGGACGACCAATCATAGCCGTGAATCAGACTGACCAACTTTAACACAGGACAAAAATACCTGTTCAAGCACAGCTACAATTGAAGGGAAATTCCTAAGAGTTTTGATGAATGAATCAGGTTTTACTAACAAAGTCGTTAAAATGATTAACCAAACTTTAGAAAAATCCTTACGTGGTGAGTCACGAAAATTGATTATGGCCTAAACTGATCGTTAGGTTTATGAATTTTAACCAAATCATACATGTGTAGGACTTTAGAATAGAGAGTCTTACACTAGTTAAGTTTAATGTAGCCTGTTTTGAGTCCTTAATACCTTGTTTATTTCTACAAGCGTTATGCTCACTTCCCCGGTCATTGGTTACTCATGATCGGTACGGACTGGCGAAAAGCCGGCTGCCTTTTATTTTTCGTCTGTGTTGGCGTCCAGCCCAGGAACGCTTAAGTGCCTTGGTGTGGGGTGTGAGCTTAATTCAGTTACATCTCAATTATTCATTTGCATGTATATGTATTGACTATCTACATATATTGTATTGTCTATATTAATAATGTTGTCTATATTTATTGTAGTAAAGTCATTTATTGATGTAAAGTAAAAGTTAATTTATAGTTGTCTGCTGCTTTTTTCAAACATTTTAATATATGTTGTATATTAAAGCTCTGTATTAGTGGCATATCTGCTGTACAAAAGAATTCAAAAAAGAATTTAATTATTTATGAATTCGCTCAAAAACGGTGAAAACGTCCGTAGTAATATTTTAACCTCGAAACTTGAACCATCGTCAACAACGAACTTAATATAACAATCAAACCAAACAATTGTCATTGATTAAAAACGTGGTATTTAATTTTTGATAAGAAAATTTTGAACGGTGCTCTTAGTAGGGTTGTGATCAAGTAGTGTTAACCTCAAGTCTTATGTAATTTAAGATGCCCGTAGAGTTAGTATTTTCTTATAAATGTCTGCAAGAAAGGAGCAGGTGGTCAACCTGAAAGGATTGCTTTGCATCAGTGTAATATTGCATCTAGAGAAAAGTTCATATCGCGTCTTCACTGCAGTGCGTCTTGTCTACTAAGGCGAATCTTTACACACTTCTATCAATTCGAAAACAGAACCGTGCGTAAAATAACATTATAATGTTGTACGCTATCAACATTGGAAGCCAATGCAATCAGGTTCTTCGAGGGGGGATTCTAAGAAGAATATTTAGCCCAACTCAAGAAAACGGGATTTTCCGAATAAGGAACAATGAGGAACTTGAAAATCCCATGGAAGGGCAAGACATTATCAGGTTTCTAAAGGTTCAGAAGCTCAGATGGTTGGGTCATCTAGCCAGGAGGCCAGAAGAAAGGGTCGCAAGAAGACTCTGGGAACATTGGAGTTAGAAGAAGAAGGGGAAAACCACGTCTGAGATGGCAGGAAGGCGTGGAAGCTGACTTGGCTGCGATGGGTGTGAGATGATGGAGAAGGAAGGCCATTATTAGAGAGGAGTGGAGGAAAATTGTGATGGAGGCCAAAACCGACCAAGGGCTGTAGCGCCAAAGAAGAAGAAGAAATTGTAGAATAGATCGCCACAAACGATTTTCAGTTCATAATTGCAACCCTATTAAATAATTGAATACTTCTTAAAGTGCATGCAAATATTAGAGTCAACTTTCGTTCTAATGTTTTACGAATTTTTGTGAGTTGAGAATATAAAAAGAGGAAAATTAGTTTTAAAAACAAAAATAAAATTTAAAAATCATAAAATTTGGTTCAAAGGTCTTAAATCTAAAACTAATTTACCATTATTGAATATACTTGACGTTTCCGAAATTCAATGAATAGCTTCCCAAAATGTCATGATATATTCTCGAGTTAACATGAAAAAGGTTTAGCAAAAGAAACTATTTACAGCGTTTTTGATTTGCATTAGTTCATTGAAACCGTTAGATAATATGTGTGTTTTCAATTGTTGCTCGATATAATAATTTATGTAAGAGGTCTTTCATTGATTTTTAGCTCAAATTGAAATATAGAGTACTTTCCACACTCATCATATAAATCATCTGTCAATACGAACCTTTTTTTATTTGTTAATTTACAATAAAAATTGTGTTGACAAAAAGTTGAAAATGAGAATGATGTTTATGGTAATGGACTTTAGATAATTTTTAATCAAAAACGAAATATTAGAGTACCTTATACACTCACCATAAAGAGCATCTATCATACGAATTTCAATTTCAAAATATCTTTAATCATGCAAACTCTTGGTAAAATCCCATTGTTTATTGATATTATATAAATTATAAGATTCGGAAACAGCGAGGAGCTAATTGAAATTGTACAATAGAGTTCATGAATACAAGTGCATCATGAATCATTCATGGATTAACGTTGACACATTTCATTCAATTTTACGAGTACTCAAATGCTTTCATCATCATCTTTTTTTGCCAAAATATTTTAACGGTTTTTGTTATATAATTATTTGTTTTAAGTGACAGAATAACTGAGAGCCAAAGTCTTCAGTCTCTTGTAGAATGTATTGCAGACAGATTATATATGAGACAGTAAGAGACTAATGGGTTCTCAGAACTTATGTTTTTACTGACAGCATACGTAAATTTATGGCACAGCGACTCGTTCGTTACATAACGTTCTTTGCATAGACAACGTAAAAACAAAACAGTTAGAAACAACGACATAATTAAAAGAATATTAGTAGTAATAAAACACTTAAAATGTCAGTCATAGTTAGCCTTAGATTGCTTGTACCTGATATAAACTATTAAATTAACTCACGTTAGCACTAAAGTAATTCTTGTTTAAAGAATATCTAGATTTTGGATTCGTAAATCCATCTTCAGTTCTGTGTCAGGAAGCCAAGTTAAGTCATCGTATTAAAATTATTTATCAAGTGGATTTTGTTACTTTCTTTATTATTCTCTGTTAAACTTGCAGATTCATCATGTTGACACATCACACAAACATTCATGACCAATGGTAAAATGTTTTAAAATATCTGTAAAAGTGTTACTAAAATACGTTAAAAGACTAAAAACCTTTAAACACCTAAATAAAACTTAAAAATCACTTTAAAAAGTCATATAATATATTAAAACCACTTTAAACACCTAACTTATCTGCAACTCAAGACAGCTAGCAACTGGTTTACCACAAGTGGCAGTGGAAGGTGAGGCAGCAGTGATGTGTTATTTGTTGTTGTATTTTTTCTTCTTCTGTTTTCGTTTTGCCCACTCATGGATCTCGGTTTAGTTTCAGTATGGTTTCATATATGTGAATCTAGATATTCTTTAAACAAGAATTATTTTATTGGTACAGGACAAACTAAAAGAAAGTTGAAAACCTAATTGAAAGAGCACAAAAAGCATTTTAAATATTGCCAAGAAGCCATTGTAAAATACTTAGTTCAATTGAACCATAGTTTTTCAAACATTAAGTTACTTAGTTCCCAACAATTAGATGCATACGAAACATTATTCATTGAGAAAAAGACCTTGTTAACAATGCAACTGGCCTTCTTCTCAACTCACCATTTTTATACATATAACATTATTTTTATTTAATTTTCCCGTGTCATTTTCCATATTTTTATTTATAAATATTATTATTTTTTATAACCTATATTCAGTTGGTTTTTGTTCTGAGGATAGCAACATTGTTTCTGAAAGGCCTTACCAAAATATAAAATTTATTATTGGATTATTTGATGCACTTCTTTGTTATTCATGAAGTTGTCTTAAGGGATTTTATGAAAACGCGATGAAAGATACGAAGTAACGTTTGTTTAGTCTGCACGGATAAAACTTGAAAGATATTCACATCGCTTTTCTTCATGACTTGCTACTGTACATAAACTAACTCCCACACACTGCTTAACTGTAGCCTTTACGACTTTAACAACATCTTAACTTTCTTTAGACTCATAAAGAATGTTTTATACTACGGTTATGACTAACATCAAACCGCTCATAACAATACCAGATCTGTGGCGGTTTGCATATCGCGCGCGACTCCAAAGGGGCGTGGGTTCGATCCCCGCAGTCAACACGTACAATTAGGTAAGTGACTACACGGCAATGCTAGGTAAAGGTCGAGGTTGAATGGTAGCGAAGACTTTGTAGCCCTAATCTCGCTTCGTTAAACAAAACAAACTTTACCTTTTTTAACAATTACTTAGAATACGCAAAGTTACAAGGACAAACCTTTAAGAAGAGTTTTATGAGAATTCAACCATTGAATTAGTCCAAAAAACTGCTGTCAAATAACAGTGAGATGAGGTGCTAGGGTGATTGAAAATGTCGGAAACTTTTCAGAAACCTCCATTTAAAATATCATCGTCCAAATTTCAAACACCCTGTATACACAACTTAAAAGTTGTAGTAATAATTATATTATACATTATTTGCCGTATAGTTGATGAAAAATGACTTAATACAGAGTTTCAGCAAAGGATGCATTTCTATTAGCTTTGAGTTTTGATAGTCTCTTTAACTGTTGTCAGATTATAATTTGGCAACAGGTTATAATTTGGCTTGCAAGTGCTATGAAGTCTTTAACCAAACACCTAATTAGATAGGTTTTCCATGCTCGTAACTTCCATCAAGATGCACAAATTAAATACAAAAATTGACGTCAACATAGGTTTTAAAACAGATTTCATTTGATGAGGTGATTCCTACAAATCCTAAGTTAAGTCTCTAATTAAAAATTCCGTTGGCGTAGACAGTAAAAAAAGAAGAATTTTGGGAGTTATCACTAAAGGTTAACGCGTTTAATATACAGGGTGACCTGGAACAAACTGAAATCCTTTATTAAATTTGTTCCTTAACGCGAAACAAACATAATTATTAACAAATCTAACGACACCTAATTAAAAATATTTTTTTAAACAAGTGAGATATGAACGTTTTACAACACCACGGTTATATTTTGGACTATTGTCTTTGTTCACTTTAATTGGCAGTTGGCACAGGAAATGAGATAACAGTCCTGTAGTAAAATGCTCGTATCTCATTATCTTTTCAACAGATTCTTTTGAATGAAGTGTCATTAGCTTTTTAATAACCTTACGTTTTTATTTGTTCTCTTGTAAAATTATTTATTTTTCAGTTTTATCGATTTTCCTTTGGACAAATTAGGTACTCATGCCGTCAGCATAGTAGTGCCCACAGGCCCGGGACCATGGAATGAACACCGACCCTGACCCCAGAACAAGCGTTGAGAAAACTGTATTTTCAAAACCTTATACATGTGTTTTACCGTAGGCGCGGTCAATCTATAAGTAGCATTTTGTATCAAATTTTCATCAAACCAGCAAAGTTTGACTACCAGAAACCCCAAATAGGGGAGCGACATTTTTTATGGTTTTGTTTTCACAGTTATAGAAAACGACTCTTTTGTTAGTGGATAAATGATGGACTATATTTACCTTATGTTATATTGTCAAATATGTTCGTTTCGACCTAAGGAACAAAACTACCGAAGAATTCCAGTTTGTTCCTGGACACCCTGTATTTATTATACATCTATGCAAACTCGTGACTTTATAACCCAGCTTTTGTTAGGGAAATGTTCAATCTACTTACTGCGTTGATGTTGACAGCTTTCAATTGTAAAAAGCTGATGGAATCACTTTCGCAATTTCGATTTGATTTCATTTAACACTTTAATCGGTATAGAGTTCGAATTAAACAGTTGATCGGTAATACTCTTTACTGTGTTGAAAGGTAACAAACCTACGAAGAAATATGTATGAAAGTAATAATTACATTATTATGTTCAACAATATTATAATTTTGCTACATTGGATGTACTATTTAATTTTATTTGCTGGATTTATACTTGAAATTACCGTTTTGACAGTATATCTGTCTTCTTTACGTAAATTATAAAACAACTAGAATCTTGTATTTTTAATAAGTTATGAAAATTACCTCAATATGTTCGTATTTTCACTTCCCTTAAAGGTGTCCTGAGCTTCATTTTTCTACCTTTATTCATTGATAAGGACCCATTTTAACTCATTATTTTAACTCACCCTGTATATTATCTTTTTCAACACATAAGCTGTTTATGTAATGATGTAAATAAAGTTCTTATTCTGATTTGGAACACACTCAGAATATACATCACACTACTTACGATACAAGTGATCTGGGGCAGCCGTACACATCGGAGTCATTGAAAGCAGTAAATCTAAACTTGGCAGAAACTCCCTCCCTCACCCACCGTAACTTCAGTCCTTATCAGAGGGTATAACTGGTCGGGGAATTGGGAAAATGAAGCTTCAGTTCCATGTCGTGTGCTTATATCATTCTAGTTGAACCTTAAACCAGGCCGACACGCAGCTAAGCTGGCATTCCTTGTTACCATTCGGGTTACGAGGCTGTTTGCTACGCTCACAGCATAGCGAACATTAGCATGTAATTTATGTAAAATTAAATTGATTGTTTTGCCATAATCTGTTGTTAGTATACTCGTACTACCAGTTTTAATACTCTTACGTAAATCGTACGTAATACTGTAGTGAAATCACTGTAGAATGCCCATCAACAGAACAACATCACATATCAGTCATTGAGGATGACAGCTTCAACAATAATCTTGATTTGTAGCCTGTTACATGAGAATTCTTTTGTTGGCCGTAGTTGTATAATATCATGGTTATTTCGAGTTATTAAACTGATGATGATGTTGATGTTCAGAAATTGATATAGTAATTGTACGTCTTAATAATGAAGGGTAATGAAACATACACAGTAATGTTAAGAAGTACAATATAAAAATCTAAACTGTCGTAGAGACATTTTGTTCAGACATTTTGTTTAGCTAATGTTCGAAAATGTTAAAACCTGGCCGTCACGCAGCTGTGCGCTGAAGCGCCGCTGACATGACTGAATCTAATTTGCTTTGCAATTTGTTACTCCAATTCAGTCAATTCATAGCCTCGCTTCGGCTTTCGGCCTCAGGTTTACGAGGGTTTCACTGGAAATTATACTACATATCATGGAAGGAAAATGCATTTCAAATTTTAATAAAATCAAACAACTCATTTCGTTGTTATAGCGAAAAACCACTTTGTTTGACGCTATTATAAAGGACTTACTTGTTGGATGATTTTTATGAATAACCTTGGTGTATCACAAGAAAACACTTATTTATTTAAAAATCATTTGAACAGACGAGATTTACTGTTTATAGATTATTAAACCCATTTTTGGCGATAAGTTCCGGTAGTCCGATTTTAACGAACTCGACTGAGATACTTACAAAAGGAAATTTGTACCAAATGTTATGAAAATCGGACCAAAAGAGAACAATTTGTTATTAAAAAAGAGGTATGTATGTAGCATTTTAACCTGATTTCTTGTAATCTTTATATGGGTATTACAAACAACTAGTCGAGATAAAAGATTTTTTTTCGTAGTTGAATTTTTTTGAATTGTCTGAAAAACGTTTTAAAAAAGGTCAGATTAGTACCGGCATTTCGTGGTCCTGGCTCACCCTTACCATGCTGACGGCATGGTATATCATACTCAAAGAAAATTCGATAAAAAGTTAATCAACACACTACACGATGGCAGTCCATTTGACCAACCCTCAAAACATTTAGAGACCATAATACTCGTAATTGTGAAGCATGTTACAACACGGACAGAAGTTCATTCAGCATAATCTAGGGTGAAAAATTGTCTCATTTCAAACCAGAACTGCCCTCAGGGGAGCTCTCAATCAAAATATAGACTCACTGCCTTCTCATACTGCAGTCTTCCACTTCATTACTGCCAGAGAAGTATTGACCGAAGTATTTTACAAGAAAAGTACTTTTCTTAACTATTTTACAGGTCAAATATTTTGCAAAACACTAACTTTCATTGGCTGATGATTTACTGTTTGTTTGATCAGGCAGATATTTTACCCATCATACTTAAACTTACATAGCATTGTCTAACTTTACTTTTCTGTCCTTACAAATCGCATTTACTTAAACTTAACCGGCAAAACATTTGCTACTTCCGGTTATATCAAACCCTGGGTATCACTAAAACGGTGGTATATTACAGTTGCCTGTACTGAGTTCAACAGTGTGTAGGGGTCAACTTATAGTTTGAACAGCAATTCGATAGAAAGACACGGAAAGGTTTAACAAATTAGTGTCCTTTCAAATTTTAGACTGACAAAGATTAGTATCTCCTAGTATTAAATTTGAAGTTTGGACAAAAAAATAAAATTTAACCTGAACATGGTTCGGAACTTTTGTGATCATCAAAAGAGATCAACCTTTTTCAAGCTTTTTTTCTAGAAAGCGTTTTCTAGAAAGGTTTTCAAAAGCGGTGAATGCTATATTACGGCCGGTGAACCTTTGTTTTCAACGTAATCCTATTTGGAATGTTTTACTTTTTGGAAGTTACCCTCTTCCGTATGATTGCATTTAAAACAATCACCGTATAATATTATGGCCGTATAATTATACTAGTCTTAGTTGAATATGCATATCTGCTATGCAAATATTTAAAATATTATAAAAACTAAAACAATTTTATGTTCGGTATGACTGACCTGTCTTGCCGACGCCACACTGACCCAACACCATGACCTTGAGCGGCTTGTGACGGGAGCAGAGTCCTATCTTGCAGAAAGGAGAAGACTTAGGGGAGCTTATAGAAGACATGTTGCCGGGGTCACCTCATCTTTTCATCTACCCCTGCAAATCAATAAAACCAAATATTAAAAATGAAACTATTACCCAAGTCTTCCGGAACAGACCACGTCAATAAATTATTAAATTCTTAGGTTGTCGCGGTCGGTGTCACAATTATTATAATCTAGGTTCTTCCGGTTCATACCGCATCAAAACAACATGAATTTTATCTCGATGTGAAGTATTTTGTCTCTTTGGCCAATCATTGGTATTTGGTTCCTCAACGGTATCAATTAGAGTCATCCTGCTCCAATGGATGGTTGGCAGCCCTGTGACCAATAGAATAGCAGACAGCAAGTATCTCAGTTTGAGCTAAACAGTGACTGAAGGTGGTACTCAAAACGAGACTGAAATATTTCAAGCTAATTGTAACGATGTTATTACACGGTGGGAACCGGAAGAACTAGATTATAACATACACTATTTATAGTGCCAAACATTTCGCTCATTTTCAATCGAGCATCCTCAGTGAACCTAGACTGGTTCTGGTGACTGAACCCCTCCTTTATATACTTTCTGTCGCAGTGCTACCAACTGCTTCTCTTTTGTATCATGTGGACCAACCGTAGCAACCTAGAGCAACATCATCCAGAGCACCACACATACATGTAACAAAGAAAATACAGAACTCAGGTTGTAGCATTAACCCGAACTACACAACGTTTCGAGAGCCATGGGAACGCCTCTCGTTATCAATTGAAACTTGGCCTTCGAGGTCCCATAAAGGACCAGGGGGAGCCTCTGTGACCCATTTTGAACCAACTTATTTCTAAATCATAACAAGATAAGTCAACACGTTGTGAAGTTTTAAACAAAATAACCGGGAGAAGAGGCCATCGATCTTTATTTTAACAAAAGACCTCATAACTTCATTTGCTTGCTACAAGAGCACAGTATGCTAAAAGGTAAAAAAAGGTAAAGTTAGTCTTGTTTAACGAGGCAAAGCTAGGACTACAAAGTCCTCTCACCCTCACCTTTACTAGCGTCACCGTATAATCACATTACAAATTGTAAGTGGTGATTGCGGGGATCGAACCGCGCGCCACCGGAGTGATGAGCTCCGGAGTTGCGCACGAAACCAATCCGCCACGAATCTGCCAGACATTATGCTACAACATAATATTCGAGTATCACATGAGACACAACATATGATACAATATGTTGTGACGTCACACAGAGAGGCTTCTGCGGTCGTGGTACAACATTGTTAACGTTGTGTGCCCGGAACTTATCAATATAATCAGCTTTTGGTGCAGAACAATACCTCAGCAAATGATATTGTTGAACATGCTCTACTAGTCTTAAGGTATCTTTGACGCAAGTTAGTCTCATTTAGAATACTTTCAGCTCAGAAGAATTCTACAAAGGGTATCTTGAAACATCGAAAGTAACTAATACAAGTATTCCATCATGACCCTCGAGAATATTGCAAGCTACATTCACACATAAATGGTGTAAAGGTTAAAAGTAAAAATTGCAATCAATTTGATATAATTTTCAATTTTTTGTGTAGCGGGTTTGTTACGAGGCTTTAAAACAAAACTCGCATAGCAGTTAAGTTGAACATATTAACATTCATTAGCTAAATTATTCAATCTAATCAAACTAATATGACTTGAAAGGTCTGGAACTTATTGTGTTGATTAATAGTAGGCCTGTATTAAGTAATAAAATTAGTTAAAGGGTTAGAGGATTGTATTTTTAATAAAATAATGTTACATTTTATCTTTTTTTATAAACCAAAACAAACATTTTTGTAGTGGTTAATAAATTGTTAATCTTCGTTGAATTTTTACTCGACTTTTACTAAGTTGGTGTAAAATCTTTAGAGGAAGAAATATTCACATTCAAGGTTTGTGTATTATATTTCTCGACCGTTAAAAAGAATCACGAATTTTTATTGGCTTTGATCGTGTTCACATAAAATGAGCAGTGCCCCATACATATACATGGTAGGTTTTAAATGCCCCCCAACTTAACTTTTTAAAGGGGAAATATTTTTTGAAACCCTTTGGGGACTGTTTTATAGCATTCTAAAGTTAGCTTTGACTTACTTTGCGTCATAGATTCCCAACCGAAATCCGGGGGGAGGGCCCCCCAAACATTTTAAATACAAAGCTTCCCCTGTGGAAATGAAAGGGAATTTTGACACAAAATAATTGACGCAAAGACACATTTTTCGACAAAATTTTCGACTCGTTTTTTATTTTACCAATTCAAAGATGACACACAATTAGGTTTAAAATGCCACATTTCACATAGGCCTACAAATTATTTTGAATGACACTTTCTTCAAAATGCTCTAGATAATATTATAGGATAATGATGTTTCCCTCAAAGTATTTGAACAAAATGTTAATATTCGAAATAAATTGTATTTAAAATGTGTAACCTACATAATATTAATTTTGAATCTGCCAAAATTCAGTATCTAGGTTGAAAAATTAAAAGCTGACTGTTCAATTCATTTATTAAGATTCATTCTGTTAACTATTTACATGTTAAGTGGGGGAACGGAAATTAAAATATTAAAATATGGCGCTAAAACTTGAACCCTGAAACAGATTGAAAAAGTGCTACTTCTTACAAATCAGTTAATTAAAACTATACTAATTTCTGATTTCTGATATACATAATACTAAATTATATCAATTGAAAAACTCTGTAAAACATCTGCCTTACATTTTGGAAAACTTTATGATATTAAACAAATTAAAAATGTACTCGTTAAAACATCTAAAATATTGAATTTATAAACATTTTGGTTTTGAACATTTTAAATAAACAGATACATTTTACTCACTGCATTAATGTAGGTACACAGGCTAATCTTCCATAGGTCTCTTCTGTATCTTCTTTCTTCTTTATACTTAATAACTTGATTTTAAAAATGACAGTATCATTGCGCTCTGTACTTACGTTTGCAAGGCCACGCCTACAACCAACCACAGAACACCTCTGGAAAGTTCCAACCAATCAGCTGAGCGCCTTCAAAGAAGCTTCTAGCAATATCGTTGATACTGTGCATACATGTTCTCAATTAGATATTATTTCCAGAAATTTCCATACGGATTGCCTTTGCTTTCGGTTTTGAATTAACTGTACATATTTCTTCTACATTTTAATTAAAATTTGTACGAACTAAAATATTACCTTCTTATAAATAATGAAATAAAATATATTTTGAATTTCAAAATTTGTATGAATTAATTAAACCTAATCAGCACTACGTTACAAATGTGGTATTTGAAACCTGATTTTTTGTCATCTTTAAATTTAATAATAATTTTTTTTAAGGTATACAAAAACAAGAGTCAGGATAAACAATCTTTCTTTGCGTCGTTTACTGTTGTTGAAATTACCTTTCTTTTGAGGTATCACAAGGGGGAGGTTGTATTAAAAATGTAGGCCCCTCTGGATTCTGGATGGGGTGACGCAAAGTACGTCAAAACAAACTTCAGAATCCTAAAGAGCATTACATAAAAGGTTTAAAAAATATTTCCTTTTTCACAAGTTATGGTGGGGGGACATTTAAATCTCACCCTGTATAATAGCGTATATTACGAAAATGTCTTAAAACTAACAACAACTGTTCTCAGATAGACTAATAGACAATGTTCTTCCTCTTCAGTCTCAACTGTATAGTCACTGAGGATGCCACATAACAGAATGGGTGAAACGTCTGACGTGTTGAGTGTTAGTTCTCTGACGCGTTATGATACCGGAAGCCTAGAATGTAGAGTTGTTAGTAATCTACAGAAAACAACTATTTTAGCTGCGATGATAGTTCCAAACCCCCAGAGCTTGGAAGTCATTATAAACAAGATTAAATATGTCTGCATAATTAGAGCGCAGTTGAGCCAATGGGAGTCAAGAGACAACTGTGTAAACTCAATATATTATGGTTTTTGCCGTTGGAATGTAAAATAAATAAATAACCTGAAGGATCGTCCAATGACGTTCGTCCAGTTATATTGGTTGCCTCATTACGTAAGCCGATCCACAAAGGAACCATTAACACTATAATTATCAGTAAGTGCATTTTGAAAACTTCCAAAAGGTTATTTTGAAGTACATAGTCACCCCACTGAGAGCATACGCTGGTACTTTTGTGCAGTTTAGTGAGTGTATCTGAAGTGATGAGGAAAGGGGATGGGTCAGATAAGAGGGGACTATCACACCTTGCCTCTAAAACAATTTATTACCTCCACAAAACTGTACATCACAAGTTGTGTTTCAACTTCGTTACTCAGGGAGCTGTTTGATCTGCAACTAACTGTGTTTCGTTCGGTTCAATCAATGTTAAGCAAATCAAATATACGGGAAGAGTTTTATAGAATATATTTTGGGAATGTTTTTATAGAAATCTGAAATTGTTTTGACGTACTTTACGTCACCCTCCTCACCCGAAATCAGGAGGGCTCTCAAATCTTTTATTAATCCCCTTAGCATCTCAAAGAAAATGATTTCAACACAAATTCAACGACGCAACGAAACATTTTAATCTCGACTAGTTTTTGTGTTTTAATTTAAAGGTTACATAAAATTAGATTTAAATTTTACAATTCACATACAAATTATTCACATTCCCATAGTGTTTTGAAAATATTTGCCATTCAAAATAAGTTGTATGTTAAATGTGGTATTTCAAAACAGATTTTTTGTAATCTTTAAATTGGTATAACAAAAAAATGAGTCCAGATTAATATTTTCCTTGCGTCGTTGAATTTGTGTTCAAATTCTTTCTTTTAAGGTGCCAAGGGGGGGGTTATTGAAAGATTTGCAGCTCTCCCGGATTTTGGGTACTTGACGCAAAGTACGTCAAAACAAACCTCAGAATTCTATAAAACATTTACCAAAAGGATTTGAAAAATAAGGTGGATTAGTATCGCACATGACTCCGGAGGTTATCATTCCGGTGGCGTGGGTCCGAGCCCCAGATAAAGGTCGAGGTTGAGTGTCAGAGAGGACTTTGTAATCCTAACTTCGCCTCGTTAATTAAGGCACACTTTACCTTGTTTAGCGTACGCTAGGATACAGTTCGTACGACACTTGTAAATCAACATTTCATTGCACTGTAGCTTAACGGTACGGTGGAGTTGAGTGGGCCGGGCTGAAATTTAGAGACTCATTTGGGTGACGCATGTTTACCCATCGCCTTGATGGTAATTTTATTCAGAGCACAACGTTGCAAATCCAGCTCCTGGTTTACCTCACGGTTTTGGATATGTACTGCTTTTCAAATATACAAGTTGAGTTTTAAATGTCTACTCCTCACCTTTACTTAAAAAAGAAATATTTTTTAAAACCTTTTAGGGAATATGTTTTGACGTACTTTGCATCCCAAATCCCCATCCACAATCCGATGATAAAGGCCCCCCAAATTTTTGACAACATTTTCCTCTGAATACTCTATGGAATTATGTTATAGGATTAAGATATTTTGCACAGAGTATTTTGAAAAAAAAATTCGTCATTCAAAAGTTTTAAACCTTATTTTGTGTCATCATTAAATTGGTATAACAAGAAAAAGGAATTTGTGAATTTGTGTTGACATTTTCTTTTGAGGTGCCACAGTGGGGGTTATTTTTAAAAAAACTGGGGGCCCGCCTTCCGGATTTTGTGTGTGGGGGGGTGGATGACACACATTATGTCGAAACAAACGTCAAAACCCTTTAAAAAATATTTCCTTTTCAAGTTAAGGGGGAGGGCATTTAAAACTCACTCCTGTATCTTTGTTAGTACAAGAAGGGTCTGCCACAGCTCCGCGGTGACTTTTCAATTCAAGGTTTTACGGCGGCCCGTTTTTAACGTTTCAAAATAAATTTTAAATTGATAAACATGATATATTTAGAAACTAGGGGAGTTTTCCGACACGCGTATAGAGCTTTTCTTTCGAAATAAGGCGTTTAAATGTCCAATAAGAAGTTGAACAAACTCGGGAATATTTCAAAGTTCAATCGAAAAAACGATTGAAGTACTTATGATACATTTGGCTTTAAACACGTGTTATACACATCCTCTAGTATCCATGCAAATACATCATGTTTATCAATGTAAAAAGTATTTTGAAAGGTGAACAATGGACCGCCGTAAACCCTTGCGAGCACTTAGTTTGACAGGTCGCATCAGTTTAAAGAAGGCCCGTTGTTTACTCAGTTGTTATGTGCGCGGTGTCGTGTGTTCCTTGGGCGGACTAATTCAGCCTTTCTCTGAGGTGAGCAAAGACAGGCGCGTGAACTAGCTCGATATGTTGTTTTATGGAGGCTTGCGTGTTTATTACTGAGGAACAAAACTACTGAGGTCTGTTATTTAGGATATTTTTCACCGCTGTTAAACTGCGTAATACAATCTGTCCATTTTAGCTGTTTTAATATTTCAATTTTAGTTTTAGTGTTAAAAACTGATCTTTAATATGTTTTTATTTTAGAAACATGCTCTAAATGTTAAATTTTGTGTTTCACCAATGTAAGTACTGCCTTTCATTCAATAGGATTTTTTTAACAATTTGCTCTTTTCATATTTTGTTTTTATTTTCATGATCAGCCTAATCTTACCACTCAACTGTAACCTTATATAAAGTTTGCAATTGATCTCGTTCAAGCACTCTTACTCGTTTGACAATAATATTTTCTGTGAAAAACAATATGTAAAATTTATATATAACTTGTGCACTGTGAAAAATATTTCACTTTACCTAAAGACAAACAACACTCTTTGCGCAGCTTCTACATTGTGTTGTACCAAACCTTCCTTTTTACTACAAATGTGGCGAGAGACTATGAGGTAACGCTAGGTTAAGGTCGAGGCTGATTAGTGGAGAGGACATTGAACCCCTAATTTCATCTCCTTAAAGTCTAACAATACACTTACGTTTTTCTTTAGCAAACTTCAAATGTTGTCATAAAACCTAATCTGCTAAAGTTTATTGACGTAGATGTAACAATAAAATAAAATACAGGGTGGCTGGTTATCAGTGTTAAAAAGTTTTGCTCGGTAAACTACATGATAAAATGTGACTTCAAACAAAATTTTTAAAAATCCCACTCAAAACTCATATAGTTATTCAATGTTTTCTAGAATTTGAAAAATTCAGTGAAATTAAACATTCAACCTCAAAAGTCACAACTTCAACGTAGGTTTGACCTAATTTCATAATACTTTTTGAAATCTACATTAAATTTTCTACAAAAGTAAACCAAATTGCATTTTTTAAATCTTACTTTAAGCTAAATAAACTGCTGTTCAAAGTTAGTAGAATTAATAATTTTAAAGGGTGAAAAAGTAGCCTAAAGAAAATTTTTTTCCAAATCACTTTAGAAGCTGTTAAGTATTTTTAAAAACTTCCTCATCTAATAAGCTTTGAAATGGTATGCTACAATGTTATATTTTCCACGGTTAAACCCAAGAAATATTTTTTGAGTGGGATATTTTTAAATATTTTTTTGAAGTCACATTTACTATGTAGTTTACCCAGAAAATTTTTTTAACACTGATAACCAGCCACCCTCTATAGCCGACACAGCCAAAACGACAGTAGCCAAAAGCGCTACTGTGAATCTTAGCGAATTTACAATAAAACAGAATAGTTTTTATTCATCTATTTTAAATTAGACAAAATTCTTTCATACAATATCTTTCAATTACAATTTATTTTTAAGATTCGCCTTATGTATTTACTCTACGGGTTTTATAGTCAACAAACAACAGCTGTTCATTGTTGTATTTGTTTTCACATAAGACAGTTGTTTACTTTCTGTATCCTAGGCAACCTAGGGTAGTAAATTTATTCAACTAGTTAAGAAATTAGTTGAACTAATATCTGCCCAGTGTTCTGAATGTCAAAGTGGAGAAATTCCAACTAAATAATTCACCAGTATTTCATGAATAATTATGATATTACACAAATAAAAATATCACGTCAACTGAAATTCGGAACCACTCTTTTTGGGGGCCATAAAGAAACCTCTTAACCCGAAAATGTGGTTAGCTCGCGTCACCAAAATTTGCAAAAACCAGCGACCACAACCCCGATACATTGTGAGTTTCGCCAACGGAACCCGTGGCCAGATGTTGAGGTTGAGGCTCTGAGGTTGAGGTTTTGAGGTTGAGTTGTCACGTGATATCCTCGAGGTCAGCTGATCACAAGACATGCACCTCATAGTTTGCTACATTGGCCGTGAAACCCGAGTATAATCAGAGTTCAACACCTTACATGGCGCAACGCTAACATGTTCACTCATCGGCAAAAGTATGGACATTTTCAGTAGCGGCCAGAAAAGGAAAAATGTTGAGGAGGTATAGATCACACTCTTGGACAAATAATGTTAAAATATTTTTGTGTACGTCTAAGTTGTTCTTAGTGAACAAAAAGAACACGAAGTTTCGGCATCTGGAATCGAATCCCGTCATCAGGTGCAAAATAACCTAAAACATAACATTAAACAAGATGTGATCATATTCCAGATCCTAAAGTTTTGCTTTGAGACAACGATGAGAAACGTGGGATGATCGTGAGTGTGATGTTTCGATAGATGTTGAGGTAGTATTGTTACATAATTGTATATATAAATAATGAATAAAGATATTTTGAAATTGATTGAATTTGAATAATAGAGCTGACTGTTCCCCAGATTGGGTCATTAATTAATATATAACGATCAATAGAATGGACCAACGGGTTAGCGTGACTTTCGAATCACGGGGAGTGGCCATCACGAAAAGATATCACTGCGGCCGGGAATCGAGCCCGAACCGATTTGGTGCGAAGCACGTGCACTATACCGCTGAGCTACGGCCACCCTCGTCATGTTATTTATGGTCAATAACAAATTAATGGAAAGCGTCCGCAATATTATTAACCTCAGAAAGTCTACTAGCGTCAAAAACAAACTTTTAACAAATAAGTCATCAAGCATATTTTATTTGTGGTCCAAGCGAATTGGTTGCCTAATCGAAAAGTTGTTATTACAACCGAAGAAAATGTTATGAAAAGTAGATTGTGTATAGATGCCACATGGTTGAAGCTGCAAAATTAACATAGTTCTGCAGCCCAAGCACAGATAGCGCTGTCATCTCTCACCGTCTTTCTCCCCTCTCGACTCCACGCGCTCGAGTTTGCCCGATGTCGATGACTTAAATGTGACCAAATCGTGCGATTTTCGAGAACGAACAAACTTGTCAGTGGCTCAACTTGAGACTCTTGAAAGAATTCCTTCTCAGCGCTATCTGTGCTTGGGCTGTGGATTTTCCTGTCTCAGCCCTGTGGCATCTATGCGCAATCTACCTAACACAACAATCATTGATTCAAACACATTCTGGACCTCGGCCGAAACATCAGTCAGTGTAGTGGCCAGGATCGTCAATAACAACTAAGTTGTAACTGGCTTCTTACTGAACTTTTACAAACTCGTCCGGTTACGCTATAGTATCAACGTGAAAACCCTGCTTGAATTCACGTTTTTATTTAGCTTTTTTAAAAGTTATAAAATTAAAAATTATAAAATAAGCGTAAGAATAATCAGGCGTTAGAAAACTAATATATAAACGCATTTTCAATTCAGAGCGAGAATTTGGCAATGTGGCGCCACCTTTTCGACTAATACCTTTAACTTACCTTTATCAGATGTCATAGGAATGTTGAAAGAAAATCTTATAAGGTATTCAAAAAAGTATTCAAAAAAATAAGTGGTTGAGATTTCCCCTTGATAACATTTGTTTTATTAAAATTTCGTTGGATGCTAATACAAACTGTTTAACTCAAAGTAGTCATTGTGATCAACGGGTTAGTATTTTATATACAATTTACGTCAGATTATTTTGACATAATTATTATTCAGGTTTAAAATAATCATTTAGTGTTAAGAGTACAAATTTAGTAAAATACCTCCAGTTTAAAAATTACCGATGAAGAAGGAATAGCTGAACGATGAATCTATGGATCAAAACGCCAATAATTAATTCTACACAGTAATTCAGTAATTCTACACAGTAATTCTGTTTAATTCTATACAGTAATATGTAGCACATGACAATGTAAGAGGTGTGGTGTATCCTCTCTCTCTTTAGGAGATATTATGACCCAGAAGCAAATGATTTTCCCCGGCGAATCATACTTATTATTGATAATTTGACGCGACGTGGACCGGGAACTAGATGAAACTTGTTATAAGAAAAGCAATAAGACTAAACAACAGTAACATATTATACTCACCAAATTTAGAATAAAAATAGAACCCTACTCGCGTACGCTTTTGAAAGGTCGAGTGCCAACAAGCATGGCATATTCTAAAGGCAAAAGAATAATTAGACGACACAGCACATTTGACACTACGACATCGGCCCGAGGACCGAATTGCGGTAGGCTCGGTTAGGAACTGATCTATCTTGAGGCTATTGTTGACCCCTTGGTGTTGGTGGTGGGGGAGGGAGGCGGTCAGCTGGCTAACACGAGTGGACACGGCTGAACACAGCTGATGAATTAATAAACAACACTTAACCACAGATTAAGTATTGCGTAGGCTCCGCAGATTATGAACACAGAGTATTCGGTCTGTAAAATATGTGAGATATATACAACGTAAGCAGGGTAGGGCCCAGGCCCGGGACCATGAAATAAGCACAGATCGATCCTGACCCCCAGAACACGTTGTGAGCGTTCAATACTTCATATACATATGTATACATGGTGAGTTTTTAATGTCCCCCATCACTTTAGCTTTTGAAAAAGGAAATATTTTAAAAATGCTTTAGGTTATGATTTTTTTGAATATTGAAGTTTGTTTTGATTTTTAGCGTCACCCACCCCCACTCAAAAGCAGGGGGGGATCGAGGGTGCCACAAACCTCCCTCTTGTAACACTTAAAAAAAGGAATTTTAATACAAATTCAACGACGCAAAGAACAATATTTTTATCTCGACTTGTTTTTTGTAATCCTTATTTAAAGATTTCAAGAAATAAAGTTTTAATGCTACACTCCACACCAAAAAACTTGTTTATGAAAAATTTTTCTTCTAAATATCCTATGGGATTTTGTTATTGGCTTGTGATGTTCCAAAATTGTTCATATAGTAACTCATCATGATGAAGTCTCAAAAATAAATATGTATTTAATGTTATCTATTGTATACGGAAAATTATAAAAATCCATTGTGCCGTTTTGAAATGGCGACTAAAAAGGTGATGTTTGCTATAACAGCTGAATAAGTGGTCGATTTAGAAATTCGTTTTACCCTTATGTTGTTTAGCATAACTTGCAAAAAGAAAACTGGGTAAGCCTTTGAGGTTAAAGGCCGAAGTAAAGGCTTTTCGTAATAAAGAAGAAACAAAGCTGAGGCCGGAGGCCGAAGCGTCACTGTGAGCGTAGTGAACAGTCCTATAATTCCTCTGGTAATATGGAAACTGCCTTCACTCATGCCAGTGACGTTTTAACGCTTGCCTGCGTGCCGGCCAGGTCATTAATTCTATACAGTAATATGTAGCACATGACAATGTAAGCGGTGTGGTGTATCCTCTCTCTCGACTTCAAAACACCAAGATAATAAATCTCCCCCTTGTATATTTTCAGATTCCCCACGAGACAAAACTCTATTTCCAGTCGGAACTTATCAGTTTCTCTCCCAGTAACTTTCCCCATCATACTTTCCCTTCATATCAATAATAAGAGATCAATTTTAGTTGTCGGGTTGAACTGAAATTTGTGGTAAAACGAAAAATGTATGTTGAATGCCATAGTTTTCTTAATAACCTTTTAGCTGATTTAAAACTACATTACAACCTATTAAAATGTTCATAAGTTGATTGTTGTCTATTGACTTTTTTTTCAAATAGTACTCTACCTATAAATCTTTAGGGACAGGCTTTTTGTTCCCAATTGTAACGGAAATAATCAAATGTTAGTGGCAATAAGGAGTAGTAAAAAATATTTCGCTACTTAATTATTTGGCACCAACAATACCACATCTAATAGAGTAAATGCATGGTGTAATGGAGGTGTAATTACACCTCATCTCAGCCAGTTTCCTGATCACTCTGTATAAACTGAGAATTGTGATGTGTTTGTGATAGAGCAGCTGCGAAGTTACCTCATGTACATGTCATTTTAATCAGTTTCCAATGTGAAACTGTACTAATGTACAGTTGAATACGTTGATTTGTTCATAAGTATAGTCAAAGATAATGTGATGGTAAGTAGATTGTGCATAGAAGCCTGAGGCTGAGGTAGGAAAATCAACGTAGTTGCGGCAGCCCAAACACAGAGAGAGTTCCTTTAATAATTCAAGTAGTTCGTTCTTGAAAATAGCACGATTTGGTCACATTTAAGCCATTAACATCGGTCAAACTCGAGCATGTGGAGCCGAGGGGGAGAAAACAGCAAGACATGGCAGCACTCGCAGCGCTATCTGTGCTCGGGCTGCTGGAGCTATGTTAATTCTCCTGCTTCAGCCATTCGGCAATGGTGTGCCATCTACCTATTATAACAATCTTTCATAATACGTATAACGAAACATAAGGTAAACTATAAATACAGCAAATACAGACAATTCAATTAATCATGTTCTATTCATGTTTTAATAATTGAAGCCTCCCCAGAAAACCGTTAAAAAAGGTAAAGTTTGTCTTGTCTAATGAGGCGAAGTTAGGATACAAAGGCCTTTCTACCAATCGACCTCGACCTTTACCTAGCGTCACCGTATTACAAATTGTAAGTGGTGATTGCGGGGATCGAACCCCCACCACCAGAGTGATGAGCTCCGGAGTCACGCACGATAACAATCCGCCACTGATCCGCTAGTTTATATTTGGAATGAACAACTGCGCTGCTTATGTATTATATTCAAACATTGTGAAAGTTACTGTGAATTTCTTATTAAACTCAATTTATTAATTTCTATTAATAAATGACTTCACAATTTCTATAAATAAACTTCATATAATAATAAATAAGTAATAAGCTAACTGTTTCTTCATAAGCAAACTTTGGAGGCACAATTCTACCACATCGACGCAACTCAACTTTAACAGTTTTGAAGTAAAAACGTTACAACACCCCCGTAGCAATATATACGTAGGAAGCTAGACAACTTTAGACGAAATTTAAAGCTTCAGTTAGCCTAGTTAAAAGTTTTCTTAAATACGTGTCCATAACATAAACAGACTTGGCTCTCCTTTGAGAAACTTTATGTCAAGTAAAGGTGTTACATCCTGAAAAGTTTGCGACTTGACGCTCAGTTTCTTGAAGTATTTTGCAATTACTACAAATTGAAATAATTTGGTTCAATGCGATGATGAAACAACTTTCAGAGTTTAAACTATTATCAAAGACAATACAATCATTGCGGACATTTTCCACTTTTAGTGAGCAAGATTATCCCGACGTTTCGAGATCTGCAATCTGATCCTGTCTTCAGGTGAAAAGTAACCTGAACATTAGAAAACGAGCTAGCCTAAAGCATTAACGCCCATAATAGAACGGCGAGCCTGTAAACGGAATAAATAAGAGTAACAAATTGCAAAGGAAATTCTATTCACTTATGCAGCGGCGCTTTAGCGCTCAGCTGCGTGTCGGCCTGGTTTATCTTTCTATTATGGACAGTAACGTGAAGTTGTACCAGACATTGTTCGCTTAGCTAAAACTGCTGATATCATCATAGAGAAACCACGACATAACAAACATTATTTATGGTGCCACTTAGCTGTATCAGTAGCAATCATTATCATGATAGATCTGAGGATATGCAGTTATAGGGTTAGTTGATACAACACTCCATTAGCTTAGGGTAGCGAGAAATAACCATCATCAATGGCGCGGTCTTCAGCGTTGTATTCTATCAACCAACAGAACTAATAAAGGCTCTTTTACTACATAACCTTACATCAAATGTTATGCTCTAGTAGGTAAATGACGCATATATGCCAAATGAGGCAGGAAACATAGTTGCGGCAGCCCAAGCACAGATGGCGCTGCGAGGGAATTCTTTCAAGAGTTTAAGAAGAGCCACTGACGCACGCGCAAGTTCGTTCGTTCTCGAAAATCGCACGATTTGGTCACATTTAAGTCATCGACATCGGACAAACTCGAGCACATGGAGCCGATGGGGAGAAAGACGGCGAGAGACAGCAGCGCTATCTGTGCTTGTCCTGCTGAACTATGTTGATTTTGCTGCCTCAACCATGTAGCATCTATGCGCAATCTACTTACCATAACATTATCTTCGCTTACAGTTATGAAATGGATTTATCACCAGCAGTACCAAATGCTTTGCACTTCGATATCTTAATCTAACGTTAACGCAATCAACGAGTTAAATTCGTTAATTTTAATAAAACTTAAAAGTTAATACCCAGTCTATTAAAACCACAATATAAACCTGAATCCAAACTATATTTTTCCAAAAGGCTTAATGTTTCTTCAATATAAAAGAATACTTTTAAGAAGCTTAGTTTTAGCCAACAACTTTCTTTTAGATTACAGCAGTAACCTTCTCCTCTGTTGTACGGTATTTCTTACAGCTTTGGAGTTAAATTGGATCTAAAGCCTTGTATCGTGCAGCAAATTGCTAAAGAACGTACCAACTAACTAAAACCCGTATGAAATTCATGATAAATATTAAAATTGGGGTATTCTTTTTATACGCATTTTGTTGCTTAGGTATGTTAGCGTCCAGTTTTAGCAATGGCGCAGTGGACAGTTGCGCATCGCGTTTTCGCTGTTTAACATTTTTGTGCACGAATTTGTAGTACTGTTCAAGCTTTTTTCATTACAGAGTTCAATATTCTAGAAATGATCGATACCTGATCGAAACACAATACTTTGGTGGGTTGATCTTTCGCAGACCAATCAGTTATGAAGAGTTCCACGCACGGCGCGAACCTTAATAAATGTTTATGTCTACCGAGTATGTCTTTCTTTCAAGTCTCGCCGCTCAATCAGGCGGTGCGCTCTAAACTTGAACTTGTCTTAATGTTTCGCTGCAGCGCATCCTGAAAATAATTTTACCTCATCCGCACAAAATTATGATCGTACAGAAGATTATGAAACGCTATGGCTTTTCCTTGGTAACAGTAGGTATCAAATCATTTTCGGAAGACACTGTGCGAAAAGTTGAACAAATAACAGTTTCATTAATTTTTTGAAGAAATGTTCAACAGCGAAAACGATGCGCCATGGTCCACTGCGCTTTGCTACTAAAAAAACTGGACGCCCTAACCTACAAAAAACAACCAGTTTCAAATATCCACTCAATCCCGATTGCACTACTTGGACTCAAATTCGCGTTCTTTTGCGACACCAGTATATTTCAACTAAACCAGTAATAAACATTTTCAGATTAATTAAAATATTTAAAATTAAAACATATTAAAAACTTTATTATAAGCATAGTTGTCTCTTGAGTATGCAAAACAAACTGTACCAAGATGCAAGGTATTTGAAACTCTCTATTCTACAAAGTTTTGGCACCGCGCTAAGTTTGTAGTCGGGTTTGAAGTATTTCATTACAGCTCATTTCTAGAAAGTATATAAACTTAGTTCACAATACCTTGTTGTGTATGAATACAGAGAGATAACCCATTCAGTGAAATACCGCTCAAGAAGGCTCCTGCCTAAATCATATATAACTGCTAAAAGTAGGTTTTAATTTACTATGCAAGTATTGGGAATCCAGAGAATAAATTTATTGAATATGAACGGTTAATAGATTAAAACTCGCCGAAACAATAAAAAAAAAATTTAATATTCAAGACAAATTGAACATATGAAGATAAAGACGTCGTATAGTTAACAAAATGAATTAATAATACAACTAATAATTTGCTTACTCGCCATTAACCGATAAGTAAAACAAACACATTGTGAAAGTTGTGAAGTAGATCGATCGTTAGTTTAATGTCGAGAACAAAAACGAATTGGTCTAAAGAAACATTGGCTTCTGCTTGTGACAAGATCGAAGGCAAGTCAGTTTGCCATGTCAAGTCAAAGAACAGCGACACAAACAAAGGACTTTCCTCAATCACGAACGATTGCAGTGCTTTTGTTCCCTGTTGTTCAGTTTTTAAAGTCGACACTAATACTAACTAAACTAATAAAAAACACTTATACTAATAACATGTTGAATTTTATCATAATAAATACTTAGAAACGGGTTTTCAAAGATTATGTTATGGTAGGTAGATGCCACATGGATCTTGCAGGAAAATAAACATAGTTGCGGCAGCCCAAGTACAGGTAGCGCTGCAAAGTATTCTTTTAAACGTCTCAAGTAGAACCAGTCACGCAAGCAAAAGTTGATTAGTTCTCAAACATCGAACAATTTGATCATATTTACGTCATCGACATCAGACAAACTCGAGCATGTGGGACCGAAAGGGGAGTAAGATAGCGGAGATGGCAGCGCTATCTGGGCTTGCCCTGCCGCAACTATGTTGATACTCCTGCCTCAGCCGTTCGGCATCTAAATGCAATCTACCTACCATCACATAATCTTTGCTTTACCTATAGAGGCAGGTACAGAGTAGCAGTTGACATTGTGCTAAGTGTAAGCGCATTACGTCAGTCAAAGTAAGCACTGAGTTTGACGTCAAGGAGGAAGCAATCAGCAATAACGTGACGATATTCCTGAGTGAATCTGACTGTCATCATATTATCGTTGAGAATCTGCCATGGTTATACAGCTGTTTTCGCCAATCAGCTGTATCAAAAAGTTTAGTAGATTAGATTAGATTGCTTGGGAATGAGGTTCTAGACCACGTGCAAGTCAACCTTTTGGTTTATTGTGCTGGTTCCCTGTTCTCCTATTTAGGCAACCCCACCGCGTTCGTTCTATTTGGCGAAAGAAATGAATGGCTCTATTTTTAAAAGAATTCGCTAATAAGAATTTTGAGTCTAAAGTGAACAACGGATTCATGTTTGGATCTAAACCATGTGCGGATGAAAATCCTTCCAAGTTCGGGGTTGGGTCAACGTTGTTTTGTTTCATTTGATAACTTTTACAGAGTTTTTCCATCAAGCAAATGTCAAACACAACCGACACAATGGCTGGGCTTTTTTGTTCGTCCATGTCCAGTGAAATTGAGTTTTTTAATCAGACCGCTTTGAAGTTTGAACACCATTATAATTAGCTTGTCGCCTAGGTTTGACACATACATGCGGATTGGTATCGGTGGCACTTACAATTCACTTACAATTGGTTACGCTAGGTAAAGGTCGAGGTTGAGTGGTGGAAAAGCTTTGTAGCTTCACCTAGTTAAACAAGACAAACTTTACCTTTAACTTTTACATAAACACACAATTTGAGAAGAAAATATTTGAAAAATATACGAAGAACTTGACGTAGAAAGGGTTAAAAAGTAATAAAATAAAATGGTATAAACCAAAGGTTTTCATGTAAATTCATATTTAGCAAGGATTTTTTGTTTGTTCAATTTTATTTGATTGAAAATATAGTTTCTTTTAGTGTTTACGGAATGGGGTTTTATGCTATAATTATCTTATAGTAGTACCATAATTAGTTTCATATTATTTTTACTTCTTTGATTTCTATAATAAATGTTTTCAAGTACAAAAAATCGGGTTTTCGTAGTTTGTAAACAAAATATGTGAGTTTTCAAAAAGCTGTAACTTTTAAACATTAGAATTGTATTTACTGGTTAAAACATATTGTGTGTTGTAATTTAAGTTGACTTAAGACAAATTAAACCATAACAAAATTAATATTAACGAAATATAAAGCTGAAAGCCAATAAAGTAAGTGTCATCCCTGTTGCACATAAACTTGCATTTACTATACATTTATAAAAAATAACCCTATAAAAATAAATAAATAGGGTTATTTGATTTCATATAACTATATAACATTATTAAAATTAACGTACGCTTTATACAGGGTTAAAAAAAATAATTTGATGATTCACCGTTGAGAGATACTTGGAACAGTGTATAAAAACCAATAACATTGTCTTTTATTTATCTTGAGACCAGTTTTGACCGGTTCAAGGTCATAATCATAGTTATAAGTACTTCATAAGATTTTAAAAAGTTAGTAAAATATTAAAATGTATTACTGTAACGTATAATTGTATTGTAATATAATAATTTAGTTTCTCGGATTAAAGTTGGTGGAGCCGGAAGGTTTCTTGCTGCATTAACTATTCAGTTGACAAACCATTCAGTATCGATAAATTTGAAGGCACAGAGAGACATTTCTCTCCTCGTTGCTGCTTATTGTGAATTTCCTTTAGAAAAATAAGATATTCCAGCCATCAGAATGGTAAAACCACACCCGAGATCATAAAATAAACTACCAGCAATTTTGACATTTTAAATATTTTTCAACATTTTATAAACATACGCATAAACAGGGTTAGGCAAAAGTGTGGAAACGCCTTTATAACTTTTTAACCAGTGTTTTCAGCGCAACCGAACTCGGTAGACTTTATTGCAGAAAACCAAAGTACCTGTTAATGCATACTGACACTTTGCCCCAGTTTTCCAAATGGGGATTGGGGGAGTAGCCCCGTAATTTTCATAGGGAAGCCCCATCGAGTGACACCTCATTTTGAAGGTCTTAGAAAATGTTTATGAATGCTGCAAACTAGAAGTCTCTATCTTAACCCAAAAAGAAATGGCGTCCATTTTAAGTTACACAGATTTGTATTATGTGAAAGTGTGAAAATAACTTTTAATCAGTTTTCCAGCGGAACATAACTCGGTACATTTTATTAGAGGAAAACAAAGTACCTTTTAATGCATACTGGCACTTGGCCCCACTTTTCAAAATGGGGGATTGGGGGGTAACCCTGTAATTTTCATTGGGAAGCCCCATCGAGTGACACCTCATTTTGAAGGTCTTAGAAAATGATGATGAATGCTAAAAACTAGACGTCTCTATCTTAATCCAGAAAGAAATAGCGTCAATTTTAAGATAAACAGACTTTTATTACGCAAAAGTCTAAAACGCCTTCATAACTTTTTAGCCAGTTTTTTAAGTGTAACCAAACTTGGTACATATTATTGAAGTTATCAAAACTATCTTTTAATGCTTACTGACACTTTGCCCCAGTTTTCAAAATGGGTGATTGGGGGGAGGTAGACTTATAACTCTGTGTAACTTAAAACCAAAACCATTTCTTTATGGGTTAAGATAGAGATGTCTAGTTTTTAGCATTCATCATCATTTTCTACGACGTTCAAAATGAGGTGTCACTCGATGGGGCTTCTCTTTGAAAATTACGGGGCTACCCCCCAATCCCCTGTTTTGAAAACTCGGGCCAAGTGCCAGTATGCATTAAAAGGTACTTTTATTTCCTCTAATAAAATGTACCGAGTTAGGTTGCGCTGGAAAACTGATTACAAAAGTTATAAAGGCGTTTTCACACTTTCGCATAATACAAATCTGTGTAACTTAAAATGGACGCCATTTTTTGGTTAAGATAGAGCCTCTAGTTTGCAGCATTCATCAATATTTTCTAAGACCTTCAAATGAGGTGTCACTGGTAATACCTATGAAAATTATGGGCTACCCCCTTACCTATTTTGAAAACTCTGGCCAAGTGCCAGTATGCATTAAAAGGTACTTTTATTTCCTAATAAAATGTAAAATTGAGTTAGGTTGCACTGGAAAAACTGATTAAAAGTTATAAAGGTGTATTCCCCCCTCCCCCCTAATCCCCCATTTGGAAAACTGGGGCAAAGTGTCAGTATGCATTAAAAGGTTTCCTCTAATAAAGTGTACCGATTTTGGTTGCGCTGAAAACACTAGTTAAAAAGTTATAAAGGCGTTTCCACACTTTTGCCTAACCCTGTATATTATGTGTGAGCTCTCTGAAGGTCGTATTTTCGTCAGATGTACCGTGAATTTCCTTTTAGAGGGTAATCTTTGCCAAAAAGAGGTGTCTTGATTGTCTAAATCAATAAAACAACGTAATTTAATTTTGATGTCATTTGATATCAATATGTATTTCCTTTTTTTATGGACCCAATAGTCAACCGAGAACCAGTAAAATAATTAAAATTACAATAGTTTTAATACAGAATTTTAGTTATAATATGTATTTTATTGTTACCTATTAATATACTGTTTTAAAACAACAAAAATCCGTTCAGCCATTTAAAATTGCGGTCAAAGAAGTAGTTCTTTAGCTATATTAGTTGAACGAGTGAACATCATCGTAACGCCCGTAGATAAAGGATCGTAGTACAAGAGAGCCCTAAAAGCTGAGACCGAAGGCTCAAGTCAGCGTAGCGTAGGTGGTTTCTTTTAGAACATTTAAAATACGAGTGTACCATGTACATTATTAAATGATTGTTACCATACACATAAAACAACTCGTTTCCTAGCGACTATTAAATTCAAACACTTCCACCGAGTCAATTCCCACCTCCAAATTCCCGTCAGCCACAATGCCGCACGTAAGCAAGTTTTCCTGGCAAGGCCTGAAGAAGACGTGGGAGGTGTTCCCTCTGATCGCCGTGGTGTGTGGGGCGACGGTCGGCCTCGCCGGCGTCACCTACTGGATGTTCAACACCCGGGACATCCAGTTCAACAAGCGCAGGAAGCCGATCAACGAGAGAATGGACCTGCTGGATCCCACCCCTCTCAAGCTGAGGGTGATCAACCACTACCCCCAGCCCGTGCCCGAGCTGCACAGCATCTACCAGGCCATGGGGGAGGAGCAGGATCGGCGTCAGCGCGAGCTGGAGGGCCAGCGCAAGAGCAAGAGAAAGACCAAGAGTGGCGTTTGTACGAGTTGAGTCTGTTAGATAAAAAATGTGAAGCAAGCAAAAAATGTGTTGGAAGTTTTTATGGGTGAGTAAGGGTAGGTGGCCATGTAGGATAAGAAAACTTGTAAGAACAGTTTAAACCAATGATAATGTCGTTGTAAGTAGATTACTCTTAGATGCCAAATGGGGACAGGAAAATCAAAATAGTTTCGGCAGCCAAGCACAGAGTGCTATGAAAGACGGTCAAAAAGGCCACCGTAGACCATGTTAACACCACGCAGCGGAGGGACCATGACCGACATTTTTAACTTTTAGTCCATCTTTACTTCGTTTAGAGCTACTGTAGCCCAGTCGGCGACCTAAAGCCACCCTATTGGGATCCTGCCCTCCCTAGAACTACAATACGTTGCCTCAGGAACCGTGCAGAGCTGACAACAAAGCGCATGCGTGTATACGTTGTACACCAGAGGTGATCCCAAGGTCGGCCAGCTTGTCCGTCAGTTCCGTTCTCAACAGAAGCCAGTTTTTGCACCGCTCACATTCTTATCTCTCATTATCAATCACACACTACACGACAAGTGCTCTCGACTCCTGAGACTTTTTGCAGCTTAGTCCGAGTCGCTCTTAGCCTCCTGCTTTCCTGTATTCAACTCATTAGTCAAACACGCAGAGGACACTATTCTTAGACTCTGTTTTGTTAGCGGATCCGTGGCGATGGTATTGCGCGCGACTCCGGAGCTCATGACTCCGGTGGGTTCGATCCTGCAGTCACCACTGTTTGTAAAGTGACTTAACGGTGACGCTAGGTAAAGGTCGAGGATGAGTGGCAAAAGTTACTTCTTAGTCTTACTCGCCTCGTTAAACTAGACAAACTTTACCTTTTTTAGAGGTTGTTTAGCTGTTCTGGCTTGGTTGTTTTTTAGTATGTTTAAGGTATCTTAAAGCGAGAGATAATAACGGTTTCTAAAATTGCAATTATAATAATTGGAAACTGTTAAGGTAAACAGTAATAGAAACCAATAATCCAACAGCTAGCGTCAGTTCTTGTCGGCATTTTTTTTGTCCCGTAAGAAAAATGTAAAAACAAGCATTTCCTTGAAATACCATTTATGGTACATACGAGTTTATGACTGACTAAAGACTTGAGTGGTTACATTCAAATGTATGGGAGAGAGTGAGTGCATTACACACATTACCTTTTTATTATAAAAACAGGCCGACACGCAGCTAAGAGCTAAAAGCGCACCACAATGCGGTACGCTCGCAGCCTTGTTTCGACTGCGGCCTCAGCTTACCCTCCTGTATGACCACGGGCATTTCGGGCTGTTCACTGCGCTCAGCCTTGATTGGCAGCAAACCCTTTTATAATAAAAATAAAACTATTTATAATTTTTGTATTATATTTCGGTCTCTGACCAGAAACCCTCTTCAGATTACAAAAAACAAAAAAATACAAAACAGCTATAAAACCAAATAGTTTTTAAAACTAAAATTATATGGCTATACACATAGAAAAAGAAATATCTTATAGTTTGTACCAATAATATACTTTAGCAAACCCTCACAGACCATAAACCATATTTGGAATAATTTATTGAAAGAAAATTTAAAATTATAACTATAAACGTACATATTATTGGTACTAACTATAGGATATTTCTTTTTCTATGTGTATAGCCATATGTTTTAATTTTAAAAACTATTTGGTTTTATAATTGTTACATTGTTATTTTTTGTAATCTGAGAGGGTTTCTGTTCAGAGACCGAAATATAATTAAAAATTACAAATAGTTTTATTTTTATTATAAAAGAAGGTGTGCTGCCAATAAGCTTTTAATAATGTATTTTATTGTTACCCATTACTAACTGTACTTAAAACAATAAAACCCGTTCAGCCCTTTCAAAATTGCGGTCAAAGAAGTATATTCTTTAGCTATATCAGTTGAACGAGTGAACATCATCGTAACGCCCGTGATGATAAAAGATGGTAGTAGGCCTACTAGAGCACTAAAAGCTGAGACCGAAGGCTTAAGTCAGCGTAGCGTAGATTGGTTTCTTTTACAACATTTAAAATACGAGTGTACCATGTACATTATTAAATGATTTGTTACCATACACACAAAACAACCCGTTTCCTAGCGACTATTAAATTAAACACTTCCACCGAGTCAATTTTCACCTCCAAATTCCCGTCAGCCACAATGCCGCACGTAAGCAAGTTTTCCTGGCAAGGCCTGAAGAAGACGTGGGAGGTGTTCCCTCTGATCGCCGTGGTGTGCGGGGCGACGGTCGGCCTCGCCGGCGTCACCTACTGGATGTTCAACACCCGGGACATCCAGTTCAACAAGCGCAGGAAGCCGATCAACGAGAGAATGGACCTGCTGGAGCCCACCCCTCTCAAGCTGAGGGTGATCAAGCACCACCCCCAGCCCGTGCCTGAGCTGCACAGCATCTACCAGGCCATGGGGGAGGAGCAGGATCGGCGTCAGCGCGAGCTGGAGGGCCAGCGCAAGAGCAAGAGAAAGACCAAGAGTGGCGTTTGTACGAGTTGAGTCTGTTAGATAAAAAATGTGAAGCAAGCAAAAATGTGTTGGAAGTTTTTATGGGTGAGTAAGGGTAGGTGGCCATGTAGGATAAGAAAACTTGTAAGAACAGTTTAAACCAATGATAATGTCGTTGTAAGTAGATTACTCTTAGATGCCAAATGGCTAGGACAGGAAAATCAAAATAGTTTCGGCAGCCCAAGCACAGAGGGTGCTATGAAAGAAGGTCAAAAAAGGCCACCGTAGACCATGTTAACACCGCGCAGCGGAGGGTGACCCTTGACCAACATTTTTAACTTTTTAGTCCATCTTTACTTCGTCTAGAGCTACTGTGGCCCAGTCGGCGACCTAAAGCCACCCTATTGGGATCCTGCCCTCCCTAGAACTACAATACGTTGCCTCAGGAACCGTGCAGAGCTGACAACAAAGCGCATGCTGTATACGTTGTACACCAGAGGTGATCCCAAGGTCGGCCAGCTTGTCCGTCAGTTCCGTTCTCAACAGAAGCCAGTTTTGCACCGCTCACATTCTTATCTCTCATTATCAATCACTACACGACAAGTGCTCTCGACTCCTGAGACTTTTGCAGCTTAGTCCGAGTCGCTCTTAGCCTCCTGCTTTCCTGTATTCAACTCATTAGTCAAACACGCAGAGGACACTATTCTTAGACTCTGTATGTTTTTCGAAATGATTTCAGAAATCTGTTTTGTTAGCGGATCCGTGGCGATGGTATTGGCGCGATTCCGAGCTCATGACTCCGGTGGGTTCGATCCCTGCAGTCACCACTGTTTGTAAAGTGACTTAACGGTGACGCTAGGTAAAGGTCGAGAATGAGTGGCACATTTTATTCTTAACTCGCCTCGTTAAACAAGATGAACTTTACCTTTTATAGAGGTTGTTTAACTGTTCTGGCTTGGTTGTCTTTCAGTATGTTTAAGATATCTTAAAGCGAAAGATAATAACAGTTTCTAAAATTGCAATTATAATAATTGGAAATTGTTACAGGTAAACAGCAATAGAAACCAATAATCCAACAGCTAGCGTCAGTTCTTGTCGGCAATTTTAATTTTTTGTCCCTTAAGAACAATGTAAAAACAAGCACTTCCTTGATATACCATTTTATGGTACATACGAGTTTATGACTGACTAAGGACTAAGGAATGTATGGGAGAGAGTGAGTGTATTAACATATTACACGTACCTTTTTTTATTATAAAAACAGGCCGACACGCAGCTAAGAGCTAAAGCGCCGCTGGCATGAGTTAATCGAGTTTCTTTTGCAATTTGTAACTAATGCGGTACGCTCGCAGCCTTGTTTCGACTGCGGCCTCAGCTTACCCTCCTGTATGACCACGGGCATTACGAGGCTGTTCACTGCGCTCAGCCTTGCTTCGGCCTACGGCCTAACCTACCTGGTCTTTTACTGCACGTTTTACGACATATCATGAAGTGAAAAGGCATTTCAAATTCATTAAAATCGGACTTTACTTGTAACGTTGTTGGAGCAAAAAAACATTTTTTGTTGCTATTTTCAAACGAGTAAATGGATGTATACATATTTATTTTAAAAAATAAAATCGTATAACAGTTTCTGTTTTCAGATCATTAAACCATTTTTGATTAAAACTACCCCTCCGCAAAGGGTATTTCTGGCAGTCCGACTTCGCTGGTTGACAAACCACGATATTTACCAAGAAACATTTGCACCAACCTTCATGCAAATCGGACGAAACATACGACTTGAATACCCACATACTTTGAAAACATTCTCAAAACTTGTTCTGGGGATTCCATTTCATGGTCCCGGGCCTGGGTCTTATGCTGACGCCATGAATATCTTATTTTCCAAAGTAAATTCGCTAAAAACAACGCTACCTCTTGGTTGTTTTCCTTTTAGAACTAATCCATTTTCTTATCAGTCTAGAAGATGTTCCCGCCAGTTAACAATAACAACAGCTGGGAGCGAAGGAGAGAATTGCAGGAGGAAGGAAAACAGCCGGTTTTAAATGGTTTCAGTTGCAATTAAATCGACGCGGTTAAGTTGAGTTAAGAGACAGAGAAACCAGTTTGACAAGGCTGCAATTATTGTTACGTCAAAGTTAAATCATGATTCTTGTAACGCGGTGGAAACAATATACGCTATAGTACAATAGTTGAACGCATACAGTCCGAAAACAAGAACATGGATTTAAAAGGGAGTTTACTTAAGGACGAGACGTTTGGAAGACTTTGAAGAAGGTACGAATGTGTTTCTAGCACACGACCAGTGATTATGTTGATGATGGTATATTGTGCATAGAAGCCAAATGGCTTAGGCAGGACAATCAACATAATTCGGCAGTTCAGATAGCTCTGAGAAGGAATTCTTTTAAAGTCTCAAGTGGAGCCACTGACGCACGCACAAGTTTGTTTGTTCTCGAAAATTGCACGAATTGGTCACATTTAGGTCATCGACATCGGACAAACTCTGGTGCCGAGGGGGAAGAAAGACAGCGAGAGACGGCAGCGCTATCAGTGCTTGGGCTGCCGCAACTATGTTGGTTTTCCTGCCTTAGCCATGTGGCATCCATGCCCAATCTACCTACCATAACATCATCTTATATACGACTCATGGCACAGCTGTTTCTTTTAAGGTTATATTAAACCTGTCATTTCTTAGTACTAAAACTGTTTTAAATTTGCTACCTAATGAAACAATTCCGACCTTTTTTTAGTCCATTTACCATTCACTCAATCAATCCAAAAATGTGTTCAACAGTTTATAACATTACCCTGTATAATTATTTTGAGAAAAAACACTGAAAACGTGAAAGTTGGTGGTGTGGGAGATAATACATTACATAATTAGTGAAAACACAACTTGACGGATATCTGGTAAACGAAGCGTTTTTATAAAAATAACAACTTTATATTCTTTTTATCTTGACCCAATAAACCTAACCCAAAGCTTGTGACAACCTTTTATCAACACCCTGTATACTGGTCCAACCTCTTTATTCAAAGTGTACGTTTGTTTGAAACAAAACACTGTTTCGATCTATCGATCTAATAATAACACCGTTCAATATCGGTTGGTCCATAGTTTCACAATAAATACTTGTATAGTCTCATTCTAGTGCTACAAAAGACCAGGGTCAATAATTTTGAAAATGGTGAAAAGTGAAAAATTATAGTAGGATGAAACCCGTTAAAAAAGGACGAGAATATAACAATAATGAAAGGAAAAATATTACGGGCGATCTGAGGTCGGGAAGTGAAAGGGAATGGGGTTTAAGGTAAAACGGCGTATCTCGATTTACGGCAAACTACAAGTCCTATGGGAAAAAATAAATGACAAAAGTTGTAGGTACAAGAGACCTACAACTTTGAACATTACACCTTTTTACATAACCTCAAAAATTTATGTAAAATTCAAATAATCAAGTTTTTAGGTTTATTTTTATTTATGCAAAATTTTTTTTCACGAAATTTTGTGGACACTTATTTTTACGTCCTAAAGACACTGTAATTTTTTTATTTTAATTGTTTATTTTTTCACCTTATTTTGATTTAATATAAAAAACACCTTATTTCCAGTCAAAGTTCTCGTGTCAAAATATTAGCTTTTTTTAAAACTCGGGCAAGTTTTTTGTTTGTTGAAATCTTTCTTTCTGATAATGTAAAAAATTGTATACATTACTATGGTTAAAGCCAGACAATGCAAAAAAAGGAAAAAACTGAAGACAATTTTTTTAAAATCACAATGTACAATTTTGAGCTATTTAATAAAGTTTACACTTTAATTACTTGAAAACGTAAGATTCTTATTACATTGATGAACAAAAAAGGTTACAAATCCACAAATCATATAGATTGCAAGAAAAAATGCGAGAATAGTTGTTTAAATATTAAAACCGGATTGAATTTCAATTCAAAAATGTGATTGCTGCAATTTTAATAATAAAAGTTGATTTATTAAATTTTAATTACATTTATGTTATAGAAAATCTCATAATATATGATTAGAAATATAAATCGTAGGGCCTACTATTGCATTCTGATACTTTATACGGATTATTATTATTTCAATGATATTTTTAAATGCATTCATTAATTTTATTTAAAAATCTTGTCTGAACCCTAATCACTTATCCATTACTTTTGTCTCTTCGGTGGCAATTGTGTTTAAATTGTGTTTAAAAGTAACACAACAGTTTTTTTTGAAGTAACTCAGCCTGCACGTGTATTTTATGAACGGTGTTGTTACGCCTTTGTATCTTGAATACTGGCTAACAGTTTTACGGCTGCTACGAATAACAGTTAGAAAGACCTAGACCCGCCCAGCCCCTGTCTCCACTTCTCTGAATACCTTGTTGGGCTAAAATCATCGCTAGGTAACTCAGGTGTATAAGTTATCTTTAAAATCGCAATTTATAGGCATCTATGCACATAATTAAATTAATATTCTACAACTTTCTAAAAAATAGTATAGATGTCTTATTAAATATTACCTTATTTGGTTGTTATATATTGTAGTATATTTCGATTTGTAATTTTTTTGTTCATCAATGTAATAAGAATCTTTACTTTTTCAAGTAATTAAAGTAAATTTTATTAAATAGCTCAAGTTGTACATAGTAATTTAAAAAAAATTTGTTTCCAGTTTTTTCTTTTTTTTGCATTTTCTGAGAATATTTACCATAGTAATGTATACAATTTTACATGATCAGAAAGAAGATATTTCAACAAACAAAACTGCCCAAATTTTTTTAAAACTAATATTTTGACACGAGAACTTTCTGACTGAAAATTAGGTGTTTTTTCGATATTAAATCAAAATAAGGTGAAATAATAATCTAAATCAAAATTACAGTGTCTTAAAGACATAAAAGGTAAGTTTCCACAAAGTTTCGTGAAAATAAATTCTTTTCGCATAAGATAAAAAAATAAAACCAAAATGTTGATTGTTTGAATTTTTTACATAAATTTTGAGGTTATGTAAAAGTAATGACAAAAGTTGTAGGTCTTTTCATTACTTACAACTATTTATTTTGTTCCATAGGACTTGTAGTTTTGCCGTAAAGATACGCCGTTTTACCTTAAAACCCGACCCCTTCCACTTCCGACCTCAGATCGCCCGTAAATTATTTTTCCTTTCATTATTGTTATTCTCGTCATTTTTACGGGTTTCATCCTACTATAATTTTTTTTTTTTTTCAAAAATTATCGACCCTGGTCTAAAACCCTTCTGCCATTGATGTTTGTACTTTGATACTTTGATTTGATATACCGACCACTCCTAGAGGGTATTCTAAGGTGAATATCGGATGAAGGGTGAGTGTTTTGAGTGTTTTGATGGATGATGAGGTGTGGTCTTGTTACAAACTAGGGCCGACTGTTCCCCATATCGGGTAAATAATTAATAGCCCAACGACCTATGGAACAACGGCTTAACATGGCTTCCGAACCTCGGGGAGTGGCCATCGTGAAAAGTTATCACTGCGCCTGGGAATCGAACTCGGGCTGTTTTATAATGTTATATTTTCTTAATAACTACTCCCTATGGCTTAGTTTTGGCAAATTATGTTATTAATGTGTATAAGTCAAGAAAGAAACAGTTGTTGAACCCTTTAACGCTGGCGTTATACAACGAATAAGGCCATCGTCCTAGTTTTAAGACGGATCGTCTGTTGTTTTACAAACTCATTTAAACTTCTCTCTGAAATCCCAACCAAACTCCGGGCGAGAGCGCAGCAATCTGTAGTTTTCAAAATAAACACCCCGCTGCAAACTACTTAATGCATTTCAAACTCCAAAACTTTAGGCTGTGCTCGTAAACATTTTAGATCAGTAACCCATGTGAAGGAGTTATTTATAATCCTTCAAGTATAAAATTGGTAAATAAACTAAGTATTTTAATATTCACATTAAAGAGCACTTGTCACATTTAAAGTATGATCGTCCAGAAAAGTCTGCAATCGCCAACCATTGTGTATCTACTGGGCATTCAGTCTTGGAATCTAATTTTAAAATGTTAAAAGAAATCATTAAATCTAAATACTTCAATGTCTGGGAAGCCTACTACATAAATTTAGTACTAGACGAAAATAATGGAAATGGACAAATTCAATTCTCCTTTGTTGTAAATGTTTTTAAGGAATTTCAAACGCTTGATTTGTTTGTTTTAAAATAGAAGGATGTTTCATTTTATTAGTAACCCTAACCTAATGTCTTAATTCACAGTTTTTCATATCATAATCTCTTCTATAAGTTTTATATGTTTAGTTTTGTTTTTATTTGTGTTGAGAACGCGGCGATAATATCTTAGATATTAAAAGGCCTCGTCCACATAAAATGTATTACATTTTGATTTTTAATTTTAAAATTAGTTTATGTTATATATAAATCCAATACAGTATTGAGACTCTACTCTACAATTTATAAAATTTGCAATTATATTGATGCATGACATTGGTAATAACAGTAACCTTGTAATTTGTGTTGAAGGAACAATATTTTTAATCGTAGTTTTCCTTGAAGAATGAGCTCTAATACTGGACATATAAAGGAAATAAATTTAAAACGTAAAATAAACCAATATTGTAATTTTTTAATTTATGAGACCTTTTGATCAGCAAAGCTGTCATCTTTAGATTACTTCAAAATATTAAAACATAAAAGTGTTGTTAGCATAAACATTTAAAAAAAAATTAGAATTAATTTTCATACCATATGATTAATGTTTATACTTTTTGAAATGTTTATGCTATCAACACTTTTATGTTTTGAATTTTTGAGGTTATCTAAAGATGACAGCTTTTCTGCTCAAAAGGCCTCATAAATTAAAATGTACAGTATTGGTTTATTTAATGTTTTAAATTTATTGTAGTTTTCCTTGTAAGGTAAGTTTTTTATTTATTCGTCACACAAAGCACTTTGTTAATACAATAAACGTACATTTTGTTAAGTAATTTAGCTATAGGCTTTAAGATAGATAATACATGTTTTTACATAATGGGATCAAAAATTTCATCGTGACTGCCATAACATCACATGAAGGTAAATAAAATCGAAGTACATAAAAGCGTTATTTACATAGGTGATAGGTATTTTAGGATAAAGACATAAATGTCAAACTGGCCATGAAATACAGTTCTAGAGGGTGGGCGAAACTCCCTAACCGGTGTTATGTGATATTTTATTCAGATCTATAAACTTGATGGAGCAAAACCAGTCACTGTTTCAATACACGGTCGTCATTTGTTTGTAACGAGTTTGAACAAAGTTTACAATTTATTATTTTTTGTACAGTTATTACTTCTTAAATCTGCATACGAACGTTAAAATTAAAATGCTGATAAGATTTCTTTAGAGGCATAGACGAATCAAAAATTTAAATTTTGAAACCATATCAAAAATAAAAGAAATAACCGATGTTATAAACATTAAGGTAGTTTTAGTTTGTTTTTTAAGCCATCCAAAAGCCCAACCGTTTAAATAACTAAAGATATATTTTTGTTCCGAGGTATTATTATAATCCTTACTAATCAACAATATCTTATAAAGATCATATACTAGAGCAGTCAGTAACAGTTGTTGTTTTTCAAGCATCCGAATTGAATTTGTTTTCCACAGTAAAGACAAATTAAGACTTATATATATATATATTATTTATTATTATTATTTTCCAATACGAAGTTGTGGGTATAAATGCTCAAGAGTGTAACCGTTGTCCTAAAACGTAATCTTGTGGTGATCGCAATTAATACTCACATGAAAAGTTTTAGTTGAGCCGGTCCAACACGCAGCTAAGCGCTAAAGCGTCGCTGGCCTGAGTGAATGGAATTTACTTTGCATCTTTTCTAATTCACTTCGCTCCTATTCGACAACAATATGTAGTTTTAAAAGCATGTGATAGAATAATGTAACAACAGTTTATCTACAACCAGCCACACATCAATAACTGAGATACGAGTACACCTATATTTACACAAAAGACAGCTCTATAAAAAGTGAAGAAGCCATAAACCTTTGCCACCAGGCGAGGCGAGTGGATCTATTTTTGGTTTGTATACTGGTGATCTAGTTCCAGAAGTGGAGTCTTATTTACAATGTGTTACAGGCCTCGGACATTATTTGTATGTCCGAAAAGCCTTTGTTCAAGATTGTTAAAATTAAGAGATAGGTGTTTTTAACGCAACTCAATTTTCAAACTTTAGTAAGCCATTCTGCGAACGCTATATGGCCATACATTGTATAATTGGTTTGTTTACTTCAACTTCTATCAAGTAAGTATTGTTGCAGTAATATGGGGGTGTTGATTTTATCAAATCAAATCAAATCAATGGTTTATTGCATAAACATTTCTAAAATGTATGGCAATCGTCATTTAAGATGTGTAACTAAAATTTTCCATTCACTCAAACATCGAGAACTCTTTCAAACATACATTATGTGCACTCATTCATCTTCATTCATACGAATTGTTCCTCCCTAGCTTTGATCAAATTTCCCATTGTGTGCCAAAACTCATCAACGCTGTAAAACGCTTCTGTGACCAAAACGTTTTAAGCGAGTTTTAATGCCGTAGGCATATGAACACCTTTATTGAATTTGAAGCCTGTTGACGAAATGAACTCCTGCCTGGGAAAGGCTCAACATGGACTACCGTTCTGTGTCTCCCAGTCCGGTAGTCATCCCTGCCTCTAGTGACATAAGAGTGTATATCGCTACTCTTATGCTGTCGCATTTTGACTTGAAAAGAGAGAAGATTCTAGGATGTACAGGCAGGGAAGTGTCAACAATTTCAGATTTTTGAATGCTGGCTTGCACGACTCTCCATTGAAGTTTTGCAATTATTCGAATTGCACGTTTTTGAAGAGTAAACATTCTTGAGAGTTTGTTTACGCAACCTCCCATAACGCCAATCCGTAGGAAAGGTGTGGGTAGATACCCGTAATAAGCCGTCATCAGTACCTGAGTTGGGCAATATTCGGATAGTTGCCTCAAACATAAATGCCCGAGGCTAATTTAGAGCAGACGTTGTCTACGTGACAGCCCCACGTCAACCCTCGATCAAGGTGGATTCCGAGGAATTTTGTCGAGTAGACTTTCGACTTCGGTCTCATCCCAACATAACGGTTGGACTATGATCCGCGTCTGTCTGCCGTAAGCGGAAGTGATATATAATTGATTTCATGATTTCAGCAAAGACCAAAGAGTGTTTATTGTTGAAGAATATACTTTACACTAAATCTTCTTAATAAAATCTGTGTTTTGTTTAATCTGTCGAAATAATGGATTTATTTGGAACTCACTGCACCTTTTCTTGAATGCAGTACATTATTTTGCTGCCTCAAAGTACCACCGCTCTAGGGTACATGCCTAGTGTCGTAATTCGGAAGTCACGTTAAGCCGTTAGTCCATTCCATTGGTCGTTGGGCTATCAATTAATGACCCAATCTGGGTAACATTCGGCCCTAATTTGTAACAAGACTACACCTCATCATCCATCTAAAACACTCATTACACTCACCCTTCACCCAAATTCACCTTAAAATACCTCTAGGAGTGGTCACTGTGTCAAATCAAAGTACTGTATGCACCAAGTGGATAATGTAGCACTGGCATACACACAAGAATAGAGGCAATGCGCTCTATGCGCTTTGTCCATACAGTGTAATGAATAATGGTTCTCCAGGCGACCATTGTCAGACTTAGAGCCAGTCACAGGTGCCAGAATACCGCACTCATGTTTAACAAACGATCATGGACCATGGTAGTCTGCAAAGGCACTGGATAATTCCAAAGGAAAATATAGCGATTCGTTTGGATTTTGACAGATAAATGGTTGTTTTGAAAACTGCTTTTAAGGGTACGCCACATTGGTCACTTCAGAGAAAGCCTGAACTCTTCCGTCAAGGAACACACGACAAAGTGCACGTGACTATTGGCTAAACAACGGGTTTCTTTCAACTGATGCGGCCTGTCAAACCGACCGATTTTTCACGGAAGTTTATCTGTGTTAAGAGGGTTAGTTAACCAAGCAAGAATCCATGTTTATCACTGAAATATTGGAGTGTTGATTATTCCTCTCCAGTGGACGTGGGGTAAGTGGAAATCCAAGATTATCTTCTGTTTAAAAAACATCGGCTCTAGTAGGGTTGTCTTGTCTGGCTCAGTTCTTTGACGAGTCGCGCGTGCCACCGACCTTGCCATTCAAGAGAAATGGTAGTAGCGATATTCCAACTTTTCTCCGCTCACTCAAAAAGTGGCAAAACTTGGTTTCGTATTTCCCTGTTTCAGAGGCAGTTAATGAATCGAAACGTACAAATGTGGGTTTATACGGTAGTGTAAAATAGGTTCTATGTTCCTTATACACGAAAAATGCAAACCCGCGTGTGAAAGAATATAACACACTTTTAAAATAGCTTATTCATGGAAAACATAAACATTTTTTTGCTAATATTGGGGCAAGATTTAAAAAAAGACCAGGCTATACAAACCTGGAGACAACCTTGGCGAACATGGAAAACAAACTTTCCAATCTATACACCAAAAATAGCGTCCTGGGGTGATCAATCCTCTTAAAAGGTAAAGGTTATTTTTACAGCTAGCCTAAACGCGTAAGCTAAGATCAGGCTAGCTCACTTTTGATGTTTTGTGTTATGTTTTAGACTTTTCACTTGACAACGGGATCAGATTTCAGTTCACGAAACGTTGTGTTGTTCATGTTCCACAATCATATTTCAGTACAGAAATTCTACCATCGTCAACAACAAAGTTTCTAAACAAAGAGATAAAATTGTAACGTAAAAATTCGATCCTTGTTATACCGATCTGCAACAAAGTCATTTTTTGTGTATCCGGCTTATACCTTTGTTTGAAAGCTTTACCAGTTGAAAGCCGGGATAACGTTGCTAAAGTTCAAAGGTGGATTATGGAATCCAGGAAAATGATATATCTTAAATCTTCTCCGTCGGAATTCATTTGAATAACAGAGATATTTCCAGTGGTTCCTTGATCAGTTTGCCAACAAAACATAAGAAATTCCTATAGTAATGAATGCATTGTACTACGCTAATTACAACTTTTTAGTTTTATTCCGAAGCGTAATGGGTATTAAAATTGAATTATTATTAACTACTTTTCACGATGGTCCGGAGGTCACGTTAAACCGTTGGCCCATTCCATTCGTCTTTGAGCTATTAACTAAAGACCCAATCTGGGGAACAGTCGGTCTTAGGTTGTAACAAGACTATACCTCATCATCAATCAAAATAACCATCACACTCAACATCATTCCATATTTACCTTAAACGCAAAGTATGCAATATTTAGTTTTAAAAAGAAAGTTTAATTTAGTTTGACACTGTAACAGTGTTTAATAAAACTTACTGTTATACCTTTTAAACCTTTTACCTAATGCACTAATCTCGAAATAATATGACTTAAAATATACAATTTTGCAACACTTGAGGTGAAATAAGTCGGCGACTGTGAAAAGAGCTCCACAAATACCTCACAGTTGGTAACACAATGTTGTTTGGCCTTTCTACTAAACAAACCTTACAATTCTGCCAACAGCCTACTTTCGAGCAAAATAAACCCATCAACATCGATTTGCACTTCACTAAGCCTGTCTAATTACTTGCTTTTACTTCTCGCTTTACATAAAAGTAAATAACGTTTATTGCTTTCCGGCATGAATAGTTTTCAGTTTTAAAACATAATCGCCCTTCGGGCTAGCTGGGGGCTGCGCCCCCGAGACCCCCACTCGGCCTACGGCCTCGTATCCTGGTTTTATAGGACAAATAATTTTGGAAGATGTAGCTGTAATAACCAGAGCAGAAATATTAGAAAATTGATTTAAGTTCAAACTTTAGGTGCCAAATAATTACACTTTCTTTTATGTAGAGTGACTTTCTGTACGTTTTTCCCAAATCAAAATATTTGTTTACACATATTTTATACATATTTCATGTCTGAGTGGTTGATAAGTACTGTAACTAAGAGCCCAAACACAGCGAAAGTTTGAATTTTCGACAATTTAACTTCAAACTGATCCAGCAACAAAACCGTTAGAGGTGGGAAAGGTGTTAAACATAAAGGTTTTAGGAAATGTGTTTCCACACTTGACGATCTTTCATCAGATTGAAGATTTGAGCAACTGTTTTGCCGCTATGATGAAGAATATCGGCTAAGTACAAGGGCAGATTTTCAGACGCCATCATTTTTGGCTGTCAACTTGTCAGAGCCTTAAAAAGAAGGTTTTCTCAAGGATTTTACTCGAAGGTTTCATACTAAGAGCTCAAAAGAGTATATGGTTGGTAGCATGACGTGAAGTGCCTAAACATTTACTCGTTCAGTCACCGGTCTCCTATACAACTGGCTTTATAGTATATTAATTAGTTCTTTTGTTTAAAGAATATTTTTATTCCCATTGGGACACATATCATACAAATCCGTGTTGTATGGATATGTTTTACTGGGAAATACCATCAAATTCAATCTTTTGGGTGTGAATTCGAACTTTAATACTCACAATAGCTCGAGTCAGGTAATTAACTCGTTGTTTGGTTCGACTGCTACCATAGATAATGTTATGGTAAGTACATTACTGCCGAACGTCTGAAAATCAACATAGTTCGGCAGCCCAAGCACAGATAGCGCTGCAAGGGAATTCTTTTAAGAGACTCAAGTAGAACCACTGACGGACGCTCAAGTTCGTTCGTTCTTGAACATCGCACTAATTAACCACATTTAAGTCGTCGACATCGGACAAATTTGAGCATGTAGAGTGAAGATGGGGAAAGACGGCGAGAGACGGCAGCGCTGGTAGCGCTATCTGTGCTTGGGCTACCGAACTATGTTGATTTTCCTGTCTCAACAACGTGGCATCCATGCACAATCTACCTGCCACGCCATTATCATCACTGCAACATAAATATTGAGTGACCTCTTTATTTTCATTTTAAAGAGGAACAAAAGAATTAACGTTTTATTTCTTTTAGCAACTTAAAACCATAATGTGGGAGGAAAACTCTGGTGAACCCTTTGTTTGTATTAAAACGAGATTTTTATGAAAACCAAAGAAATATAATCACTTCTGCTTGCCAGAATATTGCTCACGTCAAAACCAGAAAGAAAAGCTATAACGTCACAACAAAGGACAGCAATAATGTTATGTTGGCAAGAAAGGCAATTTTACCTGAACAGTATTACACCACGTGGGTCGTTAAAACTCGCATTTGTCTCTTTAAGTCCACAAAAACTTCATTTCATTCGCTTTAGTTTCAAACCTAATTTAAACAGTTTTAGGGCATATTTGTGAAATCGAGGTATCTTATATTTAATTCCACAATAGAAAGTATACAGTGTGAAAATAATCTAGTTGGAGTTTCAATATTTAATAAATATTGTCTCATACATTTTGTCCAAATTTTGATTAGAGCTTCTGCGTTGTCACGTGATGTTTAAATATTGGTAGTGTACGTGCCCAAGACATTTGCAAAAACATTTGACTTTCAGGATCCTTTTAGTAATCATACGTTTTCATACCTAACCTGTCACAACTTTATATTTACATCACTGGCCCATATTACTGATTTCTACAAGCTGCTAGTGTAGAATGACTTGCAATTTTAGCCTAAGAAATCAACAACCGACGTAAGGAAAACATAAATCATAATGTATTTAATGAGTAACACTTAAAAGGTCACAACTTCACCGTACAAACCCGAAATACCGGTTTGAACATTTTTCTGCTTTACATATTAGTGATATTACAGTAGAAACATATGTAACAGTTTAATTTTATTTGTTGAATCACCGCGTAGGGATTTTCATAAAGTGTTACTTAATAATTTTAACTTATTTTTTAATAAAACGTGATTCGATTATAAAACTATTAAGTTACAGTCCCTTCTATTGTCTGTGAATAAAAAGGCATTTTTTGTGTTCTCATTTACGATGGGGTTTGTTTTTTTTAATTTCCTAAAGTTTTTGTACATATATTGTATTGTTTTCTAGGCTAGCTGTTGTAAAATCAACAAGTTTAAGAAAGATAATTGAGGTTATTTGGCGGTGCGTGACTGATTAACCTGCTCCGATTTCTTTCAGGCTAGATTTTTTCCGAATGTTTTGAGTTACGTTTTAGGTTACCTTTCTCCTGAAGACGGGTCAGACTCCAGATCCCGAAACGTGGTTTACTTTTGTTCACTAAAAACGATGAAAAACGCGCATAATAATATTTTAACATCTAAAAAGAAATATCCAAGAATTATCCAGAAGTTCAAAAATAATCCATTAAATCCATAGATCCGGACCCGTGGCGGATTGGTATCGCGCGCGACTCCAGAGCTGATCACTCCGGTGGTGCGGGTTCGACCCCCGCAGTCACTTCTAGCAATTTGTAATGTGACCAAACGGTGATGCTAGGTAAAGGTCGAGTGTTAGTTGGTAGAAAAGGACTTTGTAATCCTAACGCCACCTCGTTAAACAAGACGAACTTCTACCTTTTTTTAAATGGCGGCCATTATTGGTGACAAAGGACTCGGGCAAGTAGAGGACTTCCCGCGAACAGTGGGAACAGGTTCCATTTACGCAATTGGATAATGATGTAAAGCTGAAGTTGTTGTTTTATAGAACTGTTGACCTTGACGTATATACTATAACTCTGGCTACTGGTAGTCTTAGTGTACTACTGGTAGCACTTAGGTCATGGCGGGCTCATGGAGGTGTTTGTCGCTCTGGGTTCTGCTGGCCGCTCTGGTTTCGGCGCAGAAAGGTAATTCTTAAATGTATCGTTTACAAAACAAGTGGGGGGTTTACATATCAATTGGTTGATTTTTTATGTATTTAACAACTAGACTAGCTATTCATCTGTATTACCATCAAAAGGCTAATTCGTATAATAATAAATAGTTGGGCTGGATAGTGTAGTGGTTAGCATAATCGCCCAGCAAGCGAGAGACCCGGGTTCAAATTGTTTCAATTATCCGTCTCTTACTATAAAATTAAAAACTGTTTGGGCTAAATTCAAGTAAATATTTAATTTAACTAAACAGAAAGAAACAATAAAATATTATGCGATATAGTTAGGTAAGGATCTTTGATTATAAATTGTTAATTTATTTGTCTTCAATGGCTTAAACCTTTTTACGAAATATTTTATATGTGACAATGGTACGATGGTAGGCCTAACCTAAGGCTAAGAAGGTTTAAATGAGTCATAAAGAAAAAGTGTCTAGGAACTACGATTATAAGTTTAGTAAGTTGTACCATGTGGCGTTGTAGTGAGCTTGTTTGACATTTTACCAGTGGTGCGGTATTTTTGTCCAGGAATGTATTATGCGTATTAATTCATTCTTTCGCGTGTTTGGGCTCTTAGTTACGGTACTTACCAACGACCCAGACATATAAAATGTATTTGTGTTTACAAGAAATGTTTTTATTTGGGGAAAACGTAAAAAAGCCACTCTGTATTAAACAAAATGTGGTTAATTGGTTTGAACTTTGGTTTGGATCAATTTTCAAATATTTTGCTCTGGTTATTACAGCTACATATTACACAATTATTTGCCCTTCAAAACCAGTGGGTGAAGTAAATTTGTCTTAATCATAAGCGTAACGAATGTCCCAAAATACGAGGCCGCAGGCCGAGGGGGTCAGGAGGCGCAGCTCCCAGCGAGCCAGAAGGGCGAGTTAATATAAAAAAGGAAGTTCCCTAGAATGTTTTATATCTTTGTTACATGTTTTTTACTGTTTAGTTGTTACCAAGCCCATTATCGTGTGATTTCAGAACCCAGGTTTAAAATTTGCCAGCGGTCCTTGGGCAGGACAAGTTAAACGAATGCGTCAAGGAAGCTCTTCAAAAGCCGTTCCTGAACTTGTCAAAGGTAAGTTAAGAAATTTAACCAGGTACATTGACATTTCATGTATTAATTCAAACAAATAAATCTAACTGTAAATATCTAACTAGCGGACCCGTGGTGGGTTGCAATCGTGTGCGAATCCGGAGCTCATCGCTGGCACGGTATCGATCCCCGCAGTCACCACATACATTTGTGTGACTACACGGTAACGCTAGGTAAAGGTCGAGGTCGAGTGGTAGACAGGACTTTGTAGTCCTAACTTCGCCTCGTCAAAGAAGCCAAACTTTACCTTTTATTTTAAATATACAACATAATTTGTCTATTGATTGGTTATCTAAATGTACGAGTAACCGAGCCAGATATTTTGGACATACAAATGTAAAAGCACACCCCAGAAAGTATACGTACCAAGGCTTTTCAAAAACCCAAACAATTTTTAAAAGCCAAAGCTCTTGTAAAGCACCATCAAACATATCGTAAAACTGTAATATAACGTTTTATTTGTTTTCTTGACTGTTAAAAAATTACGTTTTACAATACATATGCATCAAAATAAACTTTAAACATCAACCCGCTTCAGTTTTAAAAATACTTAAAAACTAACATAGCATAACTATCGTATGTGGGTTTACTGTTGTTGGATTTGTCGTTTAAGAAAGAAATATTAACTCCATGGCATACAAGATGCATAACAAACAATTAAATACAAACAAGTAATTGAAAATGAACAAATCAGCTAAATAAATAGACCGCGGATAACAAAGCTAATCTTCACACATTTCTTCCATCATGGATTCGTGTGTGGAGTAGAAGGTCTTCTTCAAGAGATAGAATCATAGAGCCAGAGAAAGCTGGTGTTTTGGAACAATCAAATTTGACGTCGTTCAGCTCTTACAGACAAACAACGGCATCCACTCATTTCAACGGCATCTCGTGTACGTATGAAAAGCAGTTGAAATATTTTCCCATTTCTATACCTCAGTTTTTTTCTTAACCGTTATTAAAGAGTGGGTGTTATACTCGTATACGAGTAGTTGGTATAGAAAGTAAATGCTAAAATTAGTTAAGCTTTCTTTAGGTTTCTAGTACATTTTCTATTAAGTAATATAGTCTATTTTCTTAACTCTAGTACATCTCTGTTTTGTTTGTACTGTGTGATGTCAGGCTGTTGTACTTACAAAATATTGATTGAAGAGTGATATAGATGGGTAGTTTGGTAAACAATGCCCGATTCAGCAAACCACCCGTTGTATATTGCATATTGACTTGCCGCAGCGCTCATAACCTTACACAAAGTAAAGAAAGAGCGATCCGCAATGCGGTACATGCTAAACATAAAATGCAGGGTCCTATTTTCTGCGTCATTAGGATATTTTTGAAATGAGAGATAAGTAATTAAGGGTCCGCCTCATTGGTCACCGCAGATAAAGGCACAAGTCCAATCAAGGAACACACGACACCGTGCACGTAACAACTGGGCCTTATTTCAACTGATGCGGCTTAATTGTCAAACCAAGCGCCTATACAAAAGTTTAAAGGCGGCCCGTTTTCATAGTTAAAATAATTTTTACATTAAACAATGTGATATATTTTGGAACTAGAATAGTTTGACGACACGTGTCTAGAGCCTGATTTTCATAAATTGTTCAACAGTTTCACGAAGAAACGTCGAAACTGTCAAATTCTTAGTGCTTTTCTTCTCCATTGTGTAAACTTAAATGCACAATTTCGATAAAAACACTCTAAGTCGTCTTTAAACACTTAATGGGTCTAACTCGATACTTTATCTTTGAAATTTATAGTTACGGCGCAGTTTTCATCTGAACAGAGAAATTGTTATAGTTAAAACATTTTTAGAAGTGTGGTGAGAATTGAATTCAGATCTTGCTCCTCATGAAGTTTCCAGGCCACATAGCCTATTCTCCTGTATTGGTGACCATCATTGGCCGGACAATGTCTATGGAAACCAGGCCGACACGCAGCTAAGCGCTAAAGCGCCGGTTGCATGAGTGAACCGAATTTCCTTTGCAATTTGTTACACTAATCTGCACCACTCACAGTCTCGCTTCGACCTTCGGCCTCATGTAAGGTAACGGGCGTTACCAGGCTGTTCGCTACACTCACAGCCACACTTCGGCTTTCGGCCTCAGATTTTTATATTGTAATACGAAGAGTGCTACGGGGCTGTTCGCTACGCTCCAAAGGCAAATTGACAATAAGCCTGCTACCATTTTAGAATTAATGCCAATTAGGATAACTGATCGGGGTAGTTTAAATACTACCCCGACCAGTTATCAATGAAACACACCTAGAGATGACCAGAAAAGTGAAAAGTTTAATGAGAATGTTTAATGTCAAACTATAAAACACTTGTTTTATAAAAATATAAACATTTGCTGCAATAGTTTTAGTTAAATTAAAAATGTAACCTCTTAGTTAATCACCCTGTATATATAGTAGCCCAATTGAAAAAAATTGTCAGTTAAATTTGTTGTAAGTTGCCTTCTCAGATAGGAGTTCAACTCGTCAAAAGGTTGCCAAATTCGATCATGAGTGTCCCATGAGATTAAGGCTTTCAAAACTCACCTAAAAAGGTTTTGGCTGCAAAAGCACTTTACAATACAGGCGAGTTTATTGGAAACGCGACTGGGAAACACAGAACACACAGACTGACTACAGGACTACGAGTACAGTGGTGCAATTTTGAATGAATGAGAGAGAATGAATGTCAAAATGTATGCCTGATTGGGATTTTAAAATTAGAATGTGTGAAAAACTTCGGCTTTTCAAAATGAACTGACGATTGCATAGCATATCCAATGTTTAACCCGAAAAACAATTGATTTATTTACAAATCAAAGGCTATACCACAGTATATTTGGTTGTTGAACCTATACTACGAAGTAATGTTGTCTCTTCAGAACTAGAAAGCATAGCTCTGACATTGCACGTGTGCTAGCAGAATTGTTTCATTTTGTTATTATATTACCTATTTTGTGTTAAACCCACTGCGCTGATTGTGATTGTACAGTACCAATAACTATTGTAATATTGTAATACGGTAGTAGTTATCGTTGGACAATTATCTAGCCTAGATAAAACGAGCTGAGAACAAAATAAGTTTTGTCGTAACTCAAACGGTAAACTTAAGTCAGATTCAATTGCAACAAAAATGAACTTGAAAGGTTGTAGCAAAGAAATAGGCGGAGGCTGAATAATTATTTCACTAGCTGTAGATAATAGTTGTATCATTTAGCCAATTACCCCAATAATAGTCAAACTAGGTTAGGTTCATTTATCGACAGGCTTCAAATCCTACCTAACCAAATATAACCTAGGTGAGAACTAACTACGTTTAGGTACAGTTCAGTAAATTGCGAGTGTAATGAATATAGGTTAGCCACTGGTCACTTTTAGACCAAGGCTAGAGATAACTTTATTCTACAAGTAGTTACAAACATTAAAACACTTACCCAATATACAAACGGAAATACGAGTATAATCCCACCACAGGACACTAGCACACTACACAATAAACTAAACGAAAAACCTTTTTGAATAACGTGAATAGCATACCGACTGCGTACATTTTACTGAAATGCGAAGATGACAACATTGACTTATTATCGATCGATCAGCTGTATTCAGTCGCGGGACACAGAGTAGTGGCTAGAGGCAGACCGGCAGGAACTGACCGCAGACTATAATAAATACAAAGTCTGAGATAACGGTTAAATTGCAAACATTAATGTTACCCTGCATTTTAATTATTATTAGATTTATTATTGATATTTTATTATAAGTACTATAATATTAGTATTATATTATTATTTATTATATTTATTAGTATTATTATTCAAACAAATACGTTAAAAAAGAAAATTGTATTTATTTGTCGGTATTTAGTTATGTTGTAGAAACATTCAAAACTAGATCAAATAGATACAATTTTATATACATATGTATTATGTGTGTACTCTCTGCAGGTTGCATTGTTTCCATATTGTCATGGTATTTGGTACAAATATTCCTTTTCTAAATATCTTGGTTAAGTTTGTTAGCCAGCAAAATCGGACTGCTGGAAGTACCCGTTTGGGGTGGGGTTTATCAAAAATGTTGTTTTAATAATTTAAAACTAGTAAATTTCATTTAGGCCTAATTGTGATGAAATTTAAAATAACTACGTATTTCAGTGTTTATCATCAATAAACAACAAATTAAAGTTCCAAGTGTAAACAGTTGCTACGCCTGATTCCTCAGGTCTGCCCGAGTTCGGCCTGCTGACCATAGATCCCCTGAGGGTGGACCACCTGGAGGTACCCAAGAGCAACAAGGGAGCGGTCAGTGTGGACATCTCCTTCAAGAACCTGGACATCCATGGCCTCAGGAATGCCAAGATCAAGAGTGTCAAGTGAGTAAAAAGCTCAAGCACTTAGTTACTTGTCTAATGACTACATAGGAAAGTAATGAGCGTTTTTCTTTCACTGGCGTATTTTTATCGAATTCCCTTTGGAAAGATGAAATATTCATGTTGTCAGCATGATAAGTCTCTGGCCTGGGACCATGAAATGAGCACCGATCCTGACTGACCCCAGGACACGTTTTGAGCATTTGTCAACACTTTATATAAATGTGTACCATCTCTACAGGTCGCATTTGTTGGTACGATTTTCACCAAATTTGGTACAAATGTCTTTTGTAAGTATCTTGGTTGAGTTCGTTAACTAGCAAAATCGGACTACTGAAACCCCCTTTTTGGATGGACTTTTCACCAAAAAAAGGTTTTAATTATCTTAAAACAATAATTTCCTCCGATTTTGAGACAACATGTTTTTTATTACACATCAGTATACTAAATATTATGAAAATCCCATGAATTCATTTCAAAATGTCTGCAGCAACAAAATTATTTTCCGTTATAACAGCGCAATGAGAAGTTTGATTTTTTTGATACTTAAAATGTGTTTTCCTTTTATGATAGGAGGTATAACCTTCTGTAAAAGACCTGTTAGTCTGAGGCCGAAAGCCGAAGCGAGGCTGAGAACGGAGCGATTAAGAGTAACAAATTGCCAAGGAAATTTGATTAACTCATGCCAACGGCGCTTAAGCGTTTAGCTGCGTGTCGGGCTGGTTTTTACTATCTATCACTTTAACCCTTGAGATTTATATATTTATCCACGTACAATCTACTCATAAAAGATATTACGTATACCGTAAACAAGTTAAACATAATTTCAAACAATATATAAGGAAGACTATATAAGTGGTCAATCACCTCGTCAAACATTTCCAAATGAGTTTCTACACTTCCAAAACAGTTACTACACAGTTTCGTGGCTAAATACAATGAAGTTCAATTATGATGGATCAGTTGGCTTACTAATGTTACGACTAATTATAAATTGGTATGATGACTCACACGTTTTCCCAGTTCAATTGTTTTTGAATTTAAACAGTATCTTCGACGGCATTATAATGTAAGTCGAATTCATGGAAGTCCTGTCCGAAATCGCTATTAACCATCTGTGTTTAAAAGTCATCTAAACGTAACATTATCAAATCTGATTGTCGGTAAAACATACAAAGGAGTCTTAGTCACGAGCTTGTACAAGAGAGGCTTTCTACTAAACATTTTCAAGCAAAATAAGATTTTAGATACTGATAAAAGCAGATCTTGTACAGTGCTTGTCTGGAGTAAAACACTGCATCCTTACAGTACAGATAAAAGCTAGCGCTAATAATATATATTAGTTTAGCGAATTCCCCAGCAATTTATGGTTGAAAACGGAGTCAGTTCATTATTTGAATATAGGATCAATGAATTTGTGGATATTTTTAGTACTTGGAAACTTTCAAATAACCTATAATTACCTAATGCAGCCAAGTATCCTCTAGAGACTTAACTGAATACTATTAGAAGCGAGAAACATACAGAACCCGTGGGCATACAACTGGTATTTTAACCTGTGCATATAAGCTGATACTGGGGCACAGCAAAGAGAGATCATGTCCAAAGCTGGGCAGGTTTTAGCTACTCAGTAAGACATTTCCTTTCTATGGGTCAAGAGAGAGACTAACTGGAGGTGCGCCAAAAAAGGTTCAGAGTCAATTGGAAGAAAAATACTTTGAAGAGAGAGTGAATACTCTCATAAGGCGTCCGCGGCCGGTGTCACAACTATAATCTAGTTCTCTCGGTTCACACTGCGTTTGAACTTCATAATTAGGTTGAGATATTTCGGCCTCACTGTGGAGTGCCATCTTCAGTCACTGATTGGCTGAAACTGAGCTACTGACAGCAGACAGCGAGTAGCTCAGTTTCAGCCAATCAGTGACTGAAGATGGTACTCCACAGCGAGGCCGAAATTTACAACCTAATTATGAAGTTTGGATGCGGTGTAAACCGGAAGAACTAGATTATAACTGTGAATACTTTCAGTTGATTACTTTCTGTAGTTCTGGTAGATTAGGGTGAATAACCAATGCTTTCATCCTGGTCGAAGGCCAAATAATTCACCCAATGCATGACCCTAGAATACCTTCCTTTCCTTGTTCCATATCCTTTTCGCTCCATCGACTAGCACAATAAGCCTGAGGCTTCGTTTTACCAGCTAAGCTTTTCCCTAGCTGGCAGCCCCTGTGGCCAAGCCAATTCCCTACCCCTTTAAAATACCGCTCCACTAACGCTGACTCTACCTCTGTCTAGTGTTGACCCAGAGAAGTACCGGATGTCAGTGAAGCTGGACATTGCCGGACCTATCCACCTGCAGGGAGACTACAAGGTGAGCGGCAAAGTGCTGGTGTTGCCGGTAGAGGGCGCTGGTCGCTGCAACGTCACGCTCAGTAAGTATTGGCAGAGACAATGTTAAAGTAGGTAGATTCCACATGCACACAATATATATAATATTTCACTTTAATATCAATTTACAAAAAAGATACTTAAAAATAACTTAAAACACATCTATACATAAATTTTAAACTTAATAATGAATTACAAAACAAAATACACTTAAGTATTGGAAAACTTTAGAAAATATAGGGCCTCATTCATTTAACCGGTTTTGAGGTTCCTTCATTGCTAAAACAAACTATGTACAGCAATCAGAAAAGAAAACATTAATTTAAAATTATATTAATTTCCATGTAATTAACAAAAAGAATCAGGCACTGCATGTATACCTTGAAAATAAAATACTAACACAATTATTTTGTTATTGTTGTATCTAAAGTAAATCATCGGCATTATCTGACTTCATCAACCACACTCTTAACTTTTTCAAAAATAAACTTTTTATTATAATTTATCTAATTTCGTCAGGTAATACAGCTGAAAATCCTAGGGGTGATGAAGTTGTATGACCAAGTGAAGAAAACATTACTTGGTTTTGGTGCTGAAAAAATAAATTGATTTCTTGACAAAAACTGGTAAACATTTTCAATTTTAGCAAAGTTTACAGATTTCCAAAAACAGTTTTAAGAACCTTACGAACATGACCGAAGCGTGCGTTAGTCAGTTGCTCTACTAGAAACTCTACTTGAGCGCATTCTGTGGGTAGGCTGCCTCAACTATGTTGAGGTGCCTGCCTCAGAAATGCGGCATCTATGCGCTATCTACTTACTATAACATTGTCTTTGGTATTAGTGATGTATGCGGGTTTCTGATATACAAATCCTGATTGTGGGCAAATTGAGTATCCGAACCATCGTACACAGTCGGTGGATTTGCAGAAAGTGCCAGATGCACCCGTAAGTCGACGAATATTTAAAACCGAAGATAAAAAACTTTCGCAATTCTTGCTTGGAACAACCTCTCCGAATGGCAATTCCATGAGATAGTCGAAAATTGTTAAGTTCAAAATAGGCCGTTCAAAGAACATACGTTAGAGAATGCCAAAAATCCCAACGCACAAATAATAGAGAACAGTTTTGATTATAAATTTTCAAAAATAATACACGGTTGCAGCTGGAGTCAGAGGAGAGATCACGGAACTGACCGGCAAGCCTGTGACGAAGAATGGCAAGACCTTCGCCACAGTGACGTCACTCAAGTTCGTCAACACAGCTGACCGTGTCTACTACGACTTCGAGAACCTCTTCAACGGCAACAAGGAGCTGGGTGAGTCACATACCCATCCATCTACATACTGAAAAGCCGGGTTTACACGGTGCTAGTTTGTGGAGACAACTGACTGGCGTGGAACTACTGGCTTCGTGTAATCGGTCTAGGCCAATTTCCTTGTCAACTGTCCTTACAGTTTTTAGGTTGTCTCCGGGAGTGTCTGAGGACTGAGGACAACGAGCTGCGCCCTGGGAGACCCACACCACTGCTAAACTCATCCACCCATATACTGTAAGACGTACTCCGCGGGCCCAAGGGGGCGTAAATATAGGGTGTTCTTAGAGGGTGACACAAACTTTAGAGTTGGGATTAGTGGGTAAAAATAAAGAAAAATCAAGAATAATGTTTAAAAGAAAACTTTTAGTTTACGAAACATTTTTTTCACTAATTATTTCTTTTTTACCACACCACTTATGGGATTTGGCTCAAACTTAATTTCTATTCCTTTTTAAGTACGGCCATCTTTGGACGAAACTACTGTATGATCTAACTTGCCATTTCAAAATGGTGACTATTTTGTGATATTGTTTGAATGTTGTTTTATTTAATATACTTGTTTTTTTGTTATACTCGTACATACCCCAAATTGTTTAAATATAAAACCCTCCACCTGTAGCACCTCAAAAGAAAACGAAGTTCAACAACGCAAAACACAGTTTTTTCCCTCGATTAGTTTTTCGTTATACCAATTTGAATATTACACAAAATCAGGTTTAAAATGCCACATTTTACATACAATTGTTTTCTAAATGACAAAATTTTCCTCAAATACTCTGAGGGAAACATCACAATCCTATAACATAATCCCATAGAGTATTTTGAAGAACATTTCGCCATTCAAAATAAATTGTATGTAAAATGTGGCATTTAAACCTGATTTTGTGTCATCTTTAAACTGGTATAACGAAGAACTAGTCGAGATAAAAACAAACTGTGCTTTGCGTTGTTGAACTTCCCTTTCTTTTGAAGTGCCACAAGGGGAAGGTTTTGAATTTCAAAAACTTGGGGGGCCTCCCCGGAATTTTGGTGGGGTGGGTGACGCAAAGTACGTCAAAACAAACTTCAGAATCCTATAAAAACATTACCCAAACGATTAAAATTATTTCTTTTAAAATTAAGGTGGGGGAGGGGGAATTTTGAACTCACCCCTGTATATGTGTGTGAATAAAATATTTGAATTTGAATTGTTGATTTCCAGGAGACAACATGAACTTGGTGCTGAACGACAACTGGAAGACAGTGTTTGAAGACATGCGAGGACCTGTAGAGAAAGCTCTAGGCTTCGCCTTCCAAAACATCGCCGACAGAGTTCTACAACAAGTTCCTTACGACACATTCTTTCCTAAAGTGTGATTAGAGAATGTCATAGTGGAAATACTCAGTACAAACCATTTGAAACGTAAAGAGATTTAAAAAACAAAATTAAAACAAATCTACAAAAACTATTAAATGAGTAAATAACTGGAAATATTGTTATTTAGCATTAGTAGACAATTAAATGTAGTACCTTAAGTTTTGATTTAGTTTTCAAATTGCCTGTGTCCTATATATTTTTAAATATATTTGTACCTTTTGGGTATTTAAGCCGTTTGAATCTGCTAATAATTATTGTTACCGTACCTTTAAATGATTAAACAATCAATACTCACTTTTATAAAAGATAATGTAGCTAAACGTTTAAATTTTTCTTAAACGGCATTTACGTTCTCATGGATGCTGGGAAATTGATTTAACGATTTCGATTAATTGTATTCAACCTAAATAAGTAAAAAATAATATTAGTTAAAACATGAAAAACAAAGCAAAGTACGCTTTAGATATTCTTGTATTTTACTTTAAAATTTCAACCCATTGTTTAAAACCTCAAAATTTTAACATTAACTTCATCTTACATTTTAGAAGCCTTCCAAAACGCAAGAAAAACACGAAAATATTTAAAAACCAGGCCGACACGCAGCTAAGCGCTAAAGCGCCGCTGGCATGAGTGAAGCGAATTTGCTTATTATCATATTACGCTACGCTCACAGCCTCGCTGCGACCTTCAACCTCAGCTTTGCTTGATATAGTATCACGAGTGTTATGTCAAGCAATCTTAAAATATATACAACAAAATCCCGTATAAAATTATACAGTATACACATCAAGATAAGTGAAGAGTTCAAAGATAATCTGAAGATATTTTTTATAGAAAAGGCCTACTTTGACTTTAGAAAATTGTACGAAGATAAAGAATAGGCGTTTAAACATTTTTGACGACCGCGGCGTGTCCTTCACTTCCAGTGCGATGGCAACAAGTTTGCAAGTAAGTAGGCCCTAAGTAACATCAAACTATCGAAAAATTAACTTTGAACAAAATGAGGGATAAACCAACTTTGAATTTCTATTGTTTTTCACTTTAATCAATCTGCTGTACAATAAGTTCATACTCTTTGGCTTGAGCTTTAAAACTGAGGTAATTAATTTACAAACAACTCAACAACACACTTTTCTCTAACTCATAAATTTAAACGTTGAGGTTACACATATACAGGGGTGTCTCATGAAGACGTTTGACTTAGGGTTCCTCGCTCATGTTTGTGGTCCCATTTCGGAACTTTCTCAAGCCATAGATGAAATATTATTAAAAAAACACCCTAAACATGTCAGATGTGTAATGCTTATATAAACTTAAGTAAGAACTGCAGGCGACAAAAATAACGATTTTTTCTTAGATTCTTTTACTCATAAATGTTTAAATGAAGTCTTCTTCTCTATGATACCGATGCAGTTTTATCACTGACTGATAACCAGTTGTTTCTAACCAAACAAAACCGTAGTCTAGTTTTCCTTCAGTACAATCGTTGTGTTCCTTCAATAATGGCTTTTAGAGTTGAACGTAAAATAAAGTGCAACTATATACTAGTTCTTCCGGCTCACACTGCGTCCTAACTTCATAATTAGGTTGAGATTTTTCGGCCTCGCTGTGGACTACCTAGGCTGGTTTCAGCCAATCAGTGACTGAAGATTGTACTCCACAGCGGGCCGAAATATCTCAACCTAATTATGAAGTTTGGACGCGGTATGAACCTGAAGAACTAGATTATAGATATCCGTGACTATTAACCAGTTGTTCCTAACTAAACAAAACAGTAATCTAGCTTTTCTTCAGTAAAATGGTGTTGTTCCTTTAGTATTGGCTACAGTTGTACATAAAGTAAAGTTTAGTACACGGGCCATTGCGTTGGATTCGCCGTGCTATAGTAATTCAATGAATTTAACCTTACCTTCTCGCACCTTGGCGCACCCAATCATAATTACAATCAAACTACTTAGTTAATCAAAACCGGATCAAAAATGCAGCTGTTGCTAATATAAATAATAATTGCATTTAACTCCATTTTTGGGACCCCACGATCCCCAAGGAAATTTCCGGTGGACCGATTTTGCTAATTAACAAACAAGTTTCGACTTTTGGAGATTCTGAGAGGCCTAAAACTGCCATTTTGTTCTACGACGTTTCTTTCTCTTTCGCTAGAGAAATGATTAAGTCTATTTCCTAGACAAACTCGTTAAAATGACGGGTTGTAAACGTCGCGACTCCGGAGCTTATCCCTCCGCTGGCGCGGCCTCAATCCCCGCAGTCACCACTCACATTTGTGAAGTGACTGTACGGTAACGTTGAGAAAAGTCAAGGTTGAGGAGTAGGGAGGACTTTTTAGTACTAACTCTGTCTCGTTAAAAAAAGCCAACCCTTTTTATTAAAGTTAGATTAAATCGTTAATATGTGTGGGTAATAGTGGGTAAAAAACACCATCACACTAGTAATTAATGTATACTTTATACTTACTATATTGTATCGAGTTTAATTAGAATATCGCATTTATCGATCATATGATGAATTTACTTACGATTCGTACTTATTTCTTTTATGACTGTCACAAAAGGCAATGTATATTATAACATTCGCACAAGAAAACTGTAACAGTTTAATTTATACTATAACAGTTACAAATTGGTACTCACCGTTGATCTTCCCTTGTAAACGTAGTATTGAACTACCTGGAAAAAATAATTCATTTGAGTATCACTTAAATAAACCAGTTGTAGGACATGTTTCAATATATTTAAAATATTTAAACCTTGCATTTATGTCTGGAAATTCTACTTTCTAGATAAATCAACGAGAAAATTTATATTTTGAAATTTTTACAGGGTGAGTTTTAAATTCCACCACCTTAAACTTTGAAAGAAGAAAATAACACGTTTCACATACAATTCATTTTAAATGACAACATTTTCTTCAAAATACTCGGAATGAAACAACAAAACCCTATGAAAAAACGTTTTGCGGCGTTGTATTTGTGTTGAAATTCCCTTTCTTTTGAGGCGCCACAAGGGGGTGTTTGTAATTAAAAATTTGGGGTCTCTCTCCCTCCCGGACCTTAGGTGAGGGTGGGTGACGCAAAGTACGTCAAAACAAACTTCAGAATCCAATAAAGTTATTCCTTAAAGCCTTTTAAAAATATTCCCTTTTTCAAAAGTTATGGTGGGGGATTTAAAACATACCCTATATAGTGTTTGTAATATACCACTGAAAACCCCAATTAGTTGCTAGAATTTCTGTGAGAACTTTTTTTAAGAAGTGGAGTTGTTTCATAACAACAGCAACAAACGTGAACCATTTAATTAATTTGTTGTATCTTCTTGTGTCAACACAGAATACCTCCCGATAAATGGTATATGTTTAATTATCCACGACTTTCAATAATAGTCTATTTCGAAAGGGAATTCTCAAAAAATTTCCAAATAATCACATGACCATTCCATGACCAAACAAATAATCACCAATATCCGTGTTAAATTTGCAAGAAAAACCTGCAATCTTCTCACCTTCAAATCTTCACTACCCCATCGCTAAAAGCAAACTTCAGATCAAGGATTCACATGCAATGTTTTACCAGCTAATCTATGCTCTTGATTGATTTGGTAATCGATTTTCATCACAACAACTAGGGTAAGCTGATAAGCCACTTGCACTACCTTGGTTGGTGATACTAGATGCCAAAACCTGAAGAGGTCAAAAATCCAATCAAATGCCAATCTTGATGTATCTCTCTGCGCGGCGGCCCTTTAATGCAAGGGTTATACGGCGGCCCATTTTTCAGCTTTCAACATTATTTTTACACTTATAAACATGATACATTTGGAAACTGGAAAAGTTTTCTGACACGCACGTGGAGGTTATATCGAAATTATGCGTTTAAGTTTACAAAATTGAGCAAAACTGAAAAGCACAGAACATAGATAATTTCAAAGTTTATTTGTGAAACATTTGAACAACTCATGAAAACCCGGGTTCTATACACGTGTCGGACTCTCTTCTTGTTTCCAAAATATATATCATGTTTATTAATGTAAAAATTATTTCAAAAGGTCAACAACGTGCCGATGTAAGTCCTCGTAGGTGCTTGATTTGAAAGTTAGACTGCGTCAGTTGAAAGGAAGCCCGTTGGTTAGCCAGTTGTTACGTGCGTGGTGTCGTTTGTTCCTTGGGCGGAAGAGTTTAGCCTTTCCCTGAGGTGACCACTGAGGCGGACCCTTAATTACTTATCTCTCATTTCCAAAATATCCTAATGACGCGGAAAGTAGGATTTTAACTTTAAACCCCTACATGTTGTTTAGCATGTACCGCATTGCGGACCGCCCTTTCTTTACTTTGTGTAAGGTTATGAGCGCTGCAGCAAGTCAATATGCAATATACAAGGGGTGGTTTGCTGAATCGGTCATTCTTTACAGAACTACCCCTCTAAATCACTCTTCAATCCATATTTTGTACGTGCACAAAACAAACAAAACAGAAAATGTACTAGAAACCTAAACAAAACCTGGACCACTTTTAGCATACACTTTCTATACCGTTGTATAAACCAACTAAATAACACAAAATATAATGTTATAGTAGATAGATTGCGCATAGATGCCACATGACTGAGGCAGGGAAATCAAAACTGTTGCGGCAGCCCCAGCACAGATAGCGCTGCCATCTCTTGCCGTATTTCTCCCAGGCATGACATGCTCGAGTTTGTCTGATAGGGTTGCTATTTATGTTTCTGGCCTAGGGTCGAAAATGCCAGAATTTAAGAACCTAATCGGTTTTATTCTTTTTTTAATGTTTTCCTTGAAGATAAATATACTTTTGCAGGCGTTGAAACCAATTTTCAATGGACTTTTTCCACTCCAAACTAGGTACTTCCAAAACATGGGCTTTGAACGCAACAACTGCTTCTTACAAGTGTAGGAAACCGTTGCCCACGCAGTTTTTCTTGATGTTCGGGAACGAAAATTAGTCATTAGGTGCCAAATTATGGCTACGAAGGATGAGTCATAAATGCAATGTTTTACCCGTTCAAAAACTGCATTGCTTCAGCTGGTCTGTGGCAGCTCGCACTGTGATGTTGAAGGATGATGCGTCTATTCTTTGACTTTTCTCAAAGTTTCTCAAAGACGTCTGGCAAACAAATAGTGGTGTACCATTCCAAATTGACCGTACTACGGTGCTCTAATGCCACAGACGCCTCATGACCGGTAATCCCGAAGAAACAGGTAACCATTTGCATTTATGTGCTTCTTCCGCGAACAACTTTGGTCGGATTTGGCTTGTTTTGAAAGGCCAATACGGGGCATCTTTTTTTTCGAAGCTAAGGTTTGGTTTGGTTTTTTAGAGAGTAGAGATATTCATAGGAGAACTCTGACATTAGTTAACTTTTAAGTTTTAACTAAGATTTCTTAGTTAACTAAGTCAACTAGTTAACCTTTTTAATAAATTCGCGTTAGTTTAATTTAATTTGTTGAAATGCCCAATGAATAAACAATTTAATTAAACATTACATTTAAAACCTTTTGTTTAATCTTCTTTTTAATCTTCCAAAACAGAGGACATAAAATGTAATTTATTTGTTAGTGCTAGAGCTGTTAAAAATGACGACCTTCGACAAGGTAGCGTAACCGGAAAGACTAATTATTGATTGTAGAGATATCCAAATCAATTTAACAAACTCCTGAATCAAAATAATTATGTAGTCAGTTCCATTGTTGTTGCGTTAGCTGACTGGAGGAACGCATGGCGGACATAGGCCGGTAAGACAGAAATTACAATTGCTTTGTTATTTCTCATTTGATTTTCAAAATTTATACATTTTTAGAAAGGCAAATAACAAACCTAAAAGTAGTTGTTCTTATAAGATTGTTATAAAATTACTCATCTTTGAGTTATTCAACTTTGAAAATTTTAAACTGCCGCCATTTTAAAATTTGAAAGTTGAATTAAACAATATTTTTTACTTATTAGAAAATGGCATTTTAAATTTTTCATCAAAGTTTGGTGGAAATCAGTGCATTAGTTTTATTGTCATAAATATTTTAGTAAAAACATATCCACACAGACAGACGGACAACTAAGCCCCAGAGACCCCTGTTTTTATGGTAAAATATTATTTTTTTGACCCAAGGAACATGTCTACAAAGTATGTCCAGAGAGTTCACCGACACCCTGTATAACACAGACGAGTTCATGGCGTTCAATAAGGAGACCCTATACATTGGTTGATTGACTAAGGACTCTAGTGGTACTATTCGAATAAATAAAAGAGAGTGAATGTACATTTTGTATGCTTGAATGATTTTGCAATGGAAGTAGTTATGTTTAATTTTATAAAATAAAATATCTATTTGCCATTGCAACTTTTTAACGTGCACTCAAATATATTATTTAAAAATTCGCACAATACTTTGATACTTTGCTTTGAGATTCCGACCACTCTTAGAGGGAATTTAAGGTGAATAAGGAATGATGGCGAGTGTGATGAGTGTTTCAATGGATGATGAGATGTACTCTTGTTACAAACTAGAGCCGGCTGTTCCCCAGATTGGGTAATTTATTTATAGCCCTAATAACGACTAATTGAATAGACCATCGGCTTAGTGTGACTTCTGAACCACGGAGAGTGATTATCGTAATTCCTCCCTTTCGTAGCCCCTTCAATTTTGATGCCGAAATAGTGCATCAAAACAAATATTCATTAAGTGTATCTATGTCAAACGTGGACCCGTGGTGGGTTGGAATCGTGCGCGACTCCGGAAATTATCACTCCGCTGGCGTGAAGTCACCACTTACATTTGTAAAGTATTGGTAACGTTAGGTAAAGGTCGATGTTGAGTGGTAGAGAGAACTTCGTGGTCCTAACCTCGCCTCGTTAAACAAAACAAACTTCTTTTTACCTTATTTATGTCAAGGTTTCGATAAGTCATTCCCAAGCTAAACCACAATAAATAACGATTTCGTAATCCCCTATACAAAATAAATCATCTGCAACTTTCTTTTTACAGCCATCACAACAATTACTGTCAACTTTTATCAGCGATTGACACATCACTCCCAATAACTTCTCACATCTCGTGCGGAAAACCGGTAATGAAGACATTGTGTCACACGCGATCAGTAAATAATTCTCAAGTTTCAGGCAAAAAGGTAAATAATTCAGATAGTTTCCTGGTTTCCTCAATTAACGCTCTAGTGGCGACCTTGATAGCAGGTATCTATAGTGCAGGTAGTGTTGCACTCGGACACTCCTTGTCTATCGGTTAGTAGATCTAGTCTCTGTACCCAAGATGGGTCTCAGGTTTTGCACTGCTGTACTGCTAGCCTGCGCGCTGCTGACCGCCATCTGCGATGCTCAGAAAGGTAAATAAATAAATATTTTATTAGATGGTTATGTTTACAAGCAGGTTTCAAAATATTCCATTATTTGATCTAAAATATTTGCATTAATTCACATAGAGATCCCGTACATTCGTAGCCTACTATTCCCATTCGCTCGAATTTTCCCAGTAAGTCTGTTTGTTTCCCAAGTCTCCTAATTTTGTGCCATAAACTCCAAACAAAAGTTAAATAAAAGGTAACTTTGAGTACATAGAGGACCAACTAATATTTTTGTTTAGTGGTGTTAATTCTTTTTAAAACATTAAAAAATATTCGTTTTTTTATTTAAAACTCTTCAACATGTTTGATAGAGGTAACATACATGCTAGTTGCTCTACCATGTAGCCATAGACATTATCTGCACGTGGTAAACATTTGAGACCTATATGCCAAAAATGGATAAACAACACGTATCTGAACTTACAATTTTTAGACTTCGGGAATTCGCACTTAAGTAGCTTATAAAAAAATAGCCATATAAAAAGGATAAACAAAGTTTACAGCTCGCATGTAATTGTAATATACCGGATGATTAAAAAAGAATAGTGCAAAATAAAACAGCTGTAATATAGTTAATACTGAACTTAAACAGCTGACTAATGCAACAATGGAAAGGTCATATTTTCAAGTTTGTTTTGTGTGGTTAGGTTTCAATATAAACAAATAAATAAATGTTTTATTGCATATTGGACATTTACAATAAATGTATCGCAATCGTCAAATGTTTGAGTATCTAAAATTTTCCTTGCACTCTTACATCTAAATCCCATTCAAACATACAGTTTTTAGTTTTTGTCTATATGTTGTTGAAGGTGGTTCATTCATTATTGAATACTGATTGGCAGCACACCTTCTTTTATAATAAAAATAAAACTATTTTAATTTAAAATTTTAAAAATAGTTTTATTTTTATTATAAAAGAAGGTGTGCTGCCAATCAGTATTCAATAATACAGTTTTTACATTCACTCTCTCCCATGCATTCGAATGTAGCCACTCTAGTCCCTATTCAGTCAGTGAATCATAGGGTCTCCCAATTGAATGCCATAAACTCGTCTGTATCATAAAATGCTTGAGAAATCAATTTACATGAACAAACGTGAAATCAGAACTGTTTTAAGACGAGCTTTGAATACCTTAGGCTCAGGGGCATTTTTGAACGAATTTGGTAGTCTGTTGACGAAATGAACTCCTGCCAGGGAAGGCAAACGTTCATGAACTACGTTCTGTGTCTCCCAGTTCGGTAGTTGTCCCTGCCTCTAGTTTCATAAGAGTGTACGTCTGTACCTCTTATGGTATTACTTTTTGATTTGAAAAAGAGACACGTCTCCAAAATGTAGAGGCAAGTTAGAGTCAACAGTTTTAGACTTTTGAATGCCTTTTGATATGCTGGTGTGTAATGTTTATATGTCCGCATTTACAAAATGGGCGCAACGAAACAAGAAGAGGCGTTTTGTGTCTCGGAGTATGCTCAAACAGAGTCCGTTGTAACAGTACAAAGAAGTTTTCTTAGAAAATACCAACAAGATCCTCCTCACCGTTACCGCATCACCCAAAAGGTCAAGAGTTTTAGCACAAGTGGATGACTGTGTTCCAAGAAAATTCCTGGGCGTCATCAGGTTTCAGAAGAATCGATACAACGCATTGAAGCTAAGTTCACACATAGCCCTATAACTTCAACTCGGCGAGCAATTGGTATTCGCCGACAGATTGGTATTTAGCGATGAGGAAACTTTTCACCTCTCTGGACAAGTAAACCGAGACAATGTAAGAAAATGAGGATCAGAAAACCCTCAAGCTATTATTGAAATAAAAAGGGATTCCGAGAAAGTTAATGTGTTTTGCGCCCTTAGGAAACGCAAAGTCAACGGAGGAAGTTTTACAAATGTCTGGGCTGACATGGACTATCGCTTTGAGTCCCCCAGAGTGGCCCGAGGAAGCCATATTGAGCAGTTGTAATTTATGTTATAAAAACTTTATTACATAGAGTAATGTAATAATAATTTTCGTACGATTTCTCATTCCCATATAGATTAAGTTTCTTTTTGCACCATTCTTTTTGTATTTGCCAAATAAATTTTCTTATATCATGTAATGTATATATATATATTCTTGTTCAGAAAGAGTTGCTTAATAACTTAAATAAAAATGAAGTTTTTAAAACTTTTCGTTTCTACCCCCGTATATTTTGTCTTGTTTGTTGTTATTATTATTGTTGTTATAACTGTTTGTTGTTATGTTTGTTCGATGCAGCCAGGTTCAAGGCGTGCAAGAGGAGTCAGACAGCTGCCAAGTTGAACGAGTGTGTGAAGGACGCTCTGCAGAAAGCAGTTCCGGAACTCGTCAAAGGTAACCAGTTCGTCTTCGTGTAACCAGTTCCTTCCCGCTCACGTCAGCACCGGCGCTCTTCCGTATATTGCTAGTCGAGTGCTGCCGTGAACGATAGCGAATTCCATATTTGAAATGTTTTGAAAGAAATTTGAATTAAAACCAGACCGATACTCAGCTAAGCATTTAAGTGCCGCCGGCACGAGTGAATCAAATTTCCTTTGCAATTTGCCACTCTAAGTCGGCGTTTGGTCGTTCTATTAACATGGGCGTTACGAACCCTTCGGCCTCAGCTTGGCCTCCAGTGTGACCACGGGAGTTACGAGGTTGTTCGCTACGCTCACAGTCTCGCTTCGGCCTTCGTCCTCAGACTTACGTGTTCTTGTACTGAGATTTTATTACATTACCTTAAAGCGATAACACATTTCAAATATCATTGAAATAGGTTCACTAATTCCGCTGTTATATCAAAAAATCACTTTTTTGCGACCATTTTGAAACGACTGAGGTGGATTTTTATAGTCTTCGGTATATAAATGTATAACAGTATAATTTATATTTATTTTAAATTGTATCAAAATTGGACGATATTTACTGTTTTTAGATCATTAGATCGAGATCCTTTTTTGGTTATAAGTCCCTCCCATAAGGGGTTTTGGTAGTCTATTTTGCGGGTTAACTAACTTGACTGAGATATTTACAAAAGGAACATGTGAACCAAATTTAGCGAGAATTGTTCTACCTGTAGAGATGATACACGTATATACATAGTATATAAAGTCTTAAAAAAAACGTGTTCTGAGGGTCTGGATCGGTGCTCATTTCATGGTCCCGGGCATGGGTCTCACACCATGCTCACGGCCTGAGTATCTCATTTTCTCAAAGAAAATTCGATAGTAACCAATTGAATTTAAAATGTTAGTAAACGAGGCCATTTATAGGCTCACGTATTAGGATTTAGTTGACCTTTCGTGCTCATATTAGGTACTAAGTATGACAAATGTTTAATCGAAATCTGAACATAAACACAGTTTTACATTACAAACTCGCCCTTCGGGCTCGCTGGGAGGCTACGCCCCCAACCCCCGATTCGGCCCGATTCACTTCGCTCACGGTAGCTTTTTGAGTAGCGCCATTCGCTACGCTCATGGCGTTGCTCGGCCTGCGGCCTCGGAGGAGGGCTGTTCACTTCGCTCACGGTAGCTCATTGGAAATCAGAGATTGAACACATCTACGTCTAAATAAAACATCCGCATTTTGTTCGTGTCATTTCTTGTTTATTTAGTATTTGTTAACTTCGTCTTTGAGGTTAGTCGGTTTCTATAAGTGTTTCAGTTTAGCAAAAAACTCACCATTATTTAAAAAAAGTAACATCGATCAATTTTTTATCACTATAAAAATACAATTTTAACCAAACTTCTAGTTTCTAGGTCAATTTAGAAAATATCTTTCAAACATGATTGTAACTTGATCATACGTAAATCCTAACTACCAGTTAAAATAATACCACCAATTCTAAAGTAAGTTTGAACATTTGTTTGTGCAGTTTTACGTGTTTACTTGTTTACCAAACAAAAAGACTACAAAATACATTCAAAGTATAAAATGGTTGATATAACGCCTACCAATCTATTGTTCAAACAGTTTTCTTACAGCTCTCAGAGAAAGCCTGAATAAACTAACTTTATCACCGTCTCTCTCATCTTTTCCGTTAAAACAATATTTCTCCCTTCTTGCTTCCTTATGACGAAGAATTTATCGGACAATGCGTAAATCAACTGTAACTTATCCCGGTTTATTTAACGACCCCAGCTTTTAATCTGATAGACAAATTAATTAGTGAATTTTCTTTGAAAATGGAGCTATTTATTTCTCTTGCCAAATAGAACAAAAGTCGTAGAAAGGTGTGGTTTGCAGTATTTTGCTTCCCAACACCTCCTGAATCAAATACTTTATCAAAACTTTATGTATACAGGGTGTTTTTTTTAATGGACCACCATTGGGAAATCGTAAACTATAGGTTTTACAGGAAAGTTTAAATGGGAAACATAACCTAGTTTTGTCCCAGTATTAAAAAAAGGCGAGACACGTTTTTAAAATAACTTCAAAAATATCATACGAAAACCCATATTTTTTGTGATGATTTTGGGTTAGTAATATCATTTTAAGACATTTTTATCCTTGGCATTGTTTTGATATCTTAAATATTTGGGGAGATATACGCAGTTAAAGTTGTAACAAATGGCATAAAAAATTCACATATTTTAAACTCTGGATATTCATATCTTCTTAACGGTTGGATGAGTCGTAAAAGTTTCAAGTGTAAAAAGTCTCAAAATCTGGTTTTTAACATAAATTAAACATTAAATTAAACATTTTATTGAAACTTATTTTCCCATGTATTTTACTCAAATAAAATGTTTAACTTGGCCATTGTGTTATTTATGGTAAACAATAGAAATAATGGTTAGCTTGAATATGGACAAGTTTTAAATAACTTAAGTTGTGAATTTTCAAAATTATTGAATTCTTTAAATGGCTGGTTATGCCATATATATCTTGATAATGGAGCCAAGAATATAGAAAAACAATTCTTGTTTATGTGCATTTCGTATACAGTATTGTTTCTCTGATTTATTTGTTTATCTAACCAGAGGTAATTTGTCTAATTAAGGTTTGCCGAACGTGGGTCTTGAGACGATTGACCCGTTGCGGGTAGACTCCCTCAAAGTGCCCAAGGGCAAAGGTTCGGTCAGTTTGGAGCTGGAGTTCAAAAACATGGACATCTACGGCATGAGATACATCAAGATCAAGAGTGTAGAGTGAGTAGTAGTTCAAGAAACACATTAAACAATAATAGTTTGTGATACTAGCGTGATAAACTGTATACCATTAGTTAGTTCTAACTTACGTTATGGTAGGTAGATAGCGCATAGGTGCCACATGGCAAGAAGGGAAAGTCAACATAGTTGTGGCAGCCCGAGCACAGATAGCGCGAGAGAATTCTTGAAGTACGAGCAAGTCAGTTCGGTCTAGAAACTCGCACGATTTGGTCACAGTAAAGTCATCGGCATCGGACAAGCTCGAGCATGTGGAGCCGAGGGGTGAGAAACACGGTAGTGCACGCAGCGCTATCTGTGCTTGGGCTGCCGCGCAGATATTGATTTTGCTGCTTCAGCCATGTGGTATCTATGCGCTATCTACCTACCAACATAATCTTTGGTTCTAGGACTGAAGTAGCTTTCGTAATGGGTTCCCTATCCTGTTATCATTAGATAGGTAGGAAACAAGACTTTGGAGAATTTTACGGATTAGAAAACCGTCTTGTTTTCTATTCAAAAGATATACGTGAAATAAAATATTTTGAATCTGATTTCAGTATAGTTTTTAAATAAATATAACCTAAGAACGAGTTGAAATACAATATTAATATTTGCGTCATTGACAACATTAAAATTTGCGTTAAAAAAATTAGGGGTTCCTCCCCGTTTTTGTTAAGGGTGAGGGTGGGGGTGACACAAAATACATCAAAATAAACTTCAGAACCCTATAAAAACATTCCCTAATAGAGTTTCAAAATTCAGATGTTTTGGGTGGGGGCACTTTTTGAACACTTTATATAGAAGAATCGATGGGGTCTTCAAAAAAGAAGTAAACTTTAATTCTTCGTTTTAGAACTTACACCAAGGGAGAATAGTCATGTAGTAACTGTACACTACTCAAAATTAACCTCGTACAAAGGTTAACTCAAATAAAAGCTAAAAACTAAAACTAAGCCTTGAATTAAAAAAAAATACTGAAATTGAAATGCTTTATCGCACGTAAGCCACGATTCCTTCTGTTTACAGCGTGGACGTGGAGAAGTACCGCATGAGTGTGAAGATGGACATTGACGGACCCATCACCCTGGTGGGTGACTACACTGTCAAGGGGAAGGTGCTGGTGCTGCCCATCACCGGCGCTGGCAAAGCAAACATCACTATCAGTGAGTATAATAGCAACGATCTCTCAAGGAGTCCACCTCAGCTACGCGGTGACGCTTCAATGCAAGGGTTCACAGCGACCCGTTTTTCAGCTTTTAAAGTAAATTTTACATAAATAAACATAATATATTTGGAAACTAGAGGAGTTTTCTGACAGTCATATAGAGCGTATTTCTTTCAAAATTACGCGTTTGAATGTACAAAATTGAGTTTAAAAGCACTAAAACTTGAACAATTTCAAATTTAATTCGTGAAACTATTGAACAGCTAATAATAAATCGTGCTCTATACTCGTATCGAAAAATCGCACTAGTTTCCAAACATGTTAATGAAAAACTATTTTGAAATGTGAAAACGGGCCGTTGTAAACCCCCGTTTACAGCGCTTGGTTTGACAGTTAGGCTGCATCAGTTGAAAGAAGGTCCGTTGTTTAAACCAGTTGTTATGTGCACGGTGTCGTTTGTTCCTTGAGCGGACGAATTCAGCCTTTCTCTGCGGTGACCACTGAGGCGGCCCCTTAACATGCGTGTCACTTCCCGAACCAAGGTCTTACCATGCTGACGGCATGAGTACCTCTAAAGTTTTCCAAAGGAAGTTCGCTAAAACAGGCGCCTACACGGTAATAACAAGAGCTTAGAGTTGTGAAAATGTCACAATGAAACATCCTGATTGCAATTCAAACAACACAACATACATTTAATTACCAGCGATTGTCTTGTGATACAAAACCTGTCCGGCGAGTAATTATTTAAATAACCACAAGCTACTGCAGTCGTTAGTGGGCAACTATGATCTGTAATAGCGTGTAACAACTGCAACATCTAAATTAGGTGCTTTAAAAACAGCATGATGCAAGAGTGTGCATTTCCTTGTTTATGTGTATAAATATTTCACACTAGAGGGTGTTTGTAAGCAATACAAGGTGGGGGCAGTATAGTGGGCCGTGAGAAGCCTCCTTTGACTGATTCTAGACACATTAATTCTAGGTTCTATTAATTGACACTGGTTGTTTTTGTTCCGGAAGAGAAAACTTACTGAACATTTTAAACGAGCTTTTGTGTATTAGCGAATTTTTCCTTAGGAATATGAGCTTCTCAGACCCAGACTCAAATGAGCACCATTCCAGACCACCGGGACACTTTTGAGCTATTTTTCAATGCGTGAAAGATTCGGGTTCAAGTAACTTTAAATTTAAAACTTAAACTTTAAATTTTAACAAAATATATTTTAAATTTTTGAACAAACTACCAAACTATTTAAAAATATTGACAATATAAACTCTTTTAAGTCGAAATTGAAAACATATTTAGTTCAAAAATCTTTTTATGGTATTGGTGAATTTATGGATTATTCAAATACAACACATTTTTCCAACAACAATTCATGTATTAACACAACATAAGCTATGTAGCAAGTAATACTATAGGGGAACAGTATTTTGGTGATGGGTTTGTCTTATTTGTTTTGACATTTAGATTTGTTTGTCACACAATATTTTTTGTACACGACAAATAAAGTTAAGTCCCTATTTGGTCTAAAGGTTTTACTTTCAAATGTCTTTTAGTATACGTTTTGAGTGTGTCGCCTCTCTACAGGTCACATTTTTCGTCTTGTTTCAAGAGATTTTACGTAAATGCGTCCTTTAAAATATCTCGGTTACGTCCCTTTTATTTCCTTGTTCTGTTCCCTTTATTTATTATTCACGTATAAGCCCAGTCGGTCCATGTAAAACAAAATAATTAACGAGTTTTAAACGCGTAATGCCATTTTAAAAAGTTTGCTTTTCTTGAGCCTAGACTTGCATCATCGTATTGGTGTCCTATTTGACATCACTTTTATCAATAGTCTAGGCTAATTTTTACATTTTAAATAACATTCTTCCTATCAATATTCCAATCAAACATTTGTTGTCTGAATGTGTTTCTATAATAAATTCCGTGTGTGTGATACCCCTTGCTTTTAAATCATCTTTCATTTCTACAAACTAATTAAATTGTTTCTAATTTCACATTACTTCGAACTTAACAAAATTTTAAATTTTACTTTGGCAAACTTCAAAAATCTAGCACTGCCTAAAAAAGACCAGGTGCGACAAAATGTTTCACGACTTAATTTGTAGAAGGTCTCAAACGAAGTCTCTAAAACACCTTTGCAACAGATTTTCTTGAACGGTTTTAGAAAAACTTTCAAGTGACATTTTAGTTTACCATTTGTCTTATGGTTAATAATCACTTGGATGGGGTATTTTTAAATATTCTCTTCACAAAACGCACTAAAAATCAAAAATATTTAAGACGAGAGGAAAAAAGTCAAACAATAAAGTAATTGAAGTAGTCACGCTCACCAACTAAATATGATGTGGAACTTAAGCGTACTCAGAACACGTAGATTAAGCAAAGGTTGCATCAGCTCTTGTACACTATGTCGCAGTTTGACAGAATGTAAACACTCATCAATGTTGTTTGTAAACATTACATCAGCCACACAATCACCAGTTGTTCAGCTTCCGCGGCCTGTGTCACAACTATAATCTAGTTTTTCCGGTTCACGTCGTGTTAAAACATCAGTATATATTATAACTAGCTAGAAATCTTTCGGTCTCGCTGTGGAGTACCTTCTACAGTCAATGGTTGGCTGGTTGCTGTCGGCTATCCTATTGGTCACAGAGCTTCCAACCCCATTGGAGAGGGGTATCAGTGAGAGCATTGACAGTTGGCGTCCCTGCTCCAATGGACAATTGGCACCTCTGTGACCAATACGATAGCAGGCAGAAAGTATCTCAGTTTCAGTCTATCAGTGACTGATGATGGTAGGCCTACTCCACAGTGAGACGAAATATTTCAAGCTAATTGTTATGATTGTTTGACGTGGTTTGAACCGGAAGAACTAGGTTATAGCAGTTGTTTTATGTTTGGTTAAAAAATATTTCTTACAACTCATAATGATGTTGATGACAAGCAAAACTTGAGAGTCAAACATGTACAGGGTATAGACAAAATCGTGCTATTTTCGAGAAGTTGTGCATGCGTCAGTGGCTCTACTTGAGACTCTTAATGGAATTCCCTCGCAGCGCTATCTGTGCTTGGGCTGCCGCAACTATGTTGACTTTCCTGTCTCAGCTATAAGCATATATGCGCAATCTACTTACCTAAACATCTGCTCTAATAATAAGGTTATATATTTTCGTTTCGCTGGCGTTTCTGCTCTCATAGAAATGCTTCTCGAATATTTTTAAAGTGAAGAAGACCACTGACCAATATTTTTTTCAAAAACAAACAATTTTAATTGTTGTCATACAATTTCACAATTTTAGGCTTTTTGCGTGAACGATATTTTAACTACTTTAATAATAAAAGTACTTTTCCGTTTCACTGCTGGACCCTATACAATCATGTCATATCAAGAAAGAAATGTTTAATCCATGGCATACAAAATGCATAGGACAACAATGAAATACAAACAAAACATTGGAAAAGCATCAAATAAACCTGTCAGTTTCTCAATAAAATAAATATCATCCAAACAATAATGTAGATACGTTGAAAATAAAATAATTATTTGAAGAGAAGCGATGTTTGAGTCTTAAGTGACACATTTCAAATGTAAATGTGTTTTCTGTTGTTAAGTTGAGAATATTTAGCGAGGAAAATGTTTTCTTTCCACTTCTCATTAAAATGGACGTCCTTTCCTCAGACCATTATTTCCGAACTGCCAAACAGATGTTCCCATCTCTCTTGTGTTTGTTAGCAATAGTTTAAGCTTTACCACAGTCGTTGCTGGGTCTTTATATAAAGAACATTTATTCAATACATGTATCATATAAATAAGTTGCACAAGTGAAAAGGATGTTTCTAACACAGAAATAATTTAGATACGAGATTATAAATGTTCTAGATTTTACAGATAGTTTTTTTTTATGAACACTGGATCTAATTGCTATGGTTCAAATGTCAAATAAAACTTTCTTTTCTAGTTTGAAGTTTGTTTAAATGTCACTTATGAACTTAATTATAGTCCATCTTGATGGCGCGGTCGGAACCTAGCCTTAACTCTAAGAAAAATAGCACAGTTCAAGGTTTAACTTCTCTATTATTCAAGAACCTCGTTGGGCCGTTTCCACTCGACAATGACATTAATTTAGTCACATGTTTTGACACATGTTGTAGTATTGCACAGTATTTGTTTGCATTTTTATGAAATTATTATATTTAACTTCTCTGCCCACAGCAAAGTCCAAGGGAGAAATCACCGAGCTCCTGGCTAAGCCTGTCACCAAGAACGGCAAACAGTACGCCCAGGTGACATCCCTCAAGTTCATCAACTCAGACCCACAGAGAGTCTACTACAGCCTGGAGAACCTCTTCAATGGCAACAAGGAGCTAGGTACTACCAAAGGTTATGTTATAGTGGGTAGATAGCGTGTGGATGCCGAATGACAGGAAACTATTATAGTTGCGGCAGCCCATGCACAGATAGCGTTGCGAGCGCTGCTGCCCCTAGATCGTCTTTCTGCCCCCTCTACTCTTAGAGAGGGCTTTGTATTCCTAACTTAGTCTTGTTAAACAAGACAAACTTTATCTTTACTTACTTCCGAAATAAAGTCATGTATTATTAACTCAAAGCCCAGGAAAAAATGCTAACTAAAGCTCTGAAATTTAAAAGGCCCTCTCAATACTCACAGCATGTTATTTTGTCAACAGGTGAAAACATGAATTTGGTGTTGAACGACAACTGGAAACAGATTTTCGAAGACACAAGAATTCCTTTCCAGAAATCATTGAGTGAAGCCTTCCGCAACGTCGCTGACAAGGTCCTTCAAGGAGTTCCCTACGACGAAATCTTTCCCAAATGATTGAATAACTCAAAACTGAATACATTTTAATACTCATTTTATTCCAAAGATTGTTTTAAACTAGTATATATTGACAAGCTTTTATCAAACCTCAATTTAGCTTCGTTTCTAGTTTTTCAACATTTTCGGGCCTCAGTAGTGCAAAACAGATAAATTCAACAGTTGTGTAGTGACCAACTGCGAATTCAAAAATTTAACGGGCCTATAACCTACACGTCTGTAGCAAGAATAATTTGTTAAGGGTTTTTACCCAACGTTTTGCAGCAAAGGTCATTCGTATGAAACTGAATTTCTGATAAAATTACAAACACAGTTTTTAAAGTATTGTTTGGCTACCGGTATCTTAAGATTCCTTCTTTTACTAACTACTGTTTTTGATTTGTGCTAAAAGTTTATTCCGCAGATCAACTTATTACTGAACCCTAGTCACATAGGTTAGTCTTGTGTTTTGTTTTAATGTACTCTGTCGCTTTTCCTGTTAATAGATAATTTAATTCACCACTAATTTCTCTCTTTGGTGAGTGTTTACAGGAGAAAATATTATGAATACCTTATATACGTTGTTGAGAGTTACCCTAATTTTTAAGGTGTGCATATGTGATTCATCATAGTTAATAAAAAACGTGTGTATTGCAAAATTTAAAAGAAATCAATATAGAAAATATAAGTTGTTTGAAAACAAGGAATCCAATGAAATCCTTTGCTAATAGTTTAATTGTCTACATTATGATTGTAAACTTTTTTTTCATTAAGATTTATCAATCTTACCAACTGCTTAGTTGTTTTATAAATAATGGATGTTGTTAATTTAATAAATTAAACTTATCGTTGTTTTCTTACTTTGTCTGTTTTTAATACCTACTATATATCAAATTACAAGTTTTCTTCATGAAAAAGAGTACTGATTTCAAGAACTGTCGGCAATTCCGGAAAAAAACATTGATGCAACATTAAATCTAAAAAAACTTCTGCTGTATTATACGAGTACAATTTGTTTTACAGGGTCCTGGCAAACTTTAGGCATTAAAACTGCTTGTAAAGTACTATTTGTGATGGTCTTAAAGTCACAAGCTCTAAAGTTCCTCGCAAGTAACTCACTCATAATCAGACCACAGATCAGATCTCAACAAGGCCTTGGGGACCGGGGGTTCACCGCTTCGCTCGTATCAAACTCGGTATTATACAAAGGGACATTTTGAAGTGTATGAAGAGGGTGAGCCAAATTGAACAACACCAATGAATAATTCAATAATGAATAAGTCAATAAGTTTTTTTATTTGGGGTCTTTAAATACAATATGTACAATGGGGCAAGTCAATTTATATACAAATCAAATAAAAAGTAGAAGTTCAAGCCAGGCAAGTTTTAAATTATAATAGTGAGTTATTCCAGGTTAGATAGTGGTCGATGTTTTCACTTTGGGCTTTACTCAAGATTCAAAACCTTCGACTAAGAAATGAAACGAAAACGTATAGCTATAGACTACTGCTGTTAAAAAAGCCTTGCAAACCTATAAAACCCGTTCGGTTGGTTAAAACCCAAAGAAAAATAATGAAACCAACAAATCTATTATAATACGGTCAATTTAAATAGTCTGTAAGTTTTGCAAAGCTACGAGTAAGACGTGGAAAGACAAGCTTCCCGCGGCGTATTTGTTGTAGTAATGGTAAAGTCAAACTTCCTCCCGTACAAAAATATACTGAACCTTTGCGTAGCCTTCCTACTTATCTATATCTGGAATCAGAACCTATTTCTGACTATATAATAAAACAAATAATGCCTTATATTTCCAAATGACATAGGCTATTTTGGAGCAAAAGACGTAAATGGAAAACCTTATGCCCACTTACAAATTATTATTTAAAATAACATATTTGAATATTATTTTAAAGAACAGGGACAGGTGTAACACAGAATCAGTAGCTTGATTCCATTACCCGAGCAACAGCCTTCTTTTTTACAAATACTAGTATAATTTATTGTGGGTAAAAGCACTGAATAGAACATTTATTTCAACCGTGGCGAAGCATGGGTTCATAGCCAGTAGTTTATAAAAGCCGGTTTAGCCATGTTCATGTAATATTAACTTTCTAGTACTAAACTGAGTATTTATTCGAATCGTAAGATTTTTAACTTGTCTCTACTTAATTTAAGACATACATAGAAAAACATAATGATGGCGTATATGTATCATACGAATATACTTAAATGTACGTCTCGTGCCTATGAAAAATACTTAGTTGAACACCATAAAATGTTTAAGCCAGAATATGTCTATCAGTTATACGAGTATAATGTTTTACTTTTCCGTAGAATTCCATTTATGCTAGGCTGGAAACTGCTCCTCACAACAACACATTGTACACTTTTAACAATACACTAAACTTTAAAGTTTAGTAAACTTTGTTAAAAATGTAAATAGCACACAAGGCACTCACGACAAATCCTTTCAATACGCACAGGCAAGCTATTGATTGTAAACATTCATGTAACAACTTGATCTACTGAGGAGCAGTCAGCTGTTCGCACAGATAATAATCATTATGATATGAGCCAAAACAAACCACAGATTACGCCTGGCTTATTTACTGTTCTCAAAAACCAATGTTATTATGATCAATGCTTCCAAGCTGGCACATAATTATTAATTAATACATTTTGTACTTTTATCCTAAGGGGAAGGGCAACAATAGGAAGAGGATAATTTTCAAACACATGTGTTAAACACGTATTTAACATATTATCTTTTGATATTTTGTCTTGTTTTACTTCATTAGCTTTAATTGCTACTCAGCAGTACTCAGGGTAAAATTGTCAAAGCAATAATGTTGTGCTATGTAGTTTTCGTTTTATTTTTTTACTGTAACTTTCAATTAAAGTTAATTGAAAAATATCTTTCTCATAGATTCTGGAAAGTAAAAGAATAGTTTTTCCCACATGACTGTTTTAAAATTTCAATAACCAGTCGTCTTGTCAAGTTCGCAAAGGGCAACATTGTTTCCAGTGACATTACTATACAAATAAAGTAATAAATTATTTCTTTATGATAATTATTATTTTGCTTGTAATTTTACGGAAAAATTAATCAAATTAGCCAAAAATGTAAATGTACTTAAATTCACTTTCTTGTTTTTAAAGTCTATTTTAAAGTATATGAATAATTAAAAATATATAATTAACCTGAAGTGGGGATCCAAACGAAATTAGAACATCACTTAATAGTTTTGAAATATACGTTTAGAAGTATTAGGAGTGCTGGAAAATATTTCGTAGCCCTTTAATGAGTCTGTGATAGATAACCCGAATCAGCTTGCAGAGAAAGCCCATGGTCACTACCTGCGTGCGCGGATCTCTTCGGGGTACAGAATTGACCCAAAGAGATACCAGCGCAGCACTACCCTGCCTTAGCCTGGAGTCCCGGGATTTTTCCCGTTGAAAATTCCCTCCACCACCGGCGCAGTTGAACCCTATTCGAATTTTTAGCTCTAGATGACAAGGCTGTAGATATATACTTGTCATGGAATAAGAGCTAACAAACTGTGAAAAAGACTAAGTTATATTCTCAAGAAAGAACTTACATTCAACAAAAACTACAAGAAATAAAGTGAGTTTTTAAGATAGCCTACGTATAAAACATGGTTATTCTTTTATTTACTCCAAACATCAAACAAAAACACAGGTTTAAACAAATTTGTAGACAGTTTAAAGACACGTTTATTTTGTGTCCAGAAATTACGCTGTATCCCTACACATAATTGCGGAATTTCATACTGAAGAAAATATATTAACCCGTTACCTAGCCATACACAGTACACTGAGAATGTGAGTGCTCGTGAAGCTTGAAAGCACGTAGAGTATCTGGGCTGATACGGGTTAAATTACTGAGGTTGAAACAATAATGCAGACGTTTCCATAGTTTCATTAGCAAACGAGACGTTTTGTGATATAAAAGCTGATCCCGTCATCTGGTGAAAAGTAACCTAAAGCACAACAAAAAACATTAAGATAAGAGGAAGCCATCAGCGTAAGATGTCCGCAAAGATGGGTGGAAATTGTCTGCAATAAAACTTCAACCTCACAGAAATCATACCATCGTCAACAACAAATTTCAAACAAAGAATAACAAACTAGTTATTAGTTGGTGTTCATTCACAGTTAATTGCCAGCGTAAAGTTCTTCAAGACAAAAAAAAAAAAAATTAATAGGTAAGATTGCATAGTGCACACTTTGATTACCAATTCTTCCTCTAAGAACATAACTACACATTCATCACTATAATTTATCGACAAATTATTCAGTACTGTAAAACACTAACTAGAACCTAACTTAGGTATAAGTTAGTGCTTTCCAAATGACTTGGACACTCACTAAATCATGAATATTTATCACCTGAGGGTAGGAAGATAGAGCTGCCCTTTCAAACAACTGTCTTGTGGAAATGGTTATTCATTATCACAGTCTACTGTTTGTTGAGATCTCTGCAATAAGGGGGAAATTGTATGCTAACTTGCGAGTATTTCCTGTTCAAATGTGCTATAGAGGAAGATAGCACATATTTCCTGTTTAAATATGTCCTGTACGTAAAATACGGTGAATAAAATTCAAGTACAGCATACACAACCACAACGTAGTCCTACATTTGAAAATTTACGACTTTCATCAGTAACCTGACAGTCATGTTAAAAAAAGAATGCGTTTCTAAGAAAACGTAACAATGTTAAGTGAAAAATTGCACGATTCCGTTTTTATTTCTTCTTAATTTTTCCTAAGATTTTAAAGATATTTTAGGTTTTGTGGCAATCTGTATATTACCTTATTTTATGGAGAAAAATACGTTCACTTTTTCATAACAATTATGATTTCACAGGTAAAAATTTCCAAAAGTTATACATATTGTTTATAATTAGTATAATGTTCTCAAAAAGAAGCAGTAAACAGGGCGAAATCAAGTCAAACAGAGATTGAGCCACGGATAAGCTTTTCCATTAGACTAAGCTCTCGTCGTCACCCCCCTCCACCCCTCCCTTAGGCAGAACATCAACCTTAGAGTACGGCCTACCTGATCCCTTAGGCATGACATCACCATTTCCACGAACAACACAAACTACTTGCGATTTAATTCCATTATTAAATCAAGGCGACATGTGGCTAAGCGCTAAAGCACCACTGGCCTGATTGCATCGAATTTCTGTATTATCATAAGGGTTACGAGGCATTTCGCTACGCTCACAGCCTCGCTTCGGCCTTCAGCCTCAGATTCGCATTCTTTATTATTACGAGGCTGTTCGGTACGCTCATAGCATAGCTTCGGGCTCAGATATACGTGGTCTTATAATTATGCATGATTTACAAAATATCATGAAGAGATAACGTATTTCTAATTGCACTAAAATAGTACAACTCATTCCGCTGTTCAAGCGAAAAATAACTTTTATTGCCATCATTTTTAAACGACTCAATGGATATTCATAATCTTTCGTGTATTGATGTATACTGTCAAAGTACATGTTTGTTTCAAATGTCATCAAAGTGAATGAAATTAACTGTCTTTAGATCATTAAAACCACTTTTTTGATAAAAACTCCCCCCAAAAAAAGAGTTCTTCCGGTAATCCGATTTTACTGATTAACGAACTCGACCGAGATATTAACAAAAGAACATTTGTACCGAATGTCATAAAAATAAAGTTTTTGTACATGTTGTACAGTTTTCTAGGTGATAGCAGTTATACAATTTAAAATAACCAAGGTTATTTCGTGGTTGGTGACTGGTCAGCTTGTGCTGATTATATTTACCAGGCTCTTTTCCTAATTACTAGAAGTGAAACCCAGTGTAGGACCAAAGTTCAATTATTAATTACCTTGTATTAGGCCTGTAGATCCTACTGTTGCTGTAAATGTGGATGCGCATTTTGCCCCCGTGTTTAAGACAATAATTTAGTGTAAATAGTGTACCATATGTTTTAGTTAAGGACAATCAGTGTGCCGACGATGCCCCACAAGCGGGGCGAAATGCGCATCCCCATTTACAGCAACAGTAGGATTTACAGGCCTAATACAAGGTAATTAATAATTCTTTTCCTAATGTTTTGTACATATTATGTTTTACTTAATGTTTTAGCTTACTTCTCACCTGAGGACGGGATCAGATTTTAAATACCAAAACGTCGTGTACATGTTGTCACAATTTTTAATAAAAGAGTTACCAAATTATTAAATTGTCAAAGTTTAAAGTTAAAAATAATATTGGCTTTATGAAGTTTTAAAATTTAATTTTATTCGTCCAATATTAGAGCTTATACATCTCTCATTTAAAGTTAAACTTCAGATTGCTGAAAACTCAAAGACAGTAAGTAGTTCTGCAAACATGTATGTTGACATGACAGACGAAGTTCAGTGTTCAGTTCAGCATAAAACTCAATTCCTTCTGCAAACACCATTGCAGACTGTGTGTACACAAACACAACACGCACACAAACATCGATAGGTCTTGAACATGATGGATTACTAACTTGAATCCGCTCCTGTCCACAGTATGTAGATTGTGTAATGATCTTTGACCTCTATGGTATCTTGCTTGGTTAAAAACATTACTTATGTTTTACATGCCCTCATAATACTTCATGACATAGTCAACTCCCTCCGGAGTCGACGACGCTATGAATGGTAATGAAAGATGTGATTTGTCTATAAGTCATCGAGGGAACCTAATGGGTCGTTTTATTGCTGAACCTCTGGTTTAACAGCTGAAAAATGGCATGAAAGATAGATCATCATATCTAAATACTCAACATATAGCTGTTGGAATAACAGATTTTTAAAGTCTTTTTTCAGTTTTTGAAATATGGTTACGTTCTACAGTGACTCCTCTGCCTGCTTTTTCGTTGATAACATTAGCGTGATTGCACAACAAGAAATTAAAATACGACATTTTTTAAACCACTCATGTAAAGCCTCACAAAAAAGGAGGTTGGAATGATCTAAAACCAGTAGACTTCATCCAATTTTGAATTAAATACCAAAAACTATGAAAAATCCATCAAGTCTTTTCAAAATGGCGGCCATAAAGTTGATTTTTCTTTATAAAAGCGGAACGAGTAGGGCGATTTTATTGATACTTTAAATGTGTTTTCTTTCTATGATATGTAGTATAACCTCCAGTGAAAACCCTATAAGTCTGAGGCTGAAGGCCGAAGCAAGGCTGTAAGCGCAGTAAATTCCAACGGAAATTCGATTCGCTCATGCCAGTGGCACTTTGGCACTTAGCTGCGTGTCGGCCTGGTTCATAGGATTCAGAGTTTGAAGATGACTTCAGGAATTATATCTCCTGAAATAGCTTATTTTGTGTTTTGTTTGGCAGACCTACTCCCACCCCATGCAGTTTGAGAACTATCAAACTGTTTATGTTGTGTTGTTAGTGTATTCCAGAGAGAATACTACTCGACGAGAACTATCGAAAGGTTTTAGAACCCAGACACAAATTGGTCCCTCAGACTGGAAAGGGAATTACGTTACAAGCGCTCTAACTTCATGAGGAAGAGCTTTTACAATTGAAACATTGTTAGACCCGCACTCAAATACTTAAGTCCGTGTCTTTAAACCGTTATAAGTATATCATTATTGGTTAGGGTGCTAATAAAATAATGTATTTAATTTTCTAAGAGACATGTGATGTTGCCATACATCTTCATCCGTTACATACATATATTTTCAAATTACTACTGCCTGACTGACTGATGATCTCTGTTCATTCCAAGTTATACTGCCTGGAATGGTCATATTTAGCATATTTTTTCGATGCATGGTGACCTTTGTAATGTTACGAGAGTTTCAAAGTCTAAATTTATAAACAAATTTAGGGGTGGAACTATTTTGGTTAAAATTAACATTTGTTACAGCTAATATCTAAGGCTTTTCAGCAGTATTTGTATTTCAACTGTGACGCGGTGTAAACCGGAAGCTTAGATATTAATGATGACACTGGCCACAAAGGCTTAAGAATTAAGATTTGTTACAGCTGTAAATTTTGGCCTTTAAAAATTTAAGGAAAACTTTTGTGAATAAAAATAAACTGTATGTGAAATGCTGTGTGAAATGCAAAATTCTCAACTTGACTATTTGTAATATTTAAATGAGTTTAACCAAAAAATAATTGGAATAGAAATTGTGTCGTTAAATCGTTGAATTTGTGTTACCATTGAATATACTTTTCCTTTGTGGTGCCACAAAAGGAGGGTTCGTAATTTAAACAAATTTGGGACCCTCCTGCTTGGAGTTTGAGTGTGGGGAGACGCAAAGTACGTCAATACTGACTTCGGAACCCTAAAAAAACACATTCCTTAAAGGAGTTTTCAATTTTCTTTTCCATGGTTTAGGTGGGGGGACATTTTAAACTCACCATGCATAAAGAACCTTCAACTTAACAATATTAATTTTAACATAGCTCAAAAATCAAAATCAATCAAATTACTAAACAAAAGAGTCGTACATAATATCATAAATATATCCTACTGGCCATTTTGATTTTTCCAACTGTATTCAAATAAAGTACAACTCCTCAAGAGTGCACCTTTTGTTTTTGTTCTATAAGACAACATTTCACACCCACTATTTTCATCAGATCTTTTTGAAATAGACTTTATTAGAAAGATAATGGTATACTGTAGTAACTTCGTTGATAACTATTTTTTAATTCTGTTAGTTTCATAATAAAAACAAGAAATATAAATACAAAATGTCATTATTTTTTTATTTATGTCACGGTTTTATGAGTGAGAAAATGCAAATCTGGCTCCTCGGGGTCACAAAAACATTCAATGCACGTTAACACAAAATGTGTTTAATGAAAATCCGATGAAAACTGTAAGTGTGAAATGTCCCAAGAAAAAATTGCGCACTCTTAAGTCCTTCCAACACATGCTCTGCATTAAACAAGCGCAACACTTCATGCAAAAACAATCGCGAGTAAAACGGGACAGAAGAAGAACCACGTTTCTGATAAATTAAGCCACAAAAAGAACAGGTGTGTGGACCTTGGAGATGTGATAAAACTGGAGTGTGCCCGACAGCGCGCGCACAGTTCACACGCACACTCTGCTCAGATGTCTCGGGTTCGTGCCTCCGTGCTCTTGACCTGCGCGCTGCTAGCCGCCGTCACCGCCGCGCCTCAGAAAGGTACGTATTGCTTAGGAATCAATTAAATTATTAACCTTATTAATTATATATTGGCCTTTTTGTATATTTAAACTAATAACTCGTCCTTCGGGCTCACTGGAGAGCTGCGCCCCCCAGACCCACCCTCGGCGCCTACGGCCTCGTATTTTGGGCTATGATGCAAAATATCGGCTAAGTACAAGGGCAGACCACTGCGTGTCAGAAAGGTGCGTAGTGCTTAGGAATCAATTTAATGGATATACTATAAAAATTATAAAATATTTTAAGGCTTCATATTACTTGTACACACACCCGAAGATGGAGTAATCTCTGAAACCGGTAGTGTGAATTAAATAATTTTATTCAAGGGTACTTAGTTTTCCTTTTTTTCACTTTAATATAAAAATTAATATATTTTAAAGTTGGTTGTACAGGTGACTGGAGACTGAATGAATAAATGTTCAGGTACTTCCCGGTATGCTACCCACCCTTTTCGGGAAACATCTAAAAACAATTCTAAATAAATAGTTTTAAATGAATAAATATGTATTGCAAAACATTTTACAATGCATGAAAATTGTCAGAAAAATAATTGGTTGTTGAAATTTATTATTCATTCTCACATCTAAGTCTCTTTCATACATACAATTTGTTCATTCTCTCCTTCTCATTCATTCGAATTATCCCACTATAGTCCCTAATCAGTCAGCCAATTACAAGGTCCCCCAATTAAGTGCCATTATCTTGTAATGTAGCTTAAGTGGACAACCTGATTTTTTAGACGAGCCTTAAAGGCCTTGGGCACTTGTGCGTTTTAAACGAACAAATTTGATAATCTGTTGATGAGATGAACACCTGTCTGGGAAGGTAAGCGCTCATGGACTACCGTCTAGTGACTCCCAGTTCGGTAGTTGCCCCTGCCTCTGATTTCATAAGGTGTGTGTCGCGACCTTTTATAATATTGCATTTAGTTTGGAAAAAAGACACGACTCTAGAATGTAGAGGCAAGAGAGTGTCAACATGTTGAGGTCTTTGAATGCTTGACTCTCCCCAGCGCAATTTTGTAATGGTCTGAACTGATTGTTTTTGAAGATTCAGTACCTGAGCCGGACCGTATTCGGACAGTTTACTCAAAACATAAATTCCTGAGGATAGTTTTAGTCGTCTTTGTTCTACCGATAGACTGGGATCCTGTACATGGTTCATAATTCATCCTGTACATGATTTTTATTCATTGTTTACAAATAGTCCGCCAATACTTGTTATGATTGAGATTGTTATTCTGTTTCAGCTCCCAGGTTCAAGGCATGCAGGAGGGACCAGCCCCCAGCCCAGCTGAGCGAGTGTGTCAAGGATGCACTACAGAAAAGCATCCCTGAACTGGTCAAAGGTAGGTCAGGCCCTCTATAATTGTCATAAGTAATAATTGACTAGGCATACGGTGCGTTAGTAGCTATAACGTTAATTATAGACGATTGAAACACAAAATCGCTCAACATCCAACAGCACAATCCCGTCTTTCGAATTCACCGAGAGGAGAGAATAGAGTGGAATAATGTCGATTGCAGTGAAAATTGTACAATCTATTGCAAAAGTCAAGATAAGAAAAGAAAAACATTTACACACATTACGACATTCATACAGTTACAATCTTAGCCAGAAAACCATTCACACTTTTAAGAAACATACTTCATATGTTCCTATTCTCCGAAACCACCAGAGTTCACAACTTTAAATTTCTTCCCCATCCTTAAACTCATCCACAGAGGAACAGCTTAAATTAATTAGGTATTGCTTAAAACGATGCTTAAATTCAAAATTCAAAATTCTTTATTGAATGCTTTTATACAGCGTTAGCCAATTACACAAAGCATTAATGTTAAAATAAAATTATTTACAAAAATAAAATTGTTATTATAAAAACAAAATTATTATTAAAATAAAATTATAAACAACGCTAGGGAGGTAATAGTGGCAATCTGGGGAGGCACGTAATTTAACAGTTTAGCACCTGCTTGGGAGGGTAATTTTTCGTACGTGGACGTCCTATGTTGCGTAGTTCTAAAAAGATCCCTACCTCTTGTTTCGTATTCATGAATATCTCTACCCTGAAGTGGTTGACATTTAAATCGGTAATAGTATACCATTTCAAGTATATAGAGACAAGGCAGGGTTAGCAATTGCAATGCTTTGAATGTTTCTCTACATAAATCTCTTTAATTTAGGTTTAATATAATATTTATTTTGTAATACAAAGACTTTTTGGCTATTCGTTCTTGAACTATTTCCCCAAAATGGGGAAATATAAGTCCATAATAAACCATTAATAGTACATTTTAGAACAGATTTCGTAATGCGAAAATACCGGAAGATATCCGCGAGCAGATTGCGTCTATGTGACTACTCCACGTTAACGCTCTGTCTATATGCATACCTAGAAACTTGGTTGAATCGACCTCTGACAGAGTGTTAGAGTTTTCCTTCAAGCCTCTCACCTGTTTACACTCTACCTATCTGAATCCTATTAACACGTCTACGTAATGTGAATAACTTACCCAATAAATGCTTAAACTCTTAAAACTTCAGCAACACTAATCAAAATTCATATAAAATGGAAAAATTGTATAGCTATTTATCAGGGGAGGTGCCACTAATTAAAGCAATTTTCTTAACGAGAAAGCATAAAATTATTCGCTGTACAATATTATGGTTTAACTCTGTAACAAAATGGTTTTATTTACTACGGAGTTGAGCGTAAAACGTCTTTTGACTTCTTTGTCTCAAGAAGAAGCCGACTTGAAACAAAAAGGAAGTTGAACAAGAAAAGATAAGAATATACGAGTTGGGGAAGAGTAGCAGAGTGGTTAAAGTCTTGTTTGGTTGGTAAACAGTTGTCAAAGTTCTTCTTCCAATAGCAACTCTTGGCCCTCTGGACAAACCCTTTGAACTGTATACAAAGTCAGTGAGGGACAAAGTTCGATCGCCAAGTTTCGCTTAACTAGACAGTTAATTAATTGTGTAAAACGTTACTTACTGTACTATGTTTGGCTTTAGTTGGCTAGAACATTTAAGTATTATTAAAAAGCTTATGTTAGAATTAGACTATCAAAGTGTATGTAACTTTTGATTAGTTATAGTTATTGTTACCTGATTTTAGTACTATCGTTGTCGTAACAAATACAAAAATAATGAATTAAATCAATTGTTTATTTTGTCAACATTGTACATGTTATGAAATCGTCAAATTAATGTAGTTTTAAAACAGCTCAAATTTTCCACACATTCCAAAATTAAAATCCCAATCATACATACATTTTTGGCCTTCACTCTCTCTTATTCATTCAAATTGTACCACTCTAACCCTGAGTGTGTTTCCCAGTAATGTGCTATAAACATTTCGGTATTATAAAATGCTTCTGCGACCAAAACCTGTTTCAGACGAAATTTAAAAGCCTTAAACTCATGGGCACTTCTGATTGAATTTTGCTACCTGTTGACGAGCTGAACTCCTACCTGAAAAGGTAAACGTTCACAAACTGCCGTTCTGTGTCTCCCAGTTCGATAGTTTCCCTCAAGTTTCATAAGAATGAATGACACTTCCTCTAACGAGACCACATTTTGATTTGAAAAAGACATGATTCTAAAATACGGAGGCAAGGCTGTGTCAAAATTTCAATTGGTTGAGTATTTTATTTTTTTGACCTCGAATATTATATTTTTACCTGTTCTATATTTGTCTATAGCGCTATATAGTTGCCCTTAACTGTCACTGTTAACTTGATAAAATAAAAACGATACTAAAATTAAATGTATACCTGTTTTGCATTAGATCCCCACCCACAAGTTATGCATAAATTAGTGGGATCAAGACTCTTCAACTAATTAAAAATAAATAAAACAATTCAAATTGAAACCAGTCAAATTTAAAAGTTTTAAACGATGAACTCTAGGAAGAGTTGAAGAACTAGTTAAAAGGCGGCATTAATTTGCCATGTTGAAAAATGTTTTGCTAAAAATTTCGTTATTGGAAAAAAGTTTCTTTAAAATAACTTTTTTTAGGAATCCCTGATTATGGCCTAACAACTATCGACCCTCTGAAGATTGGAAACCTCGTTATTCCGAAGAACAACGGATCCTCTGTCAGCGTAGAGCTCACATTTAGAAACCTCGACGTCGTGGGGTTGAACAAACTCAAAATCAAGAGCGTTGAGTAAGTATAGCCAAAGATTATGTAACGCTAGGTAGATTGCGCATAAATAGCTGAGGCGGGAAAATCTACATAGTTCGGCAATCCAAACACAGATAGCGCTGCGAGGGAATTCTTTTAAGAGTTCATTGACGCAAGCGAAAGTTCATTCATTCTCGAAAATCGGAGCCTTTGGTCACATTTAAGTAATTGACATCGGAGAAACTGAAGCATGTAAAGCCGAGGGGGAGAAAGACGGCGAGAGATGGCAGCGCTATCTGTGCTAGGCCATTCAGCTTCTATACGTTATCTACCTATTATCTATAAAACAAATGGGATACTCAAATTTATTTTGAAATATATTTTTGCTTTTCTTTTCCCAGTATGAATTTGAACAAGATGAGGGCGAAGGGCAAGATAGAAGTGCCTGGCAGTGTACACTTGCAAGGCGACTACACCGTGAAAGGCAAAGTGCTGGTGTTGCCATTGGTGGGAACAGGACGCTGCAACATCACTCTAGGTGTGTCACAATTTTAAACATTGGTATACCCATTGGTATATACTTAAAGGTGCGCCTCAGCTGCGCAGCGACGCTTAAATGCTAGAATTTACGGCGGCCCGTTTTTCACCTATCAAAATAATCTTACATTTATAGCCTTAAAATATTTGGTAACTAGAGGGGTTTTCCAAACTGTGTGTAGAACGTTTTTTCAAAATTATGTGTTATAAGGGTACTCAATGGAGTTGAAAAGCACTAAAACTTGGATTCGTCTAAAGTGTATTTGTGAAGCTAATGAACCAATTATGAGACATCTGGGTCCATGCACGGTCGGAAAACCCTTGTAGTTTCCAAATATTTCATGTTTATTAATATAAACTTATTTCAAGATGAAAAACGGACCGCCGTAAACCTCTGCAAGCGATTGGTTTAACAGTTAGTGCGCATCAGTTGAAAAAAGCGGTGTTTAGTCAGTCGATACGCGTGCGCGGTGTCATGTGTTCCTAGGGCAAACGAATTCAGCCTGTCTCTGAAGTGACCACTGAGACGGACCCACGGAATCCTTCCCTCCTTAAGTTAAGGGTCCGCCTCAGGGGTAATTTCATAAAAGCTTAAATTCGTCCGCCCAAGGCGCGATACTAAAATTCATATACAAAACAAAAAATTCATATTTAAAAAACAATTTTGTTCAAACATTTTAAACACGGTTATAATTAATTTTGGGTATACACTCAACAGAAGTTGTTTCGCACTTTATATTTTTTTCTAGAAGTCACTGCATAGCATAATTATTTTTGAAGTACAATTAACTTTTAATCAATTTGACAGACACGTTGAAAATAAAGTGTCTCAAAAACGTGCACGCTTGTACGTTGCTCTAATGATGGCAGACTCGCCAACTGTTGGTTTTATGAATGATTAATGAGCTCTAAATATAAATCGAAACCAGAACGAAGAAGCAACGAGCACTCTGGCAGACCGGTTCTCTTAACTTTTACAGTCCAATCTTCCAGTTCTAGTTTTTTCTCCTCCTAATTAAGGAAGGCTAAAGCGTAATCCTGCAGCAGACTGATAAGAAGACATGCCAAACTAAGGTTGCAAAAAACTACTAAATTAGTTCACACGCAAATCCACGGCCAAGGTCAGAGCTACTGTTCCAGAGTTCCAGTGAGGAAGTCATTACAGTCCATTATTGTAAAGGTGCCTTTTCAGGTGACACAGGAAATACTGGATAATTACTACAGACAATTTTAATTATTTATGGCTGAAGTTGACCACGCCATTGTACAAAAAGATGTAAACAATCTGATGCGACCATACTATATAATAAAAGGGGTTTACGACAATGGTGGGATATAATTAAACGCTTATTACAGAACGATATATTTATTTACATTACAAAATATGCAGATGTGGAATATTTTGAAGATTTAGTCAATTGAGAAAACCCGTAAATCTATAAGTATGAATGAGATTTCGGTGAAAGTGTGAAAGGAAAATCTTTGCCCATTAAAATGAATTATGACGATTGCCACACATTTAAATGTAAAAATGTTCAAGTGAGAAAATACATAAGAGTTTTATTTTGGAAAATAGTGAAATTTTATCATTTTTGATACTTCTAATTCGAAAGAGAAAAAAATTGTAAAATTCATAGGTTGTAAGATTATTTTGGCCCGTTAAAATGAAGACCTAGATCATCAATTTGTATCACTACAATGTTATTGTATGTATGGGAAGACCAAGTTATTGATTCTGTTCTAAATCAACATTAGCGGACCCTTGGCGGGTTGGAATAGTGCACGCCAGCGGAGCTCATCACTCCACTGGCGCGGGTTCGATCCCCGCAGTCACCACTAACATTTGTAAAGTGACTACACGAAAAAGCTAGATAAAAGGCAAGGTTGAGTGGAAGAAAGTACTTTGTATTCGCCCCGTTAAACAAGACAAACTTGTTTACCTTTTATACTTAATTCACAGAGAATATCAAGGCAGACGTCAACGATGTTGTGTTCAAGACTTTCATGCAGAATGGTAAGGAGTACATCCAAGTCGCTTCTGTCAAACTGGTTGTGTACGACACTAAGAGGGTTTATTACCACCTGGAGAACCTGTTCAACGGCAACAAGGTTTTAGGTATGTGCATTTATTTTCTAGTCATTTTCGATTCGAAATTAACTAAGTCTAAAAATACTGGATACGATCATAGTGATAACTTTTCACGATGGCCACTCCCCGTCGTTCAGAAGTCACGTTAAGCCGTTGGTCCATTCCAAACTTGTCTAGTCGTTCCAAAATGGTGACAAAAAAGTGATTTTCGCTGTAACAGCGGAATAAGTGGTCCAATTTTATTGAAATTTAAAATGTGATTTGCTTTTATTATATGTAACGGGTGAGCCGAAAAAACAGGGACATTTTTTAAATGAAACAAGTCAATAACAAAACATAGTTTGATGTTACAAATCACACTAAAAAGACACATTGCATTGCCATTTTTACTTATGGAAGATAATGTCTCCCAAGTGACGTCCTTTCTCACTCACGCAGACCTCCCATTCTTTTTCCTACCTGATGCAATCTCCGTAACAAGGATTGAGGAATCGCAGCGATTTCGCGTCTTATGCAGTGCTTCAATTCAGCAATGGTCTGGGGCTTTGGAACTAACACTTTACTCTTTAGAAAGCCCCACAGCCCCACAGCAAGAGGAGTGTTCCGAATTGGAATGGCACCGTGACGGCCGATGTTGAAATGAGCTCGAAACTGACGTTGAGCAGAAAAACGTTTCATTACACTTAAAAAATGTCTTTCTTACAAATGCACGATGATGGGCTAACCAGTGAACAGTCATGGTAACTAACCTCTAAATGACAATACATGAACATTCATTTGCCACATCAATGGAATCCCCAGCAACCATAATAGCTGAAAAATAACAGTTTAAAATTGTCCCTGTTTTTGGCTCACCCAGTAGTATAACTGCCAATAAAACCCCTTAAATCCTAAGGCTGTGAGCGTGGCAAACAATTTCGTAATGCCCGTGATCATACAAGAGGCCAAGCTGAGGCCGAAGGCCGAAGCGAGGCTGATAGCGTAGCGAATTATAATAAAAGTTGCAAAGGAAATTCGATTCACTCATGCTAGCGGCGCTTTAGTGCTTAGCTGCGTGTCGGCCTGGTTTTTAATTAATCATGGCTGCCACAATCCCTTACATAAAAAGTAGAATATGAAGGTTTATAAAACCCTAAGGCTCAAAAGGCCCAAGTTTTAAAACTGAATTGTTTATTTGCTGGTGTATTCCAGGAGATAACATGCTGCTGGTCCTGAATGAAAACTGGAGAGCCATATTTGACGACATGGTCGGACCTGTGCAGAAAGCCTTGGGAGAAGCACTTCGTAGCATTGCAAACAAAGTGGGTGCCAATGTTCCCTACGACGTCCTTATCCCGAAGGGCAAATAAAACTTCACTACTCAAGAGGAAAGTTAGATAACACATTGGAAACGAAGAAGATGTGATTTTGTTATTGGAAAATTAACAACAATATATTATGTTAACGGGTTTTCTGAAACCATTTTAAAGTAGGCGAAGGGACATTTGTACTGCCCTTATTTCTAAAATAAATGTGTCAATTTATGTTTTCAAGGGTGTCACTGAGTAAGGAAATTACATAGTTCTTAAAAGATAATCATCAGAGTATTTTTTTTATTACAAAGAAGAACAATGCATGGAACACTACCGTGAAAATACTACTTTTCTACAAGATAATACAGATGGTAGTTTTAGTTACTACAAAACTATTTTTGTGAATAAGTATTAAAGTTGTTTTTAAGTATTTATTTGTTAATATTTTAAAGAAAGTTTTGTTTTGCACCTATGTAGAACTAATTATTAAGTTAGCTAGTAAGACACGATTATATACGGTTAACGTTATGCTAAGCAATTCTACACGTTATAAAACAAAGAGAAATTTAACAAAATATGTGAAACCTAAAAATAAATTATTTATTAATGTTCTCAAGTTATTCTATTCAATCCTGATTTATCGTTTAGTGTAGTAATTCACAAACAGTTTTACAAATGAACCAATTAAACATTACTTAATGTCACCAAAGTTAATTAATTGTATGTAGATAGCGAATAGATGCCAAATGGCTGATGCAGGATAATCAACATAGTTTGGCAGCCCAAGCACAGATAGCGCTGCGAGGAAATTATTTAAGAGTCTCAAAAGAACCACTGACGCACGCGCAGGTTCATTCGTTCTCGAAAATTGCACGAATTGGTCAAATTAAGTCATCGACATCGGACAAACTCGCGAGCATGTGGAGTCGAGAGGGAGAAAGACAGCGAGATACATCAGCGCTATCTGTGCTTGGGTGGCCGCAACTATGCTGATTTCCCTACCTCCGCCATTCGGCATCCATATTCGCCATCTACCTACCTTAACATAATCTTTGCATCAACGTACGAAGATGTATTTTTGTCTCATTGCACTATAGGCTATATACGTTCGAGTAATCTTGAGTTCAAAAATAAAACTTGATGTAGTCAGATTACTTGTTATTCTAGACGTAACTTGAGGTAACAAGGGGCTAACCTCTTGACATTGTCGCCTGCATGAGAATGAACAAACCTGGCAACAGTAATGCTTAACTCTGCTTTCTTGCTGGTTTAAACGAAAAGTATGTCGCAATTTTATCAAGTTGCCAAACTATTTAATACGTACGTACTCGGAAAATACATCTCAATCCTTGAAGACTTTTTTGGGTAAGAGGTGGAGCTTTTCCCTTTTGTGTAGTAAATCTACTGCAGTTTCGGCGTTCTACTGGTTTTATTGTATTGTTATCGAGTTTTATTATGAGAAATAAGATATTCATGCCGTCACCATGGTTAGACCCAGACCAGGGAACCGGAAATAAACACCGATCCCTACCCCCTTTTGACAATTCTTTAAACATTTTATATACATATGTATATACGGTATGTGTATCATCTCTACAGGTCGCGCATCTTTTGCCCTATGTTTATAAAATTTGGTGCAAATATATTTTGTTGTTGTAAACATGTCGGTCAAGTTTGTTAGCCAGAAAAACGAACTCCCAGAACCCCATTGGGGAGGGAGCTTTTACCAAAAAAGGGTATTTATTATTTAAAAGGGTAAATTTCACTCAGATTTAAATGAAATCGGAAATAAATGTGTATTTTGAAGTTATACGTCAATTATACCCAAGTTTATGAAAATTCTTTTTAGTCATTGCAAAATGGTGTCAAAAAGTGACAGCGTAATGAGTGGTCCGATTTTATTGAAATTAAAAATGCTTAAATTGTAACACAACTTTCAGTAAAAATCCTGGTAAGTCTGAGGCCGAAGGCCGAAGCAAGGCTATCAGCAAAGTGAATTACTTTACCAAATTGCAAAGAAACATCGATTTGCTCATGCATGTGGCAACTAGTAGCTGCGTGTCGGCCTGGCTATTATTAAAGCAATGAACTAACGACGGCTAAACATGTTCAAGTGTTTGTATCTTGAACATCGTTATGTGAATGTTTAAGACAGCAATGAACGCAGGGTGAAGGCCACAGCCGCAGTAAACAAGCTCTTTAGTGTTTGCATAATTGAGGCCAAGGGGTTGAGAGTTGTGGAAAAGCGACTCATTTCTCTAATTAAGGTGAGCTGAACCGTCTTTTATATTTCGGATCTGACATAATTAACGTTCTATTGAAATATGCGTATAGCACAGATAGCAATGCGAAGGTGTTCTTTTAAGAGTCTCAAGGTGAGCCACTGACGCACGCGCAAGTTTGTTCGTTCTCGAAATCCCACAATTTAGTCACATTCAAATCATCGACATCGAACAAACTCGAACATATGGAGCGAGGGGGAAAGACGGCGAGAGATAGCAGCGCTATCTGTGCTTACCTGCTGAACTATCTTGATTTGCCTTCCTTCCTCAGCCATGTGACTTCTTTGCGTAATCTATCTATTATACCATTATCTTTGATGATTTCTACGATGACAAATATACTAGATTAATTTTTTCTAGGATATGTAACAATAAATTAGATCAACAGCTATGTCGTATTTAACATTTTGCGATCAAAAACATCTGACAGAATAAAGAAACCAATAGCGTTCAACATCTGGAATGATATGATAAGGAAATGAACTGTGAAAACTCGGGGAAGGAAGTAAATGTCAACAAGGCTTCTTTCCATTAGTGTTTCTATTGAAAGCTTCAGTGGATTCAAGTATTGCTAGTATTTATTGTAAATTATTGCATTGTTGCTAAATGTCTGCATAAAAAACGAACTGTTTGAATTTTTCCTCAAAGAAAAGTTGCAATTGTACGAGTATCTTTCTCTGAGTTTTAGTTCAAACGGATATAAATCATTTCTTGAGCAATTATTATCCGAAATTTAGTACCTTAAACGTAAAAGTTGTGTTTGCTTTACTAAACAAAACTTCTTGGAAGAAATTCGAAATAATGGAACAATATTTGAAATTCAAATAAAGGTCTTTGGTAGGTACATAGTAGTAATAAATTGGGATAAAATTCTTAGAGATGAAACTTAATCTTACAAAATGGTGGCTACCAAGCTAACAAAACCTTTTGAGCCGTTTTTTCAGTGTAAAACCTGTTTTTGTTTTGGCCAAAGAAACAGTTCCACAAAGCACCTTCAAAAACACCCTTAATCACACCCTTGGATTAATTTTTAAATTGAAAACAAGATCATATAAACAAATTATTGAAAACACGTAATACATTCTATTAATTTTGATAACTTCTTAGTGAGAGCCATCGAAGATTATCTGTCAAAGTTATAGGCTTGATTTCTCCGATTCTTTGAATACAAAATAAAACAAAGAAGAGGAGTTGAAAGAAGCACTCAGTAAGTTGACTTGAGAGATAAGCCTCATGGATAATGTATCCAAGTTGATGCTTAGAGAATATACTGGAGCTACCTGGCTGAACTGATACATCTTGAGGGAAAGAACTACACGCAGAAATACTTGTGCTTTATAATCTAGTTCTTCCGGTTTACACCATGTCAAAACATCATGTATTCTTTGTTTGCTTGAAATTACTTGGTATCGCTGTGGAGTACCATCTTCGGTCACTGATTAACTGAAACTTAGATACTTAGTGTCTGTTATCCAATTGGTGGCATGGCTGCTAACCGCCCTTTGGAGCAGGGATGCCAACGGTACTTAAAGAGGTCCTAAACTAGGATGAATAAATTCCATACTTAAGAAATGCATATTATGCTTTTGCTAACTCCCACTTGGAATATGGAACCCTTCTGTGGGGCCATGCGAGTTCCGTGTCAAGACTTCAAATTATTCAGAAAAGACTGATTCGCACCATCTCAGGAGCGGGAGTCATTGACCATTGAAAGCCACTCTTCAAAAACTAAAACATAATAATGAATATTACCAATCTATACATTTTCAAAGCCTTAACCGCCATCAAGCAAAACATCAATAGTTTTAACCTCCGTTCTGACACACATCAACGTAACACACGACACGCTGGTGACCTGGACATACCTTTCAGAAAGCTATCCAAATTTAAAAACTGTTTCCCTGAAACAGGTAAAAAATTGTATAACTCTCTTCGCCCATCATTGAAAGACCTCAGCTTCAAGAGGTTCAAAGTGGTACTGCAGATCGAAAATCCTTATTATACTGAAGAGTACATAGAAGAGGCCCAAAATATTGTTGTGTATATGTCAAGGCCAGCATCAAGATTTTTTATGACGCCATCCATGCTGGTATAACCAGTCACAGATGAAGACTTCAAGTATTGAAGTAAGCAAGTACTCTATTAAGTCTTTGTCCCTAACCCTTTTTTTCTTTGTTTAGCCGTAAAACGATTTTATAATGCATTCAATAAAAATTGTATCCCTCAGTACAAGCAAACAATTTTGCTTAATTGTAACCAAACATTAACTGACTCTTTCGGTACCTTTCATGGTTGTTCCCTAAACACCCCATTGTTTCGTAAAGGCATCTTTCAAAAATTTATAATTATGGTTTCATTATCTATAAACAGATTTAATACGTATTAATTCACTAAAACCGCACAACATGGAAATAAGGAAAAGAATCAAACGTCTAACAAAATACCTTTTTTGTTAATAATTGTATTTATTAGTTATTATTACTATTTATGACTACTGCGACGTTAAAATGTACTCTCATGTTCTTAATTCAATAAAGGCATTTGAGTTTGAACAGCGTGTATTGTGTTTTCTCTTAAAATGGTTTCCATGTTTCAAATGGTAATTTCATTAAATAAATACATATACATTGTATTTAATGTATATTAACAGTAAATGTATCGCAATCGTTAACTGTTTGTGTGTCTAAAATAGTCTTATACATCAAAATCCCATTGAAACATCCAGTGTTTACACCATTCTAATCAGTATGCCACTCATTAGGTCTCCCAATTTAGGGCCATGAACTCGCCTGATCTTTAAAATGCTTGAAAAAGTCATAATTATTTTTAGACGAGTTGGAAATATCTTAAGCTCAGAGGCATTTTCGATCGAATTCGGCAATCTGTTGACTCTATACCAAATCTCTTCCTTGAAGAAAAAGGCCAGAGGTTTTAGTTGCACCTCAGGGTATTCTTAAATAGTTTTGTACTGCGTATATTAAATAAACACATTTCAGTACAGAAACTGAATACTGTTCAAATTTAACAATAGAGTGACGTAATCAGGTTCATCGATTTGTTTGAAGAGAAGCTCCCAGAACCAACAATGAAGCGTCTAATTAAAACATACTGCGGTGGTGTCAGTGAAAAGCGATCATTGTCAAATCAATACGCTTCCACTGTAAAGTACATGAGAGTTATGCAAACTAATTGGAATTTATTGTATCATATTTCAACAATAACATATAAAAGATTAAAATTTATTGTATCTGACTGAAATTTAAAAATATAAATCTATAATATAAAAATGAATCGCAAAATGTGTTGCTAAGCGCATAACTCAACAACGCCTAGACCGATTTGGCCAAAATTTTTTTAAACATGTTTGTTGGAGTTCAAGGATGGGTTTTACGGCGAGAAAATTCGAATAATTGCTGGAAACTCCCTTAAAACAGCCCTTTTCTTTTTCCCATACAAACGTTTTCTAACTAAAACGTAAACAATTTAAGCTTTATTGCTATTCGTTGCCAGCTGATATCCCTATTTTACAGACATAAAACATATGTACGGCTAAAGAAAAAACACAACAACAAACTGTCATGTCCATTTGCCGTAGGACATTGTTTTTTCTTGGATTTTCTGTAACCTAATCTACTGAGTTTGCTTTTGTTAAATAATACATGAAACAAATTCGTATATCGTGTATTGTGCAGAGTGATTAATACGTAGGAACAAAAAACTACCACATTACAAATCTTTTTGACAGGACGAAGTCTGTCGGGTCCGCTAGTAATTAAATAAAATGATTTCGCATGAATTATTTTTGCACCATCTATTTTAAAAATGTATTACCTGTGAATAATTAAATATTTTATAACGTTGATAGTTGTTTAAAATGTGGTTATGTCACATATTGTTCGAAAGGTTGTACAATTTTAAAGATGTACAGTATTAGTAAAATATTATTATATCAACAATTTAATTAAAATTAAAGAATGTTTCGTAAACGACAGTTATACTTACGTTTACCACCACCATTTGCAAATGTCTTGTATTTAAATAATTAGTTTTCACAATAATAATGAAAACATAAATACAATGAATAATCACTTAACCACTTATAAATTCAATGCGTTTAACATAAAGTTTTATATAACATATGTAACTATATGTGCGATATCCTACTATACTGTATACAGTTATAGGAACCAGAATTGTAAAGTGACTTAAATTCCATTATGTTTAGAGAATTACTTTTATTATAATTAAGTTAAATAACATTATTTATAACTAAAGAAATTTGAAGACAAAATGTTTGGACCGAACCAGGACATGAACCCGGGTCTCCCGCTTGCCGGGCGATTATGCTGACCACTACACCATCCGGTCCAACTATTTATGCCTTCAAATTTATAGAAATACTTAAATTTGAATGTTTATCCGAAACATGTTACTTTTAATAGTGACTTTAAATCAACAAGCTGAAAATATTACACACAGAATTTAAATGCTATGTCAAATGGCTTATTGTAGATCCTAATTTGAATAAAGAAGCTAATTTATTACTAAAGAAATATACTTGAACCCGGATCCCTCGCTTGCCGAAAGAAGTTAAAGGAAAGGTATAATATTTCACTAATAAGTGAATAAGAATAACATTTACAATATAAATGTGAAAGATAATGACAATTTAGGCCTACCATACTAAAGGCTCTAGAATAATTACAAGGCTTAAACCTTCCTGCCTTTAACTATCAAGCCTTTGTCAATTCGTATCGGTGTCCCTCTCTTTTGCGGTAGCTAAACTTCAACATTCGACTTCAACATTCAATCTAAATTATTTTATACGATAATTTATTGTGTGTAAGAAAAACAGAGAATCAACAACAGTATTGGGTGGACGACATTCTTAAGACTTTTGATCAATGATTCAGTTTTTCATAACTAAAAGTTAAAGGTAAAGTTTGTCTTGTTTAACGAGACAAAGTTAGGACTACAAAGTCCTCTTTACCACTCAACCTTGAATTTCACCTAGCGGCATCGTATAGTCACATTAAAAACTGTAAGTGGCGACTGCGGGGATCGAGCTCGCACCATCGGAGTGATGAGTTCCGTAGTCGCGCGCGATACCAATCCGCCACAGATCCACTTTCCTAAGTCTTGTGAGTAATTTTAATTCCTTCGTTAAAAAACCCTGATTTATTGTCCAATACTCTAATGTAGCTACTCCTTCTATTCCACAATTCTTGGGACAAAATCCGATTTTGTTTTAAGCGGGATATTCGATCAATGGAAGGTTTCAGGGCTCTGGTTATGACATAACCGTTATACAACATTGTGAATATTCAATTTTTGTTAAACTATTTTAAACTTTCAAATTTCTTTAGTAGTTTAAATTTTATCCGGAAAATTAAAAGTTACCAACTAAAAATTTTAAAATGTTAATTTTAAAGTTAGGTAGCGAACAAAATTACTCACCAAAAAAGCTGATTATACAAGACACCTATATAATCCAAACTAGCATGATGGTTACAAGTATGTCGACACTCCACCACGAGCTACGCACATGTACTCACGATGACGTCACAGCCGGTTGTGCGACGTTGCAACCAATTCAGAAGCGACGCGTTTTTGAGCGCATGCGCCCCTCCCCCCCACCAGGTGTTTTGTGATAACAGAGATGATATTTTGGGCCCGTGTCATTAGTTGCATGTGTATCGGTAGTCGTCAGAGTTAAGAGCATTGATCGCTTCAGAAAGTTTTGCTCAAAACGTGCTCTCGTAGTTTAGGACGATATTTTTTAGTGTAGAGATTTTAGACAAATTGGTTTCCATGTTCTCAAAGGTTGTCTCTGTGTTTGTGAATCTTTTTTTATGTCATAGACCTTCTTAGTCATCTGTCATCTTTTTTTATGGCAGTTAAAAATACTTACCTTGCCTTCAATTTATATATTTGAAACTATTATGTTTTGTATATCTAAATGTGACTTAGTGCAGGGTATCACTATATTAATATATCACTATTTAAAAGCAAATATGTGATGAGGGATGAGTGTGATGAGTGGTAGTAATGAGCTATGAGGTGCGTAGTCTTGTTACAAACTAAGGCCGACTCTTCCTTAGAATCGGTCATTAATTAATAGCCCAAATGACCAATGGAAATACAAGGACCAACGGAAATACCAGTTGTAAGGACATACACAACTATAGTACACGCTCATAGTACTATGGTACTATAGTACATTGCTCTCATTTTTGTTATTCACCCCATTAATTTTGTAAAATATGTATCATTTACAATTCATCATCATTTGTCAACACAATGTATTTTGTTTATGACAATCAAATTTTAAAAATATAAACCCGCATTTGTACGCTTCGGTTTATAAACGGCGTCGGAAACGGGGGAATACGAAACTATGTTTTGTCCCTTTTAGATTGAGCGGAGGAGCAAAGTTGGAATATTGCTATTACCTTTTTTCTTGATTGGCAGCGCGCGCGACTCTTCACAGAACTGAGCCAGACAAGTCAACCCTACTGCCCGATGCTTTTGAAACAGAAGATTTTCAGCTTTTTACCCCTCGTTAACAGGAAACCGCGAGTGAGAAATAATCAATACTTCACTATTTCAGTGGTAGTTATAACCTAGCTTTTAACTAATGTTTTAGTTTTACGCCACTATAATAGTGGACTGAAAATTAAATTTAAACTAATGGTTTAAAATTCTTAAAGTTATAAGCTGGCTTTTCAATTTATTTATTTATATTCATTCTTTTTAACTATTTAAATATTAAGTGGGGGAGAGGAAATTTAAGAAATTGTGGCGTAAAAACTTGAACCCTGAAACAGATTGAAAAAGTCCTACTTCTTACAAATCAGTTAATTAAAACCATACATAATACTAAATGCTATCAATTGAAATACTCTGTAAAATATCTGCCTTACATTTTGGAAAGCTTTATGATATTAAAATATCTACAATATTGAATTTATGAACATTTTTGTTTTAACATTTTAAATAAATAGATACATTTTACTTACTACATTAATGTAGGTACACAGGATTATTTTCCATAGGTCTCTTCCGTATCTTCTTTCTTCTTAAAACTTTTACAACTTTGATTTAAAAAGACAGTGTCATTGCGCTCTGTACTTATATACTCGTATGTCTGCAAGGCCACGCCTACAACCAACCACAGAATAGTTCTAGACAATTCCGACCAATCAGCTGAGCACCTTCAAAGAAGTTTATAGCAATATCTGTGCATACTGTGCATTATATTCTCAATTAGATATTATTTGCAGAATTAGCTATACGAATTGTCTTTGCTTTCTGTTTTGAATTACTGTACACATTTCTACATTTTAATTAAACTTTGTATTAACTAAAATACTACCTTCTTATAAATAATAAAATAAAATATATTTTGAATTTCAAAATTTATATGAATTTATTAATTTTTACTATCACTACGTTACAATACGTAGGATACCTGTTTTGTTTTAGTCTTAGTATAAGGCCCAACCACATTACTGAAGAAGTGGTTAGTACTCATTCCAAACTGTAATTATATTGTTGTAATATTTTTGTTTGTTGGAATAGACTCATTACTTCATTATTTCATTTCAGAAGACTCTTAACTACTGTTTTCTACATTCCCATTTAGGAGTTCTTAAAAGTAATAAATTTTATGAAACAAGGCCCAGGTTGTGCAGTTGAATGATTATCCCAACAAAATAAGGATAACAAATAGGTTATGCCTACATTTTTGTTACCAATAACAATAACACTGAGTGAGATATTACATGTATGTTAGACCACGCCGCTGACCAGCAATAACATGTATTACGTGGGGGCTAGGTTTCAATCAACTTGGAAAATCCAATGCTTTTATTATAAAGACTGCAATTTTACAACAGTTCATATCGAACATTTTAATACTATACTTCTAGTGGCACAAAGCTTTGTAAAACCGATAGCAGATTCACTACGATCACAGCCTCCCTTCGGCCTTCGGACTTTGACTGTTCTTTTACTGCCGATTTTAATACATATCTTCAAGCGATATTAAATTTAAAGGTTTATTAAAATAAAAATACTCGTTCCACTGTTATGGCAAAAAATCACTTTTTTGGCCGCCATTTTGAAACGAAACGACTGAATAGATTTTTATAATTTTCTGTGTATTGATAGATACCGTTAAAATATTTATTTACTGTTTTTCAAATTTCATCAACATGTAATGTTCACATTTACGGCTTTAGGGCAACGAACCTCGTTTTGGAAAAACTACCAAAAAAAAACGGCTTGTGGTGATCAGATTTTTCTGGCTAACGAACTTGATCGAGATATTTACAACAGAAACATTTGTACGACATTTCATGAAAATCTGACAAAAAATGTGACCTGTAGATAGTACTCACATATATACAAAAATACATAGTGTTATAAAGTGTTGAAACAAATGCTCAACACGTGTTCTGGGGTTAGGATCGGTGCTCATTTCATGGTCCCGGGTCTGGCTAAGTCTTACCATGCAAACGCAATAAATATATCATTTAAAATAAAAAAACCAGTCATATTGATACGTCCTAAACACAAGTATCAAGATGATAATCTTACAAATTTAAATTTAATTGAAAATAAAACAATCCTTACAAAGTTTTGTTCTCACGACAGAATGGATTGATGTAGTTCATACAAACGTTCACAGGTAGCAGCACTTGTCAATGCACTATTATACCGTACTTCTTTGTTGAAGAAATTATTTACGCGGACTATTGTTGATAATTATGTTTTATATACTTGAGGTTGTTTATATTCGTAAACTTATTCTGTAAATTAGTAATACTATTTTAATTAGTAAAGAAATAAAAGTTTGGTTAAACACAAAACGCCTTTTGCATGGTTTTTTCAGTTTGCAAAAATGGTGTTAAATATTGAAGGGTGCATTGTTTTGAAAAATAATTTGCAAGACAATTGTTTTTAAATAAACTGTCCAAAACTATTCTAAAGATAGCGTGTATTTCTTGTGTTTTCGCCGATCGCACTAAGCTGTGCTGCTACCTACCGACGTACGGTATAACTACATCAACCTTTATTACTTTATAGACCAATGTAATGTAATTATTTTGTATTTAAGTGCACCATTTCCTAATTAATACAAGAACAAAAGCAAGCATTTTTTTAGTTATACGGGGTGAGTTTTAATTGCCCCCCACCACCGTAACCTTTAAAAGAGGACATATTTTTAAACCTTTTGGGGATGATATTTACATGATTCTGAAGTTTGTTCTGACGTACTTTGCGTCACCCACCTCCCAGATAAGATTCAGGGGGAAGGTCCCCCAAATTCTTAAATAAAAAAAACCCTGTGGCACCTAAAAAGGAAAGAAATTTCAACACAAAATCAACGACGCAAAGAATTGTTTTTTATCTCCACTCTTTTTTATACTCGCAGCGCTATATGTGCTTGGGCTGCTTCAACCATGTTCGCGCAAAAGGTAAAGTTTGTCTTGGTAACGAGGTGAAGTTAGGACTTTAAAGTCCTCTCTAACACTCAACCTCGACCTTCACCTGGCGTCACAGTATAGTCCCATTACAAATTGACTCACCTTAACTACCTACCATAACATTATCTTTGACGTAAATAACCGACTAACTATATGGCTGAATGAAATGTAAAGTTTTAATGAAAGTGTCTTGTGTTGTTAGAAAGTATGTAAATTTGAAAAATATCTCGATGTTGGAGATTTTGTTGCATTGCATATGAAATCATGTTTTAAAACATGTCCATACATTTCTATGGTATAATACTTTTATAACGATGTAAATAATCCAAAGAACATTAACTTATTAATTTAAATCGGACGATTGGTAATAATAATTAACACACAAACAGTATGTTGAACTAAGATTATAAATTAACACATAAATGGTAGAAATAAATAAATACATGTTTTATTACATACACATCTACAATTTATAGCAACCATCACTTATTTATCTAGAAATTATCCATTCACTCAGCTCATTAAGAAACTCTTTCAAATTGTTGTTCCCTAGCTAAATCTATACTATTAGTATTTCGGTTAGGGTTGTCCGGAGTGTTGAGATCTCGGAATCTGGCTGGGGTAATTCAGATTTTTTTGAATAGAAATGGTCCTTAGTGTGTGGAGGGTGGGGGAAACGAATAAAATTATATAGATTTTTATTTTTATGGGGTTTTTGAGGTCCCCAATTCCCAATGTTATATTTCTTTTTTTTAGTAAATATTTATTAGTAAATATCAAGGGATTTGTTTGAAACTCAACACATAGTTGTATACCATTAACCCAAAGACCCCTACTGATTTTGGGGTTCGGGGGGGCACAATATATGGATTTGGGGGTTAAAGGGGGCAAGAAATAAAAATATTTGTCCAAAGCAAATAAGCCATGAGATAGGCTTGCGGGATGGCCGAGTTTTACAAAGCGGGCACCGAGGCCGTAGGCCGAGGTGCTTGGCCCGCGAGCGAAGCGAGCGAGCGAGCCAGGGGGTCTGGCGCAGCTAGTTTGTTAGTAAAATCATCTTTGTGTTTGAAATCATCTTTTTAAAGTTTTCAAAATTGATGTACGAAAAAAATATATTTACTGCAAAGACTGCCCTAGTAGGTGACTCATACATAAACCGGAAACTCTCCTGAACGTGGTGAGCTGGACACTGAGCATATTTAAAAAAACCTTGTATTGGGATTTTTCAATGGCTAAAATTTAAAAAACGTTAACGTAAAAGATGTTCAAATAAATAAATGCATTTCCGATTATTTCCCATAGAAAAATAAGGATAATCGGCCAACTGATTGCTGTAAAAATGAGGGTTGAAGCTATCGGAAAATTATATTGTCAAAGAAGTTGTATTGTTCTAAATATTGAAGGTAAGATGTCTAAAACGCAATGTTGTCATGTCTAAAAATCTAAGATGTAAAGTTAAAGCGGCTACGGTGTAGGGGCACCTTTTATTGCCCTTATAAGAAAATAGTGTAGCCCATACAATCTAAAAATGAAAGAGTGAAGGCCACTCAGAAAGAGTGAAACTGCGCTCTTTTGGGCATTGAAACCCAGCCTCTCTCATTAAAGACTCTCACTAAAGAGTGGCTCGATTTTCACTCTTTAGGAGTTGTTTTCACTCTTTTATACTTGTAATGTAAGTGAAAATACTCCGCCAAACACGCATATTAAATACACCATATCGCGGTACTTAATACAGAGTTTCGTCAACGGAACTAAAAGAACTAACAACAGCGGATAGAATCTAAAGAAAACTCGATGAAAGAAACGCTGCCGAGGAGACCCTTGTTCCAAAATAAAGCTCTAGACGAATCACACGTCTTCTCTCATCAAATTAGCTCCTTACAGCGGGGATAACTCAAATCAAAGAGAAGTGTTGGGGTGGTGGGTGGGTGGGAGGGTGGTTGGGGTGGGTGATGGTTGAGGGTCGGTGGGTGGTAGCGATGTGTCTTCTTCGATAACTCGAACAGTATCGAATAAACTCCTTCACTCCGTTCCATTATTAGTTGGACGGATTAACCTTGATTAACCCTTCCAACCTTTACCTAACACCTTTGATTAACACAAAAATGTCGCATTATTTTTCAAAATGGTTAAGAGAAAACTATTTAAGCCCAGGTAGCAGATCAATGAATTCTCAGACCTGGATGATTTAATCTCCGCCCTCACTTCAATATTGGGTAGAATGCGCATTGATGCTACATGTCTGAGGCAGGGAAATCAACATAGTTGCTGCAGCCCAAGCACAGACGGTAGTGCTGCCGTCTTTTATCGTCTTTCTCCCCCCTCGGCTCCACAGCCTCAAGTTTGTCTGATATCAATGACCTAAATGTTACCAATCAAGCTATTTTTGAGAACGAACAAACTTACGCGTGCGTCAATGGCTCTTCTTGAAACTCTTGCTTGGGTTGCCGAATTATGTTGATCTTCCTGCCTTGGCCAGGAAGATGGAAGGATTGGTGGTATTTATGCGCAATCCACCTACTATAACATAATCTTTATGAACTACTAACCAAAATACTGCCAAATTAATAAATTAGAAGGAAAGTTCACACTAAAGTGCTTAGGGTTTTCAAGAAAAAAAGTCTTCTTTAAAAGTCAAGTAGATCTTATAAAAGTCTTCTGTTTTCCTCTTAAACGTAAGTAAGTAATAAAACACACAGACACTTTAAAGTATGGAGACAGCATGTAATGTGACTATACGGTAACGATAGGTAAACGCCGAGGCTGAGTGGTAGAGAGGACTTTGTAGTCCTAACTTCACCTCGTTGAACAAAAAACTTTACCTTTTTATACATCATGGACACAACCTAAATGGAACACTCGTAGATGATAAAATGGTACAGAATAAAACATACAACAAAGTGTGACATTAGATCGAATAGTAATATCGATTCTCGCTACGATCGAGTGTCACGAAGGTCGACTAGTTAGTACGGTGTTGGTGCCCTCCGATAGTTACAACCAGTCACACCGCGTTCCTCGTCGCCAGTGGAATACGCTATCTCGATTCAAATTTATAAACGAGTGATGACTTATTAAGGCTTTTAAATTATAAAACAAACTGTGGTTTACCAAAATCGACAGTTTTCGGGTTGTTTGAAATTTTAGTATAAAATACTTGTACATTTTTATTAACATTATTTATCACTTAAACTGTTGGAAGATTTAGTTGAAATTTGTGGCTGCAAGATTCGTATTTTGAAGTGACAAGGTGTACTCATAGTTTAATAAATATCACCGGTCCTCGTTTTATACAGGTAATTAACTTTTAATTGTCCTTATTTCTATATATATAATATATATACAAATAAAGTTACAAGTATTTGAAACTTTTTACATCACACTTTTTTATTGCTATTCTCAGAGTTTAATTTTTAATTATAAATTAAAACTAATAAAGCCTAAAGGTTGACAGCATTCTAAAAGTCTGTTTTAATTTGGTCTTTTAAAGGTACAATAAGGAAAACAGTGTGTTGATTTTTTGATATTATCGAGTAAGCTTGTATTTTAAAAAGGTTGTTTTTGAATCACCTCTTCAAAATGATACTTTTTATCAATATTCATGGACTAAGCTAGATAATAAAATTAGATAAATTATATTTTTACCATATTCACTCAAACGTTATTATCCCTTATTGTATCTTTAAAAAGACCAAATTAAAATGGACTTTTAGAACGCTGTCATCCTTTTGGCTTTATAAGTTTTAAATTATAGTTAAAAATTAAATTACAAAAATAGCAATACAAAAGTTTGATGTAAAAGGTTTCAAATACTTGTAACTTTATTTGTATCGGCAAGCCTTGTTATTATATTTTCTTTTGACATCTAACAACAACAGAAATTAGATCAAAGTGTACTCGTATTTTGATTTAAATGTTGGTTTGTAAATTGCAATTCTTTAAAAGATGTTAAACTGTAAAAACGACAGGTTTTGTTGCAAATTTAATTCTTTATAAAACTACACCAAAGTTATGGACATTAATTAATAACGAATTTACAGCGTAAAGTAAGTATGAAAAAAAAAAAACAACATCAGTCTGAATGGGACTCACACAAGTCTGAATGGAACTTCAATGTCAGAATGTATGGGAAATTTTAGATATTAAAAAACGTTGACGATTGCATGATATGTTTCCGCAATAAATGATTTATTTATTTATCACGTCTCAGATTGTGATTAAATAATTATTTATAGTCAAGTGATTATTTTGTAATTTAAGTGTTATTCTTCCACCACTACTGGACAAGATGGCAGTAACATTCCAAATATGTTTTAATTATGTTAATGTCATTGTAAAATAAATTGGAATAACAAATATTTTTCAACCTGGGAGAAAATACCACAAAATTGCCGTCAAAACTTTGTTATCTAACAAGTGTTGTTTGTTCTAGAATATTTAATTACATCGGTTAAAGTAAATTTAAATGTATCGCAGATTTTTTTCATGCTTACTCCGAAATGTGTGAGTCAAAAGATTTAAAACCCATTTGGCCAACAAAAAAATTGCCCTTACTTAAACAGAAATTTATGTAGATCAATTCATGGTCGACGCTAATGTATAATATAATAAAATCGTATAATATTAAAACACTAATATTACAAGACCATAAACAGTTTCAAACCTCTAAGGTTATAGGAATACTTGCTTTTTTTACTTAACTACAATAATCCGTGGTGGGTTGGTCTCGTGCGCGACTCCGGAGCTCATCACCCCGGTGGTGCGGGTTCGATCCCCGCAGTCACCACTTACATATTTTGTAATGTGACTTTACGATAACACTAGGTAAAGGTCGAGATTGGGTGGTAGAGAGACTTTGTAGTCCTAGCTTTGCCTCGTTAAACAAGACAATATTTACCTTTTTACCTAAATGATTGCACTCGAAAACCACTTTAGTACAAATTTACGTTGAAAATAAGTGAGCCCAACGTTCCAACGTTACGTCTAACTTATAAAGATTGAACGACGAAACAAAGCGAGAACTTCGCAAAGTAATTTGAAAGAGCGTTTATTCAAATCAGAATCACCAGGCGACCAAGAAATTAATTATGAATCCATTAAAGTAAAGCAGTTGCTTTTGTAATATTGTCTGAGGTTAAAATATTATTACGGACGTTTTCCATCGTTTTCAGTTAACAAAACGTTCACGACGTTTCGGGATTTAAAATATGACCGCGTCTTCATGTGATAAAAAAAAGTAACCTAAAACATTAGGAAAAGAGCTAGTCTAAATGTAGTCAGCTCAAGCTAATCAGTAACCCACCACTAAATTATCTTACGGATTCAATTTTTGAGTAACCAGAGCTTTGAAAATGATCTGTTACAAAACAAATTTTTGTGTTTTTTGAAAAAAGAGCAATTTTCAAAAGTAAGCAAAATGTCTCTCACAAAATGTGGAAAACAACAGTGACCGCGTCGATTCATCTACTCAAAAAATTAAACACGTTTTTGGTGGCCATTTTGAACAGTAGCATCATTAAATTTAATGGTATGGGGTATAATATTAATTTCAAAGAGTCACCCCTTCTACCCCTATGTGAGGGTAGGAGCAAATCCCCAAATATATGCCAAAAGATACTTCATTTGAGTTAACTATTAGGCTTTTGCGGCCGGTGTCACAACTATAATCTAGTTCTTCCGGTTCACACCGCGTGGAAAGTTCATAATTAGGTTGACCTGTGGAGCGAGATCGAAATATTTCAACCTAATTATGAAGTTTGGACGCGATTTGAACCGGAAGAACTAGATTAGCCTATACTTCAGTTGACCATTTTTACATATGCCATTATTTAAGAACGTTCAAAAATTGTCATTAATTCAAAAGTAAAGGGGAGGGTGTCGGATTTTTTGGATGCCCCATATACAGTTTTGAAATTTGATTCAGGAGGGTTGGGAAGCTCAAACTGAAAACAGTTTTGACTACGATGTGTCGTTTTCTCTGGCGATAGAAATAAATAGTCCTAATTCCTATGGAAATTTGCTAATTCAAATGATTGGAAGAACGATGCCTAGACTAGGAGTAGTCATTGGGTTTGAACCCTTTAACCCGTCTAATATTTCACCCAACAAAATGAAACATTCAAGGCGTAGTAAGTTGTTTTACTAACATTTCAACTGCATGCTTGTTTTAAACAAAACTTTCTTCAAAATACTCTGACGGAAACGTCACAACCCTATAACATAATCCCATAAAGTATTTTGAAGAAAATGTCATTCAAAAGAAATTGTATGTAAAATGTGGCATTTCAAATCTGTTATCATGTGATATTCAAACTGTTATTAAAAAATAAACAAGCCAAGATAAAAAACGACTGCATTTAAAAAAATTTGGGGGCCTTCTCCCCAGATTTTGGGGGTTTTGGTGACGCAAAGTTCGTCAAAACAAACTCCAAAATATTATAAAAACATTTCCCAAAGGGTTTAAAAAATATTTCCTTTTTCAACAGTTATGGGGGGGAGGGACATTTAAATCACACCCTGTATACAAGAACTTTAAATAAAGCATACAAACACTGTAAAAGGTACTAAAACGTTCTCGTATAACAACCTGATTATTCTTTACAAAAGATGTTATTATTTGCAGGTAACCGCAGTTAAAAAGTTATTCAAAGCTTCAGAAGCGAGGTACAAGACATTTTAATAACTCCTGCTAACGAATCAACAACGTTGTGGATAATGAGATTTTAGCGCTACATAATTATCTTTTCAATTAGTTTTCATTTGAAAACTTCTTGCAACACAGCGACCACAATTTAATTTTAAAACTTCCAGAGTTTTACTTCGGTAAACTACTTTGAGTTATCATCCTTTATGATTAAAACTGTAATTATTTGTCAAAAATTACGTGCATATAAAAATATTCACCGGAAACGATTTTTCCTCACCAGGATACTTTTGGTTTTTTCAACTTGACCTTTACGAAAATTTATTTACAATCTCCATAGAACCCCATACGCTTTAGTTCGTGAATTTGTACATAATTACTTTAAAATCCTTCCCATAATGTGGAAGGACGAGCCAGTGAATCCAGACTCTATAAACGTAACATCATCACTCTAGTTTTGAAATAATTTATGATAATCCAAATTTGGTAAAATATAACACAGACCTGTCAGGACCTGCAAAACCAAGCCAGATAGAACTAAAATTAAAACTCTAGCATAATTAAAGAAACCATAAACAACATTTAGAATATTATCCATAATACAAAATTATTTGAAAAAAAAATGCTGGAAATTAGATTTCCGCAGACTTATTGAAATATTCCATATCTAAGAGAACGTATTCCTTAACTAGAAACGTATGATGTAATTAAACCTTTTTGGATCAAAGAAAAATCAAATATTAGGCCTTTCTAACCTTGACCTAAAACATTTAGGAGTCATTATAGATGATAGCCTCTCCTGGAAAATGCATATAGATAATTTAACACTTTCCCTGAATTCTATATTATTTGCCTTGGAAGAATTAGAACTTTGTATAATGATGAATCAGTTATGACTGCGTACTACGCACTGTTTGAATCCAAAGTACGATATGGAATATTAACTTGGGGTGCTGCTGCAGACGTCTATCTTAAAAGGGTATTCATCATACAAAAGCGAGTAACGAGAACTATTGCTGATTTAAGAAGTAGAGATACATGTGAATTTGTTTTCAAATCACTAAGAATACTAACAGTTTATGCAATATATATACTCGAAACAATATATTAGGTTTTGAGGATGATATAGGTCTAAAGCGGCTCAGATAGTCTCAGTGATCATCTGATGATACCCACATCAACTCCCACCATCGTTCAGACATATCAGACCATCACCTGCGTGGTTCGGAAGTCACGTTAAGCCGTTGGTCCTTGTATTTCCATTGGTCATTGGGCTATTAATTAATGACCCATTCTAAGGAAGAGTCGGCCTTAGTTTGTAACAAGACTGACTACACCTCATAGCTCATTACTACCACTCATCACACTCATCCTTCACCACATATTTGCCTTAAAATACCCTCATGAGAGTGGTCGGCATCTCAAATAGAGATTTATAGTGATTTACAGTGATTCAATTACCCTTTCTGTAAACAAATATCCAAGAAAACCCCAAAATCAAGTTTACTTCACCAGAAATGTGGAAGTACCCAAAATAGGTTTTAGGTTACCTCCGTCAATATCCAAAAAAGTTGTGTTGAGGGTTGTTACTTACCCGGGACGTTTCGATGTGAAGACATCATCGTCAGACGTGCAGTCTTGTAGAAAGTCCGCCTGTTGGCTTCGTTCCGGTTCTGGTTCTTTCGGTTTACACCACATCTTGAATAACATCATAATAATTAGCTTGAAATATTTCGGTCTCACTGTAGAGTACCATTTTCAGTCACTGAGCCCAGTTTCAGCCAATCAGTAACTGAAGATGGTACTTCATAGCGTTACCGGAATATTTCATGCTATGAATATTTTATTATGATGTTTTGACGCGATGTGAACCGTAAGAACTAAGAAGATCCTCGCTTCGACCTTCGGTCTGAGCTGTATGATCACGTGCGTTACGAGGCTGTTCGCTTCCCTCATTGCCTCGCTCTACCTGAAAGTATACTTTACTTGAAATTATACTAGTTACCGTGAAAATGATTTAATTTTGATATAATTATAGAGCACTGTGCAGACATTAATCAGTGTGTAATAATAGAAAACTATTTACTTAAATCAGCTGCTAAATTACTTACTTGCCTAGGTTTCCTCGTAGGCCTACACCAAAAATAAACAACTATCTTATTTGAAAACGAATAGGTGTTTGTTTATTTTGAAATATAAGCATTACAAAATAAATTTATTGCAATAAAAACCAATTCACAGAGTAAATAGGACGAAACTTAAAAAATAAATTGTCAAAAAAATAGTAGTGTATGTATGACAGAGCTTCGTTTAATTTAAAACATAAAATAAACCTTTTGATTTGATTGGAAATTCGCGAAGATTCACAGTAGCACTTGTGGCTGCGTGTCGGCTATGTTTTCAATTAATAACGAAGAGCGCCTGGGTATAGGAACGAGGAAACCTCGCACAATATTTGATTTGTGAAACCTACTCGTATATGAGTAAACGCAATATGTGTTTCATCTCCTTTCTTATACACCAAATCTTTGTAAACGAGTTTTTTTTATTTTAAGAGTTGGCAATGGTAATATAATTTTAATCTGGATAAATCGTTGATATCAAAATAGAAAAAATTTACAAATAAAATACTACGCCATAATCATAATAACATTAACACACACTTTCAAGGTAAATATTTTGCACTTGGACTTTAAGATATTGAATACTGAATTTCTTGTACTAAAACAAACGTTTAGACTTTAAAACAGCCGTATACAAGATCTTAATTAATACATAACAGTTCTATATTTACGAAATCTTCAAAGTTTGAACTATTATTGCGGACATTTTCCATCGTTAGTGAGCAAGATGATTACGACGTTTCAGGATTTTCAATCTGATCCCGTCTTCAGGTGGTCTAGATGGTAAGGACTGGCCAGCTTACACTATTACTTTAGGCTAGCTCGTTTTCTAATGTTCTGTGTTATGTTTTGGTTTACTTTTCGCCTGAAGACGGGATCAGATTGCATATCCCGAAACGTTGTGATCATCTTGCTCACTAACGATGGAAAATGTCCGCAATAATGGTTTAAACTCTGAAATTATCCTTTCGTTAACAACAAACCTTAAACGTATGTTAAGGACATTAAGGAATGTTTCTTTTCCGACGCTTCGAACGGAAATTGTATTTTGAAATATTAGCCGCAGCCATTTTTTTTTTTTGAAGATAAGTTTGCTTTATTTTGTCTGACTTAACCTACACATAACTTGTCACTCATATTTGTTACGATCTCTATTGACTTTCTGAAAACATCATTTTGGTTAAACCAGACGACTTTAAGATAATACTGTATTAGCACGTCTTTCGAACAAACAATTTAAATTATTTGTCTACGCCACTATCCTTCAAAAAGCTTCCAATAAAAAGCCACGATTCTGATAAAAGAATAGCAGGGTATTACTCCTTACACATAATTATATTCATTTCAACAAAGCAAATCCACTGGTTATAACAAAAACAAAAGAGTGAACAATTTCATACGGGTATACGGTTGGCAGTGGTCCACATTTCTGTTGAACAATAACATTTTATCGAACATGAAGTCAGCCTTTCTAGTTAGTTAACCCTATTGTTGTTTCATATAGCGTACAGCAAAACCAAAGATTATGTTATGGTAGGTAGATTGCGCATAGACGCCACATGACTGAGGCGGGAAAATTAACATAGTTCGATAGCTCAAGGACAGATAGCGCTGCCATCTCTCGCCGTCTTTTTTCCCCACGGCGCTACATGCTCGTGTTTTTCCGCTGTCGATGACTTAATGTGATCAAATTCAAAATTGTGCGATTTTTGAGTACGAACTAACGTGCGCGTGCATCAGTGGCTCTGCTTGAGACTCTTAAAAGAATTTCCTAGCAGCGCCTTCTGTGATTAGGCTGCCGCAACTATGTCTCGGGGAATTAATTTAAGAGTCTCAAGTAGAGCAAGTTTGTTTTTGCCTGAAAAGCGCACGATTTGGTCACATATAAGTCATCGACATCAGACAAACTCGAGCATGTCGAGCCGAGGGGTGAGAAAGACGGCGAGAGACGGCAGCGCTACCTGTCCCAGGACTGCTGCTACTGTGTTGATTTCCTGCCTCAGCCTTGTGGCACCTATGCGCTATCTACCTATCATAACATTATCTTTACTGGAGAGCTACAACGCTCCGGATACAAGGCTACTCGTGATAAGGCTACAACGCCTCTGAGATAAGCTACTCGTGACGGGTTTGTTAACAAGCTCATGTCGTTTGCTCAACCTGCATGTTAAAGGTGTAAAGGTTAGTTTGAGTAGATTACTTTTAAAGACTCGTTTTTCATTAAATTGCCAACTCACGGAGTACATGGGCTTAGCCGTACAGAAAACCTTAGTCAAATAAAGATTGACGGTTTTGAAAAAATTCGGCCACGTTTCAATTGATTGATTTATAAACATTTGGTGTCATCATAGGGCTCTAAAGGCAACGAACACATTTGAAATGTCATAGTTATTTTATTTCTTTTCGGATATTTTATTTACGATGCTTAAAAGTGTTGTACTATAACGGTTTCGATCAACAGTGGGTTCAAAACACGCAATGGGTTTAAAGCTGTCCTCATTAAATGCGTGGTACAACTTGAATGGTTTTAAATAAGTACTAATTTTTTGAAGGTGTCATATAATTTTAAAAATCAAGAGCCCTTTTGCCGGTTAAGGCATCATCAGTTTCAAACAAAGAATAGTAAAATATGTATGAAAATAACAACTTGACTCACACAATTACAACCGACACAATTTTAAAAAGCCGGAAATAGTTTTAAAAATACCTTAAATACTATTGTGAATACAGATGTTTTTAGTCGAGAATTTGCGTTGAATTGAACCATTTTCTTGATTGCATTTTCTATGAATGGAATAAAAATATCACTATAATAATATTAGACATTTTAAAATTATATGATTCTTTTAAACACAATGTATAATTATTAAATTCTTTATTTAAGTCAAATACTGTTCTTTAGTGTTCTAAGCGGTTTCTCTTGGTAATAACTTTAAATAACTATAGGACACTTGAAGATAATTTTGGACAGTTAAACCGTACTGATCTTGTCGAAGGTTCCATTTGTGCAAATAGAATCAAGATAAGTTAAATACACGATTACTACCCCCTCACCTGCTTAGTTGAAACGGTAACTTGACTTAGCGGACCCGTGAGGTCGGAATCGTGCGCGATTCCGGAGCCGATCACTCCGCTGGCGCGGGTTCGATCCATGTAGTCACCAAATTTGTAATGTGACTATACGGTAACGCTAGGTAAAGTTCGAGGTTGAGTAGTAGAGAGGGCTTTGTAGTCCTAACTTCGCCTCACTAAACAATACAAACTTTACCTTTTACCTTTGAATTTTGGTCTACTTTAATATTTTACCAGGATAGCATGTGTATTAGGTGTCAGCATATTTAAATGAAAAAAACTGGTAGCTCCGAAATCTAAGTGCAATCTTCTAATGGACTCATAATTAATTTCTCGAAAGTCTGGTGTTTTGATTTGAATAAAGCAACTCTCTCAAATTACTTTGAGAACTTTCCTTTGTTCAGTTCTCGCCCTTACATTCTTTTTAGTTCAGTAATAGGTTATAAAAGAACAACCAATTTCCAAACACTATATTATACTATTACAAAATTACAAATTTATATAAATACTAAAACCTTAATGTTTATTCGCATTATGTGACTGTTAATAGCGACTTTAAATCAACAAGCTGGACATACTACAAACTTAGTTTAAATACTATGTCAAATAACCTATTATACATCTTAATATTACAGGTCAGGATCGGAGCAAAATTTATAGTTTCGGGCCTAAGTCTTACCACGCTGACGGCTTGAGCGAATATCTCATTTTTTCAAAAAGAAATTCGATGATAAAGCAAAAAACTAACCTAAACGACGATAGTTTCCACAGATTAGTTACAACTTAGGCGCAGATATAGGGGTTGTAACTCCAGGGTAGAGATAAGGGCTGAGATTGCAGGATAAGTGGAACGTGTCAGGCTTCCCAACAGCTCTGCTGCCGCCTAACCCTGCATTTAGGCTTTGTGAATTGTTACAGCTGAATTACAATTGAAACTACTATATATAATCCAGTTCTTACGGTTCACATCGCGTCGAAACATCATAATTCGCTTGAGATATTTCGGTCTCGCTGTGGAGTTCTGCTGACTGAATATGGTACTTCACAGCGAGACCGAAATGTCTCAAGCTAGTTAGGATGTGTTGACGCGGCGTGAGCCGGAAGAACTGGATTATATGTATCTGTGACACCGGCGACGAAAGCGTAATAGTTAAGTTTACTCTTGAAACGGATTAACCTGACCGATAATTGTTTTTGGGGAACTTTCGCAAACAGACGAATGTTTTTAAAAGTACTTTTTGGATTTAAATAAGACGGCAGTTATTACTTTTATGATAAATAAATAGTAAAAACAGTATAATTTCTAATAGATAAGTTTTGACGAATTTCGTAAAATAAATTTAACCACATTTAAAAAAATACCAATTCAAGTTCCAAGGGCTGTCTACACTGTATAAGACTACTCTTACTATCTTGTCATGTTTGATAATTAGCAATTTTAAAGGAACATGTTATTTTTATTTTACACGCGACATTTTGTAGCTAATGTAGGTGTATATAAAACCCTAGGTGATGTCTATTTTAACCTTAATGTTAGTTTTCATATTACAGGATAAGCTGAAAACCTCTTTCGTGTAATATAAATTTATAAATGGACACTCCGCAAGATTGTTTGAAACATAAAAACCTTGTTGTATTTTTGTTTTCATAATTTATAAAACCCGTACGAAATCCAAAAGTACGATCATTTACTTATATTTTACTTTAACCACATTTAGCTTTAGTGCGAGCCATTGCTGGCAGGTCCCTTCAGAACAACCAATATGGCGGCACTTTCAATGGCAATGTGCAATTTGCGTGTTAAACCTTTGAATCGAGGTTGAGACGTACAACGATTGATTGGAATTCATAACTGTTGGAAGAACAAGCATATCACAGTGAAAAAGCCGTACACAGTGGAGAGCGCCTTCACAGTTGTAGCGACTAGTTCCGCAGTACAGTGCAGTAGTCGGCTTGCCACCTGCGCCGCGCAGTATACTGTACTGTAACCCCCTTAAAAGCCTCTTTAAAACTTCTGTAAACCTCTTTATAAAAAGTAACACTGCAAAACTTAGTAATTTGGTTAAATAACTGTTCATCCTGCCTAGTATAATGGTTTCATTGCGCTGAAACGACTTTTTAAGGCTGTAGAAATTTTCAAAGATGAGCCTCGGTCCAAATGCGATGAAAACCGTGTTTTTAAACTCCTCATACCTGAACATGTTTTTAATTAATTCATAAACATTAATTGGCATATTTTATTACAAAGAATTAAACGGAGAAGGTTTTGTTGTGATCTCCATAATTTCATATTCACTGACCTGCGTATAGCAACCGATCAAACTCAAGTACCGGTATATTGCTTTTTGAATCCGACGGTGGAATTCGACTCGTAATTATTGAAATAGGACTTTTAACAACATCGCATATGCAAACTTCTAAAAGACTAAACCCTCTTATTTGTAAGATTAAATTATGCAAAAAACTGCAGTATTTACCCATTCATGAACTAGTTAACAAAAAAAGTTAATTAAAACTACTAGTTAGTTAGTTAAGATCTACTGTTTATTCAATGTGAAAAATTACTCACATCTAAATCTAAATTATTCTTAGTGGGTTTTCTCTTGAAGTCACGCTCATCTGTAAATATAACAATAATACATGTTGATAGTTTAAAATAGATTTAGAATATTAATCTAAACTTAAATAGCCTATATCATAGAATATCTTCCTTAAAATATATATTTTAATTATTCTTGTACTATTTCAAACCTGTTACAAATGTGTTAATTTTTATAAACATTTTCGTGTACAATTTGTACAACATTTGTATATAAAAATAAATTAGAAGAAACATGTTTAGACCAAACTGAGACTCGAAACCTGGGTTTCCCAATAGCCGGGTGATTATGCTAATCATTACACCATCCGGCCCATTAATTTTGTTTTAAAATTTCTTTTGAAACTAATTAACTTTTTAGCTTTTCTTTAAATTAAGATAAATAATAAGTCATTTGAGATAGTATTTAATTATGTTTGTAATATTTCCAGGTAACTGATTTAAAATTCGCTATTAACCGTCACATGTTTACGATAACCATTCAGATTTAAGTACTTCTAAATTTAAAGGCATAAAGGTGAACCTGTTAGCGTAGTGGTCAGTATAATCACATTGCAAGTGAGAAATCCAAGCTCGAGTCCAGGTACGGTCCACTTATTTTGTCTTCAAATGTCTTTATTTATAAAACAGAACATTTAAGAAGCTACACAGAAAACACTGGAGCTATATTATTTTGACATGCAACTGTTTGTGCTAACTTAAAAACAGTCTGACTAAAACTACAGTCTGACTAAAACTATATTAAATATCTAATTTCTGTTTTGATGGAAACGTATTTTAATAACTTGTAGTTTCTAGAGCGATGGAAGGTTCAATAAACATTTCATTTCAGAAAGTTATTAAATTGTTGGAAGTGTTTGGAAACTCAAGCTTACAACGAGTTTTAAACTACATTTCTCCGCTCCCAAGTGTTTGTTGAAATCAACATTTTACTACGAGATCTTGAAAGTAAATATTAACGTTTGCCGGTTGGTTGCATCCACCTTCGTTGCATTTAGAAACCTTGTCGTAACCAAATACACATACGAGTATTACCATTGTACCAAACAAAGCATTCTAGGAACCTACTAAGCACCGCTAGCATGAGTGAATCGAATTTCCTTTGACAAATTGTTACACTAATTTACTCCACTCGCTGCCTCGCTTTATTCTTCGGGCTCGGACTTATGCAGATTTTTACTTGAAGTCATATCAAGTAAAGAAAACGCATTTTAAATTTTAATAAAATCGGACAACTTATTTTCCTGTTATAGAAAAAGTCACTTTTCTGTCGTTATTTTAAAACTGCAATGGATTTTCATTATTTTTATATATATTGATAAAAAACAAAACACAATCAAACTATGGATTTCAAATGTCATAAAAATCTGATACATTTTACTGTTTTTAGATAATCAAAACCACTCTTTTGGTGATAAGTCCCCCTGGAAAAGGGAGTTCCCGTACTCCAATTTCGAAGGTTAACGAACTCAACCGTGATATTTAGAAAAGAAACATTAGCACCAAAATTAAATTCATGATTATCAGATAAAAACGCGGCCTAACACATATATATGCACATACGTATATAAAGGTTTGAAAACGTTCTGGGGTCAGGATTGGTGCTCATTTCTTTGTCCCTGGCTAGCTTTTATCATACTGACGGTCAAATGAAAATATTATTTTCTAAAGGCAGTTCGAAATCAAGTTTTTAAAACTGCATGTACAAAAGTGTGACTGATTAACATTCTTTGTATCCTTAACATCAAATTTCCTTTGGAAACATGAGATATTCATGCCACCTGCCGTCAGCATGATAAGATTAAGGCTCGGGATCATAAAATGAGCACTAGTTCTGACCCACGGGAAACGATTTTTTAAATTGTCATGACATTTAGAGAACATATTTACAAAATTTCGTGAATAGCAAAAACATTCGACCTGAATAGTATTATAAGGTTCCAAAAAGGGTATAAAAAGGACACTTTCTATGTAACTTTACGCCGTTAAAAAAACCGTTAGGATTCATGGTATTTCTTTAGGCCACGCGACGCTATGTCTATTCAAATAGCAAGCGAGAAGCATTCACAATGTATCCAAACGAATAAAAGTTAAGTGCATAAACGTAACACCAAAGGTTCTATCTTAAATAGTTCATCATGACTCAAAAGTAAACACTAAATGTAAATTTGTAACCTTTTTCATATGAAAGCAAACAAAGCAAATGTTACGTTTACTGAACCAAAACGTGTTCAATGATAATATACGAGTTATCCCTGAAACTCGCTTGTTACAGCAGTCCTTTGAAACTGTGTTCCTTTCACATTTGTTGTTGAGCTGACATTAAAATAAAATTTCATGCGAGTAGCAAGAGAAACCCTTTGTATTGCGTTGTTGGGTTGTTAATATTGTACGCCTTCTTTTCTTAATAGCCTAGTAACTATTAGACAATAATATGTAATTTTTAAAAATATTATTGTACTTAAAACCAGTTAAGCGCTCTGAAAATGATACGTTAATTTATTAGATGAACTAACTTAATGAGTGTGTCTTTATTCTTTGGGTTAAATAGTTGTGTTGTGGGTGTGGGTGTGGGTGTGTGTGTTTGTGTGTAAACCTATTTCTGTCAGTGAGCGCAAGTAAAATAACTTAACGTAATCAATTAAAAATTAGCATATAAGTGTTTTTATTGTCTATTGACAGCAGAAATTAGACCATCTGTGGATTAAAAATTAAAATTAAGGGGCTTTTCAAGAATTAAGTTTAAGACGTTATACAACCTTGAATAATTACTTCTTTTCCATACCTGACCACCCTTGTAGCATACAGAGTCGATCCTACCATTTTACATCCAGGATGACTCTTACACAGAAAACATAATAGCGCTGAAAACTCTTATTTTAAACCAGGCCGACACGCAGCTAAGCGCTAAAGCGCCGCTGGCACGAGGGAATTGAACTTGTTTCGCTATTTATTACTCGAGCCAGCGGCCTCAGCTTTTTATGTTCTTTTGCGACGGGTGTTACGAGGCTGTTCGCTACGCTCAGACCTATGGCGAAGAAACACCTTTTAGGCCACCATTTTTAAATGGGTAATGAAATGAAATGAAATGAAATGAAATGAAATGAAATGAAAGACGACTTTATTAGTGGCGAAGTTAGGACTTTAAAGTCCTCTCTTCCACTTAACCACTAAGGGTAGGCCTATTCATAACAATTTAGAGTACATATATCGATGTATAACAGTCAAATACGTAATAATTTGAAGTTTAATCAAAACCGGAAGAAATTAACTATTTTTATATCATAACCACCTTTTTTGGTGAAAAGTCCCCCAAGAAGAGTTCCGGTTATTTTGTTGATTAACGAGCTCGAACGAGATATTTACAAAGGGAACATGAGTACCAAAACTTTGTGAAAATTAGACACAAAATGAGATTTGTAAAGATGATACTCGTACATATGTATATCAAATTTGAAAAATGCTCAAAACGTTTTCTGGGAGCCAGGATTGGTGGTCATTTCATGGTCCCGGATCTGGGTCTTACCATGCTGACGGCATGAATATCTCATTCAAAAAAATCGACAAATACAGGGTTAAAAGTCAACGCAGCTGTACGTTAACAACAACAAAATCTGTTCACGCTACCGGATGCAGTGGTACCAATCTGGTTTTTTAAATACATAACAATACACACTCGAAACTGCACCATTAATTTTACGAAAACCCTGTATATTCCCTACACAAGGGAAAAAGTTCCTGTTTCCCTTGACAGAAGTAGAATCAATACCAGAGCTAGTCAGAGGGTAATTGCAGAGGCGTGCGGTGAACTGTAGGGAAGAGTCACGTGACTCTGCCAATTAGAGTCATTAGATTCCCTCGTAATTAATCAACGTTTGTAATAATGACAAGTAAAAAGATATCTATCTGTTTAAAGACAGATTTAGCGGACCCGTGGCGGATTGGTATCGTGCGCGGCTCCAGAGCTTATCACTCCGGTGGCGCGGGTTCGATCCCCGCGGTCACCACTTATAATTTGTAATGTGACTAGATGGTGACGCTAGGTAAAGGTTGAGGTTGAGTGGTAGAGGACTTTGTAGACTTCACCTCTTTAAACAAGCAAACTTTACCTTTTTACCTTTATCTGCAGTCACATCAAACAATCGAATACAGTTTTAAACTACGACTTTAAATATAACCACACGAGGTTTTGGACAGTTGAAAACATGTTCTTGTACTATATTTATATTAACAGCTATACAGTATACAGGGTGGACTAATGAGAACGATACAATTTAAAATGCTATGAATAGATAATGTTTACTATATAAGTGGTAAATTACCTCGTCAAACAGTTTCCAAATGAGTGGAGTTCCACTACATGTTTCGGGACAACGGTCCCATCTTCAGGTGGTAGTACACATTAAACACATTGAAATACACTGATGGTAGCTCCAGCTAGGGATTGTCGAGAATTTATAAAACACGTTACAAAGTACATGGTGACGAATATAACACAAAACACAAACACGGAACGAAAAACTAACGAACTGTAGGCCTACTATACGCTTCACGATCACGAGCCGGTAGTTGACAGACTGGACAGGATTTGAGGTTATTTGTTATCAGCAGTGTAGAGGCAAATTTGTCTGTGTAGAGTATAGTAACAACATTGAGCACGGATTGAGAAAAACTCTTGACCGTCAAAACATCAAGCTTGCATTTAAAACTACCAACAGAGTCCGTAATATCTTACAACATAACACCCGTAACAATACAAAATTTGACAGACCTATTTGTAACGTGTTTTATAAATTCTCGACAATCCCTAGCTGGAGCTACCATCAGTGTATTTCAATGTGTTTAATGTGTACTACCACCTGAAGATGGGACCGTTGTCCCGAAACATGTAGTGGAACTCCACTCATTTGGAAACTGTTTGACGAGGTAATTTACCACTTATATAGTCTACATACAGTTTCGTGGCTAAACAAAATGAATTTCAAGATAATGTTTATAATCAGAGAGCTTAATATTTTACAGAACTGTAGGGTATTCCATGCCATTTTTATGAAACTAGTCATTTTTTAAAAACAACATACTTTACCAGTTGAAACTCCTTTATTCGCTTGACAATCTGATAAGGGACTGCTTCTCACACCTTCTAGACATTTGCTTGATAACGGTGTAACAGTATTTCTGCCGAAACTTACTCAATTTAAAATTCTTTATGATTAAGACTATTTTCGTGGCAACCAACGTTGAAGTGGGACCAAAAAATTCGAGTTTTAACAAAAGAATGGTGTTGTAAAAATATATACTTCAACGGCAAAGCACGATGCTGTAGACCCCCAAAACGCAATTTCAACCAAAATGGCAGAATTTAATTGAAGTTATAAACACAGCTGATGATTCATTGTTGTAGTATTGACAATGTGAGATCATATACAAACTGTATCGTTCTCATTGGTCCATTCTGTTCATGATTCCATCCCTTCTCCATTGGACGGTTGGCAGCCCTGCAGACAGCAAGTAGCTCAGTTTTAGCCAATCAGTGACTAAAGATAGTGCTCCACAGCGAGACAGAAATATTTCAGACTATTTATAAAGTTCTGACTCGTTGTGAAATGTAAGAAGTAGATTGTATCTGTACATGATTTCCAATACTGTTCACAGATCAGGAAGATGCTGGGTCTGGTGATGTTGATCTTGTGGACGACCCCAAGTTTCTGTCAAACTCCTCAACCATGTCTGTTCAACTCCATGTGTTCGTGTTGGTACCACAACTCCACCACCATCCGCGACGTCAGCTGCGTGGGAGTTCCTTTCTTCAAACTACCAGGTAAGCAAGTGAGCAATACCTTTATATTACACGTTTTATATACGCATACATGGACGCGAAGCTTAAAGTTTCAAGTTTAGGGGTTTTATATATAAATTATGTGTAAAATTTATGTTGTAGCAGGAATTTAAAGATACGAGTATCACTAAAATCTGCAAATTCTTCTTCGAGGGATCACTGATACGTTGGTACTGTACTTTGCTTCGAGTCACCGACCACTCTGAGGGGGTACTCGTATTTTAAGGTCAATATGGAATGACGGTGAGTGTTTGGATGGATGAGCTGTAGTTTTGGTACAAACTGGAGCTGAATGTTCTCCAGATTGGGTCATTAATTAGTAGCCCAACGACCAGTGGAATTGACCACGGAATGGATTTACGTGACTTCCGAATCACGGGGAATGGCCATCGTGAAAATTTATCACTGCGGCCGGGAATCAAACTCGGGGTGATTTTATTACTCGTTTCATATACATTTACATCGACGCAATACTCAAAGGTCAATGTTACAAAAAGCACCCTAAATTTGGTGTTTTCAGGTATAAAATAGGTCTACAGTTTAATATGGTGTTAAAGGAGTTCGAAGAGATCTAAAATCTTAAAATTCTCCTTCAAAGGACCTTTGTACAGGCTGTTCACATACATGTTTTATATACGAGTACACATACATCGACGCAAAGCTCAATTTTGCACAAAGTACATTAAGTTTGGTGATTTAAAATATAAAATAGGTCCAAAATTCATGGTGCAGAAGAGAACTATCTTAAAATTCATCTTGAAGGGCGCTTAGCATAGAATGTTCACATGGTAAAAAAAATAAGTGAGATTAAAAAGATTCTTAAGGTTCTAATACGGTCTCATTTTACTATAAACAAGGCTACTTCAATATCCAAAAACTGGTTTAAGGGTTTGAAAAGTATATGCTTAGTTTAGTAAGTAGTTAATTAACTCACTTTTGCAAGACAACAAACTGAACAGAATTTATTTACATCTTACACTAATTAAATATGTATCATGTGTTCTATAAATAATAATCCACATGATTTAAACTGAAATTATTAAGTTATATATAGTGTTATATATATTAACTTAATATATATAACAGGGTTTAAGGGCTGTTACATCCCAAGGACGTTTTGAAGTAAAAATATTATCGTCTGGCAACAGTCCTCGTAGAAAACCACATGTTGGCTTCGTTATTTAAGTTGAGAAATAAGTCGTGATAAACAACATAATTAAACACTGACAAAAATAATTAAATCAAATTTTGACAACTAGGCCTACTTTCACAAGAACAAACAGATCACTACGGGCACGTATTTAAAAAGTGTTGCCTCAATTCAAAAAGTAGTGTGAAGAAATACTGCTACAGTAAAATCACAATTTTAAAACCTCAAGAGTCAAAAGGCCAACAGATTTATGACGAGATTAACAAGGACACATGTGGATGAAAGCCACGGGGATTCATTTAGATTTACGGCACAAAACATCAGCTTCGGCGTGCACAAAAAGTACCGGTCGTTTCAGCCGCAAATTAACCGCTGTTTGTTTCAAAGTCGCGCATTCATGTTGATTAACTACTCGCCGTTAGTGTGAACTGGATATAATTAGCTCCAGGTCACTTTTTAACTTCTACTTGATTCGTACTTTAGTCCTTTTAACTAGCAGACTCGTGGCGGGTTGGAATCGTGCGCGACTCCGGAGCTGATCACTCCCCTGGCGTGGGTTCCATCCCCGCAGTCACCATTCGCATTTGTTATGTGACTATACGGTAACGTTGGGTAAAGGTCGAGTGGTAGAGAAGACTTTGTAGTCCATACTTCATCTCGTTAAACAAGGCAAGCTTATTAATTCGGCTATGTTCGGTTCAACATAATTATGTTTACAAGCATAACACAGGTATCAGATACCTACGTTTTAATTTATTAGACAACTTATGTATTTTTCTGTTTAAAGTATGAAAAAGGTAATGTCACGGTAGTAGATAAGGCATACATGCCACATGGCTGAGACAGTAAAATCAACATAGTTACAGCAGTCCAAGCACAGAAGGCGCTGCGAAGGAATTCTTTTTAAAGTCTCACGTAGAGAATCTGACGCACGCGCAGCTTTGTGCGTTCAACAAGAATATACTAACCAATTAAGGTTATTTCTCCTGTTAAGGTTGTTTATAGCATAGCTTAGATTGATTTGGTTAAAAGCAGACTGTTAAGTAAAAATTACACCAGGTTGTGCATTATTTGAATGATTAGTCCAACAAAATAAGGACAACAAATTTGGGAAGCAAAAAATAATTTTATGATAGATTGGGCATAGATGTCAAAAACAACATAGTTACGGCATGCCCAAGCACATAACATAGAGATAGTGCTGCCATCTCTCGCCGTCTTTTTCCTCCTCGGCTCGACATGATCGAGTTTGTCCGATTTCAATGACTTAAACAAACAAACTTTTGACAACAAACAAACTTGCGCGTGCGCCAGTGGCTCTAATTAAGACTCGTAAAAGAATTCCCTCGCTATCTGTGCTTGGGCTGCCTTAACTGTATTGATTTTCCTTCCTAGGCCATGTGTTGCCTATGCACCGTCCACCTACCATAGCGTAATCATTAGTTATACCTAGTCATACATGACGATATTGTGTACAGATATGCCGCATCAGCACATGCTGCACGTAGACGTGGTGGGAGCAGGATTGGACAGTGTAGAGGGAGAGAGTCTAGGCTCTCAGATCGAGACACTACGCCTTATCACCAACGAGATCATCACAATCGGAGACAAAACATTCGCGTGAGTATTTAACTATGAGACAATTATGTAGCTGTAATATGTAGTTTGAACATTAAAATCATCTAATGATCTATCATTAAACAAGACATACAAACTTTACCTGTTTTATATCTAATAAAAAGAGCTCATAAAGTAGATCTAACACGTTTTGACGTAATTTGCGTCACCTACCCCAAGCAAAATCTGGGGAGGACCCCCCAATTTTTTAAAATACAACCCCTCCTTGTGGCATCTCAAAAGTTTGGGCATTTCGTCACTATTTCAACGAGGCCAAGATTATTTTATCCCGACTCGTTTCTTTCTACACCAGTTTAAAGATGACACAAAATGCCAATATTTATAATGCCACATTTCACATAAAACTGATTTTGAATGACGAAATGTTCTTAAAAATACTCACAAAACATCACAACACTCTAACATAATCCCATACAGTATTTTGAAAACAATTTTGTAATTAAAAACAAATTTTATGTGAAAAGTGAAGTTTTAAACATAACTTCGTGCTATTTTTATATTGGTATAGCAAAAAAACGAGTCAAGATAAAAAATGTTCTTTACGTCGTTTGATTAGTGTTTGAATTCCCTTTCTTTATAGGTGCCACAAGGGAGGGGTTGTATTTAAACAGTTAAGGTGAATATGGGATGATGATGATGATGATGTAGTTTTGTTACAAACTAGAACCGACTGTTTTCCAGGTTAGTCATCAATTAATGGCCCATCGTTCCATTCTCAGCTCGTTCTTTTAAAATTGTATAACATGTTAAAAAAATAACGAATTTTTGGGTGGTCTAATAAATTGAATGATAATATACATAGCCCTCTTTTATCCTCATTTCGAATGAATGTGAATTGATCTCCGTCATATTTTCTTTAAATATTCTCATTTCTATAGTTAAAACCCCCCTTTAAAAAAATAAATCAATACATTAAAACAGCGTTTCCAGCCATAACGAAGCCTCGCCTTTGTTACAGTATAAAAAGGAAACAAAAGAAAAGTAAAGAGTGACGGAGAACAATGGGGCTGAACAGCTGTTGGTGAAAACAAAGGACGTTGTTAAGGACAGAATTGTGTCACAACAGTAGCCCCTCCTGCTTCCCTGAAGCGCTATTATATTGACAGTTTATTCTAAAGATTCATCAAGTCTAATTTATAATAGATACCTCGTCTTACAGTCTTGAATGGATATTTAATGATGAGGCACCTGCAAATTGAGTTCTTAAGGTCCTCCCCCTAAAGAGGGTCTCTAAGAAACCGTGTTTTCCGCCGTGTTGGTTTTTATCTATTTAAGGGTGGTTGAAAATAAAAACTTTGGGTTTTGGCAATTTTACTGTAAGCGAGTTTGTTAAAGTTACCAACATACCAAATTTCAAGTTTCCAGCTCATCTAGAAGTGTGTTGAATTGAACTTACATTTTTCTTGCACTAAGGCCTGTTTACACGTACACGCGTAAATGCTAATTCCACTGTCAGTAAGTCAGTAAATACAGTACAATGTTTCAGCAAATGTATAAAATTTCAATTTTTTTTCGCAGCATATTATTAAAGGGCAAGTTTAACTCATACTTTAGGTGCTTTTAGCCCCTATAATACGTGAGGAAAAATTGAAAACTGTTGCAAAATCGGGGAAAAATAGCAAATTTGAAACTTGTGCTCTTTTTGATGGTGAAGGAGACCAGATACGAAAAAATTCATAGGACTGAAAATCCAATCAGTTTTTAGATAGGACTAGATGATTCAGTTCACCCACTAGATGTTTTTTAGAAAAACATGTTTTCCGCCATTTTGGTATTTATTTTTTTTAGAGTGGTTAACTCTTAAAGTTTGCGGTGTTGGCAATTTTTTGTCGGTGAGTTAGTTAAAGGTACCTATATACCAAATTTCAAGTTTCTAGCACTAGAAGTTGGTAAACATTTGTATATATCAGTGAGTGAGTTACCCAGAGCGTTGTATATATTATAGATAATATGAATGTGAAACAAAAAAACACCTTAGGCAAAATAATTTAAATTTTCAGTATACAAAATATTACCAAGGGTGTTTTTTTGTTTCATATTCATATTATTTTATAAGATAAATATGTTCGATAGATGGCAGGTCCATGACTTTTCAGGCTATCCTTTTCTAATCGCTTTTATGCTGAAAAGTAAGAAAAGGTAAGTTTTTTTGGGGTTACGAGACGATGTTGGGACTTCAAAGTATTCTTTACCACTCAACCACAACCTTACCTAGCATCATCATATAGTCAAGAAGAGTCAATTTGAAGAGTACATACAAAATATCAAGTTTCTAGCTTATCTAGAAGTGGGTAAACATTTGTCTATATCGGTGAGTGAGTTACACAGAGGATTGTATATTATATTATGGATTAACTATTACAGTTTCATAATTAATGTTATCTGTGACAGGAGTATGACTCGATCGCTACGATCTCTGGATCTCAGTCAAAATCAGCTGGACGCAATTCCTCTCCAATCTCTTTGATCCTTGAAGGCGCTCAACTGGCTTAACCTGCACAGGTATTTCATTATCTTCCCCCAACACACATTCCCGACAAGCAATCAAACAGTTGGTGGCTTTCTCTGAAATCTGGCAAAGCCTGGTAAATTGTACGAGTATTTTAGAGAAAGAAAGGCCAAAAGTTGTTCATTATTTTTGACAGAATTGCCCAAGTGTAGTTTTATGGAATTGATAGAGTCGTAAAAATATCTTATCATTTGTAGTTCAAACTTTGATCATTTATATGTATATGAAGTCGTATTGATTTGAGACTCACTTGAAAGACTTACAAGTGCTTTGACTATATTGAAATCTTCGGACTTCAGACGTTGTTAGACAAAGCATACAAAATACGAAAGACATGGCAACAAAGATGTTGCCGATGGAATTTTTCCACCGTTTTTGAGTGAACAACGGTAAAAACAAGTGAGACGATCTTGCGTGTGTTATACAAGATTATCATGAGACCTTCAATCCTTGATAAGTTAAAAAGAAGCATCAATCCTTGATAAGGTAACGTTTTAATGGTGTAGGCTATATAGTCTTCTCGTGGAACGGTTATTATTTAGATACCCAATATAAAAAATATCATTTGTATACGCCTTATGAATTTATACGAGTATGTGAATATGATGAAAGAAACCAAGGGCGTTTGTTTACTGTTAATCGCACGACTTTATTTGTGTGTATCTTATAACAGGTTCTTTTTTTTAGCTAACTTTTTAAATGTATATGATAGATTTAGCTAAGGTATAGACATGACTTGCACGAAGACATTTACGTAGACCTCAAAGACTTTTTAAGATAGTTAAGATAGTTTTGTACTTGTAACTCAAAAACGAAATGGCAAATAGTCACCACCAATATATAGCCCTCTTTCTCCCTGTTCCAAAAGAAAAATTGTGTTTTAACGACGTTATGTGATTATTTTTTGTTGTCTGTTTTAGTAACAACATAGCAACTCTGGAACCTACAGACTGGGGCCCTTTAGAAGACACCTTAGACTTCTTATACCTGGCAGAGAACGAACTACACGAGCTGCCACCAGGAGCGCTAGTGCAGCTCCGGCAACTCACTCAGCTGACCCTGGACCACAACCACCTCAGAGTTCTAGAAGAAACAACCCTTCCACAGAGTCTGACCACGCTGAGTGTTCAGTTCAACAGCCTGACAAACACTCCAGGGATTGACCCTCTCGAGAAACTTAGAAGACTCTACTTGAGAGGAAACTTTCTTCAAGATGTTCCGGAGTACTCTTTGGGGACCGGGAAGCAGTTGGACAAGCTGGACTTGGGAGACAACTTTATCAACAAGTTTCATCAGATATACAACGCCACTTTGGGTGTTAGAGATGTTAATCTTGACTCCAACCTGATCACTACTCTGGAAGATGATGCGTTCTTGAATATGAACGCGAGGCAAATAGTTTTGTCTACGAATTTTATTGGCAATATTTCCGACGGTGCTTTCAGAAGCTTGGAAAACAGTCTTGAGTATATAGATTTAGAAGGAAACTCTTTGGAAACGTTTCCACGAGCGTTGACGTCAATGAAGAGACTCAAGTTTGTTTATTTAGCAAACAATAAAATAGATTATATCGACGAAGGTACTTTTGAAGGTTTCTCTAAATCTTTGAAGGCACTCTCTTTGACAGGAAATCAACTTTCTGAGATTCCAAGAGCTTTAGATCAGTGTACAAAATTAACCCATGTTGATTTTGGCTACAACTTAATACATGAAATCAAGTCAGAAGATTTCTTGGGTTGGGGAGAGTACGTTGATACTTTGTTGTTGCAAAATAACAGAATTATTCGCTTAACAAATGGTGTGTTTAACAACACCCTTTACTTGAGGGAACTCAGCCTTTCGTTTAACAGGTTAGTTGAAATTGAGGAGGCAGTTTTTTCTGATATTGCTTCTACTTTACAAAGTTTGGAAATCAGTTTTGCCTTATACCAGGATGATTTTCCAGACACCCTCTTGAGTCCGTTGACTTCCTTGGTTTGGCTTTCATTAGACAACAACAACTTAAGGCTAATAGCACCGAGTGCCTTGAACACAATGGTTAATTTACAATATTTAAACTTAGCCTCCAACCGATTCACTGAAATTCCTAATTTACTTTTCAACGGCACCATTCATCGAGCTTTGAGAGACATTAACCTGTCTTACAATCATATTAACAAAATCGAGAGTTTTTCTTTCTATTCTCTTTCGAATCTACAAACGATACAACTCACAGGAAACAATATTAGAGTAATAGAGTCCTTTGCATTTGGAGAGTTACCTAACCTCCTGACCATTTTACTGCCGCAGAACAGACTAGGCTCGATAAATCCAGGGTCTTTAACTAACATTCCAAACTTAAAGAAACTAGATCTTCAGATGAACGAGCTTACAGAATTTAGCCTTAACGTCTTTGATGATGTTGCTCACAATATTCCATTTTCTCTGAACATATCAAGAAACGAAATAACGACTCTTTCTTTAAGTGAAAACACAACGATTTTGAGAATCAACGTTTTTGACGTAAGCCAGAATAGAATCAAGGAAATCCCATCTCAGTTTCTTAACACTATGGCAAATTCTCTACAAAAACTTAACTTTGGGTATAACCTGATAAGCCAAATTCATGCCTTTACTTTTGCAAACCTCACTTATCTACAAGTCTTAAACTTACAACACAACGAAATAGTGAGCGTGAGGAGGAAGGCGTTTTTTGGCCTGAGCAACTTACAGGTGTTAGATATGTCTTACAATCATATCAAAACTTTGCAATCGACTCAGTTTTCCAGTTGCTCAGTTCTCCGTGTTGTTGATCTATCAACGAACCACATCAGAGCTATTCCGCGAGACGTGTTTCAAAACACGCGGATAGAGAAACTCGACCTTTCTGACAACGAGTTCATCATCTACCCAAGCCAAGCTCTGGGAGAAATCGGCTACACTTTGAGACACTTGGACATGTCTTTCAACCAGATAGATCGAGTGGACAGCAATATGTTCTACGAAACACAGTTCCTCACAAATCTGAACTTGTGTAGAAACAAACTGACAATCATACCCGATAACGTGTTTACAAGTCTTGGGTACCTGCTGGAGTTGAGACTTTGTAGAAACATACTGACAGCAAATTTCAAAGAACTTTTCCACTTTGTTCCAAAGCTCAGAAAACTCGATTTGTCTTATTGTACCCTAAAAGCATTTACGGGACCTCTTCTATCGAATCTCACATTCTTAAATCTATCTGGAAACCATTTGGAAGATTTAAAGAAGATTTCAATTGAAGGGCTTCCAAATTTACGGTCTTTGACCTTGAAGAGCAATAGATTGACCAGTCTTCCTACAGGATGGACTAGAACTCCATTGTTGAGCAGTCTCGACGTATCATCGAACCCTATCAAGGTTAGTACATGTTGAAGTGTAAAATTGAATCCAATGATCTTGATTCTTGGATGGTACTCCAAGAATCAAGATCATTGAGCAGTTATTTTTTTAACGTTTTTCTCAAGCATAACTTCGGATCTCGACTGTCCACGCCTTTAAATCCCAAAGTATAAATAGATCAGGGTCCAGTATAATATAGTGATCAATAGAATTACACTTTCATTGCAGATGATATCAGCCGAGAATTTCCAAGGACTAGAACGTCTCCGGTCTCTATCCTTAACGGACCTTGCTAGACTGGAGCGCTGGGACACTGGAAGTCTCACGTCTCTCAAAAGTCTCACATCATTGCAGCTCGACAGCTGACCATCACTGGGAAACAGGAAGTTCAGAATCTCCTCAATCCTTCAAGGAGTCGTCACCTTAAGGTACAGTGGGTTTCAAAATCGTCATTGCCAATTATTTCAAAATAAATCTTGAGCCACCTTAAGTGTATATTTTAATTTTATGTTGGAAGATCTACCACGAATAAATACAATAGGCTACACCTTTTATTCTTTCAAATTTCTTGTCAAATCAAGTAGTCATAAGTAAGAGGATTTAAATTTCATACGTACATTGTAACAAGCAATGTGCGTTTTGGAAAGACTCCGCTTCAAAAATTCGTGAACAAACTCAAACCTACACTGCTTCCGCAGGAACCTCCACGTGCACGTACAGGAGGACACTCTCTCCGACCAGCTGCTGGACCTGGACTTGCCGAGACTCCAGCAACTCACATTGACTGGAGGCAACCTGCACGCTCTGGAGTCTCCAGCGCTTTCTAGCTTGCAGAACTGCAGACGGCTTGTGGTAGAGATCACTGGAACTCAGGTCCAGGACATCCCTCCAGGCTTCTTCTCCAGCCTCGCTCGTGTCTCTCACTTATCCATTAACCTACGGGATAACAACCTGATGTCGCTCAGTCCCGCGGCGTTCTACAGCAATGCCACCTCCTGGGAGAACGTGGGCACAAAGCTCATCGCAGGTAACGGGTTCGAATGTCGAATAAATTATACTTTGACACCTGAATGGATTGAAAAATTTGCCATTTGCCTATTTTATTGCCCAAGATACTTGAAAAGGTCCATTAGTTTTAATTTCTCTGTGATTTTGCCCAAACTGACTGAACCTCTCGGCTTGCAGGTGGGCTTCTTCTGCAAGACAACCCATGGCCGTGTGAATGTGGTTTGGTGTGGTTGGGTCACTGGTTGCGACGATGGCTCAGAGAAGCTCTACAGATCCACACAGTTCCTCTAGACACTGCCCAACATCTAGTACTGGCCGCTAGGAGTGCCACTTGTACTGACCCTAGGACAGACCGGCAGACTCCCCTGCTGGACCTTCAGCCTGAGGATCTAAGCTGTCATGCTAGCGCGCTGAGTGGAGCTGCGTGCCGTCAGCCGACTGTGATGCTGGCAGTGTTGATAGTGATGGCTCTGGTGATGAGATAGCGTAGTACCTAGTGATGACCACTAGAGGCTTCAGGACATCCTGAGAAACTTCCTTGCTAGAACATCAGTCGAAGATCTCTACTTGTAAAATAAACTAACCTTGGTAACACCCCGTGGTTATATTACACAATTATCCAGTTGACCAACAAATTGAGAAATACTCTCAAACATTTACCTATACAGTTGACGTAGAATAGTTATGTTATTGGTTTGTATTTAAATAATAAAACAACGAATTATTTTACAAAAACATTATGTATAAAGTGTCAAGTTTTCTTCCGGGAAGAATTCTAGTTCTTCAAATATCATTCCTATTTATTGGAAGTTACATTTCAGTTTCACAATGACAACAAATTCATAAAGGCTAACGATTCTTAGCGGACCCGTGGCGAATTGGAATCGTACGCGACTCCGAAGCTTATCACTCCACTGGCGCGGGTTCGATCCCCGCAGTCCCCACGTACTTGTAAAGTGACTATACGGTGACGCTAGGGTTGAATTGCAGAGAGGACTTTGTAGTTCCAACTTCGCCTTGTTGACAAACTTTACCTTTTTAATCTTTCTGTTTTCAATAATATAGGCCTACTTACATGTTAATAAACATATTTAGTCTAGGCTACAGTTGATGCAAAAAAAGTTTTGTATTATAGTTAAGTCACTCTTACATATCTTAGTATTAAGTCAGTGCCTTTCTCTTATTGTGTTGATCAAGTGTTCAAATAAGTTGTAAATATTAAAAGATACATTATCTTAGATGTATAGAAAAGCCGTTGAGTTTCAGCATAGAACATATGAAAATGCGGTTCGTACTATGGAGCCTTTTTCAAAGAATTCAAGGAACTTTGTAAACCCCCACCTAGTCTAACTTTGGAAGGTTAAACTACATTTCAAATACACAACCAATAGTACTTTGAGAGTATTATGTACAAGCGGAGTAGACTTAACATTGTATATTTGTAAATTGTAAATTAAATACAAAATGACTGTAAACAAATTGATAAATAACTCTAGATGTTGACCAAGTCAAAACACATCAAATCGATTCTTTTGCGTATACAGCTGTGAATATTCGATAAATGTTATCTGTAAATATTTTGTTTTACAATAAACAAATATTTGAATAAAATGTGTTGTTTTATTTGTTTATAACTTTCTTACGAGGTGTATAAGAAATATTTGAGCACGTGTGTCAATTGCTCCACTCGAGACCCTTAAAAGAATGTCCTCGCAATGCTATCCGTCCTTGGGCTGCCGAACTATGTTGATTTTCCTGCCCCAGTCTTGTGTCATCTTTGCGCAATCTACCTACCATAATATAATATTTAGCGATATAAACCATAAAAGTTTGTAGAACCTTTGACTACAAGAACAGCATTAATACACAATATTACTGGTTAGAGGGCAAAAAAAACGTCAATCAGCTTCGTCAAAGATATTGTTATGGTAAGTAGATTGCGCATGGATGCCAAATGGCTGAGGCAGGAAAGTCAACATAGTTGCAGCAACTAAAGCATAGATGGCGCTGCGAGATAATTTTTAAGAGTATCAAGAAGAGCCGCTGATGCACGGGCAAGTTAGTTCGTTCTCGAAAATCGCACGATTTGGGCACATCGACTTCGGACAAACTCGAGCATGTCGAGCCGAGGGGGGAGAAATACGGCGGGGGACGGCAGCGCTGTCTGTGCTTTAGCTGCCGAACTATGTTGGTTTTCCCGCCTCAACCATGTAGCATCTATGCGCAATCTACGTACTATAACATTGTCTTTGGCTCCATTCGCTTCACTCATGACTGAGAAAAGTCAAAGCCATAACTCAGTCCCGATGCTGAGTCTGAACGCTTGATTCACGCTTCGCCAACTCTTTAACTCTCGATTCTTTTCAACTTATTGATTTTGCCCTCTTGTTACATAAAATCCAGGTTAAATTAACAAATAACAGATAGTAAAATCGTTGGAGAGCGATAATAATATATTATCTAATAATTAGCCATTGCGAAGCCGCAAGCGCTATCTTGAATCCTAACGAATTTTGGGTAATGAAGGAATAATTTACACCGGATGGCCACTTTGGATTTGACATTTCCCCTTAAAAATTGTATGGTATAAAATATGTACTTATGACTCTTTCTGATGATAGTTAAATTGAATAATTGAGATTCAGTACCCAATCTTTATACCCTAACATTAATCAACAAAGTCTAATCGGCCAGACCAATTTAATATTTTCGAATACACTGCTTTATTTCGAGTTTCCAAGCGAACTTTAGAATTTTGGTTTTTAGATATCAAGTATGGGGATCAAGGTCACCATGGCACAACACCAAATCTTCCGGGAAACAGTTCAAGCAAAGCTCTTATGGAGTATATGGCAAGCTGTTCCATTCTGTTAAAACAAGAGTTGGTTAAATTATCACAACTAGTGGTTCCCTAAGCATTTCCACAAAACGTTCTGAATCAAAAGTGATAGTGGTCCTCCTTTCGTCCTAAAAGAGAAAAAATGGACCAATGACCCCAACCCATGGCACACCTTTTTCGGATGAAGTGGTCTTTCATGTAGATCCTTTGGATTTTCAGCCAATTAGTGCGTAAAGTTTTATCTGTTCAATTTTCCAGAAAATGAAAGTGGGCTTGACAACATGGGCATAACATTTGATAGATAAGACCCAAGCTGTACTAGTGTCTCGGGCACGTCAAAACTTATGATCCCATGCCTCATTGTACTAGAAACTAACGTTTCTTTACCATTACAATTGTGGACACTTTGACCAAGATATGAATTTGACATAAGAATGAATTGGAAATCACAACTACCACGGATTGCCTACGGGCAAAAACACGTTGTTTTTCCGATTATGCTGGGCTTGAGTATTTTTTAGAATGATGTAAAATATTTCGCTCAGGCAGAAGCCACGCTTCCACTACAGAAACATTTATCACGCAGTAAGTTAATGAGGGTAGGTCACCATTGTCTCCTCTTCCTGTTATACCAATAATGGCTTCTTAGGAAAACCTCTAATTTAGTCAAGCTTTTGAGACATCACTTTGCATATGTTCATTGATCGAGGAGGTAATAATTGCACTATTTATGATATAAACCAGGCCGACACGTAGTAAAGCGCTGAATGCGCCGCTGGCATGAAGGAATCGAATTTCCTAATTACCTCAGAAGTGACGAGTCTGTGAGCTACGCTTCCTGAAACGTATAGCAATAAAAGAAAACACAAATTTTATTAATATCGTAACGCTCATTCCGATGTTCTAGTGAAGAGCCTTTTTTGGTAACAATTTTGAAATGTTTGGATGTATTTTACAATATTTGCGTATGTATAGATAACATTAAAACACATATTATTTATTTTAAATCTCATTATGACAGAAAATTTACTGCTTTAAGGAAATTGAAATCACATTTTTTATAAAACTCCCCCAAGGGTACTTTCGGTGGTTTAAGTTATCTGGCTAACGGACTTGACCAAGATATTTACAAAAAGATTATTTGTACTAAATTCATTAAAAATTTACAAAATGCGACCAGTAGAGTGTACACATCATGATCATAAAGTGTCAAAAATGCTCAAAACGTGTTCTGGGGGTCAGGATTAGTGTTCATTTTATAGGCTCGGGACTAGGTATTACCATGCTGACGGCATGAATATTTTTTAAAGGAAATTCGCTAATAAAGACCTTTTAGATATCATTCGGTTTTGACAGTAAAATTTGAATTTAATTTTTACCTGTAAACTTTTTATCTGAATAGAAGAATGTAAACACAATAAAAGAATGTAAACAATACACTAGTTTTACGACACTATTATGCAAAAGTCTCAATAAAACCTCCCACTTTAGCCCAGATTTCAATGTTATATTTTTAGTATATGTGGATTGGAAAATACACTATAGACTAACTCTATTGGACTAAGTTAATCACAAAACTGTGTGAATAGTCAATGTTCACCAGTTAGAAGCACAAAGGCTTGATTATTGCAGTTTTGCTGGCAATTTCAACTCTAGTGGGTTCAGACGAATCACGCTTTTGTGCGTTGATTGACCGCTAATTACTAATTACACTCGTCAATTGCATTAATTGACCTAGATTGATATTTGATGAAGCTTAATTGGCGCTGAAAGTTTGTTTTTGAATTATTCTGCGTGCAAATGGTTTTTCCTGTAAACGTTCAGTTGACAAAATAATGGTTAGGGTTGAAATCATACACTGACTAATAACAGTTAAAAGTTTGTTTAGACAGAGAACGTTCGTTGTTCGCTTGTGTTTATCTATATTCAGCAAACAAAGGTTGAAGACAAATTATAGCCGTTTTATCATTTCGACGTCTATACTTCATTATATACAAGTAACTAGGGCTAACTATGTATTAAACTTTAAACAGAAAATTAATCATAAAAGGATTAAAAAGATTAAATCTTAAGGCGTTTCGAAAAGTTTAGATGTGCTGAAGGACTTTTCTCAAACCAAATTCATAGTTTAAGAGCATTAACTTGTAAAGAAACGCATCATCATGATCTTTTTACACCTAAACAAATTTAACAAGAATCACATAATGCAGACATGATAATAGTATGAGAGATTTTATATTATGGTTAACTTTTAACTCTTATATTAAGAGTACGCAGTAGTGGCTGTGATGTATAATATCTTCCCAGCCTAAGAGCAATGTAAACACCTTCAGTTTTCATCGAAATTTTATGAAGTAAACTTTTTTAGTGTCTCCGTTGAGAAAAATGTCCAATTTCCTCTCACTCATGAAACCGTGACATACATCCAAAAGGTAACGGCATTTTGTATTTGAATTTCTCGTCTTTAATATGAAATAGACTTTAATAGACTAATTTTCGAAACAGTGGTTAGCATAGTCACTGCATTAAAACGTTATCTTATCAAAACAAACTTCAGGATTCTTTCAAACCTTGGATTGCCCCATGGATTATCAAAATATTTCTTTTTTCAAAAGTTAAGTCGTCGACTTAACATGATTTGTTAAAGAACATCCAAGTGTCAGACAAAGATCGTTAGTCAAAGAGAGAACTCTTATGGAGACATTAAACTCACAAGTGCTAAGAGACTAAAATATCACCTTTACTTTCAACCCATGAATACACAACAGCTCTTACATAGACAGTACTTTTCAACTTTTCACATTTACTAACACTTATTTAAATGTGATATACATGGATTTTTTTATGATTTCGGCTTTACGTCACGTAATTTAACCGATTATAATACGCACACGCAAGTTGTGTAAAAATGTTACATTTCTCAAGAAGAAAGGTTTTGAAAGTGCTTTCGTGAAGATAAAAGTGTGTAGAAGGTAATAGAATAAAGAACAAGCTTTGCCTTGAGGCCATGAATACAACAGACTCATATTTCTGCAACTCGTGTATGTTCAACTCCTCGTATGAAAGCTAGTTTATTGTGTATTTCCAGTCAGACAAACCACTGAGCTTCCTTTTGGAAAAAATAAGATATAATCGTGCCGCCAGAATGGTAAGACCCAGACCCGAGACCATGAAATGAGCACCGATCCTGACCCCCAGAAAAAGTTTAAGTCTTATTCTAAATATTATATAATTATGTGTATCATCTCTATAGTTCACATTTTGTGACGAAAATCACCAGCCCATTCAAACTACCAAAACCGGCGTGAACCAAAAAGGTGTTTTAACTTTCGAAAATCATAATACTTTATCAGATGTTTTATAAAGTTAGAAATAAATACGTATTAAGACATTAAAGACATTTATTTTACAACGAAATACTAACGTGATATCATGTA